>JAQOWZ010000002.1:44910172-45530629 GCA_035578165.1 Stenolophus ochropezus | reverse complement strand
GGACCCATTTTTCTGTATAGAATAATAAACAAGACCAACAATATAATTTTAGCAATGTTTCTCTTATAAATCCGTACCTATTAAAATGTTTTGTTACATTTTTACCAGTTGTTATCAACAACTTCATAAGAGAAATAGGTCTGCCACATGCAATAAAGGTTTTTATTTCTTCAAAATTGAAACTACCGAATTGTTTTGTTAGCAATTTTGTTATGATGTCCATTTTATATATAAATACAAGGATTATAATTATTAACAAAATTTCATTGAAACGAACGAATATATACCTTATAAATATTTTTTTTCGTCAGACGTCATAAAAGTGACATCTTTTGTGACGTGATTGATAAGGGTGAAGTTTAATTTCTACTCCGCTGGAGTAGAAATTCTTATTTTTACACCGCCAGAGTAAAAGTAAAATAAATAAATATCCATAGAAACTATGTAGAATCAGCGAATAAGAAATAACTGTAATATCCCCCTAAATGTCACTAAAAAACTAGATAACCTAAGAATAAAGTTATTAAAAATCATCTAATATTGATAAACTTAAATTGATAACCTTCAAGATGAACCTCAAGTAGTAAATTATTTTTTAAAATAGTGCAAACTTTCACGCTCACCATACAAGGAAACACTTTTACTGTTATTAACACAATATACTATTAGTCGCATCTTACCTTAATATTTATGCTATACTACTAAATTTTGTTCATGAAAGCATTATAAAAACTGCTCATAGTTGAACGTTACGGCTTCATATTTCCAGTAAAGGAAGCTTCATGTTCGATAATGTTCGATATATTGTAACTGGGGTTTCATAACTTGACTTGTTATTCAAACTTCTTGACTTGACTTAACTTGAAATCAAGTCAAGTAGTATTCGAATTTTAAGTCAAGTTAAGTAGTAATATTTCAAGTTAAAAAATCTACTAGATCTTCAAGATTACTTGATTTTATATCAAATTTATTATGTACGTTAAAGAAATTACAATGAGATTTTCAATAATGTCTTATTTACAAAACTAAATCATAAGTAATACTAATCTTTAATTTGTTAACGAAAAATAATATAAAACTAAGAAAATAAATATAAACACGAGGCTTCTAATTCCGGTAAAGTTTAGGTATTGCGGGTTTTTGTAGTAGTTAAAGTATCCCCGGAAAATTGTCTTTGAAGAGGAACTGATGATGTTGGTATTAATAAAAAAATAGCCATTTACATTAATTTCGTTAAAAAATACCTTGCTCTCATTTGTCGTATTTTACAAATCGCAGTAAAAACACGACTTTGCGAATAGCTATTAACATACCTAGAATAGTTATGAGTATCATAACCGCAGCAGATGACAATGACAAATTAACTAAATTTTAAGACATCTAAGACCTGGTGTGATTCATAGCATCCATGGTTTGTTCAATAGTATACCGGTTTCATGTTATTAATAAATATTATTTTATAAAATTCTCTTGTGAGTAACGTTGTGATTAAGTCTGTATGGGTTGGTATGAAATAACAATTGTCGCAAGTTGTATTGACAATTTTGTACAGTAATAATTTTAGCATACTAATATAGCTTAATATCCTGAAATCGGTAAAATAATAAAACACGCAATTAGTAATAGCATTTATATCTTTTTATTTTTAATAACCTACCTAAGCAAAGTTTGCAATTTGTAGGTTGCCTAGCAAATTTTGCGGTATTCTAGTCAGGGATAACTGCAATGTAATGAAATATTCCTAGGTAACTCAAGCTCTTCTTCACTGCACATCAGTTATTTTCCTTTTTTCCCTCACTGCATTCTTGTTCTAGTGATATTTTCAATTAGTTTATTAAGCAGTGGCGGCTCGTGTTACAACAAAAAAGGAAAAAAAAATAATGAAAAGATTTAAATTTTCTTTATAGTTTTAAATTTAATTTTAAAGGAATAGGTCTTTCCTTTTTTGTTCATTGTAGTTTAACGCCAATAAATTTTCAGGTTTCTTTATTTTCTCAGTCAAATGCACATATCTCTCAATCTAGTTTCAGTTCATATTTTTTCACTACGATCCTTACAAATAGCAAACCCGGAAATAAAACAACGCTTTCTTGTCGTTACAACCACAATTCCAGTTGTTTCTTAAGTACATGTCTTTGGTAAATTGTTTTATTATTTATACGATTTACCGCGACTTTTACCCGAAATTCTTATGTTTAATTCAGTTTTCGATGACTCCCAATTTTTATGTAATTGAATAACTACATTCATTTTGAAACATGTATTTAAACTTTAAAGTCATTTCTAAATACTTGCTTTGTTACCGTTGTGTCATAATTTTAATAAATAAGATGTAAACATGAATTGCGCCAGATTAGTGCTTATAAGCTGCAGTTTTTGCAGCTCGTATAGAGCATAACATTATGTACGCCGAATTCATTCCATTTATAGACGGCATCTATAGAATCGTGTAAAATACTGTATCAGAACACCGTAATTAGTCAGCAAAGTTGTGGATATTGCTGGGCGACTAAAATATTCAGTGATTGTTTGACTTTTATATCACGTCTCAGCTCACTTGCGCTTATTAAGCCACAATATAATGTAATATATAAAGAAGTAATTGTGTCATTTGATTTTTACATATATTTTAATAATGTACTGTGTCTTTTATTTATTTAGGTGAAGTGTAAAAATAATTGAAATACAAATATTTATATAAATAAATTTAATAAACGAATAATAAATTATAAAAGATAATAAAAATAACTAACACTATAAATTAACAAATATAAACACTAATTTAATAATAATAATATTTACTAATGACTTAAACACTAAGATTATTTATTTAAACTCTAGGCACTATTTATTTATAAGATATTTATATCACCAACTATTCATGTTCACTGTGCGTATTAATATAAGTCTATCCTCGTGGTCTCTTCTGCTCAGGCTTAAATAGTAGAGCAATTAAATTCAAGAATGTTCTCAGCACAATAGAGCGTTGCGAACAAGTCTTGACATGTCTGCTAGCGGCCGTCGCCCGCGACGTGACCTGGGGATCGCTACAGTACTTATATGATTAATTAATAACGCGCATTTTTGGTGGTTCTGCAACTCTGCAGCACTTGACAGTCACCACTGTTATTAAGTAATATCAAGAAGAAGTAGGTATGGGTGATCTTTGAATATAAAATTTTATATTTGAAGTGGGTGATGATTGCACTTGAAATTCTGCAATTTGTTTACCGTGTTGTAAAACAGGATAAGATCGTAATAGTTCGTATGCCAGTGAATGAAATAAATTAGCTGGGCGGAGCGGTAGATAACAGCGAATACATTTGTGTGTTTATGTATAGCTTAAATTTTGATATATTGAATAAAAATATATATAAAATATAAATAAATATAATAGAAATATATTAACACTTTATCTTGTTTATGTGGGAAAACGTGAATGACTGACGGATATATTACATGGCTATAAACACTCATTTATTCTTGGTCACGTATAAAATTATTAAAATCTCAAATAAATGCTTTTTTTGTTAAGATATTGTTATTGTTTTCATCTTCAATCTTACTCAATCATTGTTGAGCATTTGATCCATTATTCCTTTGCACAAAAACTCAATCATATTTATGTTTCGTATCTATCTTTCTTTAAGTCTAGAGAAAGCTCTATTCTTTTATTTTTGTCAATACAAACATAGTCTAGCTTCCAATACTGAAATGATATTTGTTATATTGAACAAAACAGTTATTAAATTTAGTAGCTGGTTTATATTGAGAAATAGTTGGAATATTATTACTGACATCTCATTAATTAGACTCAGGTATTGTATTGCAATAATTAGAATTCCAGAAATTGATCATTTGCATTAAAATTTAATTTATAATTTGAGGTAGCGGAAATATGCATATGATGGCATGACAAGAAATATTTTATAATACTATATTTATATTTTTAGTCTTAAGCCCAAATTGATTGAGTGTACCTGTTTAAATGCATATATCGATAATAAATATTATTACAATGAGCTACCAGAACTTGGAAAGAAATACAAATTTTCCTAAATGTTTTAAATACATCCAAACGCATATTAATAGCTGTTAATACACCTTTGTTATGAATATTATAACTCAAACTGCTACAGATTTACTTTTTGAAATCTGAATCCGAATCAGAATCAAATGATTAAGTTTTTAATGATTTAAAGATAATAAAATAGTATATTATTTAACAAGCATAATATGTAGGCTATATTACACGAGGATGTAATTAAAAATACGAGCGGTAGCGAGTATTTTTAATCAACCGAGTGTAATGTAGCCATATTATGCGAGTCAAATACTATACTTTATCTACAACTATCAGGCCTATAAAAAATCTGATATTATTTGTAAAATATTCTGTTAGGTATGGGTAGTTCATATATAGCTTAACAGATGGCACCACAGTAGCACTTAAATGTCAAAATAACTATTTAAATTGTATTTATTATACTTTTATAATCATTTATATTGATATTTATAATAAAAAAAATATTATTAATAAATTAACAGTTTATTAAAATGTTATGTGTTAAATTATATGCTCTATTTATTACAGAAAAGTATAGCGTGTAATATAACGTTTCATATTACACTTGTGTAATATGAGTAGTATATTATATGTAGTATCACACGTATAATGTACCCATATTTCAATAGTTGTAGATAAAGATAATTAAATATGCCTTACAGTTTAAGACATGCATTTGCATATATTTCTTTTTAATAATTATGTTTTTAATAAAATTTGGATAAAGTATATTTAAGTATACCTGAAGGGTATGTTGCCACATGACTAATACACACATTCATGTATTGTTGGTCACATTTTAGTGAACACAGCATTTATAATAATCTTCCATTGTTACTGCCAGAACCTATTACCCCACTATCCACCCTTCAATCTACGACATACGTGGCGTCATTTTCAACTTAATTCCACGGTATAAACAAAGCGTAGTACCCCGCAATGTTGACCCAATCTACGACGTGACTTATATATGGACAACACCCTTCAACTGCAGGGCAGACGTGAGTCGTTGAGTTTACCGGCTGGCGTTTCATCAGGTTGTTATGGCAACGACTGAAAGCTTGAATTCTTTTCAGACTGGAGTATTTTCAGTGAATGATGTCACAGGGGTGTAATGGAAAATTTCATGAGGTTCAAGATAAGAGAATTATGGTGCTATATAAAGTTTATTCATGGAAGTGAAATATGAATTTATTATATTCATACTTTATTACTCCTACATGTGTAGGTGTTATATAATTTGTTCAAACTTTCGTGTATAAAGCAATTTATTTTGTTTTACAAATTTATGTTTTGTGAAAATCATTTTATTACAAATTTATTGTAATGTTATAAATTATTTAAACTTTATTAATGTGTATGACTGTGAGGCTCAATTACTCTTACGTAGAAAATTATGGAAATTTATTTAAAGGTTTTATATTGTCTGAGATAAGATTAAATTTAAGCTTTAAAATTTAATCAAAAATGTCATTTGTGTAAATTCAATTAAAAGACACTCTAATCCTGTGCCGCGAGTATAGACGCGGTTTGTAAATTAAGAAATAAGACGGATTTTGAAAATAATGTTTGAATAGAATTACAATTCAATATTGTCTCCTTCAAAAAAAAAACTTCCTTGGGATGCTACACAGTGCTGGAGACGGTTTTTCCTATCCTCAATGCAGTGCTGGAACTCGGATACTAAAATCACCTTCAGCTGGTTACTTTGACGTGATTATTCAATCTCGGGAAGAAGAAAAATTCACAAGAACTCAAGTCAGGCGAATAAGGAGGCTGAGGAGATACAAGAATGTTTTTACTGGCCCAAAAAACCACGTTTGCGCAGATTTTTGTCATCTCCAATTAATTAGTCAAAATCTGAAAAACGGCGGTGTTCTTCCATGGACAAAATTTTCGGTCAAATGTGAAAAATATTAAAAATATTTATTATTTTAATGGTTACGAGTTCATATCTGATTGACAGCAATGTATACTTACTTATCTCATTTAAAATTAAACATATAGGAAACGTATTTGACATTTGTTGACAGGCCTACACCAAGTGCAATAACAATTTTAGGAATCATTAATAACTTTACAGGAAATTGAAGAATAGTAGAATGGTCTGCTAGATCACTCAATCTTACATATCCAGATTCCTTTTACTGATGACCTTTAAAATCAGAAGATTTATTGCCTTCAATATCTCTAAACTGTAGATGAATTAAAGGTTCAAATTCTAAACATTTCTTTAAGCACTATATTTGCCCAAATATCATGGCATGTAGTTCAAAAGATTTATAGCAGATTGAATCATTGCTTAGCAGTTAATGGATGGATTTTTGAAAATTTATTGTAATTACTGTTTAATTCTTCTTCTTTATATTTACTTGCTTTGTAGAAGACCAGACTACAATTCTATCATTTCCTCTAAAGTTATTAATAATTACTAAAGTTGTGATTTCACTTGTTGCAGGCCTGTGAAGAAATTGTATAACCCAAAAAAAATGTCAAATTTGTTTTCTATGTTTCATTTTAAATGAGACAAGCAAATATAAATTGCTGTCAATCAAATATCAAGTCCTAACCATGGACATGATAAATCCTCATGTTTCAAGTTAAAAAATACTCACGTTATACAACAAAGTAGAGTAGATTATCATTATTGACCTAGCACCAAGATTGTAACCCGGAATGTGAAGAAACCGAGGGATACAAAGCACTGGTCAATAATGGCCTTCATAATCGTAGTAGATATATTTTTTCACTATTAGAATTTAAATCACAACTATAATTTAAAAAATTAATATTGATAATAATAAAGATTTTGAGGTGAACATGTACTTATTAATTGATTTTCACAAAAATAAACAAATCAAAGTATCATCAATTGTAAACGCAACACTCACATTTGCAGATAACCATATGGGAATCCACTAAGTTGATTGTATATGTTCGATGCTAGTCACCGTAATTTAAACACATTTGGGAAATTTATTTTAGCCCTATTTCTATTCATCGGCCAATCATGAAGATCTTCCAAACCTCAACTATAGACGTGTCTAGAATCTCTTAGAAGGTATCTATAAGATTCTCTACAATACAATAACTAATTTCGTAAACAGGTGTTTTCAATTTGGTTTTTCGTTTATACCGTTTTCATCGATTGTGAACGCAACACTAATGTTTGCAACCAAAGTTATATGGGAATCCACCAGATTGTTTTGAACAAGTGTATCGCTAGTTTAGGTAATTTAAACGCATTTGTAAAATTCATTTCAACCCTATTCCTATTAATCGGCCAATTAAGAAGATCTTCTAAACCTCAACTCTTAGAAAGTATCTGTAAGATTCTCTACAATAACTAATTTCGTAAACAGATGTTTCCAATTTGGTTTTTCGTTTATATTCATTGTGAAGTTTCGAGTAGATTTGCAGGTATTTTCTAACTGATTGTGGGCTATTACCGTGGGTTCTCCACGCCTGTGGCTGACGGCTGTTTCAGCTGACATATTTCACCGAGCGCGTCAAACATACGGGCTGGGAAAGAGAAGAATATTTCATCCCACGCAACTATTTTTAATTAAATCTCTTAACATCACTTCACATTTGCTTTGAGGGTAGTTTTTTAACTTTATCCCGTAGCGAATTTCGGGGAAATTTAATGAAATTTTATGCCACTTGAAAATTATTTCAGTTGGGTATACTCATTCACTGAATTTTAATAACAATCAGCATAAAAATTAAAGTATGTCTGAAGGGAATGTTGCCACATAACTATAAACGCAGTGAAGTATTGTGGGTCACATTTTCCTACAATTATGTTTGTAACATACGAGTACATATTTTAAAAATATTCATTGTTATCTCTGACACCAAATTCTTAGATGAGATAGAGCAATTAATACCCAACAGCGAAATTTACAACAAATATTAAATTCGGAGTTAATTAGGTGTACATTTAGTCCGGATTAAGTTTTCTGATATTTGAGCTATTGTAGCGATCCCAAGGTCGCGGGCGACGGCCGCTAGCAGACATGTTAAGACTGGTTCGCAACGTTTCTATTGTTCTATCGTCAACAAGGTACGAGAACATTGCCGAACTTAATAGCTGTACTATTTAAGCAGAAGAGACCGCGAGAACAGTCTGATATTAATAATCGTAGCGAACATAAATTGTTGATGGAAATAAATATCGTGCGCAGTGTTAAATATTAAACGTTTAAATAAATAACTTTAGTGTTTAAGCTTTTATTAATAATTGTTATTCTTAAATTAGTGTTTACATTTGTTTATTCATATTGTTACTTATTTTTATTATCTTTTATATTTCGTATTTCGTTTATTAAACTTAGCTATACAAATATTAGTGTTTAAATTATTTTTTTACATTTCACCTAAATAAATAAACGTTACACTATGTACAAAGCAGAATAAGGTTGTATAGTTAATTTTTCCTGTGGCAGGCTTGACGTCATTACTTCATATTCGTATGAATCAAATTAGTAGTATTTGGAAAGAAATTTGATGACGTCATATAACGTCATAGATAATTCGAAGTGATTCTAAAACAGTCTCAAAAGTGATAGATATAAAGTTTGTTCCAACTAGATATTCCTGGCGGTTTGTGATCAAAGTTCCCTTTAAGCTGCGCAGGTGCGCACTTATTTTTCGAAACTTGTGCAGCCATTTTTGTATTCTGCGCACAGTGGGTTTGTTCACCATTCTTTTATTTCATTTTATAAAAGAATTGCTTTTAAAAATAGCAAAAATCTAAATTTAACAAAAAAAGTAAAATTTGGAGAGTCAAAAACATTTCTGAAGTCGGCCTTTGCCATTTAAACGTCAAACAAAATTTCTTTTGTTTACATCAACTACGTTTTCAAGCGTTAGTTTAATTTGCTCTATGTTAGGAGGAGAAGTCAAGAGAAGAGGTGTTACAGGAAAATCTGCTTTAATTATTAAATTTAAAATTATTTTTTTATTTACAGGAACCACATTGAAAAAAGCAAAGCATATTGCAAAGGACAGATGTTTCAGAAAATATTGAATACATGAATCGTCGGAAAAATGTCTGTACTTGACAAAGTGCCTCGAATTTCAATATGGCTCGTCGACAGTAATGTACCACTTTCCTGACTTTTATGTAAATAACTATTCTTGTTCGAGTGTTACTAAAAATGCTTTAAAATATAATTTTCAAGAGTATTTATTAAAAACAAAATGACTTCAAACACAGGCACAGAACACGCCCTTCCACTTGCACACTTTTACATACGTTTTGAACATTTTTGCTCCCTTATACTTTTGTACCATTCAGTCATCGAAAAAAATTAGAAGGAACATTGTTGGTGATTAGTTAATGTATCAGTTTATGTATCATGGTTTACGCATGCGTGAACTATGGGTAGTTCCGAACCATGTTTTTGTTGGAAGGAATTGTGGATTGATTCTGAACCGTCAATGTCATTACTCTCAATTTTATTACTTTTACCTGAAAATAAATCTATAAATACAAACGATAAATAAAAAACTCACTCCTTTTACAAATACCTCATTTTTAAACTTAAATACAATTAGGAGGTTAATTAAATTGAACTGTCCAGAAGTTCTGACTAACAATACATGGTCTGATGTCCGTATTAACAGGTTAACCACTGGGATTGGAATCTCCAGAACCGTAAGAGATACCAAGTCAGTCAAATTGGGGCAGTTTCCGCATTGGTTGTCCATTTCAACGATGTATTTATTTTCTCGAAAAAATGCAAAGCTCCCTAGATGAAGCAAAAAACAGATTTTGGCAAATTTA
Organism: Stenolophus ochropezus; assembly: GCA_035578165.1. Taxonomy (NCBI): domain Eukaryota; kingdom Metazoa; phylum Arthropoda; class Insecta; order Coleoptera; family Carabidae; genus Stenolophus; species Stenolophus ochropezus. Next base: position 45,520,772 of record JAQOWZ010000002.1, on the reverse strand, counting down.
CTTTTTGTCTTATAACTTTCTTCTTTCAATTCACACATGTTTCTAGTTTATACATTCTGTAGACACTTTTTTATGAGGTATTGATAGCGGTACTCATAATTTTTGTAACTCTTAACACTTTTCAAGAAATTTGTATTAATTTTTAATTTTTTTTATGGGTCACAAAGTTGTCTTTAGTATTATTAAATAGCGTTTATTTTCTCTTTCTAATCATATAAAACACTTGCATATTAAATTGAAAGTAAGCTAACAAATTATAAAATTATTGATTTTATTTATTTCGGTCAAGTGTGCTTTGGAAACAAAATTGAAAATCTTTTGTTTCAAACAAAATTTTATTCCTGTGTAATCTGGAAAAAATATACTTGTATTTGTATATGCAAAAGGATATGTGGCCACAAGACTATAAACACAAGCCTATATTGTGGGTCACATTTAAAATCAAATTTCACTTATGAAAGTATAGTAATAATGAGTGACGATGTTCTTGTATGTAAATAAAAAATAAAACAATTTGTAAATTATGAACGCAAAGTGTGGAAGTTGAGGAAGTAATGGTTGAAAAATACGATGAACCCGTGCATACAATATTGATGCAGATGTGAGGTTGGTAGGCATTTTCATATGCCGGGCCGATAGGCAGGACTCTCGCCGTAACAGTGTCATTATGCTGTTCCTGCTCGAGTCTCCTGCTGAATACCAAGCAGCAGGGCACCCGCTCTGTTTACCAACACACCAACCATTTACATGCAGGAATTATCCCGGAGTTTGCTCTAAAAATAATTACTTTTCTTCTTCAGAACACAATGTAATAAAAGACAAGTTATTATTACCATTTGCGAAGTTTGAAAAAAGTGGATTATTTTCATCTCCTACGTAAAAGACAGGGGTGCATTCAAGGGGGGGTTCGTGGGCATGGGCGCCCATAAGGGGGGGAAAGAGGGGGCACTTGCCCTCCCCTGGCTTTTCGCAAATTTATTATTTAATTCTTTCATCATAGTTATGTTCTATAAGAAATTTATTAATGTTTGCTATATCTTAACCCTTAGCATTTTTGTGTGTGGAACAAATTATTTTCTTAGTATTTGTGTTTAGTTATTTTAACTGTCATTAAAAATGGAGAAATCTGAGACAATTAACTACAATAAACTTCATTTTATTGAAGAGGTTTCTAATGAAATTTTTGAGGAATTTTCGAAAGATGGAATGAATTTGAAAATTACCATACAAATCTATCCAAAAAAAATACATTATGTCTGTTTTTTTTTTGAACATTTCAATTTTTTTTACTAGTAAATATATGTTTGCAGTCTATTTCTATAATGTAAAAGTTTCCCTTGAATGGACAATATTACATTGGAATATAATATTAAATGAACTATTCAACAATGCTATAAAAATTTCGATTAGTATTTTATGTTAAGTGTTGCTTAAAATTTAAGCCTTGTTAGTACAATGGAACATATATATATATATATATATATATATATATATATATATATATATATATATATTTTATTCTTTTTTTTATTTATTTTGCCCCTCCTTTTATGGGCGCCAATGTTCGTGGGGTTTAAGCCCTCCCCAGAACACCGAATTTTGTTTTCAAATTTTGCATTTAACATTATGTTCTCAGAGCTCGTAATATTTTAGGTACACTAAAAATAAACGTCTTTTCTTGTGATTTTTCTTGTATATCTCTCTATACTACAACGCATAATCACGAGTTATATGTACAATGCACTGAAAACTGAAATGTAGTAATAGGTACCTGAAAGCGCACTGCAGAGCCAATTCAGTCCGAAAGAAAAAATGAGTCATGTTATGTTTTAATAGACATATTATTGTTTAAAACTCAATCAAAGTGATATTGAAAAACTGACAGTGTTAAGTCACAGAATAGGTTTATACAGAAGCGTCAGTAAGACAGAGAAACGAGAATTAGAGAGAGATGGGGAATGTGCACAAATTTAAAGGACTCATTATTTAAAATCGGAAAGTGTCCTCACATCTTAGAGAGATAGGGGAAGGGTACAAATTTAAAGGTCTACACAATGCTTCAAGGTCATAGCACTGAATAGGGGAACATGAAAGGTACCAACACGGAGTGTCGCTTCTGTATATAACTATTCTGTGCTTAAGACATGTGTGAGTTTCCAATACAATAGTATATTGTACAACAAGCAAGTTTTACACTATACTTTTTCTACGACGACGTTATTATTTCCTACTTCATTTATATTTTAATGATAAAGATGTTTTTATTTCACTATTTCTTAGCCACTAGTTACAAGTTACAAGTTGACAGATGTGAGATATAAATTTATACCTTAACCTTGTCTATGGGTACTGTGGGATATGAAAATATATTTAAATATACTATGTATCCGTAGCACAAACATACAATCTTAATGGTCGCATAAAAATTTAATTTTCAACCTACAAATTCAAAAGACAAAACAGAAAATATTGTTATATATTATATGTGGCTAAGTAAGTATACAAGGTGTGCAACGATATGCGGAATATAGGACTTTAACATGAGATTTAAAAAAATAGCAAATATTCTCTCTCTCTTGATAAATTTAGAGCAAAATTACAAGAGCACAAAGTTATTCAAAATTAAATTCAGGTAAGATCATAATTGTTGCAACAGCACGTCTGCTGTATGAGATATATTAAAAATAAAATGGAATATTTTCGTTAAAAATCAGACAGCCATGGAAATAAAAGAAAATATCTATCTGTCACTTTAGTGAAGTATCCATCCATTTTTAAACTAATTTTAGACCATAACATAATTTAATAATTAGTAATAAATTACGTTATCTTTAATGACATTTTTTCACTGTCACAACTGACACATTGATATTTTCTTTTATTTCTATGGCTGACTGATTTTGAACGAAAATATTACATTTTATATTTAATATATCTCGCAGTGCAGACTTGTTATTGGATCAATTATGTGTTATCTGATGTAGAATTTAATTTCGAACAACTTTGTACTTTTGAAGTTTTGTTCTAAATCTATCAGGAGAGACAGTATCCTCAATATTTTGAAATCCCATTTTAAAGTTGTTCCGCATTTCGTTACACACATTGTATAAGGTTGAAAAAAATTAAGATGCTGTTTATTGTAGGTTTTGATTTCCCAAAAAAAATAATTAATACTTCCACCTGAAAAATATATAGCGCCATATTCACAATAATTTAGCATTTATAGAACTTGCGGACCCACTTAATTAAAAGTTTATTTTTCTATAGATATAACCTACAAGAATTCAAATTAGTTTTTATGTTTCTATTTGATTTACTTATTTAAATTAGATGGCAAATTTAATTTGTAAGTCCATTACTTACATTATTCGTGAGTTTAATGAGTCAAACAAAAATATCAATTTTCATTATCAACCTAGGTCAATAATAATTTATTATTAACTAGATGACCATGGTTACCAAGTAAGCAGTAGTGGAATACAATTTCTCATGTCAAATAAAGGTCAATAATAGTGGGTGTCTAGTAGTGGAAAAAATTAAATACAATCTTGGGTACGTCACTGTTAAAGAGGTTCTTGTAGTTCATTCTCCCCGTTAATTAGAATGGTAAAAGCTTTCTTCGGTATTCGATGTAAATATTACCGATATCTGATAGAAAGCGTAACAATAGATAAAATAATCTGTGAATGGTATATTTAATTGATAGGTATATGTGTCAGTGAAAAAGTCTCAAATAAATTATAATGACATACCTTATTTATAGGATTTATAGATTAAATGTAAAATGTATTTAACTGGAATGATGACAACTAAAACTACCATGTTTGATTTTAAAATAAATTGGAGCAATCTTTTGCAGCTTTACAGTTAAAAGCTGTAACATTAACGATACGAGAGCAAAATATACGACAACATTTTATTTTGACATTCAGTTTCATAATATTTATCACCATATTCGAGTAGAATGACGAATAAATTATGCGAGATATCGAAACGTCGCATATATCACAACAAAATGTGCTGAAACCCATAAAATTTATTGCTGAATTTCTGATAAAATATGCTCTCTACACACCACACCCCCAGTGTGTTTTCATACGCGTAAAATCGTTTAGATGCCACATTTTATTACTCAATAAAGTTTATCCTTTCTGCATTATGCCTGAAAGTAATAAGCGATTAAAAATATTATCTTACTGTACGCACCAAAAAAAATGTAACACTAATCCAACACTAACCAGTGTTCCATTAGGTTCTCACTATTTGTAGTGTTTATTTAGTTTAATAAAGTATTACTGAGTACTGTAAAGAGTAGTGTTATATTAGTGTAAATGTAAAATATTTAATGGTAAATATAGTGCTGATATTTATATTATAGAATTGAATAAAAGCCTTCTAAAAATATATGAAATTAATTTTTATATTTTAAATAAATAAACAAAAAGCATTATTAAATTTACGCATTTATTTTTAATGAGTAAAATCAATTAATATTTACAAACTAGTAAAAGGCAACATTGTACAATGTACTCTAATTTTAAAAATGTAATAACAAAATTATTCCTTAACACAATTTTTTTAATAGCGTAACCATAGCAACCTAGTATTGAAGTTCCCTCAGTAAAATAAGTAATTTTTCTAAAACGTAATTTTAATATAATTGAACTAATTCCATATAGCAAACTGCTACTGCAAGACATCACACTTGAATGACATGTCAGTATAGATTCGTGAGAATTCCTGCATTTGCGCTCGCGTGGTATACAATGACAATACAGTAAAGTCTCATTTACCGGACTGAAGTCACAATTGTGAAACTGGAGTATGAAATAAAAAAAAATCCCGGATTGATGTAATCGGAATAATGCACTTTCTGATTCGATAACACAAGGAAAAGTCCGATCGAAAAAAAAAATTAAATAAAACATTTTTATTTAAGTAAGTAAGTAAGTATGTATTGTTATTTAAATAAAAGAAACAAAATATAAAATTAAAGACTATCAGAGTAAATACAAAAAATATATATTCAAATTAATATAAATTATTTAGTACGCAAACATTTACACAAAAACTCTTCCATTTTGTTATACATGTTCGTAAGTAATAATTATTCCCCTTCCTATTCATATTTTCTTATTAGAAAAATAATACATCCAAATACTTAACATTATCTATATTTGTGTATATAATGTCCAAATTAAAACCCGGAAAAACAATAAAAAAAACTCATGTGGATGTTTTATATAAATCCCGGGTTTTTTCTTAATCTTGACAAATCTGCTTTATTCGCAGATTTTTGTAATAATATATTTTTACCGAAAAAAGTGTTTCCTACATGTCATTTTCTGAGCACCCTAGTTAGTGTGGAGAGTGTTTCGCAGGAGATATTTTTAACACATATAATTACAGTTTCGACAATCGATTCGAAGTCGGGTGGAAACTAATTATTTTGAAAATGTATGTATTAAAAATTTATACAGTAAATAACAAATGAATTTAGTTAAAGTTGAATTGTGTTGCAAAAGAGTTCATAAAAACTTGACTCCACTATTGCAGATAAATAATTCATGGTTTGAGATTGTACTCGTAACCGGGACTGTACATTCTTGCCTATCAGACAGTGCTTTAGTGCTGCTATCTGTGTTCATTTGTATGCATTTCGCAAAGAGACATTCCTGGCTTTAGCGAGAAATAAAACGAATTTTATATCATCGCGAAAATTCGTCAATAAAAATTTTATGCGATTTTGTGTTCCATTAACGTGATATTAAATTTTAATTAAATTGAGGTTGTTTAAACTTGTTCAAGCTTACGCGCAATACACTCTGAAGTTGTAAACCTTATCTTATAATAACCCACTTCACTACGTTTATTTATAATTTTCAGGTTAAAAATAAACAGTAACATGTGACCCACAATACATGAGAGTGTTTATAATCATGTGGCAACATACCCTTCACTATAGGTGCCGTTCAGCATCCCCACAAATAAATAAATATTTAAAATTTTATGTTAAAATATTGGATTTATATTTATTTTCCATATATACGTAGATACATTTATTGAGATAATTATACTTAAATATTAAAAATTTGTAACAAAACTTCTGATCCAGTTAAACAAATACTCGTTTTGTTATTTATCTTGCTGTTGACTTGTTTCAAAATTTTTTTTGTAATAAATAGTTGAAAGATTTATAAAGAGATCCGAAATTTCGTTTAGCTTTTAAGATTATTTTTATATAGCTTTCATAGATTTGCTTCGGATGGCCATAAACCATCAACCCTGAATAGAACCCTTTTCTAATTTTCGAAAGACGCTTTCTAATTTTTTGTGCATCTCAGGGTTTTGAGAATGCACCCTGTTAGAGGCTTTGGAGTGTAACTTATTTACACGCCCATGGAGAAGATGACCGGTGAAATTGCGAGAATCAGAAAACAGGGATGAATTCTGTAACTTGAAGGGGGTGGCCATCTGAGATAAACTTTTGGAAATTGGCAAGTAAGGGGGTCACAGACAGACAGTCAGTGAGTAAAGAAGGGTCAATAATGACTCACTTTGTAAATATTATTTGTAAGTAAGTTTATGTTTTATTCTTACAAAGTTTGTAACCTTTAATTTGTATCAACATATTTGAAAATTCTATTTCATATAAATATATTTTACTGTTAAGTTTTCTTATTATCGCTTTGTTTATCGCAATTATTTGATTCTTTTCCTAAAATTAGTTTCATTATTCTAATTAAAAATAATCTGGTGGCAGCAATGTAAATTCTACCTATTTTGACATTTTAATTCCAATTTCATAAATAACATTTTTATTAAATTAAAACTTAAAATTCAATAGTTCAAACAGCCTATCTCAACTGATACATTAGGAAATGGTAGCTATACTGGTCGAATAGTCAGAATGAAACCTTAGAAACATTTCTAAATGAAACGGAATAAACAGACTCGCATTTGGCAAGAGTACCTATATTAAAAGGATTATGAATTTTGGAAATCAGTATCTTTTTTCGAATAAAACTCAATCTAACGTTTGGAGGAAACCAAATAGGGTGCTTAATAACTGCAATTTATGTAGTACATTGAATAATAGGCCAATTTTGAACAAATCTGTGTATTACAGATCTGTAAATCTGCAAAAACTGAAAAAACGCATCTATTTTTGTTGATTAATATAAAATTATAAATAATAGTGGCTGATATCGTTGCGATTTTGTTCATTATTTACAAATTTACAACCTGACTATAAAAATAAAATAAAATTCTAATTCTTGCCCTAATGTAATTAGATCTATACCACCCACCATAAGTCATCGTAATGTTCACGACAAAAGATAATTCTAAAAAATCAGCATCCGTAAAAATAAAAACCACAGTTAGGCTCATAAATATGTCTGTCCGGTAGTCCAATGAAATGGCATCGACTAATATGTGAGCACCCCCGATTAAAATACAAAACCGGCGCCTATGCCCTTCACCACTTCAGGCATACTGAATCGTAAACTTATATAATTTTTTAAAAATAAAAGTATCTAAAAGAAAGTTTCTTTTAATTCCAGCAGAACTTTTAAACTGAGCTTAAAATTGCGTTAATTTCAGGACGAATCTTAAGCAAGTTTATTTAGAGAGTGTTAATATATTCGTTATTAAATTAAGCCTCAGAAGCTTTGAAAGAATGAAGAAGAAACAAAATCGCATTACCCGTTTCTGAAACGGTTGGCATGGAAACTCAGCCAGACAAAAACAAGTTAATGTAACTCAAACAATATTACTAGCGCTCAGGCAAATTCAATTTGTCCGCGTGTCGATATTTTCAACATGCTTCGCAAGCAGCAAGAATCAAGATTTATTTGCTGTCCATGCTTGCAATGCTCAAGTCGATGCGTTGCTTTACTTACATTACATTACCAATGTAACTATATTTACCCGCATATAATTTTATCAACTACAACCAAATGTTCCATTACAGAAGAAAATTCCACTTATATATAAAGAAAAGTGACCCACAATGCATCAGTGTGTTTATATGTCATGTGGTAACATACCCCTCAGGTTTATTTTATATACAGCTATCCACTATTGCTATCTCGAGAGCAATAAGAGCTACAAGACTATATTTCTTAAACTTGTCTCCATGTGGACATGATTGGTTCAACTTTAATTGCTTGGTATTCCTGACTAAAATAACACAGTTCATTTAGATTTTGTACTTGGTCAAATTTTTAAACTACTGAACCATAGAAAATCCAGCACATCAGTGCTCTAAAATGCGCTTTTTTTAAATCAGACCAAGAATCAGAACATTTTGAATACTTGCTGATTTTTTGGTTTATTGAAACCAGAATATAGTACACAGCTAAATGGCGTATTCTGTTCACAAAATTCGAAATAGTTATCACGATTGAACTAGTGCGGTAACTGTAGATTATATGCGTCCACTTAATAAAACTTAAAATGTGGTACTTTAACTGGGCGAATGTAATTTGCAGTTACCGTACTGCTGTTCATCTGTTTGTGTTTGTGGCTATGGTTTCAGTAGACCTAGAATTAGAACAAACATTTTAGAACGCTCTAATTCTTCACCCATTGAAACGAGAGCACAAGCTAGAGGAGCCAAACCTTCTCCAGACTGTGCCCTGGTTTCAGCAGACCTAGAATTAGAACAAACACTTCTAAATGCACTAATTCCTAACTCACTAAAAGCAGAGCACAATCTAGAACAGCCAAATCTGCTCTAGAATGCGCTCTGGTTTCAGCAGACCTAGAATTAGTGCAAACACTTATGAGTACTCTAATTCCTGACCCACTGAAACCAGAGAAAAATCCAGAGTAACTAAATTACTTCAGAATGTGCTCTGGTTTCAGCAGACCAAGAATTAGAGCGTACGCTGAAGCGCACTCCGATTTCCGAACAATGGCACTAGTTCACCTCAGGACATCAGATGACCTGGACGCCTCGCAGAGCGAGACTGAGTGCTATTGCATCTCCTGGGTATATCCTGAGACACGTATTATTATCGGTCATATGGAGTCCTATTGACTGATATTCAATCAGTAATTGTGGCTGTATTAGTGGGAATTTAAAAATGAAAATTTGTATACCTAGATACTTTGATGCGAGAAATTTACTGATAGTATTTTTTAAGGTGTAACTTGCCCCCATTTAAAGATAGTAGTTACTAAAAAATGGAAGGAGATACAAAAATTCTTTAAAATAATAACAATTTATTGATGAAAAAAAAATGCTGCTCTAAGGAAAATATCTCTTTGGGGGAATTGCCCCTATGAAATTTTTCCTTGGGGGCTTGAGCCCCGATGCCCCCGTGTGGTCGGCGCCCATGACCACAAAACAATTATATGTAAATTTTATGAAAATGTAATGCAATGTAAATTATAGTAAGTTGTAATATTTGTTCAGTAAAATAATTATAATTATATGTGATCCACAAAACATGAGATGAATGTGTTGATAGTCACGTAGCAATGTACTCCTCAGGTGTACATATAATAAAATTTTACTATGAAATAGTTACCTCTGGCTGATAAGCGTTTAATTTTACTATTTTTCATTTAAACTACTTTGCAGATAAACAAAAAAAAATCGATACAAATTTTATTTTGTAAAGAGAATGTTTATTACAATTTCTAGCTGTGATGAACCTGTAGGGAAATAGTTTCCGTTGTACAAAGGATATCCGGCATTTGTAGTTCAAACGACTCTCATAGAGTTGGTTTTTATTTTCTCTTCGTTTCCGCAGAGTTCGATTCTAATCGGAATTGTTATCAAGCTTTTGTTTCAACGTTGTAGCAATTTGAGCCGAGAAGTTGAAATTAAAATCACTTACCTGCAGGCAAGTAATGGCAGTTCTTACAGAAATAATTAAATACTAAAGTTTTATTTAGTGTCATAGAGAAATATCTATTTTATCTATTTTTTAGTTGGTAAACTGTCTTATATTGCATGTAACCATTTTAAATTTTTTTTAAAATGTGACCCACATTACAATAGCGTGTTTATAGCCATGTGGCAACATACCCTCCAGGAATACTTAAAAATGATTTTATTTGTAAACCATCATTTATATTCAATGTTTATTCACTAAGGAAACGAACTTTTATAAACTATTAATCTGCAGAACTTTTACATGTTAGCTGACAGTTTTATAGGTTAGTAGTTGCATTGTTTACATTTTGTTTACATACACCATTACTAACTTAAAATTCTATTTACAAGTGAATGAAAAATAAACTATTGTACAATTTACGCAAGGTAACAGTTTTACAACTTCAAGGAGTGTTTCTCAACCGAAAATGTAGTGCGGGCCAAAAAAATATTCAATTTTTATGTTGTGACTTGTGAACCATTAAAATATAAAATTTTTCTTCTGAAGACTACTAAATAATATTATAGTTAGATTTTTCTGTATTTAAATTAATATAATAAAAAAGTTAGTAATAGTATATTGTGCAACAAGTGCAAAAAGTCATCTATTTCCCATGGTGTGTGAAAGTTTCGGTACAAGTCGACAAGGTGGGAAATAGGTGTTTCTGCACGAATGGCATACTGTACTTTTTCTACGACCACACAACTAATTGTTACAGAACAAAAATGCATGCACGAAAGCTATTTGACATAAAAAACAATACGGTGCAGACAACCTCAAAAAGAGTACCTTCACGCATGCGCAGTGATGATGATATTTCCTACGTTGCACATGCGCAATGTTGGTAAATACCATGAGAAATGATTTCTCACATTTTAACCCACGATTGTGGAAATTACACTACTCTGAAACTTTATAAATTGTAAGAAAAGTCCCACTTTCAATATTGGTTATAGAAAAATAAATGTTTTACACAGATCACAGAAAATGAATAGATTATAGAAAAAAGGCATTTGTGAAATAATTTTCAAGCTTTTACGGATCATTAAAATTTTTCTACAGACCAGTAATGCTGATTCAAAAAGATACCTAAGATATTTATTTTAAGATTTATTTACTTGTATTTTAACTCCACAAGCGTTTACTAGACGTTACTTCTCGGCACATTATCTATGACGCGGAGAGAAATATACAAACACATAACCACAGGTATTCTTCCCATTAGACCATTGGTTCTTAAACTTTACACAAAATCATAAAAGGGATTAGTCACTAACCAGGATTAGTTAGTTCCAAAGTTACACCTCTTGTAACATCCTGAAATGTCAAACTAACTGCAATCCCAATTCATAAAAAGGATTAAGTATATTATTTAGTTCCAAAAATAACTCCACTAGATTGGTGGAATTAGCAAAATTTATAATAGATGATTATTAGGATTTCTAAATGATACAGAGGAAGATTTCTGGTGAGATTCAACAACCTAGAAGTAAAATACTTTGATTACACGCGTGCGCAAAACTTTCTTTAAAGCATGGTTATAATAATTCTTTTTATTATTTTTTATTAAATTCGTATTACATGAAGCAGAAACGTTAAAGTTAATATTTTCTTTATTATATAATGTAGTAATAAAATAAATGTATTTCTTTATTTCAGTTATTTATTTTTTACTACGTCCTGTGGAAGATCGAGATGAACTTTACAAAGCAAAAAAAAAATAATTACTACATTATAAAATAAAAAAGATTAACTATAACATTTCTGTTCCATATAATATAAATTTAGTAAGAAAAGTATTACAAAAATTGATTATAATCATACTTCAATGAATGCATTGCGAGTGCATGTAATCAAAGTATTTTACTTTTAATTTGTCAAATATCACCACAAATCTTTCATTATATTATATCGAAATCCTGATAATCATTTACAAATATTGCCAATTTCACCAAACTAGTAGAGTTATCTTTAGAACTAAATATTATACATGAATTGGGATTGTTGTTTGTTTGACATTTCAGAATGTTAACAAAGGGGTATAACTTTGGGACTAACTAATCCGGGTTAGTGACTAATCCCTTTCTGAATCTGGATGTAAATTTAGGTATTTGATTGTATATAAAGATATGAATTATTAAATTCTGCATTAATTGTTGCAGTCCCAATACAAAACTATAACCCAATTTTTTATGTTTATAATATACAATTGTAACACAACATTCCTAGAGAGAACAGAGCCTCAAGAACTTAAAGTACTTTTTTTAAAAATGACGTGTTTCACTTGCTTTTCAGTGGTTCATGTTGTCAACCTACAAAGAGACTTGTATTTAGTTTTAAGGTTTACAATTGCGTTTAAGATTAGGAAAGTTTGACGCCATGTATCAAAATGAAAACATTCATACTGCGCATCGTAGTGCATGCTTTAAACGTAAAGTATGCAAACTCCAAACTTGTGTTTAGGTTTACGTTTATGTTTACGAATGGACCAATAGTAAAGAAGGTAGTATGCAATAGCGTCATGTACTTTTCTCTCTTTGCAAGCTGTCACTTCAAATATAACCACAAATTTTACTATTGATTTGGAATGAATTGCAAAGAACAATTAATTTTGGCAACTGCTTTAAATGTAAACAACGTATTTTGACAATAAAATATGATCAAAGTAATCTATATTATTAATTTAATTAATTTTTGCAAAATATCGCACCTAATGAAAATATTTTTATGTGAACGATGTGTTGTGAGGCTATTTCTAAACTTAAAACATAATTATAAACTTTAAAACCAAGTGCTTATCTGAATGTACCTTTACAGATTAAAATGGATTCTGAACCACTCGGATGCAGCAGTATTTTTATTTCGTTAAAGATTGACAACCCTGGGATTTGAACCTCAATATCACAACCCACTCAATTTGATTTGAAGCGCAGAGGTTATTTATATGTCAAACATTTTATTGTCAATGTTTCGAGATGAAAGCAAGGTCGAAAAGAATAATGACATATTAGTTTATGACCGGCTAACTGTCACCAGTGCCAATATTTCCCAATCAGAGTTGATATATGCCCCCCAGAACACATATTCGCTGACGATGTACTCGCATCGTAGGGTTTTTCTAACACAGTTCATATCACCTACACGGGTATAAATATAAATCAGCTGGTTGCATCTGATTCGCTGGAACATCGCATCATCCTTGCATTCAACGCAAAAACAGTTGGACATGTGGACGCCAGCCTGTCAGGAACAAATGCTCGCAGAACAAAGTACGTCATGGTAAGAACGAATGCGGAATGGATTTTGTTTTTCGTTTTGCGGGTCAACCAGCCAATTAATGTAGAGGCTGTCTTTCCATATTAAAATATCATTTATAAATATTAAATTACCTACCTAGTTGTAGGTCTAAATACACCTATTTATCAAATAGTAAAACAGATAATATGATGAGAATAATAAACAAACTTTATAATTAATAGTTAATTACGCTGCAAGGAACCCAAGTTCATGGTACCGTACAAGAATTTTTATATTCCGAGTCATTTAGGATAAGTGGAATGAAATGGATCACTTTGTAAAAAGTAATTATTACTCTTAAATACTGAACAATGTAACAACATATAATCTAGGCGTACTTATAAGACATATAATATAATATTTTATTCGGGTAAAAAAGAAAGTCCAACTCTCTTCTAAGAAGACGGACCAAAGCTATGATGAGATGAATTGGTGAACAGATTGTTGTCATTTGTCATATGTGGTACACTCTTCGTGAAAACGGCGACCACAAATTACACATTTTATCCACTACTTCCTTATTGGTTTTTTCTAATAATTTTCCTTGCATCCCGCATATTCGTTTTCATAACCTTCAGCTCCGTCATTATCATCACCCTCTGATTAACCTTTTAACATAAGTTCTTCAGAACTCATGAAATAGCAACTAGATCGTCTACCTTTCCAAGAATGATTCTTATTCTGTTTACCGCTTAAATTAATCTTTTTAACAATAAAAATCCTCTGATCCATCTCTCCTCAGCATAGGTTATACATTTGTTTTCAGAATGAAAATTAAATGGACACTAAATTACAGATGACTGTGTACAAATAGAACCACATTTTTAGGTTACGTTAAGTCTTACGCACATGTTTATAAAATATGCACAAAAATAATTAGATTATACCTACCAAAGTAGTAATTAACTGATTGTGAACATACGGTATAATATTTTTTGGCAATTTTTTTAAAGGAAATCTAGGATTATTCAGTGTTGATTGCATTAATTTTCAAGCACCTACTTACAGTATCTCTAAACAACAAAATTAAGAGATTTATTACTTTAATATACTTTTAAGACCAATAGTCCATAGTACATCTCTCCCCTACTTACCTGTTATATTATTCGCGCCGCCAGCAGAAATTAATTTTAGGTAAATAATGTTAAAATTATGTGTAAAATGTGGACCACTTGATAGTTCAGATTTATATATTTGCAAATTTTTATAGTTAGTTTGCCTATTGCTAGACGACCAATGTATATGAAATTTCGTATGATATTTGTCATTACCGCACTACTAATAGGACAGTTATTTTCTAGAACTCCGTTAACAATAAAAACTATATAATAAAGCTTATCAGAAACATACGATTTATGTTGTTATGGAAGTAAATTAGATTAACGTAAACGGTGAAGTGAAAAGAAAAATGAAAACAATAATTTCGAATCCGGAGAAAAACGTTTGAACTTTTAATTTGAAATGTATGTCTTTTGCTTGTTTAAATAAACGGTGGGGTGAAATATATAATAACATTTATTTTGATAAGATCGACAATACTCAAAGGTGTTTATAGTCATGTAGCAACATATCCTTTGGGCGAACTACACAAATTCAGAATACTAGTTTATATGTACATATTCGTACACTAGTCATACAATAATAATAATAAGCTGTTATTTTCAGAAGACGAGCTTAAATTCATATCCGTGATATTTTTATCGTACATTTCAACATCATTTGATTGATACGTTGCCGGAATGCACTCGAAAAAAATTCCGGAAAGAATTAATGCGCTGGGGAGATTAAAAGTGAAAAATATTGAATATATACATCACTGTTTTCAGAACATGTTCCTTTTGAAATTATAAAAATATACCTATAATATCCTACTTGGAAAGAAAAAAAATAGTTTAATGTTATTATATGAAATGAACACATAATATTGAATTAGTTTTGTTTAAAAAACTCTAGGGTAAGTGGGGGAGAGATGGACCGGTAGGTGAGATGAACTTTTGGTCTTAAGGCTGTAGTCTTGCAATCCCAAAGTTACTGAGACGCAGAGGGTGAAAGGGGGAGGTAGCAAAGGGGCTGGCCTGTACTTTATCCCTACCGCAGGTAGTTGTATGTATTTCTCACTCAATCTATTCTTATCTTTTTCTAATGTTTCCAATATTTATGAATCGTAGGCTACATTACTTTTCTTACAATACAAATATATTGAGTTGGAATTTTGTACCTACCTATTTACAAATTTAAAAGCAGGGTTGAGAGATTTAAATCAGATTGATTTAAATCATGATTTTATTCTTGATTTAAATCAAGTGATTTTTTTTGAAATCATTGAATTAAATCAAGATAAATAAAATTTAATAACTTAAATGAAAAATGAATAATTTTTGTAACTGTCCTTGTAAATGTATTTATTGAATTAAAAATATAAACAATTTTCAAAAAAAAAAAACAAATCATAATTCAATTAACAAAAAGGGAAACGTTTATTTATTTAATGGCACATTATTATTGTAATATTTAAATAGAAACGTCCTTTTCAGTTCCTAATCTGTTTCGCAATTTGGAATGTACAAGTCCAAATGATGAAAAAAATAAGATGTACTTACGTCGACGCAGCACGGCGCACAAACAAGAATAAACATGAATATCTAGGATTAGGAATCGTATATATTTTTGAATAATAACATTAGAATATTTATAATACTTAAAAATTTAATTCAAACTACCCATATTTACATACTTTAAAATTTTTTTAAAAAAATATTTAAATAAAAAAAATCTGATTTAAATGAAAAAACTAAAAAAAAATTGATTTAAACCAAAAAAAAAACGATTTTTTTGATTTTTTTTTAAAAATCATAATTTTTATAGACCCTGTTAAAAATGAGGAAATAGATAAAAAAATAAAATGAATCGTAGATTATGATTATTTATTTCTATACACAAGATTTTTAATTGGTAACCCTTTTGGTAATTGCGGATTTATAATTTCCGGAATTTATAGAACGATAAATTGTGGTCTCCAAAATCTAAATTAATATTTTCTAGTTAATTTATGAAATGAATTATTATTGTTTTGTTCTTTCGGAAATGAAAATTGTTAAATTCCTTGTCTCATCATTTGGCTAGGAGATATACAGGAGAATCCCGATTTGTGGATTATAGAATACTTTATTCAATTTTGACAATATAATATTAATAATAATCAATAGTTATATACCGAGTGCTAAGAATTTAATCGATTCAAATGACATGTCTGACTTAAACAATAAATTTTGCTTAGAAAGTGTTTTAGTACATAATAATTTAAAAAATTGTATTTTAAATTATTGTGTACGATAGGATTTTTAAAAGCAAAAGGAATTTAAAATTGGAACAGAAATAGAGAATAACAGTGACAGTTCTATATATGTACATACAGTCTTTACAGTCTGTATCTAAATAAATAAACATGACTTTATAAGACAAAATTGAATAAAAAATAAATTTAATAATTATAAAATTGCAGTTAAAATTTAAAGTTTACATTTGATTTAAAATATTGGTTTTACTGTATTTCATTTTGGTTTTTAATTTAATGTATTTTAAAGTTATTTAATGATTTAAAATAAATAAAAATTTCGGTACTCTACAAAACATTCTAAAATTCAGACGTATGGGTACATCGAACCTTCTTTTCCATTAAATTTTGTGGAAGGGAGTTAGGCGGAGTCAGTTTGAAGCTGCAGGTAGTTGCTTAAAATTGCTACACTAACACCCTCTATTCGAGCAAGAAGTATACTAAAGTGCGCTTTATATTTCTCAGTATTTTTCAAAAAATAAACAATTTCATAATAGTTTTCTTATTAAAAGAGTTAAATTAAACCCTATTCTATATTGTGCATGAATTTCAAACCTTAATTTGGTATACAAGTGTTAAAATTGTATCTTTTAAAATTTGCAATTTTCTGTACTTTTGTCGGAATATATTGTTTATACGGTTAAGTTAATTCAAATTTTAAATACGTCAATAATTTCATTCAACTTTAATCTTTCCACGAAAAATAAATTTATGAGTTTCCATAATGTAGTTCATTCGTTATTCTTGTTTAAAGTAGTCATTTCTCTAGAAAAATGCAATATTTAATGTTTTTTTTCTAAACATTTAAACAATTTTTTAGAAAAATATTTACGTCATTTTATAAACTATTGTTAATAGTTTTTAAAAAAGTTAAGATTATGAATGTAGCATGTATATTAACGTCAGCATTTTCTTTCAAAATATGCCATTTTTCATCAATTCTAACATGATATACAGACGAGCCCCTTAAAAGTACATTACAGTAATATCGTTCATAGGGAATGTTAATTTTGTTTTTTAGGGACAGTGTAAGTAGCCGCTTGAAAATGAAACACTGAATAACCCAAGATTAATTTAAAAAATTTCCACAGAAATATTGTACCTTATATACACAATTAGATAATGACTACTTCGGTAGGTAGAGTAATTATTTATATACTCGTACATTTCCATAAAACTTAACGTAACCTAAAAATGTAGTTCTATTTGTACATAGTCATAAGTAATTTATTAGTCCACTTAACCTGTGCTTTGACGACACGTGGAACACCTACTGCTGAGGAAAGATGGACCAAAGGATTTCTATTGTTAAAAAGATCCATTCAACTAGTAAACAGGAAAAAATCTTTCGAGCATAGAAAGGTAGTTGCTATTTTATGAACTCTGAAAAATTGTTAAATGGTTAATCAGTGGGTGATGATATTGAAGAAGCTGAAGACTATGAAAATGAATATGCGGGACGCAAAGAAAATTATTTAAAAAAAAACGATGGAGAAGGATTATTGAATAAAATATGTAATTTGTGGTCGCTGTTTGCAGGAAGAGTATACCACATGTGACAAATGACAACAATCTGTTAACCAGTTCATCTTCTCATACCCTTGATCCGTCTCACCTATGTATAGCTCTTCCAAAATAGAAATGAACCTGCGCGAAAGTCGTATTTTCGTTCATATTTTGAGCAACCAATGGGAGAAGGTACCCCCCATTGCGTTTTTTACCAGTGGCGTACTTAGTTCCTAGTTCATATGGGGACACTATATTAGGAAATTATTATATAATATTTAGGAAATTCGAAATTAAGATTTAAAGAACATATAACTGCAATAAACAGATAACAGCACAGAATTTGCCGACGATTATATTAGCAGGTAATAATCATTTGTGGAAAGGGTGATTGGTAATCTTGTATGTAGCAGAAAAAAGATTTACAATAATTTGGCTTGAAAATCCAGAGATTAAAGAAGCTGTTATTTCAAAGAAAAATATAGACAATGACCAAACCGATGTAATCCATTCTCGTGTACATTTTAATCTAGAGATTAAAGAAGCTGTTATTTCAAAGAAAAATATTGATAATGATCAAACCGATATAAACCATTCTCCTCTACTTAATTAGAAAAATAGTATATATACTGTTAATTTGTACATCAATGCACAGTCAGACGGTATCCGAGAAGACGTTGATGATGTTCATAAATGTTGTTGTTTTAAAATATAACTATTTACAAAAATTCCGTTTGTATTAAAATAATCCCACGCCACTGATAGATTGCTTTCCCATTTATGGTTTACGCCCCTACTTTATTGGATCAGTGCAGTTTTGAACTTCGTTTATATGGGGTAGGTATAGCTACTATAACCCAGTACTGCACAGGGCCACTGGTAGGCCAGGCATAGGTCTACGATGCGTATAGTATGTACTGTGCGGCACATTGAACACTATTAGAAAAAAACTATATTTATGTTGCCGTCTCTTTCAACTTGTTTATTGCATTATATGCGCGAGAATGATTGACAGGTACTTTTCTATTTTGGATGAGCTATAGTGGAGGAGAGTTGAAATTTTGTGAACTCGAATAAAATATGTTTTTATAGTTTTTAGAACATAGTTTATTTTTTTCCTTATTCTTATAAGTATTTTTTTTTTTAATATTATTAAATATTACAGAGTAATAATTATTTTTCCAAAACGTGGTCCATATTTTGAATTTACGAAATATCGTCTGGACACTCAAAACAAAACTACCCAGTATAAATATAATATTAAAGATATTTGCAATAAAGCATACCTGGCACATCCAGTAATAGGTAATAAACTGTGTGTCATATATTACTATATTTTAATAATTTTCTTTATGTCAAGCCATAATACACTCTAAAAGTTGAGATAATGTTCGTATAAAGAAAATGCTTATATCACGGATAACTTTACAAGAAATTTTTATGTAAAGCTCTTAGAAAAGTTCTTTAAGTTTTCTCATATCATAAAAGTATATTAGCAAATTGTTTTTTTCTACGAAATTTAAATAAACTATTAAAAATTGTAAGCAGTCGCATAGATTGATCAGTAAAACTGTGTAGGGAGAACTAAAAATTATTACTGATTATTTCTAAAATCACTACCATCAAAATCGTTAGACCACCATTACTGAATTGCACGCGACAATCTTCATCAGATTTGTCCGCAATCCGACGATATTGTCATTTGCCCCCATTACAAAATTTCTGGGGAAAATCGTCAGAAAGGCTCGTATTTCGTTTCTTAGACTGAAATTTCTTTCTGTAGGTTAAGGCTGGGGGATAGGCAGACTATTTTGTTTCTGGCTCAAGAGATGGCACTGCGAGCAACATAAAAAGGGGCGCGACTTCATATGATTTATGACATTATGAACCAATCAAAATTGGTTACTTTTCCTATTCCCTTCGTTCATTTCTCAGTAAAATGAACAGCCCCTGTTGTTTAATTATCAATTCGCTCTCTATAAGCAAACTGTTTTTGGTCTTGTGCTGAGCTAAAGAGTTTCAACTTTCGTTGTTTTTATTACCTTTGTATCAGACACCGGAAGCTTTTACTTCAGACACAGAATATTTGTGGACCTTTATATTTGTTGGCTGATTTGCGCTCAAAATTTAATTTTTGTTTGAATGATAAAATAACTTTTAGAATGTAAAAATACTAAAATTATAAATTTATCATTATAATAAAAACAAATTAGAAAAATAATAGGTACCTTCATAATTATATTTTGTCAACATTTTTATTAAACAAAATGTCTGTATTTTGCAAATTTATCAATAAGCACAATTTTCTATTTCTTTCTTTTGGATTAGATTTAAAATAAATATTTGTTTATTTCATACCAAAGATATTCTTTGTCTTACATATAACTTTCTTAATAACCTAGTGCAGAATTTCACGCATTGAACCCCATTTTTTTACTAACTCGTATAAGCAATATTCTGCAACATTTCGTTATTATAAATAGAAAGATTTTTTAATTTTCTACCGATCTGCATAATTACGTTTATATATAACTTCTAGGTAGATAGAAAAAAAATATATAAATTATAATAATTTTACATATCGTTTAGGCTGAGGAATTTCGATAAAACAGATGATTTATTCATATGTTCACAAAATTTGACATATGATGTCAAATTTGATGTAAGTAAGTGTAAAAGATAAAATAAGTAAAAATGAAGTAATTTTATTGTAAAAATTAAAAATGTGGAAGAAATATATTAGGAATGTATTTGCATGCGTGAATCAAAGTAAGTTCAGTTCCGGTTTTAGTAACGTCAAAAATAGCTGTCATACTGGTCATACAAAATTTATGAAGGAAATTTTAAGTATGAAATGAATTAAAATATTCTGAACTGCAATAGCAAACTAATTTTAAAACTACAAATTAAATGTATTGAAAAACTTTTATAGAATATATTACTACAGTGGCGGGAGGTATTGTGTTGGACACACCAGATTTTTTTTTAAATTTACAAATTCAGAATTATCCAAATTATAATCTTTTATTTGCTGATCTTATATAGTTTCGGTTCAGTTCTGGCTCTTTTTTTTAATCTATTTTTATTTTATCCTATTTAACCTTAAAATTTATGGAAATTTCTTAAAAAATGTTCTCGAACAATCCTATTAGTTAGCGAGCTCCGACTCGAACTGAGCGAAGTCAGGTCTGACGTTCAAATCCCAGCGCCGATAACCACAAAAATAAAAATACCATAATATACTTAAGAGAAATTATGCCTTATAATCATTCGTAAATATGCATAATTACCAAGGTGATGGGAAATATGTTTAATTAATTAAAATTCATTGATCGTTATAATAATAAAATCAGTTTTTCATATCGTCACATACATTCTTTTTAAGAATTATATAGAGTACAATTTTGTTAATTATACAGTATGAGTATATTATTTTTTAACATATCGCCATACCTACACTTTCGACTTGTGTGATTTTTGAATTATTACCATTATTTATTAATAGGAAGAAAATTTAGTAAAATTAACTGTCAAATAATATACCTATAATTCAATCGTTTTTTATTAATTAATGACCTTCGTTACTGTTGTTAATTGAATAATATTGACAGTTTGTTGGAATAGTATTATTCAATATTTCAATATTTTTTACATTAAAAACCAATGCTACAATTTATACTAGTTTTCTCGTTTTTCATACTTTAATTTTTTTTTCAAGCTTAAAGTAGCTAAAAACACTAGAAATAATTGCCCAGCGTTAAGTATGCTGTGAAACGGTAACGCAGGCCTATTGTTATTCACTGTCAAAGTGTGATGACATATCTGATTCTAATAAACATACATTTTTCATGTTATAGTTGTGGATAAATATTATTCATTCGAACGATTTACAGCACTTGCTTTCGCTCTTGTTGGCAAATATCATTCTCATGAGTAATGGCACCACTCATTACTATGAATAATATAATATTATTTGTGTGAAACAATATTATATTATATTATAAGTGAATGAAATAAACATTATACATATGAATAGGGTGACCAGACGACCCTAATTGCGCTAGAAAATGCTGGATTTCAATACACTGGTTCCATATGTACCTACATGTCGCGAAAAACTAACGTCAATCAAATAAGAGTTTTTTTAATAAATATTCTTATAGTTTGGTGAAGGCCAGTGGTATACCCTGTATTAATATAAATGTCACAGTATTTTATTTTTTACTGTTGAATATATTTTTTAACTTTTTGAAATTTATTTACCAGCAGCTCGTTTCATGTGTTGTAAATGTTTTTATCTTTTATTTACTTAATTTAAAATCTATTAAAAATTTTATAAATCAATTTTTATTCTCATATACGAATCACTGAAAGATTATAAATTATGGAATAAATAAATAAACAGGAATGCAGTCGGAAAAATTTATTTGGCTAGTCTAGGCCAATGTTTCGCTGCCTATTGCAGCTTCTTCAGGGCAAAGACTAAAAGTATATGTAATGTGCCCTGAAGAAGCTGCAATAGCGAAACGTTGGCCTAGACTAGCCAAATAAATTTTTCCGACTGCATTCCTGCTTATTTATTTATTCCATCACCAACATCAGTCGCTTATTCCTCTCTTCATAATAAATTATGTTTTTTGGGCCTTAAAATGTTTTGTCCCACATTGGTATTCAAGTAATATGGTCAGCATGTTACATACATGAGTGAGAAGATTAACCCAAGAGCTCAAAAGTGCCAGTAGAATGATATTTCGCACGAATAGTGATATTTCATTCCCATACGATACGATGCATAATGGTTTATCTTACATTATCGGCGTTTTATATTAAAACGTTATACTCGATCGCTATTGTTATTTTATATAAAAATTAATTGTTGACAAGAAATTTTGTTATTAAATTTTAAAAGTGACAGTATAGATTATAATGAAGTATTTAGGTCACTTCATAATCATTTTTAGTGATAAACAATAAATGCATATTCAACTCAAAATCCGCAATAATTTTTAGCACAACTAGCCCTACTGCATCCTAGTAGAAAATCGTGTATATCGCAATCAATAAAATGGAATGAAAATCTAAACGAACCTGCTAACTTACCCTATATTCTTAGAACTTAGTGTTAGGGTAGCTAGGACCGCCCTAAGTGAAAGTGACAGCTCGAGCATTATGCGACAATGCAGTGAGAAAAAGTGGAACTAAAATTTACATGTGAAGGTATAGGGAAAATAGCAAATTGACAACCATTCCTTTATTAAATAAACAATAACATTGAAAAAAATATAGTACATTGCTGACAACATTATCTAGTGCCTGGTATATTTTTTTCTCAATATTTATGTGTATAAGGAGACAAAATAAATAATAAAAGTTACTGAAATATTCACTTTCAGATGTTTTATTATTTTATTCGATAAATGTTTAAAATTTTGTAAAATAAAATATACCAGGCACTTCGTGACACCTTTAGCTATTTTATTCATCAAAGAAATATAAAAAATATTTATGTACAAATGAATGGTTCTTAAAATGCCGGCAATGAAAAATGAAAAAATGTTCACATTCAATTATTTTTTTAACCGCTTATTTAAAAAAAAATAACTTTAAAATTTATGCAATATATAGTTCTATATGGTATCTTTCTCAAGAATTAATAACAGAATGTTATTATGTTTAGTTCTTAAAATACAGGGCATTAAATGTGACTATAAATATAGTATTTCGCTATCCCCCGGCCTTAACCGGCGGACGTGACATATAAGAGTACGTGACGAAACTTCCGACTAGACAAAGATGAAAAACGCAAGGCACTGCATGAGTGAAAGAAAAAGATCCAAAGTTGGGAATCAGGCTGTGCTGTAACAATTTGAGGCTTCAAATTCATTAGACAGAAAAGATTTCACACAGAAGGCCCCAAGAAAATTAGTTGCTTACTTTAGTGTTTTAGCAATATATTAGTCTGAAGATTTCCGAGATAATAATATTTAAAGATATGTACATTGAAATTTAATTAGAATTAAATAGAGTGTAGAGTTGTAAAAAGTATTATAAAATGTTCATTACTTATAAATAAACAGTTAAAATTAAAACAGTGAGCGTTTCCATATGATGTCGTAGGTACCCTAACCACAGAATTTTTAATTATATAATTTGTCTGTGCCCTAACTAGAGAGAGTAGATTGTGATATGCTTGTGATCACTAAAGGATATCACTATTTCTGTCTCTCTTTCGCTTATTGTGCTGATTACTACGCCCTGAAAATGTTATTAGTTTATTAAATGTTCCTTTTTAGATTTATGTTCACATTAATAAAAAATAAATTTTATTTTTGTTGGATTTTTTTGGAAAAATGATGTTTAAGTCTTTTTGTATTACCATCTTTTATTTTAATATTATAGTTTCATATTTGTTGCCATGTTTTATTTCTATTTTAAAGGAATATAAATATTTTTCCGTCATTGATATTAGTGAAATAATGGTGCTACTCTTTCCAATGGTGCAGCTTGAGTTGATATTTTGTGTTTTATTGGGTTTTTTCTTTCAATAATCCGTTTAGATATAGATAGCGTATTGATAACAAGATTGCCGTTCTCAGACTCACTATTGCTTTCAAAAATGTTTAACCATAGGTCAGCACAATTTCTTTGTTATCGCTAGTCGTAAAGACAGGTTATGTTACAGAATATAACTTTCAAACATCAAATTATTAAGAAAATCTTTAAACGACTTAATTTAAGTAAGAGATATTAAAAATACAAAAAAGTTGCTAATAAATATAGTTGCTCTCGAGGAGTTCCATCAAAAGTAAAATTTAATGTTATTATTTTTGTTACATTCTGTACCCTAGAACTAGAGACTGTCACATTACATCTACCTATACATCTAGCGGTAGTAAGTTTAATTTTTTTTATCATTATAATAATAATTATTAATGATATTATTATTCAAATTTTGTAATAAAACGAAAAAACGAGATAAACTGCAGACGATACGTTACACTGTCTGTTTCATCTCGTCTCGTGTCTCGTCTCGTCTCGGCAAGGTTTTTCTCGGTATATCGCAGCGAGACGAGACTGGTATTATATCTCGTCTAGTCTCGTCTCGCGGTAACACTAATATGAGATAGTGTCCAAATATATTTGAATACAAAATGTTGATAAAATTTTTTGCTAGTATATAGACAATAAAAAATTGAATTTTAACCAATAACAACAGCGTTTCAGGTAATAAATTAGGATTATTCCGCTGCAGGATGGCTGATTCCTGCTTCGGCAAGAATCTGGGAAAATTGCCTGAACTTGAGTCTTCGCTTGTCCTTATCTGGTGGTCTGACAAGATTACCTTGTGGGGCATCCGTGCATGCTTTCTGATGTTATGAGTTTAGTGAGTCAGGAATTAAATTCTCTATAAATCTCAATAATTAGAGAGTTCTTCAGTGTTATGCTCTAATTATAAGCCTACTGAAATCAGTGCACATTCCAAAGTATATTATAATGCTCTAAATATCATTAACGAAATATGACAGTTCATTATAATATATCTAAATCGTTTATTGCTAACTTAGATGTACCTCAAGGATCAAATTTAGGACCACTCCTATTTTTACTGTTCATAAATGATATTGTTGCAGAGTCATATTGACAAAATATTGTCCTTTAATCTTTTTCTCAATTATAGCAAATGTAAAATCATGAGTTATTTTGTAAAAAAAATTGTTTATACCTTTGAATATAAAATCAATAATTTTACTCTTGAAAGAATTAAACAATTCATTGACCTATGAGTTTGGTTGACAATAAATTATCATTTAACAGTCACATTCATGCTATAGTAAAATTATCCAATAAGAATTTGGGGTTCATAATGCGTACTACACAATCCTTCTCTCTTCTCTCTTAATTGAATCTATTCAACGAAACTTTGCTACATATTGTTATTTCAAACTCAGCAAACAATATCCTGGCTTTTATTTTGATCTTAATGTTTTATACAAAGAATTAAAACTTGTATCTCTACAAACTTGTCGTAAATTACAATTATGCATTCATTTATATAAAATACTTCACAATCAGATTACTCACTCCTGGTTTAATTTCAATTACTATTCCTCGATCTAATTCACGAGATTTCCTAAATTTTTTCTGCGATATTTCTTGCACGAATCAAAAAATGTTTTGCTCAAATTTTAATTCTATTTCTTCGACCGTTGATATTTTGGCGACATATTTCATCAGTTTAAGAATTTAAGTTTATACATTAGTTACCAATTTTAAGTATATATTACACTATTACAATAATGCTAATTCATATCAGTTTCATCATATACATGTACAATTTGTAAAAATATGTTTATTAGTTTAAGCAAATTATTAATTTTCTTTTGTCTTTGTTATGTAAAATCGACTTGTAATTGGAATATAATATCCTGTTGGTTTAGATTTTTAAATAAATAAATATATAAATAAAATGTGCTCTGAATTCAGTAGCAAAATTATTAGAGAAAAACTCCTTAGATTGTTCTGATTCTTGACATCTTGACCCACTGGCTGTAGAGCAATATTGACGATCTTAGTATGTTCTCTGGTTTTAATGTTCTACTTATGAACCCAGTGAGTCGAAATCACAATCCAGAACAAATATTGATGCTCTTAGACTGTGATTTGATTTCAATAAATCAAGAATTAGAGTAAAGACTCAAGAATGCCCTAATTCTGGAACCACAGTGTCCAAAGCACAATCCAGTGCAGATATTGTTGCTGTTAGAATGTTCTCTGGTTTCAGTAGCTCAGAAAATAAGAATAAACAATTTTTGTTCCACTGAAAGCGAAGCACAATCCTAGAATGAACTCTAGTTCAGTAGATCTACAATTAGAGTAATACTTAAAACTGCTAGTTGTGGAAACAGTGAAAAATTAATCATATTGTAGCGAACCCAGGGTCGCGGCGCGGGCGGCGGCGCGGGCGGCGACCGCTAGCGTGCAGGTCAGAACACGTCCGTTCGTTCCCCATTGTTCTGATTTCAAGGAATCAAAGAATCTTCTAGAATGATGTATTTTAATATAAATACCCCGACCAAAAGATCGCGAGGACAGTCTTGTATTGATACGGGTAGAGAACACATGATGATATAAATAAATAGACAGTGATATAAATAGTGTTGAAATAAATATTGCGTAGTTATAATTGTTTAAATAAATTATCTTAGTGTTTAAGCCTTTATTGATATATGTTAGTCTTAAATTAGTGTTTATATTTGTTAATTCTTAGTGTTAGTTATTTTTCATTATTCTTTATAATTAATATTTCTTTTTATTAAACATAGTTATATAAATATTAGTGTTTTAATCAATTTTACACTTCACCTAAATAAATAAAACGTTACAATATTGTTTAATTATTTTCTACTACAGAAAATTTCTATCTTACAAAAGTGTTGAAAAGCATTACAGCGCTTCAGGAAAATCTCAGGGGAGTTTTCTAAAAAGTACATTTACTTTTTGTTCCTGATTATTCTCTCAAGAAATATCACGTTCCGTGTCATAGTTTTATACTGCAGCTACAGGTTTCTAAAGACGGTTAAACATTTATTAAACTTTAAGAAAATAGAAAAAGTAAAATTAAAAACTTTGAAGTAATAAAGAGCTCATCTACATATTGCATTACAGAAATATCTCGTTAAAGATTATTTAAGTTTTTAATAATAATATTTATTATTAGAGAAAAATAATCTTATATATTATTAAGCAATCTATTTGGAACTTGTCAACTTGATATTTTCCCCTTATTATTTGAATTTTCCGATCACATTATTAAATTTTTTATAACAAGCCTGCCGCAAATGCAATTTCGGGTTAGGAAAATATTGTGACATGAGGCAATTTAAACAACTGGAGAGAGTAACCATGGCAACTATACAATATTTTGTGGACTCATAAATTTTCATGTCATTCGCAACACGCCAAGTGGGTAAGCTCGAATGGCACCACTCTACATACATTACTACTCAAACGATAAAATTTCCTATATGCCGACATGCAAAATTTCAAATGGACCATTAGTTTTAATTTACTAACTTCAAACTTAAGTACTTATAAAGAACTTGCAGAGAAGCATACAGTAGCTATTACTAAAAAATTCTGTTGAATAGGCAATATCATACAGAAATAAAAAAGAATGACATTTTTTATTATTTTTGTAATTGTAACTTAATTAAAAATAAGAGGCGTATACATTTTATCCCGCACACATGTTATATTGCTCGATATTGCATCTTTCAAACATTTAATATTGCACATTTTTTATCCTCCACATTTTTAATCCGCGAAGAAATGTTATCTTACACACATTTTATCTTGCGCACATTTTATCATCCACACATTTTATCTTTCATTCATTTTATTTTCCACACATTTTATCTTCGCCAACGTTTGAAACATTGTAATTGTACCTGTCATTCATTTTAACATATTTAAAATTAGATCAAATATCCAGTATTAAATTTTTCTGAAGATAAAATGTGTAAAAGATAAAATGTGTGGAACATAAAATGAGTGACAGGTTAAATGTGTGGATGATAAAATGATTTGAAAGATGAAATGTGTGTAAGATAATTTTTTTCGCGGAGTAATAGTGCGGAGAATAAAAGGTATGCAAGATTGAAAGTGTGCAAGATACAATGTCAAGTAATATAACATGTGTCGAGGATAAAATGTATACGCCCCAAAAATAATAATAATAAATTTTTGCATTTTAAACTCAAACTTATTGATTACTAACTATATTTTTGTAGAATTTTTTAATAAAAGTAAATATATTACACGATATTTTAGTTAAAATGTTTGAGGGACGAAATTCAATTCTATTTCCTGATGTTAATTTGTAATTTCAAAGTTTATATAATGAAATGAATAATAATATCTAATTATTGTTATTATGTTAAACTATATGTCAAATATTCAAATATTTGAAATGTGTAACATGCCAGCAATAAATGGTGGTTAATATTGAATTCCTGAAAATGGCGCACTGAAATTTCAGGTTTGCGTCTGAGCTGTTCATAAAATCAATAATACATTCAACTAGCTTTCAGAAGCTTCAGCTCTTGAATTCTCTACCGCAGGAGAGATGGCAGGACTAGTTCTTGTAATGTGCAACAGGTAGCGTTGTTGCATTGATTTTGAATTTTACGAAATATTTTTTTGTTTGAATTTTTTAATTATAGATATACTACTTATATAAGGTGGTTTATACCGAGTTTTAACAGTTTGTTAGGGAGGTTATTTCGAGTCGAAAAAGTCATATGAACATACGAGGTGTGTAAATTTAGTAATAACTGAGCAAAATGTTCGAATTGAATTACAATTCAATATTGTCTCCCTCAAAATAACTTCCTTGGGAAGCCACACAGTGCAGGAGACGGTTCTTGCTACACTCATGGCAGTGCTGAAACTCGGATACTGGAGTTACCTTCAGCTGGTCGGTTACAGTTATTTGGAGTGTCCCAAAATGAGTTACCTTCAGGTTATTTTTCAATCTCGGGAAAAGAAAAAAGTCATAAGAACTCAAGTCAGGCGAATAAGGAGGCTAAGGAGCAAAAGGAATGTTTTTACTCGCCGAAAACTCACTTCTTTTTAAACCATTTTTGCGCAAATTTGTCTCATTCTCAATGAATTAGTCAAAATCTGATGAACGGTGATGTGAATCAAATTTAACTCTTCCCCAATCATTAAGTGTTGTCAACCGACGATCTGAATGCACAAGATCTCAGATTCTGTCGACATTCTCATCAGTTCTTCAAGATGAAGTTCTTCAGCTTCTTATTTCATCTTCAATCAACTTGTTTCCTTCTACAAATGCATAAAACAACCAAAAAACCTGGCCCCTTGAAATGACACTGTCTCTGACACTGGTGTGTTTTATAAAAGTTTCCATTGCACTGTGCCTAAGTCTGAAGCAAAACCTGATTGTAGATCCTATTACCTATTACCCATTACCCATTACCCATATGTGTAGTTATGTATCTACAAGAAATTATAGTTTTATTAAAGCTATAATAAGATTTTATATTTTACATCAAATGTTCAAAATGAAATAGAATATAGACACCTCGATAAATCAAAGACTGGTACAAGTTAATCATGTCAATATTATTATGAATTTGATTTAAAGCTGTCTTAATTCTTTCCACCAAATGTTCACGAGTGTTTATTTCCACACTCTATACAAGGTGTTTCAAATGTCGTCAAAGATCTGAAGATCGTCCTGGCCATAGACAGGATTTGTACGTCCAATCCATCTATCTGAATATTTGAAGTTACTTGCCTTCCAAAATGGGAAGCCACATACGTTGTCCATTATGAAGTGAAACTTTTAAGAATTTTAATTATTATTCTTACATTTAAAATGTTTTCGAAGAAAGTGATATATTTATAAAATAAATATTTATGTCTCTGAATCTTGTAAAAAGTAATTGTAACAATTGTCCTTAGTTTTCAAGAATCCGTGAAGAAAACTTTGAATAAATAAATAGGATATTGCAACAACCAGTGCCGTTCCTGGCTATGTTATCACCTCCGTGCCATTTATTTTTTGGCGCCCGTTTTTTTCACCGTTTAAATTTTATTAACAGGGATGATAAACTTCATTTGCTTGATACTTCAACACCTGATTTATTTTCTCTCTGTTAATAAAATTTTGCATGTCGCTGTATATATTGTGCTTATATTATTATTTTTTACTAGGTGCATCTTATACTCGATCTTATACGTCTCTCTTCTATTCAGGCAATTATACTCTTTTAATAAAACAGGAAAATAAAAGCAATTTATCAGCAACATAATTTATTTATTCTTGAAATAAAATTTTATACATGAATTAAATATGTGCCCTTCTAGCCTTTACTTCCGCAAATTTGTCAACAAATCAGAAGTGTTAATTTTATTAGTTAATTCATGTTCAATGCCAATTTGATGGATCTTGAATATCTATAATTATTTCTTCAATTCGCTGTTCTTCTTCAATTTTTGAATATGAATCCATTTTAGAATTTCGATATTGTGTAATATCTTCCACAATTTCCTTTTTATTATTATTATGGTTAACTTATGTTGAAGTATCGTCATTATTGATCTTTTTCTTCGGAATTTGTTTTTGTATCTTCTTTTTTTATAAATTTAAAAATTGATTCCTTCAATTTTTCCTCTTCCGCTTCTTTTTCTATCTTTCTCTTTCTATAAAAACTTCCAGATGGTTTTTTTTTATTTGTTGAGACATTATATCTGAAATATTTTTATTAGAAAAGACGTAGGCAACGCGAAATGTATTCGTATATGGCGAAAAGAGTTGCCTAAAAAACCCCATTAGAAAACCATGTCGAAAATAATAACTTCACAAACAAATTAACAAGATAAAATTCCAAAATTAATCATTATTTCATAATACGTAAGAGAATTTAGCCAGTTTGATTTTATGAAAGAAGTGTACGAGTAAAAAATAAATAGAAACTTACATGGACAGCTACTCAAATAAATGAAAAGAAAAAATATGATGATAGTACAACGAAGAAAATGTTTCAGGTTATAAACAATATTCATAAGTTAATTCTTACAGTATACAATGGTAGTACAGTGTAGTCAGATGGTCGCGATAAAAAGTCGACATATCAATCTTAAAATATCGCCAAAAATCGCCAAGATCTATATGCTGAAATTGTCTTTTAAATAGAATTTATACTATAAATAAAAATACTTTTGAAAAATATTTATCTTGTAAACAAAACTTTAATAACAAAACATTCAATCTTTTATAAAACCCCATTTTCCTTATAAACTAAAGATATTTTAAAGCACGGGGTTTTTTTCTATACTATCTCTATCTTAAAGCATCTGATGTTGTTTCTTTTACAATATTAATACCTAAATAAACAGGTACAATTTTCTTTTGTCTGTTGCTAAAAAAAAATCGTAAAAAAAAATTGCCCCAATAACGGAAAATCACCATATCTGGCAACACTGAGTAGAAAGTAGAATCCGTACGCCGGTACGCGTACGTCATTCGTCTGGAGAATTGCGCTGCGCAAAAGCCAATATTCGTCCGGATGAGTTAAATTCATCAAAGTAGGAGTGTTACGAAGTACTTTTATTTAATAGTCTTATTTCTTATTAAATAAATGTTATGAAGAGATTATTTATGTTTATTGTGTTTAGTTAGTTTCACTTACAAAATAACAACTTTAACCTTCAGAAATTTAGGTACATTTAGTAATTCAAAAGCAATTTTTGTTTTAATCATAATCTTATAGTAATTTAAGATGCTGTTGTACAAGGTATCTGAAAATTTTTATAAGAACTTATTCTTCGCTTTTTATAGTAATTTAAGATGCTGTTTTACAAGCTACCTAAAATTTTATTTGGACGAAGCGATACCAATCCTTAGCTTTT
Organism: Stenolophus ochropezus; assembly: GCA_035578165.1. NCBI lineage: Eukaryota > Metazoa > Arthropoda > Insecta > Coleoptera > Carabidae > Stenolophus > Stenolophus ochropezus. Next base: position 45,488,306 of record JAQOWZ010000002.1, on the reverse strand, counting down.
CCTAGTGTTGACTGGAGCATTCCTCACTCACACTAGTGTCTTAGTTGAGATAAGCGGTGACTTGAGATTGAGGAAGCCGTTGAGAATATTGCAACAACTTCATATTATTATGTAAAATGTTGCTCTATATTTGAAGGTAGGGATTTAGACAACTCTTTTTCAGTTTTAAAAGTTCTTGAAAAGAACTATAATTATACGTATTCTGATAACTATCTTTAGCTGAAGAAGAAGAAAATTTTGTTTTCAAGTAATTTGACCGGATTTATTAAGTTTCACTATTTTAATATGAAAATAAGAGCATAAAGTCTATTTTTATAAGAACTTATTCTTAGCTTTTTGTAGTAATTTAAGATACTGTTGTACAAGGTATCTGAAACTTTGTTTGGACAAAGCGATAACAATCGTTAGCTTTTAGTAGTAAATCGTGAAGTGACGAATAACAGGTCAGCCGAATAACCGAATAACGAATATTCGGCGAAATTTTAACCGGATAATCGGCCGAATATTCGGCATTACCGAATAATATACTTTGTAAAATCTGAAAGCGTGATTGGTGGTCCTCATTGCGGAGAGAGGTGTATATATTCTGAAATGCTCATTCTATTTTTTGTTAAAATAATTTCTTGTTTGATTATTATTAAATTTAATTATTTCAGTTTCAAAAAAATTACCGCCAAAAAATATAACTAGATACATTATTTACTCTTAATGTAGATACATTAATAGTAACTAAACATATATTTTGTGTAAAATTTATTATCTATATATTTATATATTTTAACATAACAAAATAGTGTTGTACTTCACTTATTTCTTGTAAACGAATATTCGGTATTAAAATATGCCGAATGGGCCGAATACCAAATAGTGAAAATATGGCTGAATAGCCCGAATATCGAATAATGGGGTCATTTCACATTTTTTGTTTTATTTTTTTCCTGAAAGTCTACCGTCTACAATATGTAAATAATATTTTCAGGTCATTTGGGTACATTGTTTTGTAGATATAATTTTTTGAAATTAGACTTCGATTTCAAATCTCAACAGGACGCCATTTGCCAATACGTCACGAATCAGAATGATCAGCTCACTCTTGCGGACGAAATGTAAACTTCGTTCACCATGCTTTACCTAAATATATAAATATATTACACTCTGATGTAATTTCAATTATATTTCACGCTTACAAGCCTGTAGTTCTACACTAATATAAACAAAACAAAATCCTGCGTACTGTTCCTCTGATAACTACATAAATTTTTGGTTACTTTACATCACAAAGTATAAAATTATACTTCCTGCGTTACACTGACGTTCAACTTGTAGCGCCTCGGTGTACGTGTATGTGTGAGATGTATATTTGTGTGAGTTTTTGATTCGTGACGTCACGAAATTCGCAGCGCGAATATCTTATAACAAAGTTATGAATGAAAAGTATTATATTTCGGCGTACATTATATTGCAATATGTATAGTAAGTGTCGCAGGTGCCATATATGTAAAAAAAATCGTAACATTTTTTTTTTTAAATGACCCCATCGAAAGGCAAGTAATGTTGTTTTATATTTTACAATAAATGTTCAAAATGAAATTCAATACATATACGACATTGGTAAATCAAAGATTGGTACAAGCGAATCATTTCAATATTATTATGAATTTGATTTAAAACTGTCATAATTTTTTAAACCAACTGTTCACACACTATAGGAGCTGTTTCAAATGTCGCCAAAGGTAATAAAGAATCTTAAGGATTTCGATCTGAAGATCGTCCTGGCCATATGACAGGACCTCTACGTCTAATCCATCTAACTGGATGGTTGAAATTTAGCCATGTCGGTACTTGTCGTTCAAAATGGGGAACCACTTACCTTTTCCATTATGAAGTGGAGCTTTTAATAATTGTTATTATTATCCTTAGGTTTGAAAAGTTTGACAAGAAAGTGATATATTTATAAAAAAAAATATTTATATGTCTTTAAATCTTGTAAAAAGGAGAATCTAGTTAATTCTGCGATATATGAAACTTTCTAACTGTTCTTAGTTTTAAAGAGTCTTTGAAGAAAACTATACTTTTGTATGTGACTTTGAATAAATAGAATATTGCAAAAACTGTTATGTAAAATGTTGCTCTATATTTGAATACGGATCTGAAACTTTTTATAAGAACTTATTCTTAGCTTTTTATAGTAATTTAAGTTTATAAGGCATCTAAAACTTTATTTAGTCGAAGCGACACCACTCTTTTAGTTTGAACGAAGCGACAGCATTCCTTATCTACTATTTCTGAAAGATTGGAGCATTGACTCACCCTAGCGTCTTGGTGGAGATGAGCGGCGTCTTGAGGTTGAGGAAGCCGTTGAGGCGGCCGGCGGGCTTGCGCTCCTCGGGCTGCGCCATGGCGGGCTCGGCGTCGTCGTCCGCGTCGGCGCCCAGCTTGCCGCGCCGCCGCCGGCACCAGTAGCACGCCAGCACGCCGGCCGACAGCGTGATCAGCGCCGCCAACGTCGAGAACACTGCTGTCAGGATGATGTCTCGCTTCTGCATTATCAGCTGGGGGAGAAACGGGAGGTTAGTATACTGATCATGGGTGTCATACCACAGAATAGGTTTATACAGAAGCGACAGTAAGACACAGAAACGGACATTAGAGAGATGGGGGAAGGCAACAAATTTAAAGGTCTGCTCAATGCTCCAAGGTCATAGAACTGAATAGGGTAACATGAAAGGTACCGAAACGGAGTGTCGCTTCTGTATGTAACTATTCTGTGATCATACACAAAAACAGGTTAGTATACATAGTGGAATGCCGTTGTTTTTTATCACATGTTTATTTCATTTAGAACCTACAGCTTCGTCAATTAAATCTATTTCATTTATAATATCTTGAATATACCGTTTAAGTCGACATTTTAAAAAAGCGATAAATTTCAACTTTTTGTCGTCGTCTAATTAGACTTTGTTGACTTTTGTTGTCAAATAACTATTTCGACTTTTAGACTTCGACTTCGTCTTTTCGATTACCGAAAACTTTAAAATCTTTTCTAAATTTCTACCCTCAAACTTTTGCATTAGATTATTTTTCAATAAACCTTTTCCTTTTCTTTTATATTTAGACTCATACAAAATGTATTTTCAGCTTCATGATAGAAAAAAATATAACAAGAATAAATCACTGATTGCAACAATGGTTATATAATTTACAGTATTTATTGCACTTTTATCTCAGGACTGTATATTGTGAAAAGCGATATTTGAAACTGTTGTATACAGAGTTTACAATCTTTTATGGAGATTTGGGTAGCTTAGTGGTGAAATGTCAGAAATTATTCGAACTTGAAGTCGTTTCTTGAAGGAAGGGTAAGAAATGGACTGTATTTAACAAATTATTATTACATTTATTTAGTTAAATTTTTATACTGGAAATATATACAATAGGAAATAACACAATAAATAATACGAAAAGTTAAACAATGTAATTTAAAATGCATTTTTATTTTTGAATATTTAATCTAGATTTAAAATATAATTAGTAAACATCTTAATCGATAAATTTCTTACACGATAGCGAAACTACCTGCCTAAAGAATCAATTACCGAGAGTTCCATAATGCTTTTTTTCGACTTTTTTAAATAATTGAGGATTTTCAATTAGTCGATAAAAATAGATTTTTCAAAAAGTTGATTGTTATTCTTTTACAGTTCTTATTTTTCTAAAAGTATGCTTGTACACACTTTAAAATTCTAATCTTGTTATAAATTAAAATAAAAATAAACTCTTAATCTACAATTCGGTCTTGGAATTATTATTAATATTTAACAGTGAAATTAATTTCTAACTAATGATCCGTTTTGTCATTTTAATAAATTTTAATATAATATCAATGACCATTGTCTATTTATGATATAAAAAGTGCCCCTGTGTTACACTTTTCCACACCACCATAAAGCAATGATTAATAACTTGTGAGTGACGAATTTATTTATAATACCGTTTTTTCGTATATTAAAATATTTTAAAACTGATTAAAATTCATGCTTTACTAATTTTATTATGATAGTATGTACAAACAAATAAAATTATTTTCTAAAGTATTATAAAAAATTTCCAAAATAATATTATCACAACATTCAAATTCCATTATAATAATAATTCAAATCAAAACATGTCAATACATCAAAAGAACATTATGTTTACAATAAAAGTGAAACATCACTTTCATTTTAAATAAAAAAAATGTAAACCAAACAATGCTGTGAAATTCGCTTATTCAATAAATGTAGCACATTTTTTCTAAAATGTTTAGAAAATAAGGTTAGATACAATAGATTGTTGTTTTATATTGTTATGATTTTTTTATGCATAGATATAGAGATAACAAAGTATGGATGCATAAAAATCTATATATTCGTTGCGTGTAGACTTTGTAATTTACTTCAACCGGGTTTTTAGTGGCAAAATGTATGCAATAAAAATTGTTATATTGTTGTACCTAGCCTTACTTTATTGGCATGCAGTAAGTACTAATTAATACTTTGTTTAATCATTGTTAAAAACAAAAAAATATTTCATTTTAAAGTCTAACAATCACGTATGCATTTTATTATTACTCAGTGTATTATATATACTTTATAGTAAATTTTGTTTATGATTTATTTATAAAGCAAAGGACCTTATAGGCACTTGAGCTGTGTAGAGTGCACCTCTAAAAATTATTATCACTGACTGTATTATATATGCTTTATAGTAAATTTTGTTTATGATTTATTTATAAAGTAAAGGACCTTATGGGCACTTGAGCTGTGGAGAGTGGACCACTAAAAATTGTAAAGCTTAAATTTTGTAAAACTATTTTATGTATTAATTTAATTAGTAAAATTTTATTATTGTTTCAGGATTGTCACGGCAAAATAATTACAGGTAATTAAATGCATAAAAAACTTAATTATTTCTAATAATTATTTTTTCAGAAACAGCTGAAATTTTGGGGAAGAATTTTGAAGCTCATATCTTAGTACGAAGAGGAACGACATTTGAACGTAATATATATATATTTTTTTCACTACTAGCCTAGACACCCGCTATTATTAACCTTTATTTTGACATGAAGGTTTTCAGTACCACTTACTTGGTAACCATGATCACCTAGGTCAATAACAAATTATTATTAATCGTGGTTGGTAATGAAAACTGTCATTTTTTAAAGAAACTCAAATATCCAAATCCAAATATCGTTTGAATAATTTAACTGAAGAAAAGTGTAAAATATAGACTGACAATTCAAATTTGTCATATAATTTAAATATGTAAATCAAATAAAACCAAATTAAAAATCAGAAGTGAGGTTCACAAACTGAGCCGTCAAATATAAAAACAAAGACAGCCTATTAAATTTTTATGAATATTAAGAAACAAGTAAATATTCATGTCAAATTCTTTATTACAAATATAATTTATTTAATTGGAATTGGGATTTAAATGCTAGAAGTGAAAAAATAATACATATACCACGGTTGAGGAGACCGTTATTGACCAGCGCCTTATGTCCTTCAGTTGCTTCGCACCTCGGGACATAACTTGCTAATAGATCAATAATGATAATCTTCTCAATCTTGGTGCATAATATACTATTATTGTTAATAATAATTTTTATTTTAGTTGTAACAGAAGAAATAGAACCTGCTACCCTAAAACCAGAACCAATTTTACCTATTACTAGTATAGGTGTGGCACAAGGTGTCGTCAAACCATTAGTTAAAGATACCGTCAATGAAAAACACACATCGGGACATCTCACTAAAGATAATCCTGTAGTAGAGCAATTTAAAACTAGTAAGTACAAAATAATTATTATATAAGCTACACGGGATTTAAAGTTTATATTAGCCTACGAGAAAAATTGTAGTATAATTGTATAAAGAGATATTTGAAACTGACTTATACAGGGTTGAAAACCTTTTACGGGGCTTGAGAAACTTAGTGGTTAGGCATCATAAAATACTCCAACTTGAAGCAAAATAATGGGCCGTGTTTAATACATCAATACTAAATTTGCAATAACTGCTTGTTTTCTCTATCTATGTGTATTTTAATCTAAAGTTACAATTTGAAATACATTTTTCGCGACACCGTTCACGTAAGTTTAACTTACTTCCACAGCAACATATGTAAGTCGTAAATTCCTGATAACTTCTGTTATTTGGTTACCATTGTCAACGGGAAGTTATAGAAATAACTATCCTACTAGCAGGGTAATTACGAAAATCATGGGAATTTCATATAGGTATATTTGGTCATCTAGCAATGATTAAAATTAATTATAAAAAATTGCAAATAAATAAATCTGAAATGTCAAGTGAACTATAACATTTTACAAATATTTTAACATTAACTCGGAATATAAGTACCCCATACAACTATTCTCGTACGGTAACATGAACTACGATTCCGCAGACTCCACCTCAGTTCATATCTTCTCTAAAATTATAATGTATTTACATTCGATGTAGTTTAAATAACTATAAAATTCATTATTAGAATACCTTAACCCAAATTTAAAAGTAGACACATAAAGAGGAAAGATCTTGGACATAAATGTCTGGTACGAATCATAGTATTTTATGACAGAAGATTATATAGAGGGCAATTTTCTATAACGAGTTTCAAATACCTTTTCATACAACTTCATTTTTCATTCCTGATCGCTTATTATTTTTTTTCACCAGCTGCAATTAACTTCATATAATGTTATAGTATTTGTAAAATGTAGGCGACTTAAAATTCAGATTTATTTATTTGAATCTATTTATAATTGCTTTTGTCCATTGCTGGACGACCAAATGTATATGAAATTTGTATGATTTTCGTAATTACTCCACTAGTAGGACTGATAATTTCTATAACACTGCGTTGACAATGGTAACCAAATAATAAATGTTATCTGAAATTTACGACTATTAGTCAAGTATCATAACTACCGCAGATGTCGGTTATACCAAAGAATAGTTAAAATAGACAACCTTAAAAACAAATAAGCCCCGCTCCTTAGACAAACTACAAGTCATAGACTTATACGACTGTTATGAGTAAGACAAAGATAAATAATACTTTGAATGTGCATGATAAAAATCTTCGAAGTGATGTCACATGGGTTGGCGGCGACTGTAGTTACAAATATTGATGAGGTCTCTTCACTCCTTAAAGATGTTTTTTATAAAAAAGTGAACTTGCGATTCTATAACTTAACAGCAATCATTAGGTATTTGTAATTGGTACAAGACAAATAAAGAACACACTACACTGATGTGAAAATTTATTAAATATTTGCAAATTTTAATTCCGACCATGGTATAACATCTGTTATTTGACATTTGTATTACAAGTTGTGAAATCTCACCCGTGGTCTGTAAATATATCTCAACATTCCTTATTGGGGTCACTATTACTGCTTTCTTAAATGTTAAGACGTTCTTACATCCTTTAATTGAAATAACTATTTAAATTATTTTTTTTAGAAGATGGTATACCAGTTTTTCATGACGACCACCCACATTTAATTCGTCGCAGAAGCGCAAACACATCCCTGGAAAATGCAAGTAAAGTCTTATCCGGAAATATATCATTACCAGGTACCTTTGAGTCAGATACATTCAATTTTCATTTAAATTTGACGTACATTTTACCCAACAATTCAAATTTGGCGACGAAACCAAATACTTTAACAGCACTGTACAAGATCAATCCACGTGATGATGGAAGCAAGAGAAAAGAAGAAGATGTCACAGGTACACAGAGAAGAAAGTATATATTTTTGTTTCTGCTTCAACAATATTTGAAATTCATTCGAAATTATTTTTGAAAGTAACCTAATATATTATTAAGAACAGAATGCCCGGTTTCATGGATGCGAATTAAATTTTAACCTGAGTTAAATTTATTAAATCTAGATTAAATTTGACAACGGGTTCCACAAGAAAGAGTTAAACTTAACCTCGGTTTAAATGCGGAGTTAAGATAAGTCGTGTATGGGATGGCGTTAAATTTTAACCTTGTATTAAAATGACATTTCTACTTTTATTTGGTTAAATATCGAGCATTTAGAATGAAAATTAAACTGGACATAAAAGAATTTGATTTATCATTTATCCATATTTATTTTTAAATATAGCGATAATCGGTTAACCGTATTATATTTTAGAATAAAAGTTGTTCCTTTTAAATATATTTATTTTGAAAATATATTTATTTATTTCTTATTTAAATCATTATGTATTTAATTTATCAAATTCAAATATTTATTTTCTATAATAAAATAAGATACAATGTTCTACGAATTTGTATTCATTTGAAAATTATATAAATTTTGAATGAATTTCCCATATTATTATAATTATCTTCTCAAACTAACATACTTTTTTCTAGAATCGTTCGGAGACATCGTAAAAGTTTTTTAAAACTTTGTATAACGTACAAAGATCTACCAATATGTTACAAATTTTGAATAAATATTAACATATATTTTATTAATAATTCTACATATATTAAATTCATCAGTTTATTTTTGTATTAATTATAATATATTCATAAATAAACTCATATTTACTTTACAAATATATATTTTTTTCTTTATTTTACTATTTACTATAATTATTATAACATTTTATTATTCCTATAAACCTTTACATTGTTTATATATTCTCTAAAAAAATATACAAATAATATTAAATACCTATAAATTTACAATTTGCAAAAGATACTTTCTTCACGCCTATGATTTTATTGAATCAGTATCTAATTCGCATATGTTTTTACTTCATTATATGTCACATCCTATATTATTTATATAGATATAAAGTCATAAATTATGTATATGTAACACAAAATTGCATTTTAATTGCATTAAAAAAGTCCCATGATAGATTTCATTTTTCATGTGCTTTAGTTGTGACAATTATCCAATTTTTTTGCTACTTTTCAACCAATATATAAACAGAGTCAAAATATTGAAACATCAATTCAGCAACATGAAGTGTCTTCAGATCTTTCTGGTTACAGTTGCTATAGCAACAACTGTTATGGTAAGTTTTATTTGTAAATATATTACCAATTGTTGTATCACTATTCATACACTCTAGATGGCGTAGAGAGTGCACCACAGAGGCAATTATAATTTGCAATTGGGGTTGTTTTTATCCAGTTAATTAATATTTATTTTGTTGAATTTTATTGCAATTACAAATTGATTTTTTATTAATTTATTATTTTTATTTATTATATAAACTGAAAGCAAACCTTATTCTTATTTTTTATAGTAGTATACATTTTAAAAAATAATTAATAATATTTTTTTTGTTACAGTGTCAATTCACCGGTGGTAAGTTATTTTTAGTAATATTTTATTATATTGTTTTTTTTTTTTGTTATTTTGTTTAACAATTATTACTAACGATTTTCTGTTCATCTCATTTCCTATGTAAAATTAATAGTCATTTCGTATTATTTTTACTGTAACTAGGTATTTCATCCTTACTAACGTGTAAGTATATTTAACATTAGTTAATTTATACAGGTGTCTCTATAAGGTTGTTCACTTTTGCTATCTCGAGAATTATAAGAGATACAAAGTTGATTAAATTAGCAAATATTTTCCATATTCCATGACTATTAAAATGCGCCAAACATTTTTTTTTAACCAGTGGTTCTCGAAATCTCTTATTACATATTTTCACATATTTGGAATCTACATAAAATTACAAATCTAATGAGATATTTGTTGAACTTATTTTTTTGTTAAAATATAAAATCCCTATGTTAGTTGACATTAGTTTATGTACTTTTACCTGAAAATAGCAGTTGCCATGAATAAATAGACAACAAACGTGAAATTATGCGTTATTTTAAGTAGATTTTTTCAGGTAAAGGAGGAATTTGACGTTTGTTTTTTATTTATTCATTTTACTATTTAAATTAATTAATTAAAAATTAACTAGAAACATATCACTGGATTTGTAATTTTGTATAGATTCCAAATATGTAAAAATATATAGGAAGTTCCATTTAAAATAAGAAAATTGGGGCCAATATCTTGAGAACTAGTGGTTTAAAAAAAATATTTGGCCCATTTTAATAGTCTTGTAAAATAATAATACAAATTTGAAATTTGTATAATATTAAAAATGAAATTATAAGTAAATTCATTAAAATCAGTTTTATACTTATATGTAGTGACCTATATATGTTCTTCTGAAAAACATCACATCATTAAATTGGTCAACTAATGTGACAACTATGCCTATGTCTTATTGGTCTAGAGATCCTAAGATTAAACTCAAAAATAGACATCTCTTTATATTATTTCATTCATATACTTTATGGCCCTTGGCGTTTATTGAAAAATATATAGATAGGCAAGCTTATGATCTACCAGTATGACTGGTTGCATTTGGGTTAATATCAGGCGTTTCTGTCAAATATTATAAATACAAATTAGTTCTATTTTAAAATATACCAATGAATTATTGGAAGAACCATTTTAATAGATACCAAAAAATTCAGTATATATGTAAAACATCTTTATTTGTCTGATATTTTTGTCTGTTTAATTCCGCAAAGTAGTTCATGGAATCACGAACAAGATGGTTCTGTCGAATCTGATTCCAAAACAGCGGTACGCAAAAACATACAGGCTTGCCTATCTATATATTTTTCAATCAACGCCCTAGGGCAAAAATTATTATAAAATTCAAGGACAATAAATTTTTGTCCGTATGTGTAAAAATATTGGAAGCACAATAATTATTAATAAAATGAAATACACAATTCTATTTTTAATGATTATAACATGTAATAATTTTTAGGACCAGCAGGTTTCACAGGAACACCTCCAGATGGTATGCCTCCTGGACCACCTCCAGATGGTATGTTTCCTGGACCACCTCCAGATGGTATGCCCCCGGGACCACCTCCAGATGGTTTCACCGGACCTCCACCTGCTTTCAGAACCACAGCTGCATCGGGTTGATTATGTATGATATGATGTAGTTACACTCTAGCAAATATATAAATTATAAATACTTCCAAAACAAATTTGTTTTTTTATTCCAATAAGTACTCGTATATATTAAATACCAAAACGTTACATAACCAAAAATGTTTCTAACCTAAAAAACTAACTAATAACCATACTTTCAATTAAGGGACAGTATTTTCACCTCTGCTTAAAATGTCGGTTACCTTAACCTTCGGTTAATAAAAAACAATCGCATCAAGATAGTAAATAACGTATATTTTTGGCAACTTACATCAGGTTTTCGATGCAATATTTTTATATTAACCGAAGGTTAAGGTAACTGGCACTTTAACATAAGGTGTAAAAACCTGCCCTAAGTTGTATTAAACAATTGTTTTTATTTATATTTATTTCATTTAAGTTTAAATATTTGAACATAAAAATACAATATTTCTTAGTAATCTTAAAACGCATATGACTTAGATTTCAAACTTTAGAATGTTTTTTTTATTGTGTTACTGTCACATGAAAAGTATATTTTTTTACTACGCAATTTAACATACGTTAAAAATAAATATTACTGTATAATTTATCTCTAAAAATAAGCATAAACTTAAAAGTAAACAGCAATATACCGAAAATATTTTTTAACGTGAAACATGGGATTTATCATATCCGTAGAACCATAGAGTCCAATTATGGAAGCACCTAGTACCACGAATTCAAGAGGATTATAAGGAAGAACAACAACAGGAGCTCAATATCCGTTAAATGGGGATTTTGTCCGGAGGATTCGAATCCGATGTGTGATTGTGAACTTCTGTAGAAAGAGGATCAATTTTTGTTGTGTACATATTTTAAAGAAGCATGCACAAAGGAGGATATCCTGCTAGCCAATGACAGGGATATTGAGGTGGCTAATTTATGGAGAAACAAAATTTAATTGGTGCTTCCGGATACGGAAAACAAAGAAAGATCATATCCATGGTTACGATCTGACGACATTGATGTATTTGCTTGTCTCATTTAAAATGAAACGTAAGGAATGAATGTATTATATTTGAATATTGTAATAAATTAGAAAAACAAACTAAACTAAAACAAATAAACATAATAAAGAATAATTAAACAGTAATTAGAATACATTTTCAAAAATCCGTCCATTAACTGCTAAGCAGTGGCACAATCTGCTATAAAACTCACATTTCGAGATACTAATATTTTGAATTTGAACTTTTAATTGATCTAAATTTCCAGGTATAAATTTTTTATTTTAAAAATGCTCAATAAACAGAATATAGATTTATAAAATCATTCTCTATGTTTCAGTTTAAACGAGATAGGCAAATATATTGCTGTCAATCAATGTCAATGTCAGGTGTAATCATGGATATGATAAATATCATGTTTCACTTTAAAAAATACTCACGGTAGTCAATATATTAATAATAAATAATATAATATAAGAGCACTACAGGCCTATAGACCCTTGGCTTGGAAACACACTTTTCTCCAGTGTGCTCTATCATACACTTTTTATTTCCAGTCCCTGATACCCAATTGATGTAAATCTTCTAGTACTGCACTAAACCATTTCTTTTTTGGCCGCCCTCTTCTTCTTCGTGCACTTAGTTCACTGTTGAAAACAACTTTTACAATTCTACTTTCCGTCATTCGATTTATGTGTCCGAACCACTTTAGTCTTAACGATTTACTTATCCCCACTATATTACTATCCCCAAAAAGAGACATTACTTCTAAATTCGTTCTCCTCATTACCCGGTCTCCCTCTTTTTTCCCACCAAAAATTGTCCTCAACACCTTTCTTTCCCATCTTAACAACTTTTCCTGATAACTTCTCACTAATGTCCATGTTTCACAACCGTATAGCACTGTTGGTCTAATTACTGTCTTATAGACACGTATTTTCGTTGACCATGACACTTTTTTTGAGCATAGAAAGTTTCTTAAGGCACCCACACATCTATTCCCTTTCATTAACCGCATATCTATTTCGAGTTTTTTACAATTGTTTTCATTCACTGCTACACCTAAATATATGAAGTTCGTTACTCTTTCTATTTTATACACTTTATTGTTTGTGCCCATTAACTATGGCAACATACCCTTCAGGATATTTTATTTTTAATTTGTATTAAAATAATACAAAAATTTGACCCACAATAAATGTAAGACTGACAAAAGTTTTGTCTAGAAATTTCAAGACGATGCAAGACTTGCTTATTCTATATCAATACTCTTAACAAAATTATAGACAATTTTCAAGATTCTATTTGTTTTAATTTATTAAATTAAGTACAAAGTTTCAATAAAAATTGAAAGTATTCCTATCAATTAAGATTAAGAAGGTTTATTTAATACTCATAGTGTTACTGTGTTGTGACTGATCTAAATCAGCTGATCTATATCTAGACTATAATCTAAATCAAATCTGTAATTTTTTGGGATAACTTAACATTTTCAGATCAGATATTGACGGGGGAATCAATTTGCATGTACGAGTATATCTACTAAGTTTTATAATAAAACGTACAATTTATCTGACATATTTCAATTTATAATATGATAATATGACGAGGAAATGATTAAAAAAGACCTTTTATAAAAGACGAAATCCAATATGGTGTTGTAAGTTTACAGATATTTTTGACAGGTATTCGACAGCGGTTTAGAATATTCTACTGTGAATTTCATTTTACTTTTCCTTTTGTGCTCTTGATCTTATATTGTAATTTTTATTATGATATGTATAACACAAGAGCAATAACAAGAGTGAAACGCCATATTGAATTATCTATATGTGTCCTGGAAACCTGGAATGATGTGTTTGTTAGCATTCTGTTTTATGAACTTAAAAAAGCACTTTTTCCTGTTTTAACTGGATCTAATAAAAAATATCTCTGGTCTTGATATCTAGCCAAGACATTTATTGTCATAAGGTAACAAATCTCTCAGACATAATTCAAACAAGTATTCTTATTATTTTGAATAAATTTGTACACAAATATAATGTAACCCACAATACATGACTGTGTCCTATGAAAATATACCCTTCAGGTATTCTTCAAATAATATTCGAGATATTGAAAGATATTTAAATATATGTTAAGTTTATATTTCTGGGATGATGAAGATTCGTAAAACATATGTTGTCACCAATGATCCAACTAACAAAAAAATCTATTTAAAATGACATTTTAATTATATGGAGTATAAACAGCTGCACATCAAAAATTATGTAAAAACATTTATCCTATGCGATACAATTTTATAGGTAATTATGCATAACGATATTTTTTGTTATTTACGGATAAATATAAAGGTCGCTAGACTAGTACTGTATTAGTAGTCAGTATGAAGTTTACATTTCCGTTTGTCGTTTTGTTGGTCACACAATGTGCGGTAGGTTATAATTATAATTATAAATTAACCTTGTTTTTATAGCTTAATTAATAAATTCATATGTTATTTATTTTTTAGTGCCATCCTGTTCCGCAGGAGACCACAGAAAACAGCATGGGTGAGAAAAAATATAACAAATAAATAAATAACTTATTTTTCATATTTTCTACATGCACATTTTGACATGTCTTTAGTAGAGAAATGAAGAAGTAATGTTATTGAAATGTACTTATAGTGAAGGAAGGAATATCCACATATACTATACAACTTTCAAATTTGCAGCAGAACAAATATTTCGAAATTATAAACTCTTAAATTTTTAGTTATGCTGTCAGGAAAAAAAATTGTTTCATTATTGAATTTAAAATATTGTTATTTTACTTGTAATAATAACAAAAATGCCAATAATTTTAAAGTTATAGTATTAATAAGTTTTAATTTTATTTATGAACAAATTAATAAAAAAAAACGACATTTTAAAATTTATATATAATAATGTTTTAAATTCATCATTTATAAAATGATACGGATTTTTTTTTCTTATTTATATCGAGTTCAAACGTTTGAAAGGTTTGAAGGATAGTAACAGATTTTCAATGATAGTTCTGAAGTTGACTACAATTATCGCTTTTTTAATTGTCAAAAGTTCCGTTCATTACATTTGAAAAATGGAGACACCCATATATCTCTATTATTACAGATACATATCCTACTTTCAGAATATTACTTATAGAATAAATTGTGATTAGTAATGTAATAAAATTCATAATTCCAATTCCAGTTAACCCGGAAGTGGAGTCAACATTAATATTTTAAATAAAACTTTTTAGTTTTTTTTCGAATATTTGGATTATATTTTCCATTGTATTTTCGACAATATCAAATTTGGTAGTACTAACGTTATTCTTTTGTTAAAAAAAATAATTTTTTAACATAGATTTCTATCTTTTTGAGATATATAATTTTCTAACATAGTTAAACCGGAAGTGGAACAATGAAATTTATTAAATATATCAATCACAATTTTTTCATTGAATAAATAATGTTCTGTAAATAAGATAGGTATCTGTAATAATAAGCGAAATAAATGTCTCCATTTTTTCAAACACACTGTATAAGTGAAGTAAATTGAAATGGAAGACAAAAAGAATACACCTACTATTGCAAATACTTGTCATACTTTATTTTAATTAAAGTTTTGAAGACTCTTGAAGTTTAACTCTGACTTCCTACGCAATATATAGTAAGGGATAAATATGTTTTTAACTGCGACTGCAAATTTTTCTCAGTTAAAAACATATTTATCCCTTACTATATACTTTATTTTACTTATATTTTATTGTATTAATATACTCAAAGTATTACTTTCAGCTTTTTCTTCTTGCTAGTATTCCTAAATTCACCCTTTTGTTTACTTTTATTGCACAGCACGAAATGAAACAATTGAAGAAGAACATGAACATGAACATTGTGTGCCTATAAGTTTATTACGAGAAACTATTTTAGCTATTTGCCCTGCTTTACAATGTAAGTTAAATATGTGAAAACTGTGTTAACTTACTAACTGTAGGTATAGTACAACTCACATTTACAAGCTGTCCTGCGATTAGATAAGTCGGAAATAACCTACTCATTCGAAACTCATTATTACAGGGTGCATGTACAGTATTGAATTTAACAGAGCAGGCTAATTACACTTTATTTTATTTATTTAATTATGTTTAACAAACAGTTAATTACTAAATTAATTGTATATTCTAGCCTTTCCTATAATTAAAAAGTAGCTCTCTGAAGAGTATCAGGTTCATAGCTTGCATATATGTAGCTGCATCCAAAATGTTATGAATTAATTCATCCCTGGTTTGTGATTATTATGCATATCGACAATCTCTTTTGATATATTCACGTTTCATTAGAAGTTAATGCTATGTATCAAAAAAGTGCATATTTTGCATAATCTTATTTTACTGTATGTTTTTTAAATTTCTCAATAAAAATTTATCTGATGTATGTATATATTCGTACTCGTAAATACATATTTTATTACTTCTTCACAAAAACAAAATCTAATTTTAGACGAATATCTTATTTTTCTTCTTACCAAAACAGTAGATTAGATACATTAGAGTTTGCATAAAAAGAACAACCTATCCAAAAAATAATTTGTTACCAGATATTTAATTTGAAATTTATTCAAATTGTTTATTTTATTAATAATATTATTGTTTACAAACTGTTTATTTTTATTTTAGCTCTATGCTCAAGTGTATATTTAGAGTATTTTTTTGCATATATCATGTATTTTCTATTGCATACTGCATATATATTCCGACTCTTTGTTACTACGTATATAATCCGCTTTTTAATAATATACATGTGTCCCAAATAACTTGTTAAGCATGGAGATCTTGAGAACGGTAAAAGATACGAGATAATAAATTATACCAAAGTTGCCGCAATAAGCGAACATTTTAACGATGTCTTTGTTTTCCTAAAAAATGCATAGGTTACTAGATATGAACGAAAATGTAAATGATACTGTTTTTAGTTTTTACTCATAATTTCCAAAAAAGATTAGGCAGAGGATTTTTTTTTTATTTATTTTCGATAATACCTTAGTGAAAAATATGATATGATGTGAGATGTGTTGTTTTATATTGTTATGTTGATAATAATAAAAAACATTTATTTCAATATGGTTCCTTTTCTAAACCTAAATGTACTTCAAAAGTTATTATTTTGATAAACAAAAATGGTTTTTCTTATTTTTTCATATTATTTATTAAAATAAAGTAGGAATCTTTTAATTTTGTAAGTTATGACGTTGATTGAAAAGTATAAACTTTTCAATCAACGGTTATGAACAAAAAAGTAAAAGAAAACGGAAAATTTACATTTTTGTTCATATATCTAGTAACCTATGCATTTTTTATCAGGTATTTTTTTTACCTAAGAAATACACTTAATGTTGATAGTGCGAATACCGTTCAAGATTTTTCATTTCACCTTTCATACGGCTCTATACATCATTAGTATATGAAGAAAAAATACAAAAGAAGTATTTTTTTTAATACATTAATCCTATAGGTCCTCCACCACCACCTCCAGGTCCACCAGGATGCCCCCCACCAGGACCCCCAGGCTGGGGTCCCCCAGGACCTCCTCCAGGACCTCCAGGCTGGGGCCCCCCAGGACCTCCTCCAGGACCTCCAGGTTGGGGACCTCCACCTAGAGGGCCACCACCTGGCTGTGCGGAATCTACTCCAAGTGGTGTAACTACTGCTAAACCTGCAGGTTCCACACCGCCAGGTATGACTACCAAGGCTCCCATGATGACTACCAGGGCGGCGCCACCTGCCACCACAGTGGCGGCCGGATAATAGTGATAGGATAATTGTTAATATGTGTATAGTGATGTATGTTTGTCAAATAGGAATTATTTTAATAAAATTTTGTAAACAATACATGAGTGTGTTTATAGCCAGATGGCATACAAACATTTTAAAAATGGCATTTAAATCTTATAATCGGGGCACACTTGGGCCATATATACTTTTATTATTATTTTAATACAATCCTAAAATGATTCCAAACTCATCCGTATTGGTACTAAATAAACCATCATATTTTATAGGCGGTGAAAATTTTGAACGGTAAATTTTTGTTGTTTATTAAAATATTTATTTAAGTTATCTGTTTTAACCTATAAAAATATAACTGCTAACACATATAGAAAGAGAAAGTAATGTGAAACAAAGATAGAAAATAGGTACAACTCACCAACCCTAGATTAGATTAGATTCAGACCCCAGGTAAATGGCCGCCGTAGGCTTCACTTTTTTATATTCTATGCCCTATCCAGAAGTATAGGTATATAGAGATCAGCTGTAAAACGTAATTAACTTATTTTTAACTTAAGTTATTCATTTTTTTAAATCCGTAGAAAAATATTTCAATTTGTTTTAAAGCCACCAAAAACAGTCCAGCTAGATGTGACAGACCAAATTCACAAATATTATTTTTACATATTTCCATGTGTGTACATACCTGTGCTATTTTAATTTTGTATTTGTATTGAGGAAAAATAATGAGTAAAATTATTTAATATCCTGATTTTGCTATAAAAATCAAATATTATATTAAAATAAAATTAATATAGTCATGCCAAGACACATGACGAATTCAAAATAAAATAAAAATGTACATGACAATGTGCAGTTCACGATTAAAAAATTACAGCTAATTAACATTGCAGGAAAATTGTAGAATTAGAGTAATTAACAATAAATAAAATAATTATTACATTCTTTACATGATTTTTATAAAAAAACATTATATTAAAAAATGTGCATGTCTATTTACTTCCTGAATTTTTAAGATATTATCTATAAACAGATCCGTACCGAGATATATTCATATAATAATAAATAAAATATATTTATTTTTAAATACAATACTGTTAAAAAATATCCTTCAGATTTTGAAAACAAGAAAAAAAATTATACACGCAAATGACTTCTTGTATATAAACCATAATTTCATCGTAGTAACCATTGCATCTGTGGAAGTGTAATAAATAAAAATGGCAGCAATGAAGTATATTGTTTTGGGACTAGTGGCAGTAGTTTTCATGCAACTTGTGGTAAGATAATAAATATTTTAATAAATTTAAATATAAATTTTGTGTTTGTGATTCAAAATAAAAAAAGTTCAAAATTGTTTTTTGTTTCAGGTGGCACAAATGCCACCAGAACCCCCTGTACCACCTCAAATGGACGGTGCCGTTAATGTAGGTATGCAGGCATCTGGTAGTGTGCCTGCACCACCTATGCAAGGGGCGGACCAAATGGGAAGCATGGCAGGTAAATAAAAATGTGACCAACAATACCTGAAAGTGTTTAGAGACATGTGGCAACATAACTTTCAGGGAAATAAAATATATTTGGTTTAAATTAAATTATTTGGAGACTTTAGTCTGGCAATAAATATCAGATACTAAGAGTAAAATTAATTATTAATATGAAACATTGAATAAATTTATCGGTGTCAAATTAAATTTATTAAAATTAATAATGATTGTTTAAGGAATGTTTGAACTGTGACCAACAACGTAACTTTCTAATAAAATATTTATAATGGGGTATGTGACCATATTTTGATTTGTACATATATGTATGTACATATAAAACTAGACAAAAATATAAAATACACGTAATTTTTTAAATCGATTCATTATTCGTAGTTTATGAAAAAATAAGCAATAAAAATTTGGGGAAGGGATAGTGTAACGTCAGCCTGGTAGAAATGTGAAAGAGGACGGGTAGACTAGGAGTGTGGGAACGAAAGAGACAGTCTACCTGTCTTCTTTCTAGTTGAACGATCCTACCATGCTGGCGTCACATCTCACAAATGTAATGAGCTTTTGCACGATTTTTCATTTTTAGCTTTAATCAATAGAATAATGAAAAATATTAGACCCATATTTTGTATTTTTCCCCAAATTTTCTTTTAATAATGAAAAAAATTCTATTAAAAATGATATCCCTCAAAACGCGGCTTAATTGCCCCACTTCAAATATAATGTATTAACTTGCAAACGGACAATATGAATAATCTCCTGAAAATATAGTGGCACACAAAATCCTCACAGTGCTTCAAATCAAAGACTGTTCACTTTACCAAATTCCAAACGCACCAAACCAGAATATTTGGAATTTGGCATTCAAATGTGGATAATTTTACACCAGAACCTACGGATGTCACAATTTTTGCGGCTTTTTTATAATATGATACTTTAAAATCATATTATATAATATAAAATGTAAATAAAAAAGAATTACATCATGTAGAAAAACATATTAGACATTATAGGTTCGATATAAACAAAAAATGGGCATTTTTTGCATCATTGCTAATAACTATATTATTGCAAAGTAATGTTTACTTTTTATTATTATAATGAGAAGCTATAGTTATGACTTATATATACCTACTGAAATTCAATTATAGTCACATTCCATTCCATTCCATAAAATTATTGAAATTATTTTATTATTTTCTCAGGGCGTAGAAGGCGACATGCTTTAAATAAAACAGAGGACGCCTAGATGGAAGCTGGTAAATATTTATTATTTTACTAAACTAATAAATTAATAATATAATAAAATAAATAGAAATATAAAATTTTCTACCGTTGTAGAACTGGTTTATAAATGTATTGCCCAGTTGCATAAACCGTGATTATCTATCTTATCGTTATTTCCGTGGCAACGTATTAAATATATACATTGCTGTCAAAAACTTTGACCATTGCTTAAAATTAACAAAGCCTTACGCAACAGGCCATATATTTTATAATCGTGTGACGATTATACAATTAAATATTAATTTTTTTTTTTAAATATATATCTTGAACCCAGGAACTTCCCGTTATGGGTAGTTTGCGTAAATTTTACAAAACAATTAATTCTCTAATATGTTTGTAATTTTTAAGATAAATATTTATTAGCACATATGTTTTTGTTTCAGAGAAATAACAATTTTTAGATAAGAAACAATCCGTAATTGTTGATTCCAAAATGTAGTTCGTTGTAGAAGAGTTTAATTAAAGAATTTAAGCATAATTACATATATTTTAATTTATATCCTATGTCCCATTTTTATTATATAAAATAATTTTATATTACGTTAAAATATTATATTATTTAAATATTTGAATTACCTTACTGGCAAACAGCTATAAAGTTATTTAAATATTTTAGAACAAAATAATAATGCAAATTGTTATCTAGAGATTCTCAACAATATAAAAAAAATATTAAAATTTGTAAAATTACATTGTAAATTTAATTGATATAAGTTGGAAAATAATTTAAATGTTTTAGATAATAGAAGTACATAAGACGAATTATTATCTAAAGTGTAAAATAGTTCGCAGTTCATGCCAAGCGTGTAGCCCCACCCGGATCTCGCTCGCGGAATCAATACAAAGTGTAATACCGCCGTGCGCAGAACCGTCTTGCGCACAGAAACGTCAAACTGTGACAGTTGTTATGCGTCTGGCTTCCAAAGTGTAAGAAAATCAGTTTCCTCGTGAAATATGTGATAAATTTACTTGAAATTGAGGTAACAATGGCCTCAATCTTAACTGACAACGTGCGTAAATTAGTTAGGGATTTAATATTTAAAATATCTGGATTTGACGTAAGTTATTTAAAACTAACCTAATTTTTTTGTTTACGAATTTGTGTTTAGGAATCTTCCGAATATTATAATACCGTTGAAGACTTCGCTTTCAATCATGTTTGTAGTCCAGATTATTTTTTTTCGTACACCAAAAGAGATATTGAAAAAACTATAAATAATTTAGGAGAAAAGTTTCGTTTTCATGGATTTACCGAACAATCTGATGCTCTTATTAAACTTACAAAAAAGTTTTTTGATGGTACAATATCTCATGACGATCAAGAAGTCCGTGTATCTCTCATGAAATTTTTATTATTAATTTCGCATAGTCCTACTAATAAATTTATTGAAAATCCTAACCTATACAAACCCAAACAACCAGAAGTTGAAGAGGTCGTCGATTGGACAGAGTATCTAAGAGATACAAAAAAATACATCATTCAATCTTTCAGTGATACTAGTGTAAGTATTATTTCATGTTCCGAGAACAATTTCTGAAATCAGTCTTAGGAAGAAGACTGGACTAGTTTATCAGAAACCGAAGATGATTCGAGTGTTTATGATTCTAAAAATATTGTGGATCAAACAGATGCTATACAATACAAAACTTTAAGTAAAGAATCTTCAAGAACTACAATTAGAGAAGAAGCAAAAAATGCGAAAGAAGAATTGTTAAATTCCATTCAAACTGGATGGTGGAATGACGATTTTGTCAGCATTCCTCCTTCCAGTAATTTGGAAGAATCCAGAGTTGCCTTAGAGTGGTAAGTATTTTTTTGTATATTTATTGTTATTTGAATTTATTATTTATTGTTTCCCATTCATGCATTTTTATATGTTATTTATAATTAATATTTTTAAAACGAACACTGGTCAAATGGATTTAAATCCAAATGATAAATTTTTTATTTTACATGTGGTGCACTCTACATCCCTTTGATATTATTATTAATATTAATTCAAAAACAAATTTTAGTTTGTACAATAATTTATCGAAGTTCCTGTATTTTTTTTTTTTTTTCAAGTGCGAATTGTTTCGATAGTTCACTTGTTACAAAAATTATGATTTTATTATCTTTTTATTATTCTTATTTATATAATAGTATTAATTATAAATAATTTCAGGGAAGAACATATAAGTAGTATATCAGTCGGCCTAGTGAGAGAACGAACAAATATTATTCCGGAATACAAAATAATGAGAGAATTAATATGGCAATTTTTTGAGACGAATTCCTGTTTTTCGTTTGGATACAATGAAGGTAAATTTATGCCTAAATCAGGAATGACTATTGGCAGTGTTCGTCCTGTGAGTTAAATACAATAATTTAATTATATTTTACTTATTTAGTTGTTTTTAGAACTCGTTTCGATATTTCTTACACGAATTTGTGCCATATTTTGAAATGATGAAATCATTTCGCAATTTTCGGAATAGTCTGTACGGCGAATATTTTATAGCATCTATTCCTGACACTTATAGAAGTTACTCTGAGGCTGTTATCGAAATAATAGAGCCTGTTTATGATAAAATTAGATCTATAGAAAATGAGGTTCGAAAACAAGGTCTGTTGATGGAGTTCCAAATACTTTGTTCTAAAATATTTCTTTGTAGAAAATCCCATGACAACATTAACAATTGCTAGAGAGCTCAGATCTTTGTTTAAAGATTTAGAACCTGTGTATTCTGTTCATAAAGAAATAACAAATAATTTTAATGTGGATTATACTTATAAAAATTCATCATTCTTATTATCTCGATTATACTATGGGTTGTTGAATTCATCTGATATAAACGAACAAAAATTATTTTTGACTTTGTACCTTAAAAGTTTGTATAAATATTTTACAATAATTGAAATTTGGTTATCACAGGATATGCTTGATGATTCTACCGATGAATTCGTTATAGCTGAGTAAGAACTTTTGTTTTTCTAAAATTTCTGATTATAAACAAATTATTTTTAGCAAAAATATGAATCTTAAAGACGATAGAGAATGGCAAATTGAATATTTAATTCGAGAATTGGACCCCGTATGTGAAGTCGACGGAATGTTAAACATTATTAAAACAAAAGTATTACAACTAGCGAAAAACATTCATTTGTTGCGCCTTCTTGGAAAACTTTACCTCATTACCAGCGAATTTGGAACATTTTCTAGTAAATATTCCTCATTCTTTATTTTTCTTTTCCTAATAATTATTTTCAGCTTCACTTCACGAAGAATTTGTTAATAAAATATTACAAGAAGCTGTCAACTACACAAAAACAGAACAACTGAGTGACGAAACAAAAGAAATTAATCAAGAAACAAATGATAAATTGACTGTCATCTGTCCTGAAAAGGACACCTCGAAAACTGGGATGGATTCTATAGAACACTTTCTAGATTTTTCAGATGGATTTTTAGCTACAGTTTTCGAAGACTATTTATACCAAAAAAATACTGATGTTGATAAAAAATGCCAGGAGAATGAATCTTTATTTAAAACGTAAGAATTTAATTTTTAAAATTTATTTTGTATAATTTTCTGATTTCAGAATAAACAAAACAATTACAAAAATGTTCCCACCAAAACAAATCTTGGAAAAATCTTTTATGAGTGTCTTGAATTCAAGATACAGTGTGCCAGGTTTAATGGTAAAAGACATGCTTTTTACCCAGTTTCATTTAAAGAAACATTTTCAATTATTAAAACATTTATATATTTTTCAAGATGATATTATATTCCCGTTCTACAAGAACATGTTCAAACAGGTAAGACATTTAAACAATAATTGTGTTTTGTGCTTAATAAATACATTTTTTATATTTTTCTTTTTTAATGTATTATTCTGCTTATTGTATCTATGTTTTATTTCATTTTATTAAATCAAATTTTAAGTTTAATACAACAAATAAATACATATATTTAAAAAAAAAATTAAATGACTTTGTTATACTTATATTATTTTCATACAAAAAACTTAGTTAAGTTTTTGAGAAGATTATTGCGTTTTATTTATTTTAAGTATTATTACGTAGTATACATTTTAAATTTCAAACTTTTTGCCGAATATTTTTGCAAAAAAAACTTCCGCTTCAGTTTTATCAATTTTATTATCAGAATCTTAAATATATATTTTATCAAAATAAGTTCCTCGACATAAGACGAACACGCATTTTGTTAAAAATATTTAAAAAAATTGTAAACATCTTACTTCTTGATCATGCGTTAAAATCTCGAAATATTAAAATGTTTCCAATACTTAATACAGACAGTTAAATTCATACAAATTATACTTCCAATTTATAAGTACATAATGTATTTTTAGTTTTACTTGTAAACAAAACAATACTTTTAAAACATAGCTAACCTTTTTTGCTGCACATTGTTATGGTATTCACTTCAAGAGTTTATTTTGCACTATTCATTGTTATTTTTTACACTAATATTAATAAATAATATTAGTTTATTGTTTGATTGTTATTCAACAAATAAACACAGATAAAAACAACATTTTCGCTATAAACAAAAGTTTATAATAACAAAAGTCATTTGTTGTTTCATACACTGAGTGCAACTAAAACATTACTGCCATCTATGAATAACTTCTGTTTTAGTTCGAAGGACAACAATCATGGGGCAACTTTTTTTGGCTCACATCCCAGTTGCAGGATCTTTTAATGGATTTCTATCCTGACTTTTATGAATTTTGCCGAGTGGATGTTGAACCCAATTGGCGCTTATGTACAAATCCTATCACTGCCTGTGAGTTGGTGACAGTTCATTGCAGGATAAATTGGCCTATAAGTATTATTATCACTGGAGAACAAGTTGGAAAATATCAGGAAATATTTCAGTTTATTTTGAAACTAAAATGGGCTATGAACACTTTAAATCGCCTACATTTTACAGGTAAAGTAATATTGTAAATTTTTATTATATATACAGCATTTTTTTTTTAGTAATTGAACCAAAAAACAAACCCTTTAAATCGCAGTCAACTCTTTTAAAACAAAGGATACGGAAACTGCAAGCTATGAGATTTTTCTTAGTCAATGACGTCAGCAGTATTGAACATTATGTCCTAGGCCACCTATTTCCAGTTTTAGAAAAGAAATTTGAAAAATATCTGGAAGATTCCTACGACTTGGAATCTATTAAGCTTGCCCATGACAAGTTTATAAAAAGAATTTATTTATTTTGCATAAAACTGAGAGATCAAATGAGCGAACTATACGGATTTAAAAAAGTAATTATAAATTTATTTTTTTAATAGAAATACTTAATTATTTTGTTTCAGATCCTGTCCCTAGTGTTTCAGCTTCAAGAAATGTGGCACGATATCCATAATATTGATGACGAAGTCCTCAATTCGTGTGAAGTTGAATACAGAAAGTGCCATAAATTTCTACGCCCCATTATTGATATTGAAGTTACTACTTTTTAATATGCTGTGTTACTAATTTTGTGAATAAATTGTTTTCTAACATTTTTTTGTTTTATTTGAAATGACTAATCCAAGTGAACCTAATTTTAAACATTACAAAATAATATTTCTGTCTAACTGCTATTGTATCCACACATTTTGTAACTGGAAACTATTACAAAATAAATATATTCTGTAAAAGGCAATCAAGGCCCACCAGGTATTCAGTTTTTCCATGTAAAATACAAATGCAACACGCAATTGTTTTTAAAATTAATTTTGTTTTTTTATGTTTATTACGTCCGTTGTCAAATTGTAAAAGAGATTTTTACAAAAACTATTTTATTAAATAGTAGTCAAAAACTTGTGTAGAATTGTATTTCAGGCCCTCGCAAAACCGGAAATCTCGTCTGTTTCAGCCTACAAACTTTTCGCTTCTTCGGAAATTTAAATAATACTAGTTATAGAATATCTTATTTTAGTACTTACTCATCGTTTAAGTAATTCTTGATCCAGAAATAGAAAATGACTTACCTGTAAAGAAAAAGAAAGAGTTATTATAATAATTAATATTAACTTATATAAAAATATGTAATAAAATATCTAGTTATGGCCAGTTGCATCAGTATTACTTAAATTGTAAGTTTTCGTTAAATGGAAAATATCACATCGAAATAAAATGGCAAATGAACTATTCTCAATTGCTGGGTAAATATAATGTAAAAATGTGACCAACAATACATTAGGGTGTTTAGAGTGATGTGGCAACATACTCGTCAGGTGTACCTTAAATATATTTCATCATCATTCATATTGGGCAATAATTATTACAACAATAGTGTTTTTTATAAATACTAGAAGAAAAAATTAACCGACAATACAAGAATATGTCTATAATGTTAAATGATGAGAAACCGTTTGATTGGAAAAAATGTAGATTGTAGGTATTTTCAATCTATTTAATTAGACCCCTAAATATTACAATATAATCAATTACAAACTATAAAGTAACTAGGGTCTTGATTCTGACGACTCCTGTTTCTTACCACTTCCTGATCCTAGAAAAGGTAAACAGACTAAGCACAAAGCTCAGTGAGGAATTACACAAACACTCGCACACAATAGTATCTCGTGGGCAGCCTAGTCAGGGCCACTACAGCACAAAGCTGCTTCAACCTCTCGTTGGCAACCTGGCTAGGGTCACTACGGCCCCCAGCCGCTCGCTGCATCCTTGGCGGCCTCGCCAAGATTCACTACAGCCCAAAGCTGCTCGCTGCTCCGTCGGCAGCCAACCACGGTCTGCATTACACATCCTCAATATCTCAACATACCTACTACCATCACGTCATATTCAACTCAATATACTATATCACACTGACTCATTCCATATCATCCATGGAAACTCACTCACATCCATACACGGTAATTCAACTCACCTCAAATCTATTTGCACTAGGGTACTATCAAAAAACTACACAATACCTATGCGATCGCTCTGAAGCCTAGAGAAATACTGAAAGAATAATTGTAAATCCCTCCGCATAATACTCATGCTACTAATTAAATTAGGAAACTTATATCATTATAAAAGAAATAATAATTACCAACAAGTTATTTATAACCCAATGATATATTCATAACAATAGTTATGTGGTAACATGTCATACAGGTGCACTTTAAATATATTTCAACTATATCTTATATGGATATGAAATAATTAATAAAATAGTCGGGAAGTTATCTTTATAATTATTCCTTTCAATTGTAAATATGGTGTGGTCCAAAAAGCAGCATACCCGCTATCAAATCTCCCCTCGGGGTTTAGTTGCCAATCAAAAATCAGTTCGATTGTGGGTTGACAACTTCAAAGAAACAGAAATTGTATCTATGAAAAGAAATGATCTACAACTCTCGAACACGGAAGAATTGATCCTTACTTTTTTATAAAGAAATTCTGCTTGGTATGTTACCATGATCCAAAAGTTTTTGAGCCAGCTATTAAAGAATATAATGCACAAAATATTTGGTTCCAACAGAATTGAGCCACAGCCCATACAGCTCGAAATTTAATCGGACAAGCAGTCTTTATTTTCCCTTGGACCTCAATTACTCTACAGTCGACCATCACTCAAGTTATCGAAATTTAATATTTATTTTGAGGAAGATGTTCCCCGACCAACTGAGCCCTGTAAAAGGCGACATTTCCTTGCCCTGCGCTCGCCGGATTTAACGCCCTGTGCCTATTTTTTTTGTAGGTATCTAAATAATGAAGTGTTTAAGTTTCGTCCTAGAACTATACAAACATTGGAGGATGCAATCCACTTGGAAATATACCTCGTATGAAAATATATGCGTCATAGAGCTATGTAAAATCGTAAAATCCGCATGCAGCAATATATTAAGAATAAGTGCCACCACTTGCAGAAATTATTTTTAAAACTAGTTGATTTAAAACTTCCCATGATGTAGATTAAGAAACTAAAAATAAAAGTGTTGTGTCTACCAGTTTTTTTTTAATTCGCCTTCAAAACTAGGGATGTTGCTTTATCCAACTCTGTACTTTACTTTATTTCCTCGTAATTATAGATAATTAATAAAATATTTTCAATAAAAAATACTTTATCTATATTTTACATTTGTAATAACATTTATATTTTATAAAATATTATCAGGAGTACCTATATGAATGTGTTTATAGTCATGTGGCAACATACCCTTCAGGTGTGCTTCAAATAACCGTCTAAACAGTAAATTAAGAAAGTATTGTTGGTAAAATAATTTTCCGTAATTATGTTTTGAAATTAATTCTTGTTGTCATAAGTGAGTTACTTTTTCATTACTCTTACAAAAATTAAAAAAGAAAATTAATCCGTCGTCGGTATTAGTTCCGTGTATAAAATAATTGAAAACAAACAGCTGAAACTCGTTTGCGGTTCATTCTAACTTTGAAATTTCAATTTACGTTAAGCCGAGAGCAATTTACTGCAAAATTGTTAGTTTAATAGCAATTACTTCGTGAACTACCACAAATCCGCATAAATAGATTGATTTATTGCTGGCAAGCTGCTGTTTTAAAAACATTTATTTGGACTTGAGATGTTATCGTGTATATATTATCATAAAATACACGTATATTTGTTTTAGCAGTCAGAAAACAGGAAATTTGAAGTCAAACATCTTAGATGTAATTAATTCAATATATCAGAAACATACTCTCGAATTTAGTAAACATATGCTGCGTGTTCCATTTTAAGTTATATATTGAAATACCTCTACAAATATGCATTGAATAAAAAATAAACTTTTCACATAAAATTTACTGAGTTTTTGATGATCTATCGCCATCTGCAATAAAAAAAAGTTTCAAAGTTGCTTTTTCTTGCCCCCATGAGGATCGGGGGATAAAAGTGGGATATCCCCCTTCAAACTATTAAATTTTTGATTCGTAACACTTTTTGATTTGATGCATACATCTTGATATATTCCAAGATATAATTTAATATGGGACACCCACATCAGTAAAATAATAAGAACATACATTAAATTTGGCAGAAAGTTTCTTAAAAATTGTATTGTTTAATTTTTCTTGTGTTTAAATGCCACCTAAAAATTTGTTATCAAATTTAAAAATACTATTTATTTCAGGATTAAATATCGCGCACATTATTTGGTAAGTACAAAATATATATATAGAGTCCCAAATAACTTGTTAAGCATGGGGATCTCGAGACCAAAGTTGCCGCATTAAGGGACCATTTTAACGGTGTCTTTGTTTTCTTGAAAAAATTGCATATTTTATAAGATATGAATGAAAACGTAAATTTTACGGGTTTTAATTTTTGCTCCAAACTTCCAAAATGAAAAGATTAAGTGATTTTGTTGTGCACCTTCTTCACACACTTTTTTATAATAAATTTAAGGATATTCTCAATTTTTTTTTATCGTACACGGTTTTTAGGTTTTGTCAACTTAATTTTTCATTTGGACGTTGTGATAATTTTTCTTTCTTTTGCTCTTCAACCATATAAAAATATAATTAGATAATAACACTTAGTAACTTTCTTCACTAGTTTATTAAACACACAAAATGTACATTTCAACTGCTAAGCAGTCATCATCAGTTGATACAAATTACATACAGATGACTGAGTTTATATACATGTTTCGGGTTTCGAATTACAATGGGGATTTACAGTAACCAATGGTTTTGCAATAACTAATGGTTTTACAATGCTATGACAAGTGCATCTATTAACTGATAATTGCCATAAGATGAACAAACTAGATTGCTCCGGTATTTATTCTATTTCATGCACAGACTGTCACAAATTATACATCGGCCAGACGGCCAAACGAAAAGGAAAATCGGCACAAGGTTCAAAGAACACATTTACCACTTAAAAAACAAACACATCTTCAACTCAGCCCTTGCCCTACATCATCATAATACTGGACACAATTTTTCAACAGACAATGTCAAATGTCTAAAAAATTGCACCAATTAAAACCTCAACATCCTTGAAGCCATAGAAATGAAAATCCCTTATTAAAATTCATAAAACCGCTTGGCGACAATCACCCCCACTTGTCATAGCATTGTAAAACCATTAGTTATTGCAAAACCATTGGTTACTGTAAATAACCACTGTAATTCGAAACCCGAAACATGTATTTAAACTCTGTCATCTGTATGTAATTTGTATCAACTGATGATGACTGCTTAGCAGTTGAAATGTACATTTTGTGTGTTTAATAAACTAGTGAAGAAAGTTACTAAGTGTTATTATCTAATTATTACTTAAACTTCACGCAACTCAACAATTACATCTTATATAAAAATATCCTATTTTATTTTAATAAATAATACAAAAAATTAATAAATAATGATTTAGTTGGCATTTCATTTTTGTAGGAAATATTTAAAAATAAATTGACATTAACAACTGTCAGAATATATTTCATGGGAAATATGTACGAAATAAATGAAAACCATATTTCTTTCTTTGCAAGTTTTTGAGAGATTAAAATAATTCTGGGTAATTCAATGAGGACTAGTGATAAACATTGCAATAAAATTTTCAAAAGATGATCCTTTTGAAAGGGAAGTTCGAAGATACGAAACAAATGGAAGTTGAAATATGACTAGCCCTAGAATGATCTCACTTTTAAGTGAAATAAGTTTCAATGAAATGTAGCAAAAAATGTGTATAATTTAGCGTACAAGGAATTCATGTAGTGTTTACAAGATTTTTTTAAACTAGATTTCAAAGGTGTAATTCCTCAATCATTTAAATTGTGCGCTAATCTAAATTTCGTGTCTACACTCAACTTAGTTCAACGCTATTTCTACTCTTACCTTAACGTGAACAGAGTATAGTTTATTGAATTAAACAAAAAAATATTTCGACCATTGGACAACATGTATTTTTTATTACGTTATTCCATATTTTTTTCTGATATCAATGATATAACTTGTTTATATCTTAATATAACAATATTTAAAGAAGGATGGAGAATAATTTCTTATTTGATTTCAGCAGAAAATAACTGTCCTCATAGCAGGGTTATTATGAAAATCATTCGAATATCATATACATATACTTGATCGTCTCTCAACGGGCAAAATAAACTATTTCAATACTATAATTTTTAATTTTTTTTAAACGCTTTGAGTAACTTTAGATTTTCAGATTATTACCGTAAACCTTAAAAACCACAAATTATAGTAAGCGGAGATAATATATTTATTTATATATGAGAAACACTCTACGAAAATAAATTTTATTTATTTCACATCAGATTTAATTTAATTTTGTGTGGACTAAAATAAGATTAAATGTCACAGTCCATTATATATAAAAATAGTGTAAAAATTTAATAAACTACTCTCTTGTTCGGAAAACTTTTTCTATCCTTAGTACAAATCTCGGTTTGTTCTTTAGACAAGTTTAATTTCTTTAACTCTGATGTTCTTTGTTACAAGCATCACGTAGACGTTGACGATTAGACGTTACAAACCTAAATACACTTTTCTTTATTTTGTACGAAATGTTTTTTGAAGACGAATTAAAAAAACTTTGTTTTTAATTAATGTTAACCACATATCTATTTTTTATTTATATCTGTACATTATTTTAAATTATGACTCACAATACGTGAATGTGTTTAAATTGTCGGAGAAACAATTATAGTCAGTTTCAGTTCTCTTTGAACGTGAATATATTCTATAATAATCCATATAAAAATTGGGTAAACTTTAAAATGATCATCATTCATTCACTGATATATATGAAAGATAAGGATTTTTTAAGTACAACCATGTAAAAAATAATAGAATAAATTTATAAAAGACAGCATTTTTTAATATGAATTCAAATATGAGGAAGTTTAACTTTAAATTACCGATGAACATGTAATATTATTTTCAAATTTTAGAATATTATAAATATATCTCCTTAAAAAAGGAGGGTACAATCAGAAAGTAAGAAAGTGTCAGTTTTGTTTATTTAATAATAAAAACAAAAAAAAATTCATTTATTGTTCGTGATATATAACATGGATATTTGATTAATATGCACATTGTTAATGAGTAATATAAAATATAAAAAATATTTACAGGTATAATTTTTTAAAATTATATTGTAATATTTATTTTAAACGCGCCTGCCTTGTTAATTATTAATGTTTTCAAAACAGTTTCGTTTTCTTTTGTGAAATTAATAAAATATTAATAAATTTGATGTTTTATATTACATATCTTAAGAAAAATCGTTGAATATTATAAATAAAAGTTTATTATGATAAAATATACAATTATAAAGATAATGAGGATTGTAATATTCGGGTATTCAGTCAAAAATCTTTATTTTCTATAAAGCCAACGTTTCGACACCACTTGTGTTTTCTTCAGGGCTAATAGATGTTGTTTTAATTGAAGATACAAGTGGTGTCGAAACGTTGGCTTTATAGAAAATAAAGATTTTTGACTGAATACCCGAATATTACAATCCTCATCATTTTCTACAGTCGAATATTTCTTCCATTATATAAAGATAATGTCTAAAAGTATACTGTACAAAGAATAATAAATGTAAAACCTTTTTTTTGCCATACAGTTTAAGAACAATTTAATAAGCATGTAAGAAACAAGCTGTATAAAATGCTGATCATTTTGATTATTTATATATGTTACTAAATATTACACTCAGTAACATAGTTTTGTATATTGAGGCTTTAATGTGATGAATTTTAAAAATCGAACGCCCACTGTAAAAGTTATGATGTTTACTTCCGACTGAGTGTAATTATTTTTCTGATAGCAGTAACACACTGTTTAGGAATACTTCATATATTTTTAAAACAGTAAATAAAAATAACGAATAATAATATTATTGGTTGCTCACTTGTAAACTGTTATTTATTTGAACTGTTTATTCACTAGAGAAACTAACCTTTACAATCTACTACTAATAACATAAAAAGCTTTTATTTCCACCTTCTATATTGTCATTTGATAGGCTTTTTGGTAGCTAAGTAAAACACAATTACAGAAACTATCCTGTAAAAATTTACAAGTCTAGCCTTGTAAAATTTTACAATGCTCATAAAAAATAATAGAAAATAATGAATTTTTTTTATGTATTTTATTATAAATATTACAAACTTAATTTAATTAGGTTTATGTGAGTAATTATACACATTTATAGTACATTTTGATTCACTGGCGAAACTCATTTGACAACGTCTAGCTATAAATTGTTCTACCACCACCAACTACCTTTGATTCCATAATAGAATAAATCTTTTTTTGAAGAATAAAGTAAATTAATAAAAAAAAACGCTATGAAGGTGGAAATAAAATTTTGTACACGGCACGCGTGCAATTAAACTTTACTGGGCTCACTGGATTATGAGAGCTTACTCCTTCGTCGCTCGCCTCACAAATTTCCACCTCGCCCTGCAAAGATTAACTTACACCGCTGGCCACGTAAATAATTATTACAAGCTACTAACCTATATAAAACTTTTACAAGTAAGCTGTTAGTTTTGTTGCATTGTTTACATTATTAAAAATTGTATTTTATTATTGTTTTGACACAACATTAGTAATTGACAGGATAAACTATTATACAGTAAAATCAAGATATCAGTTTTTACTGCTTAATGGTTGTGACAGGCTCGCCAGAAATTAATACATTAAGATTGTATTTTAATCCTTTATATTTACAGTTTTCTTCGTAGGAAGCTCTTTTCTTTTTGTGTTTCCACACCTAAGAAATTGCCTTCTATAAAAAATTCTTGCTAGCGAAAAAGGTCTTGAAAAACCGAATAAAAATCCACTAATGGTTATGCGACTCTAGGGAGCTTTCGAAGGAGTAAAACTCAAGTTTTTCTCATTATCCTACCCTGTAAAACACTGTGTAATTATGTCTAACATGTGCACAGGTCATAACGAATGTATATTACGACACGTAAATGCTCTTCTTTCAAATTGCTACGGTTTTCTTAGTTTATTACCTCTTAACATTCATTTAGCACTTATTTTTTAATGTTCGTACTTTATGTATTGACATTTCCAATCATTAAAATACAAAATCATAAAAAATATCTTTTAAATTTAAAAAAATAATGATTCATGAATTAATGATTGTTCTACATATATATTTTCTACTATATTAGAATGCTTTATTTAATGGAAGTACGCACATTTTCAGTGAAAAAATTGATAAAACTATAATAACATCGCCGTGGTCAAATTTTGTTGATAGGAAAATTTTTATGATTAATTATCATTCGTGAAATAATCAAGCAATGGGGTCCTCAACTATTTTAAAATTTTTTTTATGAAACTTTATGAAATTTGAAAACGCGGTGTCAGAAAGTCTTAATTTTTATTTGTTAAACCGTAATATTTTTTAAGTGTTTTGTTTTTGTGTTTTATTTGAACTGTTATAGAAAAATATAAATACGTTTTAAATAACTATTGTGTTCCTTACTTGGAAATATGCATAAATATTAAGGATTTTAATAAAATAATTCATATATGATTACGAATATTATATTTCGAGTTTTGACAGCCTCTCGAATGATTTTGCTGTCTATGTCATTCAACATATATTTAATTTCCGTATTGTGATGACTTTTGTTCACAAATTTTGCTGATCACACAGTATATAAAACTATTTTTTCTAATTATAGATTAGCCCTGAAATATGCTTTGTATTTTGTATCTAATTTCCACCTATAGATTAATTGTCACATATCACATCTGATACTGACATTTAGGTAGCAAGAATTTGAAATTGGGTAGACATGTGAGAAAGAAAGGTGTAATATTGTGACGTAGATGTTAAGGATACTAAAAATTTGAATAACTTAAAATCGGATAACTTTTTTTTAAACTTTGATAGTTCCTATCATACAGAATTAAGGTCTGAATTGACTATAAGTGATCAATTTCCTAATTTTTTTCCTACTATGGTGGAAGACCTCACTTTAATTTGATAATTGGAGCTATGAATTTAATCGGAAAATTTACACATAATTATTATGAAGTAACGACATCTCTCTCTACCTTCGAAGTCGTGATTTAAATGTCATTTTTGACACTCTTTTATCTGTTACTACGCAACAACTATTAGTAAAGTTTACCGATAAATTCATGGCTCTGGTTATATATACTCGTATACTAATGAAAAAATTTGATAAAACCATAGGAGCGTCATGGTCTCATGGTTACATTTTGTTGATATGAAAAATTATATAATTGGACTGTTTTCATTCGTGAAATAATGAGGCAAATATAATCTGAGATATAAATTTAATCGGTAAAATTTACTCGCAATTGTTGCGAGATAACGAAAAATTATCATTTTTGACACTCGTTTGTTTTTTACTACATAGAAATTATTGCAAATTTTATTGATAAATTTATGGGTCTTATTACATTATTTATGAAAATACAAACGTAACTGTATGAATTCATATCTGCTTTATAGCATTTATAGATAATGACCTATTTACAATGAAGAATGTGCTGTAGCGGAGAGTGCACCACAGAGGTAATTTTGACTTGGCAATTATTTGGTAAGGAATTTTGAGTTCAGTTGGATTAGAATTCAGTATATCGAGTTTGAATTGAGTAATGTTTGATCCAGAGTGTCACTTCATAATGAATTTCCTGAAGTGTAGAGTGAAATTTCAGAAGTGAAAAACAAGATGGAACTTCCAAGTGTAGCGTTGATGGATAATGCTTGTAGCAGAAGGCGTGTAATGAAAATAAAGCGAATACAGAAAATGAGATTTGGAATAGGAGTAATGTTGTGTTAAATCTAATAAATGCAAATTGCATCGCGAGAAAAATACTCTTCTTCTCAATAGAATTTTATTGTAACTTAAATTTGTTGTCGTACAGTTTATAAAGACCGGAAATTCCTTCGATTTTCCGCTTAGAAAAATTTATTTTATATTCTTTCCGGATGTTTACCAAGATTTGTATTATGCGTATTACGCCTGACATTTATGTTGCCAGATTATTAAAATTTTATGTATTGTGAATAATTTTTTATCACATTAATATTATGAAAATGTTCATAAATTTAAATTATAGTTATTTATGTATTAAGGGAATTAACTAAGGTTTTATTCCTAAGACTAGATGAGGGCATTTTTTCTTATACAAATATTTTAAATACATAAATAAGTTTAAATATTTTCGTTCTTTCTGTAGTTGGAGATCCAAGCCTTCGAAGCTCGCTTATTTTAAGAGCAACCCCGGACTTTGTCCCGTGCATATATTTTTACATGGTCTTACAGGAAATTTTCCGACGGATCTAATAGTTGTGGGCGCGACATTCCATCTCATTGCGAACATTCAAAAATGCACATTTTCCAAAAAAAAAATCATACATTTTCTTGGTATTCACATTTTTCAACTTCAATTTGTTATATCTAGGAAGTTACTTGTAATATTTTCATTATTTTTACAGCAAAATATGTCGATATGTATTATGAATGTATTTAACATATAAAAAAGACAATGCTTTTGTTAAATATATACTTAAAAAAATTGCATTGTGCAGTGCAATTTTCATTGATCGGGAAACTTTTCAGTCTGAAGAGATAGACTGATAGATACTGTGACAAACTTTCAGAAAAGTAGCCAAAAATGTTTTATTTAATTTAAAAAATATATATATGTATTATTTTTGAGATATCGCGATGTAAAGTATAAGACGCTAAGCATTTATTGAAAATAAACATAATTCTTTATACTAAGACTAAAAGCTGTAGGTATGTTGATTTTGAAAATTTATAAATTAGTGTTTATTGCTATTAAAGTACATGCTTAGCGACTTCACTCAGTAAATAGCAATATGTACCTTAAAAGAAAAAAATTCAAATAAAAAAACATCTTTGGTACCTTTTCTGAAAGTTTGTTACAGTATATGGAGGTTTATCGCTTCAGACAGTTAAGTTTCTCGATCACTGAAAATTGCACTGTAAAATACAAAATTGGCTTGTTCTGCAGTTAGTTTTAATTTTTTTAAGTATATATTTAACAAAACCATTGTATTTCTATACGTTATATATATTCTTAATACATATAGACATATTTTCCTGCAAAAATAATGAAAATATTCTTTCGAGATACCAAGTTAAAGTTAAAACATGTGAGTATCAAGAAAATGTATGATTTTTTGGAAAATGTGAATGTTCGCAACGTGATGGAACGTTGCTTCCACCACTGAATAGAATTCGATTTAATGGACTGTATTGACTTATCTTTTCCTTTATTAAAATGAATTAATAGAATGAATTTGAAAGACATAAAATTAATGTTTTTATTCTGACATTCTCAAAACTACACATCATAACTATAGTAACTGAATAAAATTCGATTTAATTATAACATTAAAAGGTGTGAGTAGGCGTGAACAACCACTATTAGATCCGTCGGAAAATTTCCTAAAAGACCATGTAAAAATTATTAATACAGAAAAAAGTCTGGGGTATAGTACACGATACGGAAGCTTGAATCTCCGACTATTAAGTTCATTTATTGTTAATTCAATTAAATAATAGTAAAAATTTAAGTTTGTTTATTTTCGCACAGCTAATTTTGATGATGTAATTAAATTGGGTGTGTGAACTTTTATGAGACGGGCTTCAAATATGTCGCGTGTGAGTATTTCAACAACCGTATTTTATTTTTGAAAGCGAATTGTGAAACCGCACAACAAACATTTGATTTACAATGTTCGTCTTATTGGAAAGGAAGTAAACATCTTCAGGGTTGATCCTAACAGAATATCAGACCCTTTTAAATCAAATAATAGTCACACCTTCATAAAGAACCTACAGCTTATATTGGATTTCAACCCACTGGGATATAACTTTGTATTGAAATGTATTTCACTTTCTTATTTAGTTACAGATATTCCTTAAAATTTTTCACACGGAAAAGCCTTTTTATATTCTTTATTTATTATACAACAGTATTGAGAGGAACTGGAGTACAAATTTCAAGTACACTTCCTGTAGATCATTTCAATTCAATTTTGTAAAATATATTCCACAATAAAAGAATGTGTTTAGAATCATGTAGCAACATACATATCTTTCAGAGAGGGCCGATTTTAACCTAAAAGCCGTCTTTTTTTGTGTATAAAAATGCCGCCCTCTATTTTAGTTTTTTTTTTTAAGTATTTTAAATAGTACAAAATAATCCCGAAATATGATTTTGAAATAAAATCACTTACCTAAAACCATGTTAACTATGAACCACAAAACTAATTAAGATATTTTTTTAATTACAAATTAGAATATTTATTATCACGTAACCCATTACAAAAAAAATCTGAGGTAGACACATCAGAACATCTTTGTACGCCTATTAAATTTATACATTGTTTTGCTGCACTTTTAAACTTGTTTCATTTTCAGTTAATTTTACGTAAAGACGTTAAACTGAAACTAGTCAAAATGGATTCAGAGATGGCCAAAATCGATATTTTCGTTGAAATCTTAAAATAAAAATTTTTCGCGGTTACAATAATTTAATTTACTTCGTACAAGATAAAATATATAAAACAAAATTCCTAGCTTTAATAGCAGCAAAAAAATCATGAAAGTTTAATTATCAGCTCTTACTATTTTTTTTAAGACGAATTAATATTGTTAAATAAATGTATAACGCTATGAAAATGTTAGGAAAAACATTAATCATTTTAGTTTTATTAAAAAATTTAGGAGTTTCATTAGTTTTACTTGTGTTTTTAAAAACATTTTGCGACTTTTTAATTCATCAAAAAGGTTTTTACCATCAATTTTGATGGAATTAATAACTTTTCATCTTAATATTATTATCTTCTAATGCTACTATAAAGTTTACCTACGCGAACGTCTTTACAATCCGTTTACTATGTTGCAAATTGAAAGTAAAGTTA
This sequence comes from Stenolophus ochropezus, assembly GCA_035578165.1. Classification (NCBI taxonomy): domain Eukaryota; kingdom Metazoa; phylum Arthropoda; class Insecta; order Coleoptera; family Carabidae; genus Stenolophus; species Stenolophus ochropezus. Next base: position 45,448,827 of record JAQOWZ010000002.1, on the reverse strand, counting down.
TGATTTGTAAAATTATACAAATTTGTAGTTTATAGTAAGATAAATAATGAATGATGAGTGAAAAACTTGTTATTTATTAGAGTTGGTATAATAAGTAAAATATTATTGGGATAGATTTTTTAAAAGAATAATGCCTTATTAATTTGTTCATTTCACAAATTGTAGACATCTTCAAATGCTTAAATAATTTGTTTTGATATAAAAAGATAGGACGGTATTGCCGCCCCCGTGCTTGGCCGCCTTTGTTCTGGGCATAAAATGAAAACTCGCTACGATCGGGCCTGTTTCAGACTTATAGGCCAATTCTGAACAAATCTGTAAGTCTTACAGATCTGTAAAACTGTAAAAAACTGACAAAACAGCATCTATTTTTGTTGATTAATATAAAATTATACATAGGAGTGGCTACTTTCGTTGCGATTTTGTTTATTATTTACAGATTTATAGATCTGTAAGTCTTACAGATTTTTTCAGAATTGACCTATACTTTATATGTATTTCTTCCATAGTTTCATACTTCAAACACATAATAATCTTTCAGTTATATTAATTAAATTGAGACCTACAATATACAGGGTGAGTAATGGAAAGGTCCGTCTTCGATATATCCGTTGTCGTTAAATATACAGCATAAATTATTAAAAAAATGTAAAAATATATAGAGAGTTCCATTTAAAAAAAACCAAACAATTCTCACCGAGCCGTAATGCAACACCTGTATATATGAAAATAATTTTACGTTATGTTCCTTGAGTGGACGAATAAATTCTGTTAATAAATGTTGTATTTCTAACGACAACGGACATATTGAAGACGGGCATTTCGATAATTCAGCCTGTATAAGTTTGCTTATAGTTATATAGCAACATATTCTTTGTAAATGTAAATATAGTCATGTGGGAACATACCCTTCAGGCATACTTAAAATATACTTCATCCAGAATTCTTAAAGATAATAATCTTTATGAATATGTAACCAACAATACGAGAGTATGCTTAGAATCATATATCCTTCAGGCTTACATTAAATATTTTTAGAAGAGATAAGAACGTTGTACGCCAACCTGCATTATAGCTAGGAATATTTGTTTACTGTACCTTAGGTTTTCAAGGCCTGTTGAGCATTTAAATAAATTTGATAACTGAGATTCCAACATTTATTTAGGGACTTTTGGTTTTTTTGGTGGAATTTTTAAAGGAATATTTCGAAAATGGGAATAACTACCGTAGGACATAGATAATATATATTTTGATTCAATTTCTATTTGTATTTATCTTATAAAAAAAATAATTTATATTGACACTCAGTGCTATTAATAAACTCTTATTGACACTGAAATTAGTGTCCAAATTACATAGTAGTGTATTGTCGTACAGTGGCGTAGCCAGGATTGGAGATTTGGAGGCGCTCAACATTTTAGGTTATATTTAATTTAAAAAAAAAAACGTGAATGGTAAAAAAGTTAAGTATTTGTATCATATAACAAACAATAAATAATTAAAATTAAATACTTGGTAAATAACTACAAAAAATAAAAACACATTTTAAGATCAAATATCAAAAACAAATAGTTTATGAATATGAATTATGTAACAATCAATTTATTAATCGCCTATTCGTTTCGTTAGCAAATTTATTAATTGGACAATCATTGAGAAGGATTAATATTCTTTATACTCTATTTTAAAAATCACCTATGAAAGAAGTCAATGTTCGGTAGAAAAGAATAAAAATATATTACACAAAGGTTTAGTGACAAGCCTGTGTCCCGAGGTGTGATGCAACCGAAAAACATAAGGTGCTGGTCAATAATGGTCTTCTCAATCGTGGTATATATATTTTTTCAGTCCTCGCAATTAAATCCCAATCCTACTTAAAAAAATTATACTGATAATAACAAATATTTTGACATTAATATTTACTTGTTTCTCAATATTCACAAAAGTTAAGTAGGCTGTCTTTATTTTTATATTTGACTTTTGGTTTGTTAACCTTTGATTTTTAATTTGGTTTTATTTGATATATTTATTTAATTTAGACGAGATATTTAAATTGTGAATCCATACTTTTCACGAGTTAAAGGATTCAAACAATATTTTGAATTAGAGATTTGATTTTCTTTAAAAAGTGACAGTTTTCATTGGCATTAGGGAAAAAAAATTCTTTATGTCAAATAAAGGTTAATTATGATGGAAGTGTAGATTCTTTCTTATATCCTTTTTAGATTTTGTAACACAATATCATATTTTTTTTAGTTTCCAAAACACCTCCAAAAAGGGTTCTAGCTACGCCACTGCTGTCGTAGATAAACAAATAAATGATAACCTTGTAATTTTATCGATATATGAAAATACAAATTTTATGCATTTAAGAAACATCTTTATAATTGTAATAATTACATAGTGTTGTGAAGATAATTTAAGTAACAAAGTATTATTAAGAAATCTTTTTCATTACACCTCATTTACAGTTTAGTATTTGCGTGATTTTACATTTTAGTTTGTTGGTACGTAGTTAATATTAGATATGTAAGTAATAAATATGTATAATATTATTATTTTTTTCAGTTAATAATAATGTTCCAAATATTTGTTGCAGTACTAGCTCTAATAATTTTTACAATTTATTTAAAGTATAAACATAGTCTAAGCTACTTCAAGCGGAAAAATATTCCCTATTTTGAACCTTCCTTTCCTTTTGGCAATATTAAATTATCTTTCTTCAGAAGATACGGTCAAGACTTGGCCGAAATCTACAAACTCTTTAAAAAACGAGGCGATAAAATATCAGGATTATATATTTTTAATAAAGCAGTTCTAGTTCCCATAGACCCTGAGGTTATAAAAGAGGTGTTAACAAAAAACTTTCATGATTTTAACATGCGAGGAATGTATTATAATGAAGAAAAAGAGTTCCTCACTGCTCATTTGGCAGCATTGAGTGGTCCAGGATGGAAAACATTGCGGTCAAAACTAACTCCAGTTTTTTCAAGCAGCAAAATTAAACTCACCTTTGACACTATGACAGAAAAAGGGTCGATTCTAGAACAAAAGTTAGAAGAATTTGAAGCGTCATCGAAGCCTTTTGATACAAAAGATTTGTGCATTAAACTAACACTTGACATGTTTTGTTCAATTTTTTTGGGGTTGAACTCTAACTGTTTAAATAACCCGAACGAAAAATTTGCATATTACTACAAAAAACTATTTCACACTAATTTGTTAGATGGTATGAGAATGTCCTTAGTGTTGATTATACCAGAAATAATGGAAATGTTTAACATTAAATTTGTTCGAAAAGATGTCACCGATTTTTTTGTGAACACCATCACAGATATTGTTGATTATCGTGAAAAAAATCTTACTGAACGCCAAGACTTTATTAATTTACTAGTTAGACTAAAAAATCTTAAAGACTTGGATGATGGAAAGACTAAAATCAGTGCAGAAGAAGGAATTAATTTGAAGCAATTAATAAGTCAATGTTTCGTATTTTTCATTGCTGATGTAGACACATCTTCTACTACAATATCATATTGTTTATTGGAGTTAACGCAAAATCAGGACTTACAAGACAAGCTACGACAAGAAATTCAATCTACTTTAAAAAAACATGGCGGACAAGTCACATTTGAAGGTGTCATGGAAATGAATTTGTTGGATAAAGTTGTTTGTGGTAAGTAAAAAGTTATCTGATAAAAATAAATAAATATAATGAACATTAATTTTTTTCTCGACATGCATAGAAAGCTCTACTTTCTTCTCGCGAAATAATGAGAAAAATTACTTTTTCCAAAATCGTTAGCAAAATACATCATTATTCAACTTAAAACAGTGAGCAAAGTAACATATTGAATCACAAGTGAGCAAAGTAAATAAATTTCTTCACAAGTGAGCAAAGTAAATAACTTAAGTGAGCAAAATAAATTTTGATGGGGTTACAAATTGTACGATTAATATATATCGTTCTACATGAAAGTAGTTAGCTGTACATTAAATTTAATTAAAATTTATAAACATAATTGTACTGTTAAGATTTTCATTATTAAATAAAAAAGTACAATGTTTTGTTTTTTTAGAAAAATTATATTTTAAGATTGTGGAAAAAATTATGTTTAGCACACGTGAGTATGTCTTTTTCTCACTTGTCCAGTTGTCACACTCGCTTCGCTCGTGTGGCCAATTTCTGGGCCCGTCAGAAAAAGACATATTTTGCTCACTTGTACTAAAAATAGCTATATCCCTCTGTATAGTATTACCAATAGTATAACATGGATATTATGATAGAATGAAATATAATAATTATAATTATAATGATATTCTTTTTTAAAAATTATACCAATTATCTCTTGTTCTTTTCTTTTTTCACATTACTTCACATTTTGACAACTTGAAAATGAGTTGAGATATTGGCAATACTGTATCAATTGCATTCATAAACGTCAAAGTTTACAATTTTTGTAATATGCCGTGAAAAAAATGTTTCTAATACGAAAGGAAAGTACTTTTTCTACTTTCACACAAATGCCCCATTCACTACGCTCGTGAATCAAACTCGAACTCGAGTGGAAAGAAGTTACGCTTATCTCTCTCCTTTAACAAATGACAATTATTATTCAATAAAGTACATGCAATGATAGTTAAATAATATTACATACAAGTGAGTAAAATAAGTCTTTTATGTGAGTCAGATTTGTTCTGGTAAATTCTAATAAATGTATAATGACATTTCACATACGTGTGATATATGACGTTTTATCTTATAATAGCAGCTTTTTATGAAAAATTATTATTAATTATGACGTTATGCTGGCTTTTGCTATGATGGTATTTAATAGTTATTTGTGTACCTAGTGTGCAAAATACTATATTGCTGCATGTGCATAAAGTTTGAAGCTCGAAGCGCAGCTGAGAGCTTCAAATATGGTAGAGCGGCAATGCTATTTTGCACTCATGGTACACACATTATTTTTCCTACAACTGTTTTAAAATTAAAAAAAAGGAATTAATAACATAAGTGTAATATTCTAATCATTCTAATATATATATATATATATATATATATATATATATATATATATATATATATATATATATATATATATATATTATCGATAAATCCTTTTTTACCCAGAGGGTGTAAAGGCTACTACAAAATTTTTATTTAATACATTAAGTTAATAATACAATTACAGAAATGAAAAGTTAAGTCATTATCTTCTATTTATTCTTGTCCGTGTACGAAGTTGGTCCATATCTTCTTGTTTTTCGCCATTCCTTGTGCGTTACTCCATGTTATACCCTTATTTGTTAATATTTCTGCAACAGTGTTGTTCCACGTTTTCCTTGGTCTCCCTCTTGTTCGTTTAATTTGCGTGCTGGCTTCCCATATGTTTTTTACTTGCCTTATATTGGGCATCCTTATTATGTGTCCCAGCCATTGTAGTTTTCTTTCTACTATTTTCTCTAATGCTTCAATTTCTAGTTCCTGTCTTATTACTTGGTTCTTTAATTTGTCTTTTTTTGTCACATTTAATACTCTTCTTAGATACTTCATTTCCATGGCTTGTAGTTGACTTTTTTGCTTCTTTGTGAGAACCCAGGATTCACTACCGAAGATTAGGGATTGTAAATATATGGTTTTGTATATTGTTATTTTAGTTCTTCTTGATATTTCCTTTTTGTTTATGAATGACTGGTTTATGGCATAATAAAGTTTTGCTGTCTTCTCGATTCTTTTGTTTATTTCTTTTTCTTGCTTGCCTTTATTATCAATTATGACGCCCAAATATGTAAATTCATCCACTTGTTCTAGTTTATGATTGTCTATTTTTACGGTTATTGTTTCTTCCCTGCTTCCTATAGCCATGACTTTCGTTTTTGCGAAATTAATTTTCATATTAAATTTTGTTAACGTTTCGTTCCAAGTCTCCATGTTGTGTTGTAGTGCTTCCGGGCTAGGCGCGATGATTGCTACATCATCCGCGAAAGCGCATTCTGAGATATATATTCTCTGTAGATTTTTATGTCCTATATAGAGTTTAATTACCATTTCTCTACAAGTTTTGATTATATCGTCCATTAACACAATAAAAAGTAAAGGGCTCAATACTCCACCTTGTCTCAGACCGTCTTGTGTAATGAATTCATCAGAGTGCGCATACTTTGTTCTGACGTAATTTCTGTTCTGTTTGTATAAGCTTTTGATTGCTATAATTAATTTTTTTGGGACACCCCTTGCTATTAGGATTTCCCATACTTTGTTTCTCGGAACCCGGTCGAATGCTTTTTCTAGGTCTAGAAATGCGATGTAAGCTGTTCTATTTTGTCGTATCAGTTTGTCTGTTAGTTCTTTTAGGCAGAAAATATGGTCTTGTATACTATGGCCTTTCCTGAATCCACTTTGTGAATTTGTTAATTGGGGTTCTATGACAGTTCTTAGTCTCGTTTCTAATATTCTTTCATATATCTTGCATGCGGAACAGAGAAGGGAAATGCCGCGATAGTTAGAGCAATTTAATCGGTCTCCTTTTTTGTGTAGTGGTAGTATAATACCTATATTCCAGTCCTGTGGTACCTGTCCCGTGCGCCAAGCTTTGTTACAGATTTGTTGTAAAAATAGTATGCCTGTGTCCCCCATATATTTTAACATTTCTGCACTAATTTCATCGTGGCCTGCTGCTTTGCCATTTTTTGTTTGTTTAATAGCTTTTTGTGCGTTTACTGACATATCTTCGTTTATTACCTCCACTTCTTCATTTTGTGACGGTGAATCTATTGTTTGTATCTCTTGAAAAATGTTCCTTTCATCTTTCCAGTACTTCTTTTACATCTGTTATCAGTTTACCTTGTTTGTTCTTGATTTGGTTTATTGTCATTTTTTTCTCAGCTCTTAGGTTCTTGATAACTTTATAGAAAAGTTTAGTATTACTTTTACTATTTGTCTCCATTTTATGTCCAAAATTTTCCCAAGCTCTATCTTTTTCCGTTTTTATTAGTATTTTTACTTTTGTTCTTTGTTCTTTATACTTTTTATATGATTCTTCTGTTTTTTTTGTTAAATATTCCTTCCATTTTTGTTTCTTTGCTTTAACTTCTACCTTTATTTCTTTGTTCCACCAACTAGTTTGTCTTATACTGTTATTTATTTTGGAAGTTCCGCAGGCAGTCTTTGCCGAGCTTAGTAGGATGTTTTTGAATTCTATCCACATGTTGTCTATAGTTTCATTTATTATATCTGCGGAAATGTTACTTAGTTTTTCTGTTATTAGTTGTTGGTATTTTGTTGTATACTCTATTTCGGACAGCTTATATGTTCTTATCTTCTCATATATAGTTTTTGTATTCTTAATAGTGGTGAGATTTTGTTTTCCGTTCACGTGTATTTTCAATGTTCCAATCAGTAGAAAATGATCGCTGCATAACTCCGGGCCTCTCATTACTTTGACATCCCTTATCTGATTTCTTTTATTTTGGTCGATTATTATGTAATCAATAATTGATTTTTCACCTCTGCTTGTTACTACTCTGGTATATTTGTGGATATCTTTATGCATGTGAAAAGTGTTTGCTACGATAAGTTGATTTTCCCTACAGTAATCTATTATTCTTATACCATTGTTGTTTCTTTGGTTTTCACCATGCTTACCAATTGTTTCCCCAGTAGTATTGTCTTTTTTCCCTACACGACCATTTAAGTCTCCTAGTATAATTCTTATACCTTTACTTTCATCAGTTAGGGTATTTAATTCTTCCCAGAATTGATCTTTGTTCATAACACTATCGTCCTCATTTGGTCCATACGCTGCAATAATCGTAAATTTACTCTCATTTTCACCTATTTCTACTGCTAATAATCTCTCATTCAGGCAGGACCATTTATAAATTTGTGAAACCCATTTCTGGTTAATGATACATGCTATACCACATTTTGCTCTTTGGTTTTGTGCTACTCCACACACTCCACTCCTACAACTGTTTTAAAATTTAAAAAAAGGAATTAATAACATAAGTGTAATATTCTAATCATTCTAATATATGTATTTATATATAAAATTAATGGCGATTGTCAACAGTACATCAGTTACAGTTGTGTGTTATATTTACAAAATACCACTTTTAAGCAATCTAAAGTGTTTGCCAGTTGCCACCCTAGGTTGCTAAATACATTACCGCACGTGGTTGCTAGGGAAACTACTTTACCGCACGTTGTTGCTAGAGAAACTACATTACCGCACGTGGTTGCCTTGGAAACATTAGTGTAGTTTAGAAATGACATGTTTTGCACATCGAAAACAATGAAGAAATGTCAAGGTATTTTGACAGTTGTAGGAAAAAATTATTTGTAGGTAAATAATTATGTTGTTACATTTTAAAACTCTTACTACAATTTATAATAATTTTAGTCACTTGTTAGTAATAGTTGTTTTTAGTTACTAAAATCAAAAGTAGTTCAAAAACCACTACAGTAACACAGTAAGATAATAGTATATTGTGCAGTAAGTGTAGAAAGTCGCCTATTTTTCATGAGATGTGAAAGTTTCTGCACGAGAAGAAATCGTGTGCTAGAGTCACACAAGTTAGGAAATAGGATTCTGTACGAGTGGCATACTATAGTTTTTCTACAAGCACACTGGTAAATGTAACAGAACGAAAATACATGCAGGAAAGTTGATATAAAAAACAATATGGCGCAGATAACCATACAAAGAGTACCTTCAAGTTCAAGCATATATAGTGTTGGCAATTATTATAACAAAAACGGAAAACCCTACTCCTATTACAAATTAGAAAATAATTTTGGAAATTTTTATCCTTACAGAAACTCTGAGAAAGTACCCTCCAGTAGTAGCCCTAAATAGGAAGTGTACGAATGACTGCACCATTTCCGGTATTCCTATTGAAAAAGGAACATTTTTATTTCTTTCGCTACTTGGTATCCACCACGATCCTGAGTATTATCCTGATCCAGAAAAGTTCGATCCTGAACGCTTTTCAGAAGAAGAAAAAGCTAAAAGGATTCCTTTCACTTACTTGCCATTTGGAGAGGGGCCTAAAATGTGTATAGGTAAGAACAACAATAAAAATTGAAAATCATTACTGTAATAAAAAAAACAATTGCTGATATAATAAACATTGTTAGAGAAAATATTTTTCCTTTGACAATGTTTAATTATTATTCTAGGAAAAAAATATATATAAATTAATAATTATATTTTTTTGCAGGGTACAGATTTGGAATGATGCAAGTAAAATTAGGTATTATTTTCTTTTTAAGAAACTACAAATTTACTTTGAATGCAAAAACAAAACTACCATTAGAACATCGAACAGAAACTGTTCTTTTGTCACATTATAATGAAATATGGATTGATACTAAAAAAGTTAATAATATATAATTAATTTATGTATGTTAACACAGTATATATTTTACAAATTGTAAAGTATAGTTTTTTTTTCTACTAGACTGGACATCGTATATTATTAAATGATAATTTTTTTTCACTATCGTTTACTTGCTAACCATCTTGACCTAAGTCAATAATAAATTATTATTGATATAATATTGGTGCTAGGTCAATATTGATATTCATCTCAACTTTAGTGTATGTAATATATACTGTAGAATATAATAAATAAATAATATGCACAATATATACATAAATATACCCTTTTTATTATCCATTGCTGGTTGTGCTAGCTTCATGGTAGATATGTGCTAAGACATATTTATGCCCTCGCACTCCTAGCAGACGATTACTAGATGTCACCTGCTCTTCGGTACTCTAACTTGTTTGAAGAGTGCACAGGAACTACTCGTATATAGATAAATTTTGATATCTATAAATTTTAAAGGTGAAGACATATTATATTAATTTTTAATTATGCCTTATTTACAAAATTAATAAACAAATATATTTTTTAGAATGTTGATTAAATGTTTATTTTTAATGAGCTCAAAATAATTACCATCTGAAATATATTACAGTATTATTGGCACATTTGATGTACCATATTTACAATAAAATAAAATTTAAAATTTTTCATGTGAAGAATTAAATAATTATTTAACATAAAAATGTATTACTAATAAAAACTACTATATTTTGACCTTTTGAGATTCTAAAATATTTAAATACAATATACCTCACTTAATTCGCGTATACGGGTGAAACGGATATTTATATTCATATTCATTAAATAACGACAAAAATAATAAACATTCTAATTATAATTTAAACAAAAATAACAAAAATTAAACTTAATAATTAGTAATATACACTTTATTCACATTATTTATTTTCAAAAGATATCAAAATTTATTTCCACTCTCTTCCCGGCTGCGCACAATTTATACCTGTCGGTAATTATTCTCGAATCTCATGGAATATTCGGGAGTTTAAAAATTCCGAATAATAATGGCGTCGCTCTTATCTCACTTGACCTATTTCATGAAATTACCTGTCCAGACAGGTCTGTCGCGATGAGTCATCGGCAATAAGTCATGCTTGTTACAATATATTTCAGATATATACATTTTAAATTATGATCGAAAATGAAAAAAATTGTAGAAATAAAAAAAGAATATAAAATGTAGCTGTCCTTGATGAGTCATCAAGATCCGAATCAGAATGCTGCTTGCATTATCCTTCACACTTCACATTGCCCTCGTGTGGTGATTTGTACGCTAACGGTCGCACCTTGAGCTTCACCCGGAGCGATAAGCCCACAGATAGCGTCAGGCTATTATCGGCGGTTCGTTAGGCACGGAAGCTCGGAACACAAAGCTCAAAGCTCTATTAGCCCTGGCCTTGCACTATTTCATGTGCCCGACTTTCAATCCACGATTGCAAATGACAACCTTGCCGGCAAGGTTTCGCATTTATTTATATTTCCTCTCAGTCTATTCGTAAATCGTATGTGACAATTGATAGAAATGATAAAATATCAGTCACAGTTTTTGTCTATTACTGGGTCTGCCAGCCTACTTTATCACAGATATCTGTAATTATATACAATCGTTCCATTTTATTGGATTATTGGTAAGGGTCCGTTCAAGTATTACGTAAGCACTATAGGAGGGTGGGGGGGGTCTTTGTTTTGCTTATTTTGGATGACATGGGGGGTAGGGGAGTCTAGATGATGATTACGTCATCGGTAGCTGTTAACTTTTTAACACGAATGGCAACTGTTAATTTTAATTTAATATGCGTACCAAAAATTTAAAATAAGTTTGTTATGTTTGTAAGATTATAATATTTTGTCCCTTACTCTCTATCTTGAATACTGTATCAGTAAAATCTAATCTCCATTCTAAATCTATTTTCTTATTTTTAAAATTATAATTATAACATTTTAATTATAATATTAAAAAATTAATGTAATGTAATTGAAAAAGTTTACTTAAGCATGGGGGTAAATAATTGTAATAAATCTGCTTACGTTATATTTCAACGGCCCCTAAATTGGAGTAGCCGTATTTCAAAGAACGGCAACCAAATATCAAACTAATAAACTCATACATAATTTATGTCCAGTTGCATCAAATTTTAAGCAACACTTATCCAAAAAATACTCTAATCGAAATTTTGACAGCTATGTTGAATAGTTCATCACATTTGTCCAATTAGCCATTAAACGCTTAATTGGAACAACTTTTAACTTAATTTTATTTGATAAGTATTGGAATACTTCGCAATGAGTGAGAACTCCTCATACAGGCAGTAAACGATAAGGTAACTTGTTTTTAAAGAGGCTGAATTTGAAGTAACTACATTAAAAGCAAGAATCAGAGTACTTCACATTGATTTAGGAACCCTTTCTCAGAAACGGTGATTAGTTTTTAAAGAGAGTGATTTTAGTCTAATTACACATAATTAGATTATTTTACAATAAGTGAGCACCCGTCATACAGGTAGTAAACTTTACGGTAACGGTTTTTTGTTTTTACTTATAGCTACTCAGTAAGAGAGGTACCTACTGGAATTATGCTAAAAATCAGATGGTGAATTTTCAATGGATAAGCACGTTTTGAAATCCGTAGAGTACACGATTTTAATATTTTTACGATGATGTTTGTCCGTATGTGTGGATGGATGTTGTAACGATTACTCAAAAAAAGTTAAAACTCTAGATTAGATGTGATTACATTTTAGTGTTAATCGTACAACCGGAAGTGATGTTTTCATGAAGATCTGATGTGTTTTACTGAAATGTTTGAATTATTTATGAATATATGGGAATTTTTATAAATAATAATTTAATATGTCATTCGATAAATTTTATACATAGTTCAAATTTGTTTCTACATAGCCCCATTTAACTATTACATGTAATTAATAATACTGTAAATATATAACAATTGTAGTTCTGTTCTGTTTACCTATGGAAATAAATATTTTATATGTAACAGCGATAATCAGACAATGGGGTATTCCAAGCCTATGGCTTTTAAAGAAATTCTTATTGGATATCATTGTTTACCATATATAAGTAATATTAAAGTGAATATAATCATTACTTTTCTGATTTTTAATACCATAATATCAAAATGAAATTCGCTTCAGCCTATTGGCTCTTGTTCGAACGCGCCACGCCTCTGACTCAGACCTACGAATGTATGTTCTCAGCTGGTTCTCAGTGCCTGTGACGTCACACGCTCGGCCGATTTTCTAGGGGGTAATTTATTGAAACTTTAAAAAAAAAATTCTGGCGTGTTTGAAACCTTTCGGCGAAAAGAAAAAATACAGGTCTAATATTTTGATGCATAGAATAACATATTAAAAAATGAAAAAAACTTGGAATACCCCATTATAGTTGACAGTGAGAATATTATAAAAATAATTATTGAATATTCTTAAAGAAATTGTACTAATATTGTAAATACTATATTTTTTATATTTCACCATGTCAATAAGTGAGTACCCCACTCCCTGTAACTAAATATTACACTGACTGGTTTTTACGAAGAGTGATGCTGATCGAATTATATTAGGACAAAAATTGAGAACTTCTTATTAAACGAACACTGTTCTATTAGTAAACATTTACGATGACTAGTTAGTGATCTAATTACATTAAGGCAAGAATTAGAGTTTTTAACAGTTTTATTTTAAAATTTATTTCGCTCGTTTATCTGTGACAGCCGAGTAATTCTGACAAAATGGATTAGTTCCGAAGTATCCCAATTAAGCGCAATTGACTGTACGTATAATAAAGAAGACATTAGTAAATTTCCAAACACTTTTACTGATATAGTGATTGCACCGCAAGAAAAATTCAAAATATATGGTAAACAATTTGCTTAAATTAACTTTTGATATAGAAATGATATCTAATACAAGTGTCTTTATCGGCACTTTATTACTTCAAGCAGGGCTATTCCAAGCGGGGGTATTAGGGGCAAACTTGAGGGGCGGCAAATAATATAAATTAATTTTACTTTTTTTATCTTATTGTAATAATAAAATTTTATATAACATATATTCAATTTTATTTGATGGTGTATGACCTGAAAAATAATTCCTGCAATGATTAAATAAATTATCTCTCTTATTTAAATTTAGACTATTTAATTTGTATGCTCTTTAGTTTTGGTTCGCTTTTATGTTTATTAGATAAATAATTTTTATTGTGCTTGAATTTGGTGTTGGTCCTTTGTAATCGGTCATCAAATATATGAAACGCTTCGTTGGTTGTTCCTCGCAGCTCACAATTAAGTTTTCTGTAAAATCATTCACTGAAATAGTTACTTGGAATCTTATTTTCTGTTCATAAAATCGTAGTTTTATTATTTATTTTCTTCCACATATTATATAATAGCAAGTTGGTACTTATATTATTTTGTATTCTTTTCCATTGAAACTAAGCAACAATTGAACGCTTATTTTCAAATTATGAATAATTTTATAATAGTGTGCATTTAATCCTGACTAATATGAAAATAAATTTAGAAATGGTAGATGCTAACTTTTCTTGTAAATTTTATCACTAATTTAACAATTTTTTGAATAATATTAAACATTATAATTTATTTTTAATTACAATTTCAAATATTTTGTTATTAAAAAGGTAATTTATGAGAAGCCCTTAGATTTATGATTATATAAAATTTTTATTTAACTATTTTATCTTATTTATCATAAAACTATAGGGCGTGACATATTTTATCTGCCACCCCAGTGTCAATGAACCCTTTGGAGCCCTGACTTCAAGGATATCTTCTCATATTATCTGCAATTATTTAAATTGCTGCTAGAGGTATTGTAACTATTCTCTGTTCCCCATTTCATCAGAATTCTAGACGCATGCAGTATTGTGGGTCGATACATTGGGGAACGTAGAAAAACCTCATCCTGCGATCCTGGAGTTCTGTGGAATGCGAGATTGAGGCGGAGATCTCCAAGGATTCACGCCAGGACCTCCACGTCCTGCGCCGGCATGTCGACGATGTCGGGACGTCCCGCGGGAGGAAAACTTACAGGATTGCGGCAGACAGGATCGACGGAAAGGGGATGATTATTTTCTTGTTTACAACTTAGGATACGAATGGAACTCAACACCGGTTTCGACGAAAAATAGAATTAGTGCTTTCAACATCAAAATTTTTAATTATATTTTTGTATTCTTTTGAACTAAGAACTAATCCTTTTAACTGCGTCGTAGTGATTTGATCTATATCATTAGTTATACACAAAGAGTAAAGAGTCATACGTTTTTAATCCTAAGGGTCCTGGGATAAATTTGAAATATAACAATAAGAATACATAATTTATATATTTTGTTTCAATAATATTTTGGATTTTCATTTTGAGCAATATCGAAAACAACAAATGGTTAATTTATGTAAAAAAAAATATTATCTACAAGTTTTTTAAGTTCTTAATTGCTTGTGTAAATAGGCACCGACTACATAGGGGTATCGGGGCTCCTACCCCCAAGGAAAAATTTTGTAGGAGCAAGGTCCCTAAGTAGATATTTCTCTTAACGAACCATTATTTTACATCAGTAATAAAACCCTGAATTGTTATTATTTCATAGAATTATTATACCTCTTTCCATTTTTTAGTTATTAACTACTTCCCTAAAATGAGTGTTAGTTACATCCTTTCAAATATTACCCGTGAAATCCTCTCATCGCAATACCTCTGTATACAAATTTTCAGTTTAAAATTCGTACTAGTACAGTTACAATAACAGATTGAATATCAGCCAATAGAAATACACATGACCGATAATAATGCACGTCTCAGCCTATACCAGCGATCCTAAGACACTAGCACTCAGTCTCTCTCTGCGGGGCCCCGGAGAGGCAGTGGGTCTTTAGGCCTCCTCCCCACCTGGTGGTCTGGCCAGACTGTCTTCCAAGGCATCCTCTGCCCTGACGGTGGTCTAGTTCAGCTGGCCAGCAATTGGAGCACGCTTTGACGAGTGGTCTAATTCTTGGCCTGCTGAAAACAGAGCACATTCTGGAGCAGATTTGTCTGCTCTGGATTATAATCTGGTTTCACTAGGTCAGGAATTAGAGCTCTTAAAAGTGTTTGCTATATTTATAAGTTTGCTGAAACCAGAGCACATTCTGGAGCAGATTTAGCTTCTCTCGATTGTGATCTGGTTTCAGTGGGTCAGGAATTGGAGCACTCAGATATGTTTGCTCTAATTCTAAGTCTGCTGAAACCGGAGCACATTCTGGAGCTGATTTGGCTACTATGGATTGTGATCTGATTTCAATGGGTCAGGAATTAGAGCACTTAAAAGTGTTTGCTCTAATTCTAAGTCTGCTGAAACTAAAAAAACATTGGAGCTGATTTGGATGCTCTGAATTGTGCTCTGGTTTCAGTGGATCAGGAATTAGAGCATTTTAAAGCGTTTATTCTAATTGGCCTATTGACAACAGAGCACATTCTGGAGTAGATTATTTATCGGTATATGTAATGCAATCACAGATTACTCGATGCCAAGGCGGTAAGTTAACACAGAGCTAGTTTTCTTAAAAAATAATAGTTAGATTATTCCGAGATTGTAGTATATAACAATGTATAAGTACAAGTGGATTGTACTATTGAAATTTGTTTCTCAGATAAATCATGGTAATTTATTTTATTTTTACGGTGCGAAAGTTTTTGAGATACGGTATGTCTTTGGATGTAACTTTTCTTAGTTTTCATATCAAGATTTTCACTTTGTTATCTAAAGGTTAGATCTGTGGTTTAACAGCTGTTTATGAATTTTGCTTCAACCACCGAGAAATTTGAAACCGTATTATCTCATCCAGAAAATCGGAAGAGAAAACAGTTTTATTTTAATATCTTTACCATTCCTTTAGATTGTTTGTAAACATTCCAACTACTTATAAAAGCAATTCCAATGTTAATTCTAATAAAAAATAAATTGCACTTCAGAAGAAAAAATAGTACAAATATGATATATTTTATGTTGCTACATATTTTCTAAAGTACGTACTTTATTATAATTGAAATAGTTATTATATATTTTTTACTTTCTATAGTATTAATATTATAAAATGAAGTTATTTTCTGCTTAGAAATATATTAATATATCAATATCATCTCATACTTATACATCGTGTCATTTAACTCGGATTTATCGGGATAAATGGCATTTTGCACATTTTCATATATGTTCCTTTTTTGTTAAGCGATTTTAAAACTGACTTGTTTGCAATACTCAATAACAAACTACAAACACTACTGTATTCATATAATAGTGCAATATTTTTTTACTGTTATTTAGGTAAGAGTTATTATAATTTAAATAAAATGTGTGCCATCTCTTCCTAATTGTTGATATTTATTAGCTTATTATAAGATTAAAATGTCAAAATTTTGGGCAAATAGTATCTCGTCGGTACTTATAGAATCTTGCTTTTTATTACGTAAAAAATGATTAGCGAATATTCGAATACGTTCCAGGAGAGAAAGCATCCAATTAAACAGTTCATTATTGGTCATTATTATTCTTGCAATGCATTTTTTTTATTAAGTTAAGTTAAGTTTACACAATGAGTATATCTCAAGTCAATTTTCTATATTCTTATTCTAATTGATCTAATTTAAAAGCTAAACAAATGTTTTTGGACCATACTACACAACACCTTAATAATTGTCTATCCAATTAAATTTTTTGATATATCAAATTTACTTTAGTATGTTTTCTAGTTTCGTTTAGTTTTAGTTTTATAATTTCTCTTTTGCTCGTCTTAACCAATCCTATTTGGGATGTCCTGTTAACCTTCTCAACACGAAATGTACTTAACATCCCCGGAAGTTATTAGGACTTACTACAACTTTATTGAATGTTGAAACGAAACTTCTTGTGGCGTAACTAACTCTTTTTGAATGTTGCAACGCAAAAGTTGTTTATTTATGTAGATTGTTGTAGTACGCAACTAGAATACATTTCGTAGGAAATAAAAAAGTAGATAACATATGCTTCACATGTATTTTCCAACTGTAGGAATAAAATGTTCAGGCACTTTCGTGTGTGGTTTGCAGGGACTTTTAAGGAAATTGTTTGTGGAGCAAAGTTCACGAGTTTACAACTCTGATTTTATTGTGATGCAAATACCCTGCACAACACAACACTCACGTATTACCTCTGACGTCAACAATGCTCCATATTTTTATTTAACTTCGAGTGGATCTTCTTGGAACACCTTATATTTTTATTCTTTTTATTTATACTTCTAGCACCACTCTAACTGTATTCAAAAACATTATTTTATTAATAAATGAATATTTAATATAATATACGTACTTTGTTTTAAATTTCCATACTTGAAATATTTAATTACTTCAACATAATTACCCATTAATAAGAAACTGTATGATGGATTAAAGGTAAGTACTAATTAGTCTTGAAATTACACAGTAACGATTTAACTTCAACCCCTTAATCATCTTACAAAGTAATAAGTTACATACAAGAATTAATCAGTTCAAAATCAATTAAAAACAACTATAGACGTTAACAATAAAGGAGGTATTTTCAAAAGAAAAAAAGATTATATAAAATTGTGCTGACAATTCCTGCGGAATTTAAAAAATCTGATGTAGTCACCACATGACTTCCTTTTACACCTATTAAATTATACATATTTTTTGCTACGCTTCATTTCAACTAATAATTTTTGAGTTCCATGAAAAAATCAAAAAATTTCATCGAGAGAAATGCACTGCCAATAACGATAAAAAGTGAGGTGCACAATTAGATGCTATAGCAATCCAGTATACAAAATTTCAACAGACGTCACGCTAAAACTAGTCAAAATGGATTCAGGGATGTTTAAAAAGGATATTTCCATTAAAATCTGAAAATTATTATTTTCTATGACCTCTATGGAAAGTCTCACTTTTTTCACCCATTGTAACGCTTATTTATTTGGGTGTAGTGTAAAAATAATTGAAATACGAATATTTATACACCAATGATTTATTTACCTCACGAACTATTTATTTATTTCTGCTTTACATGTCGCTAACATGCACTGATCGATACTGACTTCCCTTCAACTGCCCGACACGACTCTTATATACTTGCCGCCAATTAATCTCCCGAACATTCCAAAGCCTGCCGGACTCTATAAAATTACCGAACAATTGCGGCATCGCTCCTATTCCATTTTTAACGAGACTACCTCCGAGACAGGTCAGCCCTGATGACTCATTTGCGATGAATCTTGCTTGTTACACTATATGTATAAGCTTTCAAAGTGCATATTTCCCATTGTGAGATAAAGTGTGAGAAATCATTTCTCACAGTATTTACTAACTAACGCATATGCAGTGTAGAAAATATCATTTCTCACAGTATTTACAAATATTATGGCGGCGCGTAGGTACTCTATGTGAGTTAGTGAGTTTATTTATGCCATATTGTTCTTTATGTCAAATAGCTTTCTGTTCTAAATATAACACCTTGCAGTGTAGTCGTAGAAAAAACTTAGTATGCAACCTATATCCCATGAGGTTTGAAAATTTCGGCACGACATGAAATGGAGTGCTAGAATCATACAAGATATCACGATTTCCCACCTTGTGTAATTCTAGCAATCGATTTCGTTTCGTGCCGAAGCTTTCACACATCGTGGAAAATTGGCGACTTTCTACACTTGTTGTACAATATACTATTCACTCATGATATTTTTACAAAAGTAAACATATTTTAATTTCTTAATAAATTTATACGAAAATATAAATAGGAAAACCACATCACGATTAACTGTTCTGAATTATTATTCATGTTTTCAGAAATAAAATAATCTACAATAACAAGTAATAATTTCTGAAATAAACATTAGCATTTCCAAATTACAGCTGGAAAAGTTACCATTAATTTGACCTAGATGAGTGGGCCTTGTAGTCTTTAGAGAATTTCGAGCGTTTAATGATAAAATGTTCCGTAGGTTGCAAATTACATTAATGCAAAAGTTCGTTTGGTTTCGAGTTAATAAGCAATTTTTATTGGATTTAAAATCATTGAACCATCCAATTCGTTATGCATACGATTCGTGGGCAGAACTAATATGCGTATTCTCTACAGAATTTTGTAAAAACTCATTACAGGCTTCAGTTAACCAATATTTTCAGTTTCAGTGTTTTCAGATAAATTCTAGAAACCATTTTGTTTTCGTTGTTATAAAACTAATATTATAAGCTTAATTGATTTTCAGTCAAATCATTAATCAGCAAATTGTTACATAAAAAATGCAGAAGATAATATAAAAAGTATTGATACTTTAATGGTGATGACAGTTTTTATACATATATTATATAGGATATCCGTTTTAGGAGGCTAACCATTGGAATCTAGAGACCCATGACGGATACGAAGTCAGTGAAATTGGAGTAAAGTTGTCGCATTTAACAATTTAATGTACAACAATTATTCTAAATTATGTACATGGATAGTACTGTCCTATATGTAGTAGCATTTTACAAATTCATTATACATTAAATTAAATTTTAGATAAAAAATACTTAACTACGTACAATATTAGGACTTTCAGTGATGTTTCGAAATGAAGTAAAATGACAACAAGAAAACCTTTACAAAAACAAAGTATTCTATTCATTTATTCATTTACGTTAGAAATATACTATAGAAAACCATTTTTAAAATCAAATAATACTCAAGAAATGTGTATTTTGGCATTTCTCGTTTTCCGAACGAATGACAATTTATATGTGAATCAACATTTTACAAAGATATAGAGGAAAACAAGTTAGTTGAATCATGTTTAACACATTTACTTCAAAGTATGATATAAATATTTATATATAAATAGTTAATTATTTACCATTTACAGATGTAACATGTGATGATTATCAGTCCAGGTGTACATTATCTAATGATTTTTAAATTAATGAAAGCTATTTGTATAATAAATATTGTTATAAAAAGAGAAAATATAACATAGTCTTTTCATATACAACCAAAAATTATTCAAGAATGTATTATTTAAATAATAAATCTGCAGTTAAAAACCAGGTTATAATTGTTACAATTAATATTAAACATGAATATTTGGCTGATTACATTATTAGAAAATTAGAATTGTTTCATGTAAACATATTGTGTACATGACGCTATAAAAAATGATGACGTATTTGATGACGTGAGTCTTCTTGTAGGGTTTGTCTATATTAAGGATTTAATATAAAAACTATAACAGTTGGAGATTTTACTTTAAGGGATGTTCTACTCTCAATGGTCCACTTTCAAGGAAAATCCTCGGAAATGTCTTTTCTTTCCTTTGTTGACAATTTCCTTCAGAAAATACGTTACGAGAATTCAAAGGATGCGATTTAATGTGAAAATTACGTAAAGAAGAAATTTTCTTTTTTTACTTGGACACTTATATCTCTTACATCCTTTGGAGACGACTTTAGTTCTGAAGTCACTAAGAAAACCAGAAAAAGGAAAAAATATTTTTATCATTTTCATCTTTCAAATATAATGGGTAATAATATTTGCGTACCAGGGAGGTTTTTCATAACTTTGTAATTAAATAAATATGAGCACAAATAATTACTTTTCCATAGCAACGTGTGCTTTGTTCAACTCAAAATAGTGGATCAAATAGCACTTTAATCGCAAGAGTAGATAAATAATACTTAAACAACAAGAATATATAAAGTACGTAGTAGCGGTTTTTGAGGTACTGTATACATTTGTTTTTAGTAAATAAAATCAATTGTTATTCACTAGAGAGTAAAATGATTCATTATACATAAAACTATCAATTTTTAAAATATAATATCAAAATCATTCATTAACAACTCAATAATTTAAGTTATTTATCCTAAATTGTCATTTTCAAGTGTTTAAACTTATTTCATTTAGCAAGCCACTACTGTAAAAGAAAATCTTGTATATCACACATGAGTAAAATGTCGGTATACATTCGTGAAAATTTATAACATTCGCTTTAGATCTAACTCATAAATAATGATGTAATTCACTTACATATTTCATTACATATATTATAATGTAGATACTATTAATTTTTATTTAATGAATCTTTATTTTATATTTATCAGAGGGATCTAATTGATTCTCATTATTTATTTATTTAGTGCAATTCATTTTATCCTTTAGAAAGAAGAACAATTCTAAATTAATTCTGTTCGCTTCTTCTTTTACTTCTGGTGTTGTAGGTACAATATATAAATTTCTCAATTTCACTGTCATTTATGATTTAAATTATTTTAAAATATGAATGTAATAATTTACATAAATTGATAGAACCGAGTATTTTTTGTGTACTTGTTTTACCGGATTATGAAATTCTAATGAAATTGGTTTACATTTATCCAAACATATGTAAATATCTGAAAGTTTATTAAAAATCAGACATTTTATTGAATCATGTAATTTTATTCAAATGAATTCATATTTATTTGAATTCTTTAATGCATTCATAAAAAGTGAGTATTAATATATCGACGCAGTTGCATTTCCAAAATTTCAAAGCTCCTTTCCCTTCTCCCCCCATAAGTAATAAAATGATGAAATGTGCACATACTTTTGTTACCCACTGTATATGAAAGAAATAAAATATAGATATAGGAGTACTTTAATACTTTTCTTAAATATATGCGAATGTTTTGCTGTATGTACCAAATTATGTCAAAGTTTTCTTATTAGAAAAGTTATATTAACTACATTTGCTCTAAGTAGCGTAACTGGGATACAAGTTTGTAAATGAAATTATACGTAGATGGCAAATTTCAAATGTAGTAATGTCTCCATTAGACTCAAACGTAAACCAGTTCATACTTTCTTCTAATAGTGATATGTCAGTCATAGCTTATTGTTAGTAGTTAGTTGAGCCGGCTTTATCGCAGATATTGGTAATGATATCAGGAGAGATTTTCCAGATTCTCCTCATGTCATCAATTTCTGCTGCAGGAATTATTAAACTTTTATCTTACATTTTTGTCGTATACGCTTGGCATAGTATTTGTAAATACTATACTCCGTTTTTTAACTATAGACAGCACTAGACGAAGTCACATTTACACCACAGCGTTAATGAAATACTAGTAGTTCTAAACACAACTGGTTTTAATCGTGAAATATCACAAAAAGAGAATTGAAACAAGAAACACGTGCAAATTCAAGGAGTGATTTGACAACTACTGAGAGTTTGACGTTTCAATTACGTTTGGGAAGGTTAACTTGAAATTTTGTCTGGTCAAATGTGGCTTCATGAAATGGCGCAGCAGCCAATCACAGGCTTTGTTTTTCTCACTAGAATTTCTAGTTACTGTCTATAGTTTAAAAACAGAGTATATCTACGTCTAACCAACCAATGAAACTGAAACAGTAGTGTAACTACGGTAACAGATATTTTCAAATTTAAAAAAAAAGAATATGTCATTGGTGGTTTCATAAGTTTAATCTACCACTCTTTTTGTATGTTTCATCCATCATTATATTTGTATATTATATACGTCATTTATGACATTTATTTCCTTCGGAAATCAAACGATTTCACCCGACGAGAAGATGTCGTCAATCCCCCTTCCCCCCAACGATTTGAATCACATTGTTACAATTGATGACGTGAGGATCAACTCCGGGAAGTTGACTTTATCTATTTAGTAAAGGATATTTAATAGACGTCACCTCTTGGACACTCTAGCTGGCGTAAAGAGTGCATCACTGAGATATTTTTATGTACGAGATTCATTTTTCTTTTACAGGATTCAAACTTGGATTATAGAACCACAGATGGTATTTATTTCTATTGCTACGAACTCGTATAGTGATTTGTAAAACTAATATTTTCATTTCAAATAACAGTATCTGAAATTTAATTATGGAAATATTTGCATACAAATTTCGTATTTTACGTATTTATTTTGGTATAAGTTATTAAATGTATGTACGCTAAAACAAATAAGAAGCAATAAAACAATGTGTATTATTTCACCGCTGAAAGCATGTAGAACAATTAAAAGTTTGCAGCGTGTTGGATTTCTAGACATTGCAGATTCAGTTTATTAAACTGTAATTAATTTTCTCTCTATAAATTACAACACATGTTGAAGTGAAGTTCTTTGTTCTATATAAATTATACAACAAACGGAAAAGCTATTTATATACGTTATTTCAATGTTTCGTATTATTAAAATTTTAAATGAGACGCAATAATAATAATTACATTAAATTATGGTAGAAAATTCGGATTTTTTCTAAACACAGCACCCGCGTTTCTTTAAAATGGATATAAATGATCTTATATTTCCCAATTTTTTCTCCATGAAATTGGATCATATATCAAATAGATTTTGAACTGATAACGCGTGCTCAATATCACTGACACATTTATTTTGTCCATTTATTATATATTTGAGATCAAAATGGCGAAAAACGATGAAAAAGCATATACATTAAACAGAAACACACAGTAATAGTATTTTACAGTATTAGCAAGGTAAGATATAAATTAAGCGAGCCTGTTACCTTGAAGCTGTAAAAACTGGTACCTTGTGTAACAATGGGAACACGTGCATTTTGAACTATTGAATTTTCGGTTTTAATTTATCAGATGTCTTGTTACACTTGCTTATATTTATAATATAATAATGAATAAAATATTGTCACTCGCTAATATTGCGTCAAAACAATAACAAAACATAATTTTCAATCATGTAAACAATGCACCAAAATCAGTGGCGGTACGTGAACTAAAATTTTGGTGAATAAAAATTATGAACTACATAGTATAAATATCTGTTACCAGTCTTTAAAAGTAAAATTAATTTTAAAACTCAAAGATATCCGATATCTACGACTATCTATTTATACTACATTTGAACAACTACAAATGCAACAGCCAAAATTTTAAAAACATTCAATTTGGTGATATATTTGCTTCGTCTACGTGCAAATAGACCAATCAGAAAGCACTTGAGGCATGCCTCAAGATTCCTTTTTCAGAAGCAGGTACTGCAGCGAAAGAATACTCGATAAACGCTGAGCACATTATTAAAACAATACAGTCGTTCACAAACATTGATGAAGTTTGAGGCAAGAGAATTTCTGCCTCTGCACTTCTGTAGTCGACACTGCAGTAGGTAGTAGGTGTACGAGTGCTTTATTCAACAGTACATACAGGGTGGGTAAACAGTGAGAATTTGAAAACTAGATCTTGTGGACATATTAAGAGATAAATTAAAAATTTGTAAAAGATTGAAATTTGAAAATACAATGCAAAATTCTCTTTTCATTTTGTATGGTGAAGCACTGTCTCACCTGCCTCTCCTAAAGAGCCGCCACTGAACCAAACTGATAACTAACTAAACAGAAAAGTTTTAGAGGATAGTACGTTAGTAGCTTGTAAATTATAAAGGTTAGTTACCCTCATGAACAAGCAGTTCAAATAAATGATGATTTACAAATTAGTAACCAATAAAACAATTTTTGGCCTCCTGAAGTGTAAACATGAATCACGCGTCGATAACGTCTACGGTAGTTACGATTTTATACATCGCAGTGCGGTAAAGAAACCTGATATTTTTTAGCTTTTAAAAGTAATTATAAGAAAAAATTTTCTTTTTAATGATAAAGACACAAAAACGCTTTTTTCTGTAATTTATCATTCAATAAAGTGTAGGAGAAATACAATCACATCAATTTTCAAATCTGAAATAATTTCTTTTTGTTTTTGTTTTGTTTCTTAAATGGCATTTTATATATACCTAATCACAGGATATAAATAGAAATTGAAATTTGTACAAAAACATCTGCGTTAGAATGTTTTGAAAAACATAACTCCTCCGAATATGTAATTGGTTTTACAGTTTAATCAATGTAAAGTTTAAATTTAAAATTTTATAAATACGTTTTCACATTTGCTTGAATTGAAAACAGAACAAATATTTGAATAAATTTGCATTATTCAGTTCAATAATTCCCAGATTATCATTTAATTTTTAAAATAAAATATCAAATGAATTTATGAACATTGCTTAAATTTAGATTTACATTTTTTTATTATATTGTTATATATGTGTAACTATAAGTTTAAGATATATATTCCATATTATTTAAATGGAGGAAATAAATGCATTAAGGATTCTTGACTTAATGTATTTATGTCCTAGATAATACCCTCAGGATCTGTAACATTTACACGTAATTAGCATTCCGTCTCTGCAGATGCAAATTAGATCTTGTTCTAATTAGCCGTTTACAACTATTTCTACGATTATTCACGGATTAATTCAGAGTAGAAGATGACGTATAAATTAAATTTAAAGGTCTGAAATTAGTATTCGCACATTTATGATTTAATATAACTCTGCTCCGGAAAATTGACGAACCACATATTTATATTAAAATATCTTGCTTATTTTAACTAATACTTTCATGTATAGAAAGTTATATTTATTCTTCAACCAGTTACAATTAAATGAAATTATTTTGGTAAGAATTTCTGAAAATAACCCTCAAATACTCATAAACAAAAATATTCTTTAAAGAATTCAATATTGTGTATTTCCGCCACCACTGTATGACAACGATTATCCATATTTAAAATAAGTGGCTGCTGATTTCATACCATTCTCATATTCCAGTTCCTTCCATATTTCTACTAGGTTGCAGTTCCTTAGTTAATATGTTGCTTTGGTTATCATCTATCAAGTGCGTACCAAGGAATCGCATAGATATTCAATCTGTTTGAGTTACTTACTAATTTTAGCTGTGCTATGATATCGATTCCAACTCCCATAAATGGCAGTGTGAAGTTGGGCATTATCTTGAATTTGCAATAAAATGAACCATTATAATGTTCTTTAAGAATGTTCCTTATGTAACGTTTAGCATTAAGATTGCCATTAATTTATATCATTTATTTATTTCCACTTTACATGTGGCTGATTAACATTGACTTCCTTCAGTGTTCAGTGACTCTCTGCACACACTGACCGATAGTGACTTCCTTGCTTCCGCACGACACGACCCTTATATACCGCCACCAATTAATATCTCGAACATTCCAGAGCCTTTCTGACTATAAAATTCCTGAAAAACAGAGGCGTCGCTCCTATCTCACTTGACCTTTAACGCGACTACCTGATCAGACAGTTCAGCCGTTACAGTATTTTAGGTTATTGGCATGGTAAAACAATTTTTACTGCCGGTGGAACTAAGTAACTGACTGGCGATCCTATCACGCTTTATATGTAACATGCTTTTTCTCCAGTATTAACAGAAATGGATATGATCAAAAAATATTTGCAACAGTTTTATTAAAGAAAATTTTTTACCCAATGTTTCGTAAAACCCCCTCTGATAATTATATGTACATATTTTTAGTTAAAAATATGTAAATTGTAGTTTTTAATTATTCCTCCCAAAAATGCCGTGTTATCAAATGAATGTATAATTATGATTAAAAATAATGTTTTTCTACGATATTCTATCTTTATGGAACTTTAAAATCAAAGTGACATTAGCTCTTACAATAAATTATAGCATGCACCAACTTCTGCTAATGTTATCAATATTAAATTACCCGCTGGTTCCGGACGTCCGGAAGTCTTAGAAGTCCTATGGATCCTGCGAGAACAAGAGATTAGCTTCCGGGACTCCGCAGCGACGGATTTATAATTCAGCGAACAAAGACGGCTATGGATTACACAATTTGTTTGAGGTTAGTTTTAAGGTTTACATTTAAATTTCCGTTTGTATTGTAGAATAGATATTTATTTAATAAATAATTGACAGTCTCAATGGGAAAGCCAATATATTTTGCAGAGTAATTTATAGCTATTAAAATTACAATAATGTCGTTATAAATTAAAATAGACATTATAGTGACATGTTAATGTTTCGATTTAAAATTTATTCCTTGGTATAGACTACTATGAAAGCAAAAATAAATTATATGCCTGAAAAGAATGTTGCCACATGAGTATAAACACACTCATGTATTGTAGGTCACATTTTGTTGTGGCTCTTTATTTTACAAATGTTACAATTAATTAAAATTTTCATCATGTGAGTGTCCCTAGATGGTACAGGACTTCAAGTACCTAAGTTATTTGTTTCATGATAAGTTTAACTTACATTTTAGTAGTACAGTACAGTAATACTGGAATGTGTACAAACGGCTCCAATTCAATCCAAGGGAGACAGCAACTAACAGGTATTTGTTTCTTTGTCGTTCAGTCCATTCAAAAAGTTTCTAATTATGTACAATTTTTTTCATTTAATCACCTTTTTATTTTAACATTAAACAATAATAAGAGCTGTCAAAAGCACAACTTTTGCATCAGAATGTACGCCATGTCACCTGCGTTAAACGGAACACGGGCCTGGTTACTCAAGGGGCCTGACCGGCCCGGACAAACGTCAAAAATTATTTTAATTTTAAAGCAGCCATACATTCCAAATATAATTTAATTATTCCTTAAAACACAGGTTTTTCACTGACCTTGGCAATTATTTTTTCTTCATTGAAACACGTCGATTTTTTTATGACTAGACAAATTGTTGGTGTAATGATAAATCGGATGGATTTTCAACTCTCAAGCGGCGGTTGGCTCGACGCGCTGCCTTTTGAATGATGTGTATGGTTCAATTATAGAGTATGTAACGATAGAACGAGTCGACATCGACCGTCTCGTATGGGTATATTCATATTCCTGTCTTAAAATCGTAGACCCCAATTAGAAATTGTTTTCAAAAAAATATCCCAAATGAATTCCATTAGAAAACTAAATCTAACATATTAATCTTAATAAAAACATTCTTCATGTAATAGTTTCAGTCAAAATTTAACTGCACTGTTCTCACCATAGCTGTTTGGGTTGTGTCCTTGTGTCAGCAGAGAAAATTTTGTAAGAAACACTATGGAAAAATAACGAGAATAAGTTTTAACTATTATTTTAATAGAAACGAAATTGTCAGAACAAATGTTTTGTACATATATCATGTTTTGTACACAAGGCGACAAAAAGGAATATCAAGTTTAATTTAAATTGCATTATTACGCCACTGGTGTTAGACAATGATGCAGCGCCAGATCAAGGTTTTTGTTGCCCTTATGACTGTTTAAATTTGCCGCCCTAATGCATTGGTGTAGCCACGATAAATAACAAAACGTATAGAAACGACTAGAAAAGCATTGTTATTTGTAATGTATTTTTATGCATCGTTTGTAATTTCAAACGACCCGTGATAATCTATACATTTGTAAACTTATCTATACATTTTTTACAGGGATCAATTATACTTGCATAATGATCCCTTATCTTATTCCTATTCACCAGAAGAAGCCTGTTTTTTGAGAAATATTTAATGTTTTGCCGTTTCTTTAAGTGCGGTGTTTTGTTTCTCTTTTTTGGGTTTCGCTGCGCGTTTATACAACGCCATCACTTATATTTGACTTGATACTTGAAAGTTGATAATTATTTTGAGAAAATGTCATTGTTGGTTGGTCGAAACAATTGCCAATTGAACGTATATGGCGTATAACTCACTAGATGCCGCCAATCGACTGTGGACACTGTTCATTGTGGTCTGACCAAGTAAAATTCAGCAAAACGTTTTCTATTTTTAAATTTTTAATAAATATTAATTTTTAAATAATTTTTTGTAGCTTTATTTCTTTCCTGTATCAATTTAAACTCATTTACGCACTGTCTCTCGACTCGCTTTTTATATACAGGGAGTATATGGAAGTGCATGTTCCAGTATTACCATATTTCAGTAGTTACAGGCTCTCTGGGATCTACAGATTAAGTGAATTCCGAAGTCTATGCCGTATTAGGTACGTACCTAGGAGACCCCACCTTTGCACAAGGTAAACAAACATTCAGAATATTAATTGGACTCATCCTCTAATTAAAACAACGTCCAATAAGATTCTCTTCCTACTATTACGATATTTATAAATAAAAATAACAGCGAAAGCATGAGAAGTACAATTCGAAAATTCAGATTTTAATATATTGTTAATATAAACTACTTTTTGTTATTTTTATCTGGATAATGATTGAGGCAACTGGGATTGGAACCCCAGATACCATAATTTGCCAACCAAGTAAATTCGCTATCCGTTTTCGTTTATTATTACTAAAATCATGACTAGACTGAAGATTATGTTGCTACAAGGTAGATTATAGTTTGTGATAACATTATATTCTACAAATTTGATTAATTAATACTTAATTGTTATTATTTATAAATCTGGACGAATTTTACTTTAAATACACCCACAGAACATGTTGCCACACTCCTATTAATACTCTCATGTATTGTGGGCAGTGGTAAAAGAAGATAAATTTTCTTATAGGTTGTCACATAGAAATGGACCTATCAATCATTCTCGCGCATCTAATGCAACAAACAAGTTGAAGGAGACAGCAACGTATATAACGTTTTCTCCAATAGCTGTGCTGCACATTACGTACTATATTCATCGTAGACCCTTGTCCAGCCTACCAGTGGCCCTGTGTAGTACAGGATTATAATAGCTTTATAATATATATCTACCCAATTCAATAAAATTCAAAACTTTACTGATCCAATAAGATAGGGGTGTAAATCATAAATGGTAAATCATTTTACCCGTAGCATGGGTTATTGTAATAACAAATGGAATTTTGTAAATATTTATACCTACTTATTTTAAAATACGTAACTATATTTAGGATCGTTTTGTCCTCCCAGATACCGTCTGACTATGGATGTACAAATTAACAGCACATTTACTATTTTTGGAAATAACAAAAAAAAAACAGTCAATTCATTGTTAATCCTTTTTCCTGTTGGATGCAAAATTTTTAATCACCTATTAATTATAACCTGCTAATATAATAGCCGGGAAATCCTGTATTGATGTTTGTTGCATTTCCATATTCATAAAATAGGATTATTTCTGTTTTTATCTAGTTTTTCTTATTATTATATAATAATTTCCTAATAGAGTTTCCTCGTATGAAATAGGAACCAAACACGCCACTGGGACTCAACGGTGGATTGATTGCTCAAAATATGAACAAAAATCCGTCTTTCACACCGGTTCATTTCTACATCAGATGAATTATGCTGGTACGCTTCTTTGACGAGGTAAAAAATTGAGAATTGCTGTTTGTCGAAAACAATATTTATTTTACACGTTTTGGCACGAAATTAAAATGAATAATTTTCAAATTTATAAAAATTATAATAACAAAACTAAATATTTTCATTTAAAAATAATATTTTCTTACCGGTACGGCGTACTGGCTTCATTTTTTTACCGCTTTACCATATCGGAGAGCACCGGCCTTCTTTCATCAGTGATTGTGTTACATTCACTACTCTTTTAAAATACCTTTCCATTGACCTGTTTAAACGACCTAGACCCAATCCAATTCACCCCACAATCCTAAAATACCTTGATGCCATTTAACTAAAACAAACTATCGACAATATAATTATATCCACCTTGCAACTTTTCCAATGGAGTGCCAAGTGTCAATCGTTTGGGAGCAAGGTTGGGTCAAGTCTAGGCTCCACCTCGCTGGTTCGCACGCTACTTTAATAAACCCTCGGAGAAGGTGAAAAGAACATCTAGTATGTCGACGAAATGAAATTGCAGAGAACTCTTGCGGAAGAAGGGTTGTTAGCTTGCGCTTCAGTAATTAAGATTGTGGATATTTCACGCATGAGGGTTGCTGAGTATTGTTTTGTATTTAATAAGCTTCAACATCCAATTACTGCTTGTTGTTGTTCGTAAATTGTTATGTATTGTTTCCTACATGTCGAACATATTTCATAATTTAAAATACATGAGTTTGTTTGTAGCAGTGTCGGATATAAATGGTGGTCGACGAGACGATTGACCTCTCGTTGAGAATTTTTTTCTTTAAAACTTTTTGACAAAATATAAATAAATAAATAAAAGAACCTGAGGATGTCAGTTTGTGAAAACTTGGCTATAATTGTACAAAATTACAAGTATAAAATTCATCACAGCTGAAGCTGTTTTGTGATAAAAAGAACGATCACAATAAGTTTTGTGTTTTGTTTAAGAATAATACCTATTAAATGGCAAACGAAAATGTGACCCACAATACATGAGTGTCATGTGACAATATACCCTTCAAGTGTACTTAAAACATACAAATCTAACATTGGTGCGACCATCCTGGAAGAGTTTTGGTCGCAGGTAAAATTGAGTAGTGAACTTCGCAAGTTTCATGACAATTTTACTTTCCTTTTTATGGAACAGGTCGTTAGCTTATTGCCTATACTAGGGACCTGCAGCTTATAGTACTGTCCGAACCACTCGGACCAGCGGAATTTTTTATTTAGTAAATGATTCACAACTCTGGGAATCGAATACCAGGTCTCACTCCGCTAAGTTGGAGCGCGCTAAGTGAGTCACCCCTGCACATAAAATATACAAATAGTTACCCAGAACTGAGCAAAATGACACATGAAAGGAATTAATTCGCAATTCACATTCATTTAAATTTTTTTTCAGGTATTCCAATTTATATTCTGCATTCATTCACAATTCACAATCCTTTTTATGAATACGTATTATTATATATTAGATTTTTCTCTTCATTATGAAAAATTTATTCTATTATTAGTTAATAAATTCGAATCATAATCCGAAATATCTGAAATACTAATAATTAAAGAAATCAAAGACGGACCAAGATTATGGGCGTCGACTTTTCAAAATTTCCTTGGGGGAAATTTTTTTTTATAATAACTACAAGAGAAAATATTACTTGAACGAACACTTTAGAATGCTATAATGCTTGACGTACTGTATCCAGATCAGCCAAAACTGTTCTAGAATTTTAGTTGGCCAAGAATTAGAACAATTTCAAAATGCTCTAATTCCTGAGTCACTTAATTCAGAGCACAATCTAAAGCAGCCAAATCTGCTCCAGAATTTGCAATCGTTTTAGCAAGCTAAGAATTAGAGCAAACAATTCTGAGTGTCCTAATTCTTGATAAACTGAAATCAGAGAACAATACAATACCGAAACTGCTCGAGAATGTGCTCTGGTTTCAGCAGGCCAACTAGAGCACATGCTGAAACGTGTTCCAATTCCCGGCCGGCTAAACTAAATCACCTTTAGGACATCAGAAGCCCTGTAAGGCGGTCTAAGCTAGTCCACTGGCGTCTCAAGACCTCTGATATATTCTGAGATGCGTATTATTATCGGTCATATGGATTTCTATTGGCTGATATTAAATTTGTAATTGTGGCTGTCCTAGTGGGAATTATAATATGAAAATTTTTTATACATAGGTTCTGTTATGCGGGTAATTCATTGGTAATATTTTTATAGGGTAATATTTTATGGCAGAAGTCAGTTATTTAAAAATGGAAGAATGAATAATATATTTTTTAAATAATAACAATTCAGGGCTTTATTACTGATATAAAAATGCTTCGGTAAGGGAATTATCTTCTTGGGAGCATTATCCCTAGGAAAATTTTCATTGCGGCGTGGACCCCGATGCTCCCATAAACAAGCCCTGGAAAAAGGAATTAAATCTACGAAAAAGAATTAAATTGTAGTTCAATGAGTAACACGATTTATAAGCCCGAATCAATTTCTGAGATTCTCTCAAGAAAAAGAAATTAAGCTCACGAAAAAGGAATTAAGCCCAGGTAAAAGGAATTAAATCCACGGAAAAAAATTAAGTTGTACTTTAATGACTAATACGATTTATAAGGACGAATCAATTTGCTTGAATGGACTTAAATCGTAAGCCTAATTTGTAATCTTTTGAAAAAGGCTTAATTCATTTGCATTAATTCAAAAAATATATTTATATCAATTTAATCGTCCTCTTGAATTAAATAATGCCCATGAATCGAATCTTAGCTCAATTATATGTACTTAAAGTAGTATACTTCAATATTTTATTTTCTACGGTAATAAATTTTTCAATAAGTTCTCCACATAAATTTAATATTGCCTCTAAGTTCTGAATATAAATCGGATTTTTATGCACAATGAATAAAGGTTATTCATTCTTTCATGCGACTTCTAGAACTTTTATATATTAATGTACAAAATATTTCAATACAATACATTTTCTAAATTGAACATCACATGCTACATAAAACATTAAAATCACATAAAATCAATAGTCAGTTATTGTACATAAAATGTCTATTTTTATAAAAAAAAGATTAATAGTTAAATGTCATAATATATATTTATATAAATAAGTATAAATATAAAAATATTTTTATTTAAATAAATAAATGATGTGATTTTCTTGAAAAATTATTCGCGATTATAAAATTTTAAAAACAAATGACAGACAATTTCGTAATAAAAAATGAGAACTCATTTTCGTAAACGTTTATAAAAGAGAAGAAGACCAAAGTTAAGAAAAAATATTCAAACTTTTTCTTTGATGTACATTTATAAACGTGAAATGACTTTCAAAGTTTCTACACGAGACATAATTCCCGTATTAATAAATCATTTTATTTCGTACTTACAATCTTTCGCTCCTCGACGATGACGTCATCAGGATTATTGGGGTGGGGATAAGCCAGGCCTCCCTCAATGAGGTACTGACCTCCCACTCCTAGATGCACCATTGTTAAAGTCACAGCACTCTTTCAATACTTTATTAATATTTGGATGGAGATCTAACAAAATTCACATAGTTATTTAATTGTTCACAGTTCTGATTGTCTTTTTTTGGTGATGAGAAGTGACATTAGTGCAGAAAAGAAGAGAAAGAAGAAATGAATATCGAAATTAAATAAATATGCTTATATTAATAATAGGTACATTCAGTTTTTTTTTATTTTTTTTTTTTTCATTTAACATTTAAATATTTCCTTGTCGATAGATTTCTAAACCCAGTAGATCCTTAAAAATTATAATTTTTAAATTTTAAACGTAAAACTTTGTTTTTTCAGTTGAAATATTTCAAAAATACCTATATTGTTGTTTTTTAAAAGTAGTTTATATGTTGATAGATAATAGATCTAAATGTGCTGATAATAATTTTATTTTTAAATATTTGCTCTAAAAGTTGCACCTTAAAAAGCGTGTTCTTTAGTATATTTCCAAAATTGAACAACAGGAATTTTAGTTTTTCGCTCGAGAACATTTTTCTTACATGAGGAGAAAACATTTATTTATTAATTTTTGAAATATACTCAAAAAACACATTTTTTGAAGTACAACTTTGAGGACAAATATCTCACGAACGTTTGAAAATTCATTAGTGAATTAAATCAACAGGTATGAACTATTTTTAAAAATCATAATTATTGCAAAATTTGATTTTTTTACAATATTAAATGTGCCACACATTTTTATGCTTGAAACATTACAGATTGGTTAATTTAGTACATAGAACCAGTCTTCATCAGAGTAATATTGTCATTGAAAAATATTAAAGTACATTCTTTTTCCCACAGTTGATCCTCACGTCATCAATTTTTCCAGCAAGAATGATTAATTTTTTATCTTGCATCTTTGTCATAGGTATGGCATAGATGAGACTTATTCGCTATCTCATTATCGTACGTGTTACTGTGGGGTATATAAACTATCTGCGTCTAACCAACAATAAAAATGAAATAGTAACAGTAACTATTAATTTAAAAAAAAACTTGAATATGTCATTCATGTAATTCTTTTCATTTATTAAGATGATTTTGGGGTCAACAATTTACGCTTCATTGTATCATTGTGTGTTGGCAGTTTCGTTAGTTTATTCTAAAACTCGACACGATAATGTCATGTCCAGTGATTCTTGCAGACAATTTGTTTTGCGGGGGCATTTCGGAAGACCGGGAGAGCAAAAGTACATTAACCTATGAAAACAGTACACCTACAATTAAATTTGCATTATATATCAGTTATGGCGAACCTATAACACGCAAGTTAAAGGTGATACCAATACATTTTGGGTGACACGCATCGTTTACGGACTGTCTTCGCTTTTTCATTCCTTTTGTGAATCCTTATTATCGTCGATAATAATAATATGAAACCGACTGACTGATGAAGTTACTAACGTTTTCTTTTTTTTTATTTATTTATATCATTATTTACAACTGCTTAGCAAAGAAAAACCAACAAGCAAATGTGATAAATTTGATTTAGTTTAAATTTTTATTAATTCCATATTGATTAATCACTAATCACATCATAACGTGCTCTTCCCACAACTTTTGAAATAATTTTTTTCAAAAATAGAAGTTTGTATTTGAACATTTTTCATATTTTCAATTCCGTTTTGAGACAAATAAAGGAGAAACAAATTGATATCAATTCCTTACAAATTTAAATTAGCTCGTAATGATCTACTACCTTTGATGTTTTGACAGTGCATGAAAATGAGAACTATTGTTCAAATATATAATAAACACGAAGAATAAAAATATAAGTATAATTATATATAAAAATAACAAGCGAGTTCTACCTGTTGACAACGAAAACGAAATGTTTTTGTGTGTTTACAAATGACATGTCAAATTTTCTGTGCCATGTTATATGTTCTTTTTTCTCATCTTGTATGTTTATTTCTATACAGGCACTTATACGTACAGCGAAATAGTGGTAAAACTTTATAATTAATAATAATAATAATAATAATAAAAATCTTTATTTAATATCAACTGTACAGTTATTACAATTTTTAAGAAATTTATGGGGATGAATTAACTTTTCCATTATAACATTTTCGTTGCTACGCATTTGTTGATGGAGATGAAATGATAAAGACACACACAAACATCCATACCCTGACCAGGATTCGACCCCGGGACCCCTTGTATATGAAGCGGCTGCGTTACCGCTAGACTACTGATGTCGGTAATTAATTATAAATAAACTATAGAAGTGAAATTTTATGTTTGTTAACATTTTTGTAGCAAATTATTGAAAACATAATCAAAATATGTTGAATTTTAATATGAAGGAAGAGCCCAATATAATCCGGGCATGCATTTAAAAATATGTACAAGTAAATTGTAGAATGCGAGGCTATGTGCCGTTATATGGTAAAAAACTAAAAAAAGTAGAATGTTATCCATGTTTCGTGTTTGTCTTGTTAACCAAACATAAACTACCCCAACCAATACGCAACCCTCTGTTGAATTCTTTTGTTTACAACCATCACAACGCGCCCCTGGTACTATTTGCTTTTATTTTATGAGCCTCTAAACTTTTATTCTCTGGTATTAATGGACGAAAACTAGGAGCGTCTGTGAATGCTGCCAAAAATTTGCCCTTGAGTATTATCATTCTAGCCACGCGAGGTTTTACATTATCGATTGTCTTTTGTTCCACTGACCTGCCTTCTTCAAGGATCACTTGAGGAAAGATAAGGTTATTCTTCAGAAAAAAAGAAATTGAGATATAAAATCAAACACCTTAATGAGGATTTTATTACAAATAAATTTAAAATGTGACCCACAATACATTAATGTGTTTATAATCATGTGGCAACATACCCCTCAGGTATCCTTAATATTTGCTATTGCAACAAACATAATAATTAACAAAATGTAAGTTAGATACAATAAATCGGGCACACAAATTTATGTTACGGAATTCATTTCATTTTAGAAATTTGAAAATTATATGATAGGATAATTAATGATAAAGTTAGTACGGGAAGTAAATAAATTAAAAGTTTTGGTATCTACCACAATTCGATACACAAAGATGATAATAAAATTGGTGAGTCGGCAGCATTAAAAAGTTTATGTAGGATTTTTACATCAGTTAACTTTCTTTTATGTTCTAATGACTGCCTTTTTGGACCGAATGATGGAAATCTAAATTTAAGAAATTATAAAAATCTTCGTTGAATTCATATTGTGGATTGTAATATACAGAATTAAACACTAATTGACTCCTAACAAAAGGATTGTAAAGAATAAAGGTGCATCCACATAAGTATTTAGTTTTAAAGTTTACAATTGAGTTTAAACGTAAAGTTTGCAAAATCCGTACTTTACGTTCAGGTTTTCATTTATGTTATAAATGGACCAATGGCATAATAGCAAAGCAGGAAATATACAATAGCGTCATATATTTTTATTTCTTTGTAAGCTGTCAATATAACCAGAGAAATATACTTTTTAAAAATATCTTGACACTTTTATATATACTTACATAATTTTTTTAAAGATACTTAAGTATGTATATTCTTTTTATCCTAAGTATCTTAAGATACAAATATTTCTTAAAAGTATCTAATATAACTACTTAAAATACAAGAAAGTATCTTAGATACTTTGCGCTACCTTAGATACTTATAAATAGATAAGTACCTACTTAATAACTGCAAGTTAATACGCCCCCTTTTTTAATTTTCGAATTTCTCTTACAAATATTTAACATTTTATAACAATTTGAAATATCATTTCATTCCATTTAATTAAAATTTTCATTAGCAATATAAATTTCTTTAAAATACGTCCTTTTGGAAACCCCCAATGGGCTTCGGTTAAATGCTTCAGCAGCAAACAGTTTGTTTGTATTTTAAAGCTTCTTTTTTATTTAGAATTAAAATTATAACAAATCAACTCAATAAAAAGCACAAACACTAAAACTAATTTAGTCAAACAAAATGAACAGAAAAACAATGTATGCAGCACGCTGATTAATTTTAATACATTTTAACATATTTTCGGCTGTATTTAGTGAAGTATTTTAAATATAAGTAAATAAGTTTAATTTTTTAAGATGAAAGATATTTTATTAAGATGAAGATGAAATATACAGATACTAATAAAAAGTATTTGAATAAACGATACATTTTACCAAAAAAAATTGTATCTTAGATACTATTGTGTATTTTTTGTTGTAAGATACCCCCAGCTCTTAATATAACCACAAATTTTACTATTATCTTGAAATTAATCCTCAAGAAAATTTAATTTTGGCAAATGCCTTAAATTTAAACAATATATTTTGACGTATAATGACAAAGTATTTTATATTATTCATTTATTTAATTTTTTGCAAAACTGCGAATAGATACTTTCTAAACCTAATGAAAATCTTATTATGTGAGCAATTTGCTGTAAAGCTATTTCTAAACTTAAAACATAATTGTAAACCTTAAAACTAAATACTTATCTGAATGCACCTTCAGAAATGTTGACTGGATGTTTGAAATTAGTGCGAATTAGAAATCTTAACATTTTATAAGCCTTTTTAACTACGGTATATATAAATGAATATCAAAAATTAACTTACTGTTAAGTCCTTTACATTAGTTATTCCCTCTATATTGTATTAATATTTATAACTATACCTATTTCCAATAAATTTCTTGTTAGTTTTGTTATACGAATATTATTGTAACTGTCTGTATTTAAATAGTTAATGAATATATATTAATTTAGTTTGTTATATATACCGAAATAACAAATACAAAATTATTTAACAATGTTATCCACAATTATCTGTGTTTAAAATCATATGGCTATGTAATCATTCAGGCATACCTACCTACATAAATATGTACATATATTTTATTTATAAATCATAGACGGAGTCGCATATATTTTGTAAAGTTATGTAAAATAAAAAGCTATATTACATATTAATATCTAATAAATAAATAAGAACTATAACATCGAATGAAAAAAATCATTGTTACATATTAAATAGTTAATTTACTATAGCAACGAATGGAAAAATCATTGTTACATAATAAACAGTTTATTTACTATAGCAACTAATGAAAAAACCGTTGTTACATATTAAACAGTTACTTTACTATAGCAACGAATTAAAAAATCATTGTTACATACTAAACAATTAGTTAACTATAACAATAAAAGAAAGAATCGTTGTTACTAATAATTAATATTTCTTTTAACATTAAAAAAAGTTCACATTATTTGCAAGTGAACAATGTAAGAGTTCTAAAATGTATATGAAGTTGCTTAACTTTGTTCATAAAAACTTTTATTTTAAAACAGAAAATAATTTTGTTTGTTTTGATTTTTCCATAAAACCGAAACGTAGCTTTGCCAAACACTGTTAAATAAACCACAAAACTTCCCTTTTCGTTGTTTGAAAGTTTCTATTTTTGCGTAAAACTAACAACTATGCTGTGTGAATTCGTAGAATCAAACTCGTAAAATGTTGACTTTGTAGTATGTTTCATTACACGAAAAAGCAATAATGTTTTATGACATACAAAAAAAAAATTTCTTGTAGACAATAATTTATAAGTTTGAATACAAATAACAAAATAATATGACAGAATAATAAATATAAATACAGAGTAATTTAGAAAAGTAAAACATATAAATATTTTATTACTGTTGTGAATACTATAAACAGAAATAAATGTGCTGTTTATTACATTAAAATGTTCTTCTGAAATGTAATAAAATGTTTTACTATTACCCACAATACATGTAGTGGACATATGGCAGTATATCTTTCGGGTATACCTAAAATTATTTGTAAGATTTTCTCATAAATTTTATCTTTTTAAAAATATTTTATACACAGTCTTATACTAGATTTATGTATACGTACATACATATATTTATAGCAGTCTTTCCAATTTTTCTAGTAACTTATTTAGAGACGGCAGATAAATCTCAAAGACAAGAAGGATAAAGAATGTGATGTAGAAGTTTTAAAGCATGTCTGAAATATTTGAAACGTCTTTACATATTTTGAAAGCATTAAAATTCATAAATTTCTCATTTTTATGAAAGCAGTTAGCTCATTTTCTTCCTTGTGAAATACGTTTCAATTTTGTTGAAACACGACATGGTAGATTTTTAACTTAATTAGTTTAGGAAATAATTTTGTTTGTTATTTCGTGTACAGCAATTTTGTTAATTAATTTTTAATGTCTGAAAAGTATATTTAGAAATGATTATAAACGTATAAACACAGTACATATACAAATGTCTTGTGGGTCATATTCTTTAAAATAATCTATTCAAATATTTGCGATATTTGTAGAGAAAATTTTAATTATTAGGTATTTATCGAATCAATTTGTAAACATACTCATATATTATGAACACTGAAGTATAATAATAATAGAACGTGCAACTAGCAGCATAAACTTAATCTAAGAGAGATAGCCAGTTGCAGGTGTTTCTGTCCTTGTCGTACAGTCTGTGCAAAAAGTTTCTAATGTGAAGACAGTAGAAAAATGTATTGTGCAGAAATAATCACTACAAACGTATAAGTATTTTTAAGTGAACTTTTGCAAGGTACTTTTTATCTCCACTTGGTTGCTACCGGTTCATTATTTATAGAAAAACTGAAATTTGAATGAGATTGAAATAATAATTCTACTTATTTTCATTGTCAAAATGAACGTGTATTGTACAATAGTTTATTTGCTATTCACTTGGTAATCAAAGGAAAATTAAAACCAAATTCTGACAGATGGAAGGAATTACAGATAAATAAACATAATTTAGAACTTTTCTGTGAGTAATTAGGACTAAACATTTTCTAAAAGAGGACGAAATGAGGACCTTTACATTCCAATTTTTTTAACATTATTTATTGAACAAAACGAAAATTTAATACAATGATAATAAAATAATGAAAATAAAAAATAATTCCTCTAAAATAATAAGTAACAAATATATTTTTTTGAATATATTGCTGATGTTTCTATTCATTTTAAAATGGTAGGCTCTTTTAATATATAATTACAAAATTCTGTACAAATCATCTTCATGTTGTGCCAGATTAGGCTGACATAACATGTATTTTCTCTCTTGCTAGAGGGCCACGAATATTTGGTTAAGCTTGATAATTTTCAGCCTGGATCTTAAGCGTATAACTGATTGTCTATTTTAACTTCTTTAACGACCGATCATAGTTTCTGCTCATATTACTAAACGTAATTTTTGCCGAATAATCCAAAACTAGGACAAAGTAGGATAAAATATGAAATTCTCCGAGAACGCCTTGAAAAAGAGGACATGTCCTCGGAAAGGACCATCACCCTAAAATTACACTATCTCCAAGGTGTATTGCTGTGATGTCGAATATTTGAGCTCGATTTGTAAAAATTAAAAATTCAGTAGTGTTGCTAAAACGAATTTTCTAAGTATTTCGTGCAACTCAAGCAAACCCTTCTAACTTCATCAATCAGTTGATTTCTTATTA
Source organism: Stenolophus ochropezus (assembly GCA_035578165.1). Lineage (NCBI taxonomy): Eukaryota > Metazoa > Arthropoda > Insecta > Coleoptera > Carabidae > Stenolophus > Stenolophus ochropezus. Next base: position 45,407,176 of record JAQOWZ010000002.1, on the reverse strand, counting down.
TATTATCGAGGAAAATATGTAAAGTCTTTCAAAAGGACGTGCAAGAATAAGCGAAGACTGTCCGTAAACGATGCATGTCACTCAAAATGTCTTGGATTGATGGTGTGTCACCTTTAACTTGCGTGTCATAAGTTCACTCTAGTGTATTGTATAATGTGAATTTAATTAAAAGTTGTACTGTTGTCATAGGTCTAAGTTTAAATACTTCTATTCCTCCGTTCAGAAATGCCTCTTTGGAACAAATTGTCTGAAAGAATCACTGTATGATAGTGACAAAACTCATATTTCAATAATGAAACAATACAACTACTAACCAATAAAACTGATAGATACTTTCACAGGTTATTAGCTTGTAAATGTTAGTTTTCCTAGTGAATAAACAGTTCAAATAAACTACAGTTAACAAGTGAGGAACAAATAAACATTATTTTAATACCGCAGCGACGATCCGAAAGTCCCACGCCTGATGGGTGCTAGGTCAGGCACCCTCTGCAACCCTTGACTATAAAAGGTGTCCGTTTTAAGAGGCTAATCATTGGAAACCCGAGAACCCTAAGACTAAGAGATACAAAGTCGGTTAAATTAGGACAAACTTGCTGCATTAATTGGTCATTTTAATCATGTATTTGTTTTCCAGAAAATATGCATAACTCACTAAATATGAGCAAACAACTGATTTTGACAAATTTACTTTTTGATATAACTTTTTTACGAGGAATCATTGGAGACAAAAAAAATCTATTTGAGCCCCATATGAAAATTGAAGGTTAGTATGAATTTCTCAAAAACTGATCGACCTACAAAAATTTTCAAGACCGCTGTCAATTCATCATAAAAAAGTGTCTTTAAAATGTAAAAACTAGAAACTTGTCTGAACAGAAACAAAAAAGTTATAAGTCAAATAGTAAATTCTCCAAAATCAGTTTTGTGCTCATATCTAGTGACCTGTGGATTTTTTCTGGAAAACAAAATCATCGTTGAAATGGCAACTAAAGTAGCAATTTTCCTTCAATTTAACCGCTTACGGATCTTGAGATCCTAATGGTTAGCCTATTGAAACGGACACTGTTTACTCATGTTTCATGTACAGTGGCTCGCATTTTAAAAATGTACTACTTGATTTTCCTTTATTTGAAAAGAATGTTGCACACTACTATAAACACACTTGTGTATTATCAGTGTCTTATTCTAATTTTTACATAATTTTTCTATCCCACTCAAAAGAACTATATTTGAAGTAAACGTGAAGGGTATGTTGCCACATGGCTTTCAACACGTCCATGTATTGTGGGTCACAATCATCTCGTTTTTAAGACACAGTGTACCCGAGACACACGACGAAAGTTAATAATCATTAACAGTTAATATTTAATTTAATTGCTCATGTGTCATATAATCATTTAGGTAATGGTCATTTCAAACTTCAGAACGTGGAAAGTGCCGATGAAGTTTAAAAACCGATGATCGGAAGCGTTCGGTTGTCATCGCAAGTCGCATGACAGTTGAGGTTGTTGATGTTGAGGTTATGTTGTTAACTAGTTAAATTATTCTTATTTGGGTTGACGATTGACAATGAAGTATAGTGGCATGGATAATAATCTAAATATAAAAACTACTACGGTGTCTTTAATGACTCTCTATCTACTTTTTACCTCCCGCCTATCAATATATAGATAAGGGAGGTATTGTTTTTGGTCATATTTCTCGAGTGTGAGTTTTCAACATATGAGCACGAATTAGGGTCTCTAGAATACGATTTTACTATTTTTACCGTGATGTCTGTATGTCTGTGTGTGTATGTGTGTCTGTGACGATTTTTTGTCCACGATAACTCCAATACGATATATGTAAAAAATATAATATTTGGTATTTAAGAGTTATATTCTAATATGATAAACTGATTAGATTTTGACTACAATTGGTTAACCGGAAGTAGTACTTTACATAAAGCTTTAAACCGTTTTTGCTAAAAAGTACCTCAAAATACCATACTTTCGAAAATTTCGTTATTATAAATATAAAGATTTTTTAATTTTCTACCGATCTGCATAATTACCTTTATATATAACTTCTAGCTAGATAGAAAAAAATATATAAATTATAATAATTTCACATATCGTTTAGGCTGAGTAATTTCGATAAAACAGATGAGTTATTCATATGTTCACAAAATTTGACATATGATGTCAAATTTGATGTAAGTGTAAAAGATAAAATAAGTAAGAATTAAGTAATTTTATTGTAATATTTAAAAAGATGGAAGAAATATATTAGGAATGTATCCGCATGCGTGAATCAAAGTAAGTTCGGTTCCGGTTTTAGTAACGTCAAAAATAGCTGTCTTATTGGTCATACAAAATTTATGAAGGAAATTTTAGGTATGAAATGAATTAAACATATTCTGAACTGCAATAACAAACTACTACTACAGTGGCGGGAGGTATTGTGTTGGACACACCAGATTTTTATCATGGGTACATTGCATTTGCGTAAGTGCAAGAAATTTCAAATAATGTTCTTGTGTCTGTATATTTTTCTAATGGAACATTATCTTCAATTGAGAAATTACTTAATGATTATTATATATATTGTGTGTCTCCGGTATAAATATATTAGCGGCAGGTATTTAGCCGTAATTGCACGTGACCGCGGTAATAGAGGGCGCTTTGCCGCCGAATGGAAGCCACCGCAACCAATCCGGCCGAGTGCAGCGGGTGCGGTCGCCGCAGACACATAGGGGCGCCTTGGCTTTGCATATTAATAACGCAATTTTAACAGACACAGCTCTGGAGATTTGCGTTTAATCAGCCACGAACCCTCAGACAGCCAGGTGCTGCGAACGTATTACACTCCAGGAATTCAATTACCCTTAAACAAAAGTATTTTATTATTTTTCGCAGAACCCTCAAATGTAGAGGATTTTAAATTTATACTAAAAATAAAAATATGAATATATAAAACGATTCGAATTTGCACCTGGTTTATCCACATTTATTTATAAAAATATATTGATTATTGTTTCACAGTTTTGGAAATCATTGTCCGTTAAAATTAATATTATTTTATAAAAGCCAAGAAACAATTATAAATTGCCTTAATCTTCCACGGTGCACTAATATGTAATTAGTAGGTACACTAATTTGAATGTTATTTTAGGATTCATAATGACATTCTGTGTGAAGGCACAGAATAGTTACACACAGAAGCGACACTCCGTGTCGGCACCTTTCATGCTCCCCGAGTCAGTTCTATGACCTTGAAGCATTGTGTAGACCTTTAAATTTGTGCTCTTCCCCCATCTCTCTCTCAGATGTGAGAAAACTTTCCGATTTTAAACAATGGGCCCTTTAAATATATGCACCTTCCCCATCTCTCTCTAATTTTCACTTCTCTGTCTTACTATCGCTTCTGTATAAACCTATTCTGTGGTGAAGGCTATCGCACACTGTTCGGCACCGACCGGCACAGACCGGCAGCGACTAGATCGGCAGAAATAAGTTTCTGTTTCTTTCTTATGGAGGTGTACCGTGTACGTATTAGACAGTAGTGGAGGGCAGCATAGTGATGCGACCAGACGTCTCGGCATTCTCTGCAGAGAATATTGTAAGGAGCAAGACTCACCGAAGATGAGTCATTACGCCTGACCTGTCTGTGCAGGTAGTCGCGTTAAAGGTCAAATGGCATAGGAGTGACGCTGCAACTATTCGAGAATTTAGTGGAGTCCGGAAGGCTCTAGAATGTTCTACAGATTAATTTGTGGCAAGTATACAAGGGTCCCCCCTTGGGTATCATGGAGTCAGTATCGATCAGAGTGTGCAGAGAGTCACTGAAGAAAGTCAGTGTTGGTCAGTACATGTCAGCGAAATAAATAAAAAGTAGAATTAAATGAGTAGATGGTGATATAAATAAATAGTTCGTGATATAAATATATTGTAAAAATAAATATTGCGTAGTTTTAAGAGTTTAAATAAATATTCGCCGTGCTTAAGTCTTTATTAATAATATTTTTTTCTAAATTAGTGTTAATATTTGTTGATTTATATTGTTGCTTACTTTTATTATCTCTTTGTAATTTATTTTTCCTTTATTAAACTTAGTTATATAAATATTAGCGTTTCAGTTATTTTTTACACTTCACCTAAATAAATAAACGTTACAATATTTTTCCGAGCCGATCGCGTCGTAGTCGATAAGTGTGCGAGAGGAAACGACCAGATTGGCAGTATATCTTTACTCGGTCTTGCCAAAAATATACGAAAATTATTTGTCTAGACAGGTAATCAGTCTATTTTTATTTGTACTGAATTGGAATATGTTTTATTTTTAAACCATGAGTGCCGGGAAATAAAATCTCATTCGTTTATTTCTAATTTCCTTTTCTTTTTTTCCATTTCTTTTATTTCAGCTTCTTGCAAGCTAAAGTCATAATTTTGGTTTTCATCAGAAAAATTAATATTTTTTTGTTTTTTTTTTCATTGTTGATCAACCGTGTGCTATACTTTTCTGCCGATTACAGCCGACTATTGTGCGATAGCTTCAGATTCTTCCGATCGACACACCGCCGGTCTGTGCTAGTCAGTTCCGAAAAGTGTGCGATTACCTTCATTATAAACCATGTATGTATTTTGTGAGACATTTTATTTTGAAAACTGCGGTAAAATATACAGGTTATAAAGAATTTGACACAACTAATAGTTTATTATGTATATGATAGTGTATAAGCCGGCAATTAAAGCGGGCGTGACAAGTCGCGCTTTTAAAGGTATGAGTGCTTTAAAGGCTCTTATACACATACAGTGGCTCACAGAATTATTCGTACACCTAAGTTTTCTATTTAAAATGTGATAAATAAAGTACTTTCAAAAATAATACATACATTTTACTGACGGGATCATGTTCTCTCATATTCCAGAAATAAAATGCAATAGCCATTTATGAAAAAAATATTATTTTTCTTGTGTTAATTAAATAAAAACAAAATGTGTACAAGAAATAGGTACACAAAATTATTCGTACACTTATGAAATCTTACAAATAACGAGTCAATATTTATATTTATAAACATAAAACATCTGTGATTACGTAATTATCATTTGTTTAAGTATTTTGTAAAAGGATTTTTCAAAAATGGGTCGCAAAAACAAGAAATTACGGTAGTTGAAAGACGAATCTATTTGAAATGACTTTGCCAGTGTAAATCTTTAAGGGAGGTTGTCAAAATTGTAAGAATATTGCTCTCAATTGTTAAGAACATTAGAAGTAAATATAAAAATGAGGAGTAGTTGAAAAATATTTGCCGTGGGGACCGTAAAAAAATTTTTAATCAGCAGAATGAACGATTTATTGAGCATTAAATGAAATTAATTATTAAATTAAATATTAAAAACCCCTGAATAAATTAACAAAAAAAAATATCTGAAATTTTTTAAGGATATATTGAAACATAGACTATTCGAAGAACTCTAAGAAATTTTTATTTTAATGGCCGTATAGTCATAAGGTGCTCCTACATATTCCCAATCTATTATGATCCTGCCGCCGTGTTTCACTGTACTACATAAATTGCAGTTATTAAGCTCAGAATTTGGATTTCTCCAATCAAAAGATTTGCCATTTCACTCAAATCCGCAAAATTACCAATTTCCAAAAAACACAATCCGTGCTATACTATTTCCAAATACGAGTCTCTTTATTTTATTTTGTTTGGAATTGTATGGGCTACTTTTTACTATAAGACTATTAGAACCAAAATTTCTTAAAGTTCTTTGAATAGTCTATGTTCCAATAGACCCTTAAAAATTTTAGTTATTCTTAATATTAATTTATTCAGGGGATTTTTAGGATTTGATTTCACTTAACGCTCAATATATAGTTTATTCTGCTGACTTAAAAATAATTTAAGGCCTCCACGGAGAATATTTTTCTAATGGTTCTCATTTTTATATTTACTTATAAGGTTCTCAACATTTGAGTGCGATCTTCATTCAATTTTGACAACCTCCCTTAAAGATCTACACTGGAGAAGTAATTTCAAGTAGATTCGCCTTTCAACTACCGTAGTTTCTTGTTTTTGTGACCTATTTTTAAAAAAATCTTATACAAAATACTCAGACAAATGATAATTATGCAATCACAGTTGTTTCATATTTATAAATATAAATATCTACTCGTTACATGCAAGATTTCATAAGTGTACGAATAATTTTGTGTACCTATTTCTTGTACACATTTTGTTTTTACTTAATTAACACAAGAAAAATAATATTTTTTTCATAATTGGCTATTGTATTTTATTCCTGGAAAATAAGAGAATCTGATCCCGTCAATAATATATCAATATTTTCTTGAAAGTACTCCATTTTTCACTTTTTAAATACAAAACTTAGGTGTACGAATAATTTTGTGAGCCACTGTATATAATACAGTTTTTTTTTTATTATAACTGCACAATATGCTGGAAAAAAGTAACTGATTTATTTTGACATATCATAATTTTGTGTGATATGACATAGCATTGTTTACATAGAGATTGATTAGCGTTTGTTGTTTACATTAATTTGAATTTTGATTACGTTATTGATAACTTTAAAGTATGACATGTTTTAATCTTATGTTTTCGCACAATTTTTAGTTTATTAAACAAGGATTATGATGCAGGAACAATAAAAAAAGGTTTTTTTTTTCTTAAAATAACAAACCTAGTATCTATAACAATAAATAAAATGATTTCAATATTTCTCATTAATTATGTCAAAAATTAAATAAAAAATATACTTTAAGATCAATTTAAATTGCCATAGATATATATACGTACTCTATTTCCCGCAGTTGATCCTTACGTCATCAATTGTAACCATATGATTCAAAATATTAGGAAGACGAGGGATAGATGACATCATCATGTTGGGTAAAATCGTGTGATTTCCGAAGTAAATTAATGGCAAAACATACAGAATTACACGCAGATATAATAATGGATGAAACATACAATATAATTCTAGATTAAAATATCGAAACTGTCAACATACAATGAAGCACAAATTGTTAACTCCAAAATCACCTTCATAAATGACATGACATTAATAATAATTAATGACAGGAATAACATATTCATTTTTTTTTAATATTTGAAAATATCTGTTACCGTGCTTACACTAATGTTTCTATTTCATTTTTTCGTTGGTTGGGGGCAAATAGCATATAACCCTTTTTAAAGACTCATTCCCAGCTAGTGTTTTAATTTTGTTTTAGTTTTAATTTTATATTTTATTTGCAATACAGATGTGATGTTTCCTGCAGTTTTAATTTTTCGTTTTTATTTTATATCATTTCTTGAAGTAGGTTATTAAAATATCCCATTTGAACACGATATTGGTTTATAGTATGTTCGTTTTTCATTAAAAATTACAGCTGCAGCAATACCACAAATTCTTCTTTTCACAGTTTCTATTTGCAGCACAACCCAAACCATTTTAGTTTTTATTCTGGATGTTATTAATATTTATTTATGATATACAATATCAATTTTCTATATATTTTCGGAGACATAGATTTGATATTTGTGACAGCTGACAGTTTTAATTTTTAGTTTTAGAAAGTATGAAGTTTGGATACTCTTGCACATATCTTGCAACTAAAAAATAAAACTAAAATTAAAATTAAAACTAAAACATGTTCAGGGAATTAAAATTAAAGCAGTAACTGCGAATGACACATAATAAGTACGATAATGAGAGAGCGAATAAAAGTCTAATCTATTCTATGCGTATATGACAAAGGTGCAATCGCCCCCTTTTTGATGGGCAAGGTATTCGTATTTAGAAAACAATAATAAATAAATCTGAAGCGCAACAACGAAAAAAAATGATTATTAATTAGTTTTTCTTTTGTATGTAACTTTAATTTTTAATATTTTTTTTCTAATCAGTGATTTATTTTTATTTTGTGGTTAACATTATTATAGTATATTTTATAGTTTTTGATTACCTAAAAAAAAAAAAACGCCCTCCCTTAGGAAAGTTTATAAATCCGCCACTGACTGACCTCTGTAAGAGGCGATATTGTGTGGTCCTGAGCTCTCTCTGTGACATTTCTTGCAGACGTATCTAAAGATTGAATTGTTTAAGCACCGGCCCAGAATTCTACAAACCCTGGAGGATGCAATCCGCTTAGAAAAAGTACACATATGAAAAGATAAATCTACGCAAAATCTTAGAATCATGAGTATATTCTCAATAAGGGCCACCATTTGCAAGAAATTATTTTTAAAACTAGGTGATGTAAAACATCCCATCCTGTAATTGAAAAAACTAAAAATAAAACTTTTCTCTTTCAAAACTAGAGCTTTGCCCTACCCTATATATCATCTAGTATTCTACGTACTTTTTAAAAACTTCTTGTACAATTAAAGTATTATAATCAAAACGTTGCTAAAAAAACTTATAATTGAAAAATGTAGTTACAACAATACCTTCCTTATAAGTAAATCGGGAGATAATAAAATGCTTTCAAATATTAACATGGAATAAAATTTTATCGTCAAATATTTTCCAAAAATAAAATATTATTAATTTAAAACGATACAACATTGTAGGTATCATTTGTTTAAATGTTTTTGCTAATGTTGTATTTAGTTAAAATATAAACTTTATAGGTCTTAAATTTTAGCTAAATTTTATCGCATGATAAAGTTTCTCTTTTGTTAATTATTCTTGCATGTTAAAAGCTTTTCGGAGACGCTTTAATTAAATTTTATTTTTATTTGTTGTCGTGAACATATTGACAGAATTTATGATAAGCGAAGCGAAGCTCGCTTTGAAAGACTTTTCAATATAAATGAGTTTTGTAGTTCATAAACTGGCAGCAAATTTAAGGTTAGACTTTATCGAGACTATTGACCCTAAGGTTGTTAGTTTTAGTAATAAATCATAGGTTTTTATATGTCTGTAAAAAACTATTCTTAAAAAAGTACAAGAAATATTACTTTAAGAAAAACTATTATGATCAATCAGGATTTGTTTTGTAAGAAAACAAAACAAAATACAAGCAATTATTGTTTTCTTATTATTTCTGCTCTGTAACTTTTTCACGGTACTCATGTTGCATTATATCTGAAGTTACTAGAAACTAGACATAAAAATTAACTATTACATTTGTTTTCTCTTAATAACAAAACTTAATTTACATTCATTTACATTTCTAGAAAACAAAATGAAATGAGTATTTCAATTCCTTACTTACTTTATCGATATGATTCTAGCAAACATAAGTGACTCGAACAAAATAATACTGTGTGAATAATATTATTTATCTTATTTCTTAGCGTAGCGGTAAATGAGGTACTTTATGCATGTATTTTTAGTAAGTAATAATATATTATTCAATGAGCATGTAATATGTGCTCACTCAAGAGAATGAAATTTGTAAATCAGTCCAATGAGTAATAACCATTATATGCGAATATAATACTATCGCTTCGTAGAATAAATTCCATATGCGCAATAAAAAATTATGCTTCAGTCCCTTGATATACAAAAAACTATTATTATAACCAAATATGCCATCACACAGACAGAAAACTTAACACAAGGAAATTATTTTTAATGTTCTTGAGCTACAGTTTAAACTTCAAAAGAAAAGTATGAAAAATGGCAAAACTAGTGTAACTTTGGATTTTTATGAAGAAAAAATTCCATCGAATTGTTAATACTATTCAATTAGCAACAGTAACGATTGAGTTATTTATATACAGTAATTGTGGATAAAATTAATTATTTTCCACAAGTGTGTAAAATGCTACATTATACACATTACTATCACTTTTAAATAGTTATTTGTGCTGCTAGGTAGGAAAGTTGTTCTTTTCTGGTCCGAAGGATATGTATACGGCCGAGACACAGTCGAGGCTGGATACTTCTTGAGGACCAGAAAACAACTTTACTGCCATGTAGCACACACTATTTTTTATCCTACACAACAACACAACATAATAATAGTTATTTATGATATAAGTGTTAAAAGTGACATTTTATGAGTGAGTGGGGAAGTTTGAAACGAGGCGAAGCCGAGTTTAATAAACCCCACGAACGAAATAAAATCACTTTTAACACAAATATCATACACTATTTTTCCTACGACCACAGTTATGTACCTATTAGTAAATAAAAACTAAGCATTAGAATGACATTTATGACAGGTCATGATGTATTTGTTATGAACAACTGAACATAAGAAGTGTTAAAAGTAAATTTGTTTTTTTACTTTTAACACGTTGTCAATGGCAACGTTTTAAAAGTATTTACTGTGTTATAAACTGTTATTTTTAACTTGCTAAGCAACCGTTAAAAATACTATTTTTAACAGTGGTCGTAGGAAAAATAATATAAACATCTTACGAATACTATGTAATTTGACATTTAACTTAACGTCAAAGAAATTTCTGAAATTGAATACCAACATAATAAGAACAAAAAACAAACATTTTATTTTGACATATAAATAAGGTTAACTACTATGTTCTATTATTTACAGAATATATAATAAAAATACCTTGAATCTAACGTAAGTATCGAAATTATCTAAAGTTACAATATTTTAAAAGCAAGTTCACATATTTCATTCTGATCTAACACATTAAACACCATCTGTTTGTCCGCACACGAACTGTTTTTTTTCTTCCCTAGGGAATAGTGAGATTTTGTAGGTCTAGACCGGCAAATGTCTACTTTCTTGCGCACGCACACGCAGGAAAATCTTACTTTCAATATGTGTAGGATAAAAACACATTTTTTAAAGCTTATGTTTCCTAAAACGTCATTTTCATATGTTTGAACTAATTTCACATAGCAAAGCAAACCGCTACTTTCAGATAAAATATCGTATATTACATGTGAGTGAAATGTTATTTTAAATTTATGAAAATTTACCACACTCATGAATAATGAATTATTTCACTCAAAGAGTCCAGATTTTTATGATGTAAAATTATAAAAAAATGACAATGTCAAATAGATAATTCCACTTAAAAGAAAATGAAACAAAAATCAAATAATTATTAAATTTACAGCGTATTGTCCATTGCTGAATGCACCAGATATATTTATTCGAATGATATACAGAGAGTGCAACGAAACGCGGAACTAGGACTTTAATATGGGATTTCAGAAAATTGTGGATACTCTCTCTCGTGATAGATTTAGAGCAAAACTACAAGAGTTCAAAGTTGTTCAAAATAAATTCTACATTAGATAAGATCATAATTGATTTAACAGCACATCTGCTGTACGAGATTTATTAAATATAAAATGTAATATTTTCGACCATGGAAATAAAAGAAAATATCTATGGGTCTGTTGTGACAGCCAATGACATGTCATTGTAGATAATTTTATATTTTTGTAATATTGGTACGTTATTTAAGAAAAATAACTTAAATAATAATTATAGTTAGTAATATTTCACTAAACTATCATAGATATTTTCTTTTATTTTCATGGCTCTGATTTTTAACGAACGTGTTACATTTTATATTTAATAAATACGAACTTCAGATGTGCTGTTAAATCAATTAGGATTTTATCTCAGGTAGAATTTAATTTTGGATAAAATTAAACTTCTGCAGTTTTACTCTAAATCTACAAGGAGTGAGAGTATCCGCAGTTTTTTTAAATTTCGTTGCGCATACTGTACTGTAGACAATACAGCGTTTTTAATAGACATCTAGCTTGTATAAAGAGTGCACCAGAGGACAAATAACTCTAATATAAAGAAAACTGGAAAAGAAAATTCGTTATTTATTTTCAGATCCGAAACGTTTTATTAACGTGAAATATGGAAATCTCTATGGGAAATAAATAACATTTTTCTACAATCAGGTTATATTTTTATTTTGTCGCCTGCTGCGACCTAAAATGTTTACTTAACAGAAAATTATGGCCTTCGTACACTCACATTAAAAAGTAAAATGAATTTGTAGTATAGTCACAAAGCGATGCCCTATTTTGATAAGAAATGTCGGTGATAATGGGTGTTTTGTAATTAATTATTACTGTTGTTTAAATTTACGCAGGAAGTAAAATAATCGCATCGAAATAAAAATTAAAAAATAAATAAATTTATTACTAACACAGCTTTAGCCTCAGGTTGGTAGACCAATCTGCTTTATTCCATATATCGGAAGTAACATATATGTGAAAATATATTGAAAAATAAACTTGTATAGAAGTGTAAATTAGGTAATAAAAATATAATGACAATTAAATATTTTTAATTCAAATAAAAACACGACTATTTATTTTTTATTCACATTGTTAACTTAAAACAACAAAAAACCATAATAGTAATTTAAACATAAAATAAAAATAAAATTAAAAGTATATTCGAATAAATGTGGCCTAGCAAATATGATAATTATGAATAAAACAATTTCCGAATAAAACCACATTTACTTCCCCTCTAGAAACCACTAACAAACGTAATAAATATAATAAACAAAATGGAACATCGCAAGATGTAACATCAACACTTTCTTGAAATAAGTGGGTTTGTAATTTTTCAAAATAAACAGGTTTTAATCTATCAATTGAAACCGTCTCTATTTTATCGCATTAATGAGGATTATTAAAAAATTTTGGAGAACAATGTATGGTCCTTCGAAACGTAATTGTAAATGAGCTATATTGGCGTCAAGGCGTACATATTTATTTATAAAAGTTTTTCTGGATTGATATTTGGGAGGCTGGGTTTTAATATATCTCATGTTTGTCTGAATTTTGCTACTCCTCATTTTGATACTTTTTTACTGATATTCAGGAAAATTTAATTTTGATCGTGCAAACAATAATAGTATAAGCATAACGAACGGTAAGGAATACTGATTTCTGGAAATAATTGAAGTTGTCTCTTACAAATAATTATTGTCTTCGATCGATAAAATATCCTTACCGTTCTTAATACTGCAAAGAGTGTTTACCAGACACCTTTTCGCAAACATTCTAGCTGGCGTAGAGAGTGTGCAACAGTGAACATTTTCATGTGAGAAATAGTAAAAATATTGTAGTTCAATTTATTTTTAAATATTTATACTGAAGAGGATTTTTACCAATTTTTCCAAACCCTCTAGTTGGTGTAATGAGTTCACCGTTATATAATTTTTATGTGGAAAATACAAAGCATTACACATTTACATATTAATATCATTTACAAGTTATTACCCAATATTGGATGTGCAATCAAAATTTTTATTTTTATCGTATAGCACAAAGGTCATTTTTATGTGATGTTATATTAGAGATTGTGGAATATTTCTGAGAAAGAGGATAATGCTTGAGGTAAATATTTTCTTACTGCTTTCAAATAAGAACAAGAATCGTATCACGAAGGGAGGAAAGAGAATAACGTGAACAATATGATAATGAAAACAGATTTGTTTTTAAGATGGAATTTTTAATAACATTGCTAATAACCAAGTTAGTGTCTTAAAATTTTAAAGTTTATGTTTAAAGTACTTTCAATATTTTTATTTCATATTTTAACACTTCGAGAGGTTGTCTTAATAAATATTCATAAACAAAATTTGCATACTTCAATATACGACGTTATTGGTTATTGCCAAAAATATAATCATTTTAATATTGTCTATTGTTAATTATAATATACCAATGCGTATCAATCTAGAATTTCAGTAATACCGAAATGCTAGAGTGACGTCATTTTTACGTCATGCATTCGTCAGGCGATATAGCAGACTCTCACCACAGATGTTGACAATCACAAAAACTGAAAGCTGAAATTACTGAAATCTCAAGAGGATATTTATTCCGGAAATTGGAGGACTGTTTCACAGTTTACAAGCATTTGATGCGGTCAACACATTACCATTTTTGATTATATTTTTTCATGTTCTTTCAAGTTACTGATTTAAGTATTAAAATAAAACCGGGTTGTATTGATTTAAATCAAATGATTTAAATTAGCAATATAAATCATATTTATATCATATTGATTTTTTTTAGAAAAGTCATTAATATAAATCACTAGTTCTGCAATTGTTATTTAACATTCCGGATTCACGAAAATTGAGGGAAAAAGCGTATGGGTAAAGTTATCATGTAGCAATTCTTTGAAGAACTTCTAAATCTGTTTAACTTCGTCTGTAAAACGCCGAAATTTTTTGCAGTAATGTGTGATTTTTTTTCTTAAATTTATAGTAAAATCAGGTTAGAACCACACCAAAAAGCGATCCGAAAAATTTCTATATTCTATTTCGCTATAACAGGTAAAAATCAAAATAACGTCAGCGTATATGGAATTTCAAGCAAGTGGTCACAATTTTGACGTTCTAACCAGTTTGTCGCTATAAGCGGTATCGTTATAAACGGATATTTTTGTATTTTTAAACTTCTACTTATTCATTACAATATGTTTTTTTTTTCATAATAAATGCAATTTTGTGTAACACGGCTTTAAATAAAAAAAATCTGTTTCTTTAATAGATTTTTTATGCAATCCTGAAATAAAATTTCTTTTTCTTTTTAAGATATGTTTATTTCAATGAAGTTATTAATTTAATTTTCATGTCTTAAATCTATATATAAATATACAATTGGTTGTATTAATTCATATTTTTCTTTTGTTCTAATTTTTTTAGCTCAATTGTAACCAATAATAATACAATACTGACATCTACAGATACAATAACACAATGAAACTGAAACATAAAAGATCTTTTATTATATCGTTATATTATATTACACAATGAATGCCAACTACCCCTGACTAATAATGAACTTACAATCCGTTAAACAAAAAGAAAACATTCTCCGTCTATAATAAACTTCTCGCAATGCTCTGTACTTTTGCAAAGTTATTTCCCGACCTTATCTTTATCTTTAAATGGGGGTAGTTCCAAGACACAAGTTAGACTTCTTGTAACTGCTTGGGAATGTTCAACTGGTCCCTGAAGTCAAGTTCAAAACGACAAAAACCGGAGTATGAATAAAATATGTTTCTGGTCACAGGAAGTAAATACGTAAAATTAATGTGATATTAAATATTTATAAATTAATACAGTTGATTGATTATAATCTATTTTCATTGGGGAATATATTGATCGAATATTACTTCAATAAATTAAATTTATTAATTTTAATAATAAATAGTGATAAGAATACAAAACGAAAAGAAAAGTTGAGTAAATTAAATATTTTTTCGCTACTAACTGAGACATCCACTATTATTAAGCTTTATTTCACATGCGAAATTGTTTTTTACTACCGCTTACTTGGTAACCGTGGCCACCTAGGTCAATATTAAATTATTATTAACTGTGGTCGATAATAAAAACTGTCACTTTTAAAAGAAACTTAAATCTCCAAATACAAATATATATGTTTTGAGTCATTTCACTCAAGAAAAGTGTAAAGTATGGATTCACATTTAAATTTGCTACGTAATTTAAATAAGTAAATCAACTAAAACTAACTAAAGAATCAAAAATGAGGTTGACAAACTGAAACGTTAAATATAAAAATAAAAACAGACAACTTTATCTTTGTGAATATTAAGAAACAACAAGTTTATGTTCATGTCAAAATATTTATTATTGTCAATAATTTTTTTTTAGTAGTAGTAGTAGTATATACCATAGATGAGATGACTACTATTAACCAGTGCCTAATGTCCCTCGGTTGAGTCGTACCTCGGGATTCAACTTGGTGCTAAGTTAATAATGGTTGTTTTCTCAACTTTGGTGTATAATATACTATTGTACCAACTCAAAACTCTGTTTAAAGTTACAGAAAATATGTATACAATATTTCAGATGACAAGTGAATCTTGCAATTTCAAAAGCTGAACAGTGCAAAATTTTACATACAATCTTTCTAGATCAAATCTTACATCTTATTTTAAAAAAAATATGTAATTTTAAACCCTGAATCAATTCAAAATAATATTATTTTGTACAGCAAGGTTGGGAAAACTATAATTATTGACCTAGCGCCAAACCTGAACATGCAAGTACGAAGCACCTGAGGGATACAAGGCGCTGCTTAACCGTGGTACATAATATTCACTACTAGCTCATAAATTCCAATTCTACTTGGTCATAACGATGATTTTGACATGAATTTTTACTTGTACTTAATATTCATATTATTAACCTTACTTTTGATTCTTGATTTGTTTTATTTGATTAACTTATTTATATTAGACGGTAAATTTAAATTGTGAATCCATAGTTTACACTTTTTTTAGATTAATGAGTCAATTAATATATGAATAAGAAAGCCTGAATTTCTTTAAAAAATAACAGGTTTGCCTTGTTTACTTAGGTCAATAATCAATTATTAATTACTGATATTAATAATAAATTGTTATTGAACTAGGTTAGCATGGTTATCGTGTAAAAGGTAGTGAAAAACATTTTCTCATGTCAAATAATGGTAAATAAAGGTGAGTGTCTAGGCCAGTATTGAAAAAAAATATTTTACTTGTTACTCACTTATAAATCTTCATTTAGGTACTTTATTTATAAGCTACTAACATGTAAAAGTATCTCTCAGTTTTTCTGGTTAATAGTTGAGTTGTTTCATTGTTCAAACTGTGTTTTGTCCCTGTTATACATATTTTTGACGTAGCTTTAGTAACTAAATTTTATTTAAAAGTGAATAATAAATAAACTATTGTACAATATACGTCAGATAACAGTTTTTACTGCTACTACGAGCTAACAGGCTCGCCTAAATGGCTCGCTAGTCATTTCGTCCTATCACCATTGACAACCTTTTTACCTTGCTAATACTGTAAAATATTTATTTGTCAAAATAGTGGTATTAACTGCATAGACAATCCAATAACTCAATAAGTTGTTTATGATATCGTGCTAAAATATGGATTGGATATTTATTAAACCTTTATCTATAAAATTATTAACAAAAACATAATTATATTAAACCAGTGGTATTAAACACATTGCCATAAATATAATACATAATACATTTTAAACAGTTTTGTACACCGGGCTCAAATTTGCATCAAATATTTATTGAAAATTTATCGATGGATTTGTAATTTAAATTTATTAAAATAGTACATAATAGATGATGTATTTTAAACCGTGTAAACTGTAGGCATGGAACTGAGACAAAAATAACAAATGTTTAATGATTTATCTGTAAAAATAGCTGCGTTAGATTGATTTTATTATTATTTGTAATTATTGTTTTTTTTTATAAAATACTGGATAAACTACCCCTAAAATAGCAATAGTCATGGGATTGAAATAAAAATAACAAATGTATAACGGTTTATCTGTAAAGTTAGCTACTTTAATTTATTTTGTTATTAAATAGACAATATTTGGGTTTTAATTCTGTAAAAATTTATTAATTACAACGTTTCGACAGCTCAGTGCTGCCTTCGTGAGGTAAATAATTATTTTGTTATTATTTGAAATTATTGTGTTGTCAAATTACGCTAAAAAATATATGAATTTTATTTTGTATTTACTATATAAATTCAAAATTAATTTATGTAATATTGTTCACTTTAACAGTAATTTCAATTAATAATAAAAATAAAATAACGCAGATAACTTGACAGATAAACCGTTACACATTTGTTCATTTTTGTTTTTATTTCACGGCTACCGCTGATTTTTGGGTGATTTACGTCATTATCATACATAATTTCAAAACTTTACAAGGCAGGTAAATTTATGTTTGCTCACTGATTCAGATGAAAAATTTTATGCTCTACAACTGTTTTTTAAAGCTTTTTTACATAAAATAATTAGGAAAGCAGGAAATTTCAAAAATATGAATTTATGTGTAAAATCCTTATTTTCGGATGTATGAGTCACTACCCTGTTTATACATATAGATTTATAAAAATTCATTTATCATAGGTATTAGTACAATTAAATAGTTTAGTGAAATACAAACTTTGACGAAATTTATTTGAATCTTTTCTGCTGATTCATAATAAAACTTTTAAACCAGTGATACTAAAAATTTTATCTGAATTATAATACAATTATATATTAAAATATATATTTTTTGCGAATTGAAGTTCGAAACAATGCCTGAAATTCGCATTCCAAACACAATCCATAATTCATTATTTCACCTGGAATTTTCCAGACTTAGAAATTTCCAACTTTGAAACTTTGTGAAATATTCAGGAACTTAACTTTTTCTTTGGCTCATAATAAACAAAGTCTATTGTTTTTCACAGCCTACATTAAAAATGTACAAATGTACACATTCCACTGTTTACAATTGCAGAGGTAACTACGATCATTACACGAGTTCTGCAGCAAATGTTAGTCCTGTCCACCCCCACCGCTGTCCGTGACGTCATCGAGTTGAAAGCCGCGGAATTTATGCGCATTATTCATGAATTTTCGTTTTAAAATGTTTTGTGTCGAACACGAAAAAAGGTAAATATGAAGATCTAGTAAAAAATATGAATGTAAGCTGTTACAATTTTCGAATTATATGAAATTATTATTCATTATTAAATCTACACTTTTGGTAAGGCAAATGAATTTAGCTGTGGTTTTGCCATGTAAAATTTTATTAAATCATAAAATATCACGATTTAATTACCAATTTGTGTAGTTCATTTTATATTTTCAGAATTCAGAAGGTACGTACATATATTAAATTATTTTATTTGCATACCTGTACAATATATCCTTTATATTACAAATGAAATAATAAAATCATATGAATAATTATCATAGTACGTGCATTGCTTTTAAGTTAATATAACTATTGTTGATGTCAAAGAATACATTATTTTCATCTAGAAACTCTTTTAGGGAGGGGCGAATCAGGGCTGTCATTAAGATTTTAAAAAAGGGGGCGTACATTTTTATCTTTCAAACAACTCATATTTTGTTAATGAATAATGACATTATTTTTATTATACCAACATATTTTACGAAAATATTATATACAAAAATAATGTAACTATAAATATAAATACTACAATCTCATTAGTTTGCATTTGCTAAAAATAAAAAAATATTCAGATTCTTGAAAGCAAGTTACTACACTACTTGTATCATCTTGCAACAGTCCACAGTTATTTAAAAAATTGTTAGTAGTTTGAAGTTTTAATCATCAGCGTAAAGTACTACTTCGGAATGTTAACTATCTCAACAATGCCATTTATGAATAATATAAATAGTAAAGGACCTAAATTAGAACCTTGTGGAACACCTCAGGTGACAAAGTAAGGTTCAGATTTGATTCTGTTAATTTCAACTAAAAGTAGTTATTTGTATATCAAGGGACTAAAGTGTAAT
This sequence comes from Stenolophus ochropezus, assembly GCA_035578165.1. Lineage (NCBI taxonomy): Eukaryota > Metazoa > Arthropoda > Insecta > Coleoptera > Carabidae > Stenolophus > Stenolophus ochropezus. The sequence goes on along the minus strand of JAQOWZ010000002.1, from coordinate 45,387,864 downwards.
TTTTTATTACGTATATGGAATTTATTCTACGAGGCGATAGCCGAGGAGAATAAACAACCATATGAGTAATAAAAAATACTTTAGTATACATTATATTTTATCCGAAATCATTAAATTATAAATTAAAAACAAATAAATAGCATTATGTGTTTGTATAAGGTCAGCTAGCTATTAAGACGGGGATAACAATCGTACTGTCAAAGTGTCGAATATTCTTTACAATTTTTATTTATGTTTACACATGCTTAAACGTCATCTGCATGAAATCAGATAAATTATTATCAAAGGTAACTAATAAATAAATTCACCAATAATATTATGTAATTATGTTATTTTATGTATTGCTAAAATAAACTGTAAAAATTTAATACTATTCAAATATAAGTTAATTTAGTTTGACAGATGAGTCCGTAAAGTTAAATTTTGATATAAGAGTCTGTAAAGTTTTACTTTAGCTATACTACTTTGGCTAACTTCGCAGAATGATATCGTGTACTTTAATATCGATTTCGAAAAAATTAATTTCACATTGTTTCATAATTATTTTTACACCTAAAGGGATTCACAAATAATTGTGTTTCTACAATAATTATTCCTGACATTTCTGCTTCAAAACAAGCAAAACTTTATATTGTCTTTGTATATGAGACGTCTTTGCAGTCAAGATTTGTTTATATTATTTTCAAAATTAAAAACACTTGCCCCCCCTCCCCCCTCATATCCGCCACAGAAAATTGCATATGTGTAAATAGAGAATGTTTAGCTTATGGTTTTAACTAAACCTGAATTTGGATCTCACTTTGATCTTTTTCACCAATTCTCACTTGAAGTAGGTCCTTATGGTACATTTTTTACCAAGAAGTAATGTGGTAAACACTCTTAAAGACAAAAATATGTGACACATATCTGTGATAAAACAGATTGGCAAACCCAAACAGCAGCAATGTGTAATTCGTGAATAACATTTAAAAATGGGAAATAATAGTTATCATATTATAAAATAAATGACTATTCGGTTCTACTAAAAATTGTGTTTGATATTAAAAATAGAAATCATGTACAAAAATAATAACTTAGATGAAAAGGATGTAAAGGTGAAGCAATATTTTATAAACATTGTTAATACTCTTGTCAAAATATAATTTTAGATATTAATTTCAAAATACGTGTTCGATTTTTTACATATTCATCACATGAATTTACAAATTTGTAGTGAAACAGAAAAATAATGTATTTAGAAATTGGAAATAGATTTTGTAGTAATTCCAAAATTTACCTTCAATATTTAATGTATGTACATATATGTAAATGTTCATGTTTTATTCATTAGCGAAAATCGTTTAATTACTAAGTCTATGCAACTAAACTAATTGCATTCATTGCAGGTGTTGGTGTTATTATCTTAATATTACTTGGAAATTGATTTCCTCCAAATATTATTTGTGTGGAATAAATATTTTGTTTGTAAATATAAGTAAAATTATATTAAATAATTCAATTCAACTTATAATTTTTAATATATCATGAAGACAGAAATCTAAAGGATGCAGAGAGGAAGTGGTTTTGATAAACTGAGTTCAAATCCCGTCTTTTATCAAATACGTCAGGTGTGTGTGTGATAAAAGCTTTTTGTAGTAGAAATATAAATATTTGCCAAAATCTGCGATAAATCAGATAGGATATAAATACATAATAAGCCGTGAATGATACATTATTTATATATGTATATACAGGGTATTAAAAAATAAGTCTTCAAGATTTATAGGACATGGAGAAGTAAAAATAAATCAAAAAGTATTACACAACAAGTGTCCATACATGAACCGTCTCAGAGATATGGGTGTTTTAATTTAGATATAATCAAAAAAGTAAATACTGACAGCCATGATTTTTTTTTATTTTAATAAATTATTGCGGTGAAACGAACAACCATGTAAGTGTCAAAGATGACAATGGGACCTATTCTGTAACTCAGTGGTTAATTTTTAACCAGTTGCTAAAATTTTTGACAAATAAAAACAAATATTACAAGTGATGTTTTGATATTTTCTCCAGTGCTATCTATTTCCATTGGAGAAAAAAATTAACAAGTCAATGAATAGAACAATATTGCCAAACTAATGCTGGGTCTTCTAGAAAGAGTTCGTTGTTCATTTTTCTGGAAATGCACTGTGTGTATTAAAATGGAAGGAAGACATTTCGGATATGTCATTTAATTTGTGATTACTGTTTTGTTTTATGTAACTTTAAATAATTATTTACAAAAAAAATCATGACAGTCGGTATTTACACAGGATTACATCTGAATTAAAATTCCCACATATCTGAAATAGCTCATTTTTGGACACATACTTTTCAAACTATTTTGACTTTTTCTTCATGTTCTATAAATGTTGAACATTTATTGTTTAACACCCTGCATGTAATATAATACAAATACTTATAATGTTATATTAATTTACTAATAGAAGTTATATATTTATGAATTATATTTAGAAAAGTATAAAGTAAATAGTAATTACATGTTGATTTTGTTATTTTACTTTGTTATTACATTATAAATTCATTTGTTTACTACGAAAGGGTCTTGATATTTATTTATTTTTGTTTTAAGGATGCATTTCTTGTTTAAGATAAAATATGCTTTAATGGTTTAATTTGTTTACAGTATTTAGCCTTTTGTATTGTATTATAAATTCATTTGTTTGTAAGGGATAAACGAAACAAGAACGAAGTAGTGTAAAGAGAATAAGAGTGCTCACAATAAAAGAACCAATATTTTAAAGAAAATCCAATAGAGAACGAAACAAACGCATCCTGAAACAAGTGCTATCTCACATGTCACTTCTACAGCACCAATAACTGTCAAAATAAACAAGGCGGAATCACCAACATCCACGGATTTCCACAAATCACACCCGGGAACACAGTCAAATCTCGGCGGGAGCACGCGATACTGCCGGAAAGTGCACGTTTATACCGGCGTACTACCGACGCAGAAATAATACTTTCAGTTGTGTTTCAGCGGCCTGAATGCGGTCGGCGCCGTTCGGCTCACCTCGGCCGCGCTCGGCTGCAGGAAAATTCAGTAATTGGAAAATGCAAAATGCTTTATTTGTTTGAGACAATTAGACCTGAATTTTTAATGCCGAAAACAGCATTAGGAAAATGAAAAGATTTACGTTAATTTTTATGAAGAGAAGAATGAAGAATGTTGCGGTATTAAGCAATTATGAACTATATTTGAATATTAAATAAAACATTATTTTTAAAGTCAATTGACATACGAGTATATGATGAACAGAACTGGGGTGGGATTTTGTAACTGCATAACGTACTCAAATAACAGTTGATTATGTTATTTGAGTCCGTTTTCATAACAAATGATAAATAGCATCTGTCAAAGAACAATTAGATGTCTACGTCAAAAACTAAAAGTTAATTTATAACTAAGTAATACCTAAGTAATTAATATAATTATATATTTTGTTATATGAGTATGGTGCGATACTTATTTTATAAGGATATTAAATATTCATTTGAATTTAAATATTTTATAAATACAAAATTTTATGTTTGTGTGTGTTATATTCACCGGTTATAGAACGCACTCACACCATAACGGACTTAGTTACAGAATCCCACCCCTGTCATTACTTATTAACTTTATTATTATTCTTAGATGGAAAAGAGGAACAAAGCCTCAAGTATCTACATGAGGTATTTGTTTTATAAAAAATATTTGCATTTTGGAGGTGTATGTTACAGCCTCCACTACAGCTCACCGGCTAATTTATCGATTAAATATATGCAAAAATAATATAAAAATACCATCTGTAAAAAATGTATCAAATAAAATAATGTAATTTAACTCATAAATTTTTGTTATTTTCTCAATATGTTCTCCTATTTGTACAACAAAAAATAAATATAACTTTATTTATTTAGCACAAAACAAAAACTAATAACTAATTTAAAAAAATGCCATTCTTTTAACGGAATACAACGTTTTTTTCGTTTCGACAAAGACTATACCTATTAACTATTATATGACTCTTCAATATTGTGCAAATTTTAGAAACTCATATTCACGTACAAATAGATAACATTAATTATAATATATAACTGGTATTAAAAATGAATGTTAATGTTGGCTAAAACAGCTTTTATTCATAGAAGATAGGTAATAGGTGTCACTATTCTCAGCCTTAAAAATATCGGTTAAAATAACAGTTAAAGTAATTTTCGTCTAAATATCAGTTACCGCTTTTTTAATCGGTTGCATGTAGTGATTCGGAGGAGACGAAATATTTCTTGAATCTCGCTTATCTCGTCTTGAAATATCTTGTCCTGGACAAGACGAGAATGACTAATAACAAAGCTTCGAGACGAGAAAAAAAATCGAGATTCTCGAATTTCAATAATTTCTTCAAAATTTCTATAGGTTTTAAAATTATTTTCCTTCAAACGTCATAAATGAAATATCTTTTTTTGTGACTTAATTCGCAAGATAGAAAATAATGCACAATGGAAATATAGCTACTTAAATAACTTAAACAAGAATTCATAGAAAATATGTAGAATCAGCGAATAAGAAATAACTGGTTCAATATAAACCTGCAATATCGTACATAGTAACAATGTACCATTCAAAAAACAAAATCAGAAACCTGAAATTTTATCATATTAGTGCATTTTTATATGACTATCTGGTACGCAGAGACAATATGTAGGTGGAGCAGATAATTATATTGTACTTACATTTTTATACCAATAATTATAGTCTGAAAAACAATTTGATTTTTCCCTAAATATACGTTTTCTTCTTAATTTCCCAAAAGAATGTTCAATTTCCTTAGATCTATTCAAATTTCCCTAGGTATGGAGACACAGTGCACAGATGGCGAGCGTGACAAAGCCTGCAATATTCGACCTTGAAAACTCGAGAAATCTTCAGTTTTTGAAAATCTCTATTTCCTTATGTATCATAAAGACATAATATATTTAATATTTTATTTTTAATTTGGTTAATCCGTATTTATTATAAAAATTTAATATCGATTGTTTCGTCCATTTGGAAAAAGGAATTTACATTGAAAATATGGTTAAATATAGTAATAATATTAAAATTATCATAAAATGTTCATTATTTACAAATAAATAATTTAAAAATGTAAGCGGGGTTTCTATGATGTCGAATCTCCGTCTGAAGAATGGTTCATCATATACAGTGGCTCACAAAATTATTCGTACACCTAAGTTGTACATTTAAAAAGTGAAAAATGGAGTACTTTCAAAAAAATATTGATGTATTATTGACGGGATCAGATTCTCTTATTTTCCAGAAACAAAATGCAATAGCCAATTATGAAAAAAATATTATTTTTCTTATGTTAATTAAATAAAAACAAAATGTGTACAAGAACTAGGTACACAAAATTATTCGTACACTTATGAAATCTTACATATAACGAGTCAATATTTATATTTATAAACTTGAAACATCTGTGATTGCATAATTATCATTTGTCTGAGTATTTTGTATAAGATTTTTTAAAAAATAGTACACAAAAATAAGAAATTATGGTAGTTGAAAGGCTAATTTGCTTGAAATTACTTTGCCAGTGTAAATCTTTAAGGGAGGTTGACAAAATTAAACGAAGATCGCACTAAATGTTGAGAACCATATAAGTAAATATAAAAATGAAAACTAGTAGAAAAATATTCACCGTGGAGGCCTTAAATTATTTTTAAGTCAGCAGAATAAACTATATATTGAGCGTTAAGTGAAATCAAATCCTGAAAATCCCCTGAATAAATTAATATTAAGAATAACTAAATTTTTTAAGGGTCTATTGGAACATAGACTATTCAAAGAACTTTAAGAAATTTTGGTTCTAATGGTCTTATAGTAAAAAGTGGGCCCTATAATTCCAAACAAAATAAAATACAGAGACTCGCATTTGGAAGTAGTACATTAACACGAATTGTGTTTTTTGGAAATTGGTAATTTTGCGGATTTGAGTGGAATGGCAAATCTTTTGATTGGAGAAATCCAAATTCTGAGCTTAATAACTGCAATTTATGTAGTAGAGTGAAACACTGCGGCAGGATCATATTAGTTTGGGGATATGTAGGAGCTCCTTATGACTATATGGCCATTAAAATCAAAATTTCTTAGAGTTCTTCGAATAGTCTATGTTTCAATATATCCTCCAAAAATTTCAGATATATTTTTTGTTAATTTATTCAGGAGTTTTTAGTATTTAATTTCATTTAATGCTCAATAAATCGTTCATTCTGCTGATTAAAAATTTTCTTACGGTCCCCACGGCAAATATTTTTCAACTACTGCTCATTTTTATATTTCCTTCTAATGTTGTTAACAATTGAGAGCAATATTCATACAATTTTGACAACCTCCCTTAAAGATTTACACTGGCAAAGTCATTTCACATAGATTCGTCTTTCAACTACCGTAATTTCTGGTTTTTGCGACCCATTTTTGGAAAAAACCTTTTACAAAATACTCAAACAAATGATAATTATGTAATCACAGATGTTTTATATTTATAACTATTAATATTGACTCGTTATATGTAAGATTTCATAAGTGTACGAATAATTTTGTGTACCTGTTTTTTGTATGCATTTTGTTTTTATTTAATTTACATAAGAAAAATAATAATTTTTTCATAATTGGCTATTGCATTTTATTACTGGAATATGAGAGAATATGATCCCGTCAGTAATATATCAATATTATTTTTAAAAGTACTCCACTTATCACTTTTTAAATAGAAAACTTAGGTGTACGAATAATTCTGTGAGCCACTGTATGTATTACTACTTCTACTTCTCTTTCACGTATTTTTATTTTGAAAACTAATGTAATTTGAGAATCAAAAAACTTGGAAAAAAAAACCTACTGTCGAAAGTCGAAAGGATAAATGATTTTACCTATAATTTAATAGAAAAATGTGAACAAACCAAATTTCTATTGTTTAATTAATTATTTATAACGTATAATACCATGTATCAACTATAAATTCTTTTGTTATATATTTGTTGTTTCATGTTTTTATACATTAAATTACAATTATTGAATTCATATGTAGTAAACTAATTAATTTATTAAACAAACTCGAACGTTTGTTACATTTAATAAATTAATTCCCATGGTTGATAATAAATTATTATTGTCTGTTGTATTGTATCCTGGTTTTAATTTCCGGATTTATTCATTCACCTTATTCAATCTTTCCTTTTGTATCTTTATTGAAATTTAATATTAGGAAATACACAATTACATATATTTTACGTACCAATTCGTTTCATGAATAAATTTGTCTAGATCTAGAATATTGTGCATGCATTTTTAATTTTCTCTTCATACTTTAATTAATAAGAAAAAAGGCATAATTATTTCATTTCAACGAAACGCTTTAATTTAGTTCGTTATGTATCTTAATTTTGTAATTAGTTCGTTTTCATTTTTATTTTCTTTTGTATTTAAGCAAAGTTAAATACATTGTAGGTATTTTACATTTTTAGCTAGGTACTTTTACTGCTGATAAGTTAATATTTACTTGACAACTATCAACATGCGAAATGCTTGTTTTTTGTCTACAGGATGCAAAAGTCTTTTACATCATGGACGAAGTATCTATTAATATATCTAGGATAATTACGAGTATCATAACCGCCGCAGATGTCAATTGAATTTTGAGAGCGAGGATTTTAAGATATCTAAGGTCTGGTATGATATATAACATTATTAATAAATATTATTTTATAAAATTCTCATGTGAGTAACGTTTCCGTGATCAAGTCTATATGGGTTCATATGATAGCTGTATTATCCAATTTTCCCACGTTATTGTGACAAATCTGTACGGTAATATGATTACCATTTTGACTTGTCAAAATTAAATGGGATATAAAGATATAATTATGACTCAGTTATCTTGCCACTAAAAGTATTTTACATCCAGCATTTTTTTTAATAAAATAAAGGGTCACAATTTAATCAAATCTTCTTATTTTAGTGTCTTCGTTCATTAATTTTTAATATCATTTCAACAGTATCGAACAAGAAAATATTGAATTATTTCACTTGAAAATTGGTATAATATAAACATTTGTTTCTGTTTTCAACTAATTGTCAACTGACAAAAAAATATTAAAAAAGAATCAAAAATAACTATTTTAATGAAATGTCCAATTATTTAAAATAATTGTATATCATTTTTTTTAACACACGTTCACTTTCACTAATTTGAATATAAAATCTCAGGAAGGAGGGTTGCAATCTAGTGGCTAGATGAAAAACTGCGACGGAAGTCGACATATTGAAAACCCAAGTATGGCTCATTTCTTGTTGAGCATTTGATTAAGTTGAAGATGCTTGCACTAAATTCTAATTTAGCAGCGTGTTCTTCAGTCTATAAAAATAAAATTAATTGTATCACAATTATTTAACTTTCTTTGCATATTCAGCATTCCTGTATAGTAATAATTATGGTAAGTTGCCTGTAGCTGTTTCCAAACCATGAAGAATAAAAGGTTAGAAATTTAATTTCACCAGTAAGTATTTTGCATCGTACAACTATTATAATGAAAGATGAAGCAATACATTGATGTAGATATTAAGAATTATATTGCATATTGTCAAATGAGAATGAACACCGTCTTGTAACTTAAATGTCAAAAAATAATTTCATTCCCGCATCATAGTAATTTTAAATAAAGGGTCAGAATATACATTTCTACTGTTCATAAAATTCTTTATTTTAATTAAATAAGAGTCAATGGAAACTGTTATACATATTTATTATGTATTATACTTACTACAACAAGTATAATTATAATGTTTAAAGGACAATAAAACTTCAATTTTTGTATTTACTTTATATTCTATATGTAACTATTTTACCTCTTACTTTTTGTACTCTTTTCACAATTAAAATTTTTGACTGTATCTTGCTAATATTACGCAATAGATTAATTGTTATTTACTAGTAAATAAAATAGAAACTATAACCAAATCCTGTCATTTACCAATGTTGTGTCAATACAATAACAAAACAGATTAATAGTTTGTAAAGATTAGTTTCCCTGGTGAATAAATTGTTCAAATAAACGATAGTTTCCAATTGACAGGTTTACAAGTGAGTAACAAATAAAATATATACCTAGCATTAGAATATTTGTTTTGTTTGTATATAACATATTTATCAATCAATATAACAATATAAATACATGTTAGGAGGTACCTCAAACCTAGTCAATGTTCTAGTGTCGTTCTATGCAAATATTGTCTGTAGTATCGATGTTTATAAAGCACACAGCACTAATCACACAGGTCTGTAATTACGAGTACTAATTGCTCGTGATCTAGACTGAAAACATACCGGCATTCCATCATTTGGAGTAGGTACCTGTTGTTTGCCTCGAATTCTACAGGTGAATAAAGGTCCAAACAAATAATTCAGCAGTCTGAGAATCGATTAACCCTCTTCTCTACCGAGAAATAAGTAATTATTAACAAATAAAAACACAATTTGTGTTAGAAAGAATAATAATTGAAAGTATATCACTCACGGCATATTAGACAGGGTAAGTCCGAGAGAGATACCATACATCTTTTTAAAGTTTAATAACTCTTACCTAAGTAACAGCAATTTTTTTTTACAATATTATATGGATGCATTAGTGTTTGTAGTTTTTATTGATTATTGCAAACTACTCAGTTTAAAAAAAAAAAACATATATGAAAATGTGCAAAATGCCATCAGTCCCGATTAAATTAGATGACTCGGAATATTAGGGTGAGATGGTATTGACATATTAATACATTTTTCATCAGAAAATTACTTAAATTTTTTATTATTGATGATATAGAAATTTAAAAAAAAGTAATCCTTTCAATAAATATAATGTACCCACAAAAGAAAATATGTAGCAACATAATAAAATATAACAGATTTGTATTATTTTTTTTTTGAAGTGCGGTTTATTTTTCATAAGAATTAACATTGAAATTACTTTTACGTTTATAATTAGTCGAAATGTTTAGAAACAATTTAAAACAATGGTAAATTTATTAAAATAAAACCGTGTCGTCTCTCCCGATTTTCTCGATGAGGTAACACGGTTTCAAATTTCGCTGTCGTTCAAACAAAATTCGTAAACAGTTGTTAAACCACAAATCTAACCTTTACTTATATAATAAAGTAAAAATGGTGCTATAAAATTTAAGTTAGATCTAAATACTTGCCGTACCACAAAAACTTTCGCACCATAAAAATGAAACAAATTATCACAACTTATCTACGAAATATTTTATCGACAAAATTTCAATAGAATGATCCACTTGTACTTATATATTTGTTATACACTAAAATCGAAGCACCATCTATCAATTATTTTTAGGAAAACTAGCTTTGTGTCGTCTCTCCCGCTGTGATATCTCTACCGGATTTACCCTATTCCAAATTTATCACAAATATTGGTAATAGTACATATATTATACAGTAGATGTATAGCGAACTGTGGCTGCACCGTAAGAGCCTTTTTTGAAGAAATAAATAGTAGAGCGACTGACTCAGTGGGAAACAAAATTACGTTTTCAGAACCGTAAACTACGGAAGACTTTAAAAAAGAACTTTATTCATAATAACATTATTTAAAAAATAACACATAATATATTTTTCGCGCCACTGTTGACATATGTAAGGTTAACCACTTACATAAGTTGTAAGAATCTGATAACATTTATTATTTGGTCGTACGCAAGCTCCGCCTCAATTCATACCTCCTTGATGGTTTTAATATAATAACATTCTTTGCATTTTAAAAAACTAACGAATATTTTCAACTATTTCAAAAAATGAGTGCGTCATTCATATCATTAATGTCATTTGGTGATTTTAGCTTTGACATTTTGTGCTTCATTGTGTGTAGGTAGTTTCGTTAGTTTAATTAACACCTCTTTTTGTATGTTTCATCCATTATTATACTTTTATAAAATACACGCACATCCATTACAAATTTTATATATACAAAAAAATTATCATATTTCAAATATACTTGAAAGGTATGTTACCACATAGATATGAACACTCTAAGGTATTGTTGGTCACAAGTTAAATTTTAACCAGAGTTAAATGTATTAACTCTAGATTAAATTTGAAAATGTGTTCCACAATAAAGAGTTAAACTTAACCTGTATTAAGGAGTTAAGATAACCCGTTTAGTCGATGTAGTTTAATTTTAACTTTGGGTTAAAATGACATTTCTACTTTTAATTGGTTAAATATTCAGAGGAGAGAATTGATCATTCTTATTTTTTGTTTCAAATAGAAGTATTTTTGTAATTAATAGTGGCTACTGGCTACTATAGATATTTTAATTCCATTTTTTTGTAGTTTGAGTCAATGATTACCAGAAGAGATTCTTCAGATGTTGAGTTCCTAGTTTCTAATAATGTATATTATTTCTAGACAATGACATATTACATATAATAACATATCTGAATTTTATAACGACTTTAGAAATAAATAAAAACATAAAAAACATTCGGTTGTCGTCCGTGAGACAATTTAGATGTGTATGTGCTTTTTTGAATTTTGTACGATGTATGTAATACTGAATGAATCTACGAATGTATGCTGTTTACATGATTATAATCTATAGATTCTACTTACCCTGATGAAGGTATAAGTGTATACCGAAACGTCGGTTTTGTAGGAATAAATGCTGTATGACTGAAATTTCGATTAATTGTTTTTTATCTATATTGTCAGAAGTTGTTAAAAATAATAAGTCTCCTGGAAATGCTTGAAGATATTTTCCTACATACGTACATCCTTGAGAATAAGACAATATGTAATACATTCAGAAAAGATTTAATTAACATTGTCTTGATCTTCGTCTGTTATACGTGAGAGCAAAGGAAACTGTGTTTATAGGTAAACAGCGATAATTGTATCCTCTTATAACAAAAGAGGATGGATACGATAATGAAAACCAGGTTACAAGAGTTTGTAGATGTAGTAATTACTAGAATTTATTTGAAAGTTGTGATCGCCATTTTGGAAACCTTTAACATTTAACTGATGTGATGTTTTCGGGGAAGTTTAGCAGTAATAATTTATCATCAAGTTTATGGAATGTTGAAGTAGGGTCGTTAAATAACATAATTTGGGGTGAGACATCAAAATAAGTGGAGAAAAACTTTAGCAGATCGTGTGGTCACCGAAAGGTTTGCAATTCATTATTTTTAACAATGTTTGCTTTTGTGATGCAAATCCTATGGATTATTTGAGATTATTCTCTAAACGGTTTCTACAAAAAAAGTTTGCTTTTCCGACAACCCAATTTTTTTTAAAAGGATACGAGTATGTTGCTACGTGACACACGTGCTTTGGGTTACACTTTCAAAATGTAATACCTACATTATTTTTCTTCGAATTTATTTACTAAAATCTAGATAAAATAAAATAAAATATTTAAAATTAAATTACATTATTTATTTAATTTTTTTAAATTAAATCGAAACCTGGATGAAGTTTATTTGAAATACACCTGAAAGGTATATTGCCACATGATTATAAACACTCTTATGTATTGTGGGTCACATTTTTAATAATTTTACAAATTTTAATATACAGGGTGAACACGAACCTAATGTCATAAATTTAAGGGTATATAGTATTTAATGTGTAGATTACGAAACAGAAAGAATTTTTTGAAAATTCGCCTATTTAAGGGTAGTTTTCATGAAGCTCACATTTTTGGTACCACTGGACCACTGGGAACACATTATTTTATAAATAAAAACATAATTAAATACTTAAAACTAATTTACGTAATGTTGAAGGGTAATCAAAACTTCATTATTTTTAATAATATTTATTTTGAGAGTTCATTGCCCCAAAAAACGATAAATATTAACATTTCACTGGCTTATTTTTATTAAAAAAAAAGAACAAACAAAAACACAAAGGATTAATATTAAACTTATAAATGGTAATAATACTATTAACTTACATTTTCTTGTATCAAAACAAAGAATAAATACAAAAATTCATAAATATTGTTCAAAATTATCACCTCTCACAGCCACACACAGTGCACTACGTTGAATTAGTGACACACTACATGCCAAGTGCATATGATTTTGTTGTTGAATAATTTGTACACTATTTTGGATCCGTATCCTCAATTCTTCAATAATTTCTGGCGGGCTTTGGTTATCATAAACTAGAGAATTTAAATGACCCCATAGATAGAAGTCCAAGGGATTGAGATCAGATGATCTTGGTGGTCACTGCACAGGACCTCCACGGCCAATCCACCTGTTTCCGTATAGATATTATTTAAATGCTGACGCACATTTCTCGCAAAATGAGGAGGAGCACCACCATGCTGAAACCATGAATTTTGACGAACATTTAATGGAATATCTTCCAATAATACTGGAAGGATATTTTGCAAAAAATCCAAATACTGATTACCATTTAATGTTTGGGGAGTATGTACACAACAACATGTGGATTTCTTTGGGCCCAATAATGCGAGTTGTGGAAATTATAAACACCGGCACGTGTGAAAATTGCTTCATCACTAAATAATATTGAAGAAGTAAAATTCACGTTTGTAGCATTTTGTTCAAGAATCCATTGACAAAATGTCATTCTAGCGTGGTGATCAGCAGGCTTAAACCCTTGGATTCGTTGAAAATGATAAGGATGATAATCATTTTTATGCAAAATGTTTACAACAGTCGCCTGAGATATGTCTCCCACAATACGAGATATTTCTCTGGTACTAATTGTTGGGTCGTCATGCACTAGGTCTAGGACTTCATCCTACATGTCGTGGCGCAATCTGCGACCGCCGCCATCACGTCCAGAATTCCTTTTTAAATTTCTCGTGTCGCGAAGACGTTGTGTCACAGTGATAAACATCCTGCGATCAGGGTGGCGTCTTCGAGGATACCGTTCGGCATACAATTCTGCTGCTAATACCGCGTTTTTTCTCACTTCACCATAAATTAACAACATGTCCACTAACTCAGAATTAGAATACATTTTTTTAAGAACAGGAACACTGCCAAAATGACCTATGTCAATACTTTCAAGAATAATACTGAAATATTTTATTTATTACACAATTACGTTCGTCAAAAATTCTATTTAATTAATTAGAATCTTATACAAGTAATTTTGAACGTACTTCTGTTAACCATATTTTTAATGAAATATTAATTAAAACAGCAGTAAAAAAAGTTTTGCTAAGAAACGACGAATTTTCATTTTTCGAATTTTCAAATAATTCTTTCTGTTTCGTAATCTACTCATTAAATACTATATACCCTTAAATTTATGACATTAGGTTCGTGTTCACCCTGTATAACTTTCATAAATTTTTAAGAAACGAGCAATGGCTGCTCACTTGGTTAATACGTTCCGAATGGTTAATGAAGTGTGAGATCTGGGATTCAAATTCTAGTTTCGCCAATCTTTATTAAAATAAAATTTACGCTGAATCGAGTGTCGTCAAAAGAAAAGACAAATTGTGTGTATTTTTCACTTTAAAAAAATACTTTGTCCTTTTAATCTGGTTCTATTAAAGGCTGAAAACTGAATAACCCATTTAAATAATTTGGTTAAGAAATGTGTGACATATAAATGTAAATTAAATTCCATTAATTTATATTATTGAGAATTGTTATTTATGTTCAATAAATGTGTACCTACTTAAGTAATTAATTCTTTTTAAGTCTATTTGGAGGTTTCACTTTTACTTTTTTGTATGACTTGAACTTAACTGTTGAGGTTATGTATTTGGCAGTAAAAATATAGTAAGAAAATATAGTTAAATTTTTCTTGAGAATATTTTTGTGAAATAAAAGTAGCCAGAAAAAATATAAATAGAGCTTTTATGTCAATAAATATATTTGATTTTTCTCATAAAAAATATTTTCTCAGTGTTATTAAATTGCCTCTTTGAAAGACCTATTTACCTGTGCTAAAAACTTTTTTCGTTCGAAACACCTATTCCACCGAGCAAAAACTTTTTCTTACGGTGCGCGTCTTACCATATGAAACATCTATTTTAACGAGTATTTCAGCGTATCACCGTTCATATTTTACTGTTAGAAATACTTGTTGTATTATATGGAAGATCAATTTTGATGTGAAGACAATATTTCCCCTTAATGTACGTGTATAATGTCCATATAAATATTCAAATTTTATATTAAAACAATAAAACGAGATTAATTCAAGTCGAGACGAGACACTCCGTGGATATATGCTCACAACATACACCTCTGAAATGCAATCAAAATTGTAATTAAAATCAAGTACCTAATAAACTACTTTCATCTAGGAGGTATGTTGCCATATGACTATAAACACACTCAAGTATTGTGGGTCACATTATAACATTTTTATCTAAATTTTCTAATATCTCATTATTAAATTATTGAAATTAAATACTATTATTATAAAGAGCGCATGTATTTATGTATTAACGTAATTTATATTTATACATTATAATAACGAATTAATTTCCATAGCATTTGACAATGCTGATCTGTCTTTACGCATGCGTGTAATAATAATATTTTACTTCTAGATTGTCAAAATTCACACCAAATCTTCCTCTGTATCATTTAGAAATGATGACAATCATTTACATCTTACAAATATTGCTATTCTCATCAAACTAATGGAGTTATAGTTGAAACTAAATAATATACTTAATTCTTTTTATGAATTGAAACTGAAGTTAATCAGACATTTCAGGATGTTATCAAAGGGTATAACTAATCCGGTTTAGTGGGTAATCTTTTTTTATGAAACTGGGTGTATTATTATAAAGAGCGCATGTATTTATGAATTAACAAAATTTATATTTATTTTTTATAACAATGAATTAATTTCTATTGCATTTAACAATGTTCATCTTTCTTCATTTCTCCGTCAGAACAAATGAACATTGTTGAAACTAAATAATATACTTAATTATTTTTAAGAATTGGTAATAGAGTTAGTCGGACATTTCAGGATGTTAACAAGAGGTATAACTAATCAGGTTTAGTGACTAATCCTTATCATGCAACTGCTTGTATTATTATAAACTGCGCATGTATTTATGAATTAACATAAATTTATATTTATTTATTATAAGAATGTATTAATTTCCATTGCATTTGACAATGTTCATCTGTCTTCATTTCTACGCCAGAACAAATGAACATTAATATCGCTGCAACTGCATCGTAGATCCTTTGATCCAACCTAGACAGGTGTCAGATGTACAAGATGAATGCTTACAAGCTTTACGTTCCAAAGGACAACGCTAGCTACTTGTCATACGAGGGATCTATTTCAATTACCAAATTACCTTACCTGTAGTCGGTATGAAAAATAATATTCATGATGGATAACGGCTAATTAAATACAAGCAAAAACGACTAAATGTCAGGCAGCAGCGGATTTGTGAGATAATGAAGATAAAATATTAAGCTTAAAATATATCTCTAATGTCGGTAATTTAATGTGAAACATATTTTTATAAAGGATGTAATTTGATGCACATGTATTATATTTTAAAAAAGAATTAATAATAAAATATATAATATATAAATACATAAAATATAGATTTTTATTCATTGCTATATTCGCCGCGAAAAAGCAATGATGTTGCGTCATGTATCCAATTATCAATTTTAATAAGGGTTCATGCCTTTTAATGTACCTATAACTCGAAATGATTTTTTTTTGTACGGTGGATTGCTTAATGTAGTCTATGAACTACCAGCTCATTGCAGACAATCTAAATTTTCTAAATCGGGCGGGATTTCCCAATCTCAAATTGCAACCGACATGACGCGCTGCCTTTTGAACGATGTATGTGGTCCTGTGGACCAATTATGAAGGATGCGACGATAGGAGGATGATATGAGTCAGCGTCATGTTTTGATGACACTCAAAATCATTTTCAAATAGAGTCGAACCAAGTCTAAAGATTAAAGAAACCGGAGGCTTGAATTACATAAAGTTTATACAACTTTTCATGTTTATTCTCCAAATGTTTTATTTAATGCTTTAATTTCTGACGATGAATTGTACCAAATGGATCAGGAGATACATATCAAATATTCGACAGATATTTCGAATTCGAGTTTGTCTCGGTTCCCCTCTTTTGGAAAATGTTTTCTAAAAGATTTATCCAAGTCTAATTCTTTTAGAGAATTTACCAAAACCATCTTAATAAAAAAATCTTCAAGCATCCGTTTTGGTTGCCTCAGCAGAGAGGTCCTATTCTTTAGCATGTCTTAAGGCAAGAAAAAATATTTTTTAGGACAAGCTGTTACTGCTTCAATATGCGTTTTTTAAATATTGTATATTTTTTATTTTGCTACAAAAAATATCCTCATTCCAACAGTAGAACTATTTGACTCTACCCATTTAATTAATTCAAAATTTTATTCTCCCGTTAAAGTGAATAACTACAGATAAAATTAGATTTCATTTTAAAAAGTACCTGTTTTGTAAATTGTCCTTTTATGGGGTCATTTTTTTAAATTTACATTAGGGCCCGGATTAACTCTGGAACACATGCTCGTACCTGCATTGTTGCACCACTGCTCTAGTATAAGGTTGGAGTGCACTACACGAGATTTTTTTCAACAATAATACTAGAATTACAGAACTACATAGCTTGGTATTCTATATACCCTATTTTAAAGTCATTACTTTTCAGCGCCACCGTTGTCGTCAGTATAACTTACAAATTTCGTTAGCAATATAAGTCGTAAAACTTAAATAACATTCATTATTTGGTGACGATTTTTAACGGAGAGTTAAGATAGAGATAGGTTCTTACTAGGGCTGGGAACTTTTTTCGATATATCGATTTCTTTATCGAATAGTCGATATATCGAATACCGATATTTAAAAAAAAAATATCGATATATCGATAATTCGATATATCAATATATCGATAATGCGACAATATCGATAAGTCGATATATCGTATATACGATAATTCGATATATCGCATATTCGATAATTCGCTATATCGTATATTCGATAATTCGATATCGCATATTCGATAATTCGATATACCGTAGGTATAATCGATAATACCAGATTTCATCGGTCACCATTCGGATCTCGGAAACTGTAAGAGCTACGACTTCAGTTAAATGGGAGTTATTGTGCGCATATTCCCCATAGCTTATGAGGAAATGGCGGAAAACTGAAGGAAATATAATATATATTACAGTCTATTTTGACCGCGAAGCAAGTGGTGCTTTGAGCGACCTAATAACCGACGCACCCAATATAGGTATGCGCTATGCTATAGAGACAGCAGATTTGTGATTTTTGGTTTTCATTCGTTCCCAACGTCATCTACTTCGCAGTCGAAAGAGTAATTCGATATATCGATAATATAATGTAGGTATCGAAAACTCGATATATCGATAACTCGATATATCAATAACTAGATATATCGATAATCCGATATACCCATAATTCGATATATCGGTAATTCGATATATCGATAATTCGATAAATCGATATTTTCGATATTTTTTTCAATATCGCCCACCCCTAGTTCTTACTAGGAGGGTAATTATGAAAATCAAAATAATTTTATATACCTACATTTAGTCATCTAGCGGGCATATTTAATCAAGTATAAAAAGTTGCAAATAATTAAATTCGATCTGTCAAGTGGCCCACACTTTACAAATACTTTAACATTATTTGAAATTAATTGCTGCTGGTGACACGAAAAATATAATAAGCGACTAAGATTGTAAGTATTTTTTCGTACGGTAAACATGTACTTCGGTTCCCAAGTTCCGCCTTAGATCATACCTCCTCGATTGTTATAATGTACTTACATTCCTTGCAACTTAAATAACTATAATATATGTTATTTCTTACATTTGAATGAAAAGAAAACTTACTGTACTGGTGTGATGTGAAAGTTTCATGAATTTCTTTTACCTGAAACAAAAATTATATATATTGGTACAAATTTAATTTTCACTTCATTTTACTTAATACAAATAACAAAATGTAACAAATTATTAAAACTAAAATTGAATAAATAACGTAAAATTGATTTTTTATTTTCCTTCCATTTGTTAATAGCTGGATGCGTACTTTGTAGAAATTTCTTTTCAAGTTGCAAATAATTTATTTAAAGCGGAAAAGATAAAAGTTTCAGAAATTTAGTTATAAAATCAAATAAACTTTAATTCAATTTCAAATTTCAAATTTCCCATTTCGTATTCCCAAGGAATTGAACTTTGAAAATTAGATGACAATACATAGATATCATTTTAACATAACAGGCGTAATTCCCGGAGGTGTAACTTTACACATAATCACATTAGCAAACAAAAACTTCCCATTTGTTAATCCCGTAATCCTCTTTCCTTATTTATCAAATTTGAGTCTGAAAAATAACCCTCGTCCTTGTAAGAAACCAAGCATCAATATTTAACGAACAATTCCAGGATAACTAGATTAAAAACATCTTCTAGTCCTGTGAAATATCTCCTCTTTCACCTACAGCATTTGTCGGCGCTCCCGACAGGTGTCACGACCGTCGCCGCAAGATTAATGCTGATGGGGTCTTTGGGGAACATTGAAAAGGGGGGATCAGGGTGGTATTGTTCGTGATTATTTGATAATTAAACAAATTAGGATTAGATATAATTGAATAATTGGATATTTATTACACCTGAAGGATATGTTGCCACATGGCTATAAATACACTCATGTATTGTTGGTCACATTTAGTAATACAACATATAATATTTATTCAATAATTTTTATGTTATAATATATAGTGTCGGTTAAATTACAACACAATTTCTATTTTATAACATTATTCCAATAAGCATAAACTATTTATTTTTCAACCAATGGTTCTCAAACTGTGTGGATCAACTTTGATATTTTAAGTGGAACCATATATTTTTTTTGTTTGTCCGATAATTAATTTTATTCGGAATTCAGTGATATAATATTTGCATACCGTTTTAAGAAAATAAAAATAAGATAAATTAATAAAATATTTTTTTTATTCAGTCTACTAATCATAATGGAACGGAGGCGCGGAAAATATTTTTCAAAATTCGTAATAATTGAATAAAACAATTTTTTTAGTTTTAGTTCTGTAATTTTTTAGTCTGACAGATTGTTAAAACTATTTCTACAAGATTAACTGAACATCAACGATCGACTAGATTGAACCAGCCTGAGAAATGCCTTGGAGGATTTTCATGAAATAAAATTTCAAGACACGAAAATTATCTACATCTCTTAACACAAGATTAATTAGAGAAGCCATTGAGATTACTATGAATATTAGTTTCAATCACAGCGATGGTTTGAAAATTAGTAAAGCATGACCTCCTATATTAAATATGTTTTCTTAGTTACTTGTTTATTTGCTTTGTTTTATTGTCATTATCCTGAAGAAGACAGAAGTTTATGCTGCCGAAACGTTGGGTTCAATAAATAAAAACTTACAGAAGTAAAACTAAAAAAGTTGTTTTATTCAATAATAAGATGTATAGTAGTTTTCTTCAATAAGTGTACCATGTATTAAACAAGTAAATTTGGATTTAAATAAGAAGAGTGCTGTTATTGATGTGTTAATGAAAGTGGGAGACACTTTGAGCAAAATTTGTAAAATATGTTTATCGGTTTTTTTACATTCATGTATAACTAAAACTGATATAAACCTGAACATGCATTTTTCTCAAAAATTTTATTATCGAAAGATATACAAATATTATACCTCTAATTTGAGCATAAAATGGGGTATGTGACCAAATTTTGATTCATCATATTATGTAAATGATACTAGACAAAATAATGAAATACCCGTATTTTTTAAATCAATTCACTGTTTGTAGTTTTCGAGAAAATAAATATTAAAAATTTGGAGACGGGGTATTGTAACATCAGCAAGGTAGAATCGTGAAAGAAGACACAGATAGACTGGGAGCGAAAGAGACAATCTACCTGTCTTCATCCAGGATTATACCTTGCTGACGTCCTATATCCCTTTTCCAAAAAATTTAAATGCTAATAAAATTATTATTGCAAAGTAATGTTAAATTTCATTATTTTAATGACAAGCTTGGTTAGTTTTTATATTTTATGACTTTTAACTGAAATATGTATCCCATTCACTATAAAATAAGCAAAAAGATAATAGACAGTCACATTTTGAGAACCATTGCATGAAAAAATATATTCTCATTGAAATTTCTATTGAAATATAAATTGATTTTCTATCTCTTAATTTTTAAAAAACCACTAATGTACTACTTAAAATGAACATTCTGTTGTAATTGAATAATTGGAAATTTAATCAGCGCCGGATCAAAGTTTTTGCCGCCACTAGGCCTGTTTAAAATTGCCGCCGTAATGTCATTGACGTAACTAGAATAAATAATAAAACGTTTACAAACAGCTAGAAAACATTGTTATTTGCAATATATTTCTATACATCTTACAAACAAATGACACATAACCAATACATTTGTAAACGCATTAACACTTTTTTTATATAGGGATCACCATACTTGTAAAATTATCCCTTATGCTATTCTTAGTCACTAGCATTATTTGCCATGCTGTTGACCATTTCTTACTACAATTTCAGCAGAAGCCAGTTTCTTGAAGAATATTTTTGCCGTTTGTGTAAGTTCGGTATTTTGTTTGTCTGTTTTTGCTTTCGCCAAGCGCTTATATTCAGCGCCATAACTCATATTTGCTGTATAGCGATTCAGTTTATTTAACTTAATATCTTCGCACTTGATAGTAGATAATTATTTTGAGAAATTAAATGTTGTTTGAGCATATGTGACATAACTTACTAGATGCTCTTTAAATCGACTAGACACTGTTCAAGTGTTCAGTCACAGAACAGTTACATACAGAAGCGACATTCCGTGTCGGTACCTTTCATGTTACCCTACTCAGTTCTATGACCTTGAAGCATTGTGTAGGCCTTTAAATTTATTCCCTTCCCCTATCACTCTCTAAGATGTGAGGAAACTTTCCGATTTTAAACTATGAGCCCTTTAAATTTGTTCACATTCCCCATCTCTCTCTAATTTTCGTTTCTCTGTCTTACTATCGCTTCTGTATAAACATATTATGTTGTTCAATGTGCTCTGACGAAGGAAAACGTTTTCCAGTTTTTTAATGTATAATAAATATTATTTTTTAAATCATGTTTTGTCCCTTTATTTTTTTCATTCTGGCTCAGTTTAAGCTCATTTTGAAAAATCCAAATTTTGCCGCCAAAGGAGCTATGTGGCCTAGGCATTCGATACTGAACTTAATATATGTCTATAAACACACTCATGTATTGTTTGTCACATTTTCTAATACATCAGCTAGTGTTTCTTCACATATTTTAATTTTAATTTGCATGAAATAAATTTAAAGTATACAACTGAAGGATATTTTGCCACAGGACTGTAAATACACTCTTATAATTTTAGTCATATTTACTCATATATCTTATAAAGTTTCTTCACATATATTAATTGTAATTTATATGAAATATATTTAAAGTACACCTGAAGGATATATTGTCATACGATTACGGAGTAATAGATTAAATATACAATGTAGACTAGTGGTTCTGAAAGTGGATGCCGCGGGACCGTGGAGTGCCGAAGGTGTGGTGTGAAATTTAACATCGTATGTATTTTGACAACTCTTGGATCTGGCGATCTGAGCATTTGAATCTTTTTCAAACTGACCTCAAATGGTTGTCCAAAGAATGCATATTATATCGTATTTATGAATTGAAAGTACTACTACTCACTTTTTTTGAGAAAACAAACTTGAATTTTGTGAATTGTTGCTTCACAAAAATTTTAACATTTTCAATTAAAAAAATAAATGAGTGTAATTTAGGGATACGTATGTGAAATATGGTAAGTCTGTTGAATGAAGTTGGGCACATTTATCAAAATGCATTAAAAATATTATGAAAATATTTATAAATCTATACATTATCAGTTATGAAATTTTAATATCCTTTCAAATTAATTCAATTGTTTATTCGATTTTCATACTGAGAATAATGTAAATTGCATTAAAAACATTTAATAATATTTGAGGTTAGCAATTTGACATTTAAAGTGAGGTGCAGTTGTTAGAAGTACCCATTTTACAACAACAAAAATGCCAAAAACAGCTTAACAATATTATAATTAAATTAATTTGTGGAACACGTCTTAATACTGGGAACACACAGACTTACTATTTTCCAGATATATCTGATATTTTTGACTGCATGCGAAATTTGTTGGTGGAATTACCATCCAACAACTAATCCTATTAAATTACAATTGAACTATAAAGAAGAAGAAGAATTCATAGAAATTCACAAATCAATGAACATACGTTGCGAATGAAATATTCTGAATTTTGATTAAAATCATTTTGGATATTTATTCAGAATGATAATTCTGCAAGTTTTATTTCGATTTTCTACCTCATACTTGTGAATGTGACCTAAGATTTTCTACGTTTGTTTTAACATGAAAACTGAAGAAAAACTTATTTTCTTGTACCTTATGTTCTCATTTAACGAACATATTTTCAATGTTTTCCTAAGATTAATAGAATGTCATTTCATAATCGATTTGGGGTACCTTCACATAAAAAGTTTGAGAACCACTGATGTAGACTATATATTAATTTTGAGTATTGTTAAAAAGAATAAATTTCATTATCGTATATATTTCATTAAAATCCTTTTGAATTGAATATGAGAATATTTAATATATTTCACTTAATCCTAATAAATGACATACCTATCTACAAATGATTAATATATAATGATAAATTATAATTATTACAATTGGTTCAATTATAGAAATTGAAATTTCAATATTCATTTATTTATTACCTACATCAATATATGCATTTATATAAAATGAACAAAAATAAATAAATAATTAAGTAAAAGCAACATTATTTTATTGTATATTACTATATGTCAGTTTCAGAGTTAATATATTTTTTATTAAAAATACATTAATTTAAAGCTACATATCATAAAATCTTTCTCATAAAAGTACATTAGTTAATGTACAAAATTTATGAATAATATTATTCAGTGTACATTACAACCCCAATGCAGATATTAACGAGTTACTTCATGTTCTCAAAATGTCAAACGTCAAAAAACTCATTAGCGTTTTATTATTCACTGTTAAAAATAATTTTTAATTATAACATAAAAAACATTCAAAGAACAAATATATGGTTATAAAATATTTAAACATCTTCATAACTGCTCAAATTTAATTACTGCAGGATAATAAATGGACATGAGGTCCTGGGAGTAAATAAATTGCTAATTTCCATGCATTAATTAACCAGCATTAATTAACATTTTTGCATGTCATACCACGCAGAATTATTAGGTTAATATAAAAGGAAATTTAATCGGGACTATGTCAACAACTGATTTTTGTAAATTAAATTTAGGTTAAATATGTTCTTCATCTAATTATTTATTGGGTTTTTATCGTAAAATTTTTTGTCTTTAGATTTAAAAATATTTAGAAATTATTATGTATTACCAAATGTCACTGTAATATATGCTTGTTTAATTGGGAATAAGAAACAGCAAGTGTCTTTTTATAAACTTGTAAATTATAGAAGGTTTTTCTCTTGCTGTTCTATCCTGTAAATTGAACTATAAAGCGTATTTCTTATTGTCTAAGAGGTTTGTTTTTTTATAGAAGTTTTTATAATATTATGCTGCTTACGCAGCAACTAAATTATATAATTATAAATGAATGAACTGTACAATAAAATTAAAATAACTAGATCCCATCTATGTAGACAATTAAACCATAGAATGAACTATATTTGAGACGCCGAACAGATGCACAAGAAAATCCTTCCTCTAATCGGTAATAAGGCCCCAATTACGTTTCGTATGCTGTTTGCATTCGTGTCTGTGTCAAATATTTTCATTGTTTTTATACGATTTATCTGATTTGAAATAAATATCATAAATAATATTTATTTCAATACTTCAGGTATTAACTTCCTTTGAAATATAGACAGAATTGTTTCACATTTCTTAATTCGTAACGTGTAGGCTGACTTCAGCGTACACTGTACTAAGCAATTTAGGCCCTGCCCATTAATTAATTAATGCATTTTTTCGGCGTCTCAAGTATACTAAAAAAATATCCGTAGCACATGCATAGTAAAAATATTTATGAAATTTGTAGTTTAACAAGCTAAAGCTAAAGCTAAAAGATATAACAACTTGAATTTTAATGCAAGGCGTATACGTCAAATCAATAATTAAACTAAAAATTTTAAATAGTCAACTTTTTTCTTTACTTTCTTTTTTATTTAATTTCTTAATTCAGATTCATAAACACATTTGCTGTGTTTATTATTTTAACTTTTTAAATTTATTTTTTTTGTTTATATGTCTATATTAACTCGGTATTACTAATAGAAATTTTTAGTAATTATGATTTATGTTTTTCATATTTCATTGAAAGTTTAACGACGCTCTTTTTTATTAAAACTTTCGGTCACCTGATCTTTTATTATTTTCGGTAGTTCTGATATTTTCTACTGCTTGGATATTACTGAATAAATATATGTGTATATGCACAAGAAAACTGCAAATACTTTATTGGCTACTAAATTTTAGTTTTTTACTTCCTTGTAAGAACGACTAATAATACCTGTATTCATAGTCGGTACTTCGCCTGGACTCATACTTGAGTACTTGTCAAATGCTGTGAAATTGTGAAATTTTTAAATATTCCCAACGCAATAATTACAGTTTCTCCAAATCTCTACCTCGAGGTTATTATTTAGCCGAGAATTCACGAAGTTTTAACTATGAAACATGTCACGTACTAAAAGACGAGTATACGACTGGAGTAATAATGCTTGGCGAAGTAACTTGAATAAGCATTGACTATGAATACAGGCATAAAGCAAATATTGTAATTATATAACTACATAAAATTTCATTTTTCAGATTTCAACGGATATATTCATTTTGACTACCACTGAATCCATTTTGAGTAGTTTCAGTGGGACATCTGAAAGTAGGTATGTACGTATGTTCATAGGTGTCTCGCATGGTGGTTCGAAATAGTCTTTTCAAAAGAGCACTTTACTTTTGGCAGTAACTTAATAAAAATAATCATTTAATTGGCTTTTCATTCTTGTAGGAGACATTTGATTTCTTGTTAATAAGTTGAATATATGATTGACAACATGGACAACAGTCGTTTATTTCGTTGGAAGTATGTAGGAAATAAATGCAAACAATTTCTCTTTCTTTGCTAGTTTTTGAGTGAAGTTGATGAACGATTAGCCGTAGAATGATTTCACTTTCAAGCAGGAATGGCCTGATTTAAATAATTTAATTTAAATCAACCGAATTTTTAATAAAAATGATAAAAAAATACAAATAACAGTAAAAATTTAATTATTTGCAACAAAACTATTAATAATAACCAAAATATGTTCTGTACATATATTTTAAAATTAAATGATATTTTATAACTTTAATTATAATATAACAGAAGAAAAATAGAAGTATTTAAATGTGTAACTAAAAGTAAATTTTGTATTAGTTTTCCTAGTTTTACTGTGATAAATCGTTTTGCTTTTATTGCAAATATCGTTTTCTTTTATAAAATAAAATATTTATATTGTTTTTAAAACAATTAAAATAAAAAACATGATTTGTTAAAAGTTATGTGGTGCTCACATCAGATTTTTGTTAAATGTTTTAATGTTATTTTATTATATTATAAATTACTATAAATTTGTGTATTCATATTCATTAAATAAAATAATTGAAAAAACCAAATATTTTTTTACCCACTGTGAAAGAATTTTTCAAAATGTGACGTATACAATACTTGAGGGTGTCTACAGTCAACGCGCATCATAACCTTCATGAGTTTTTTAAATATATATATAGTATAAAAGTTTCTATACTTTTTTTTAATATATGTATGCACCAAAAATTGTAATTAATTAAATTTTAATTTAATGAACTTTCTTCTTCTGCAATTAATAAGATCATTCTTAATGAATCAACTCCTGTAGCATCCAAAACTTAGTTAAAAGTTTAATTCTCCCAATTAGTCGGAAAGATATTTATTTGTAAGTTGTAAAACTTTTTTCAAACTTTGGAAGAAAGCTTCAATACGTAAATGAAACCTTTCATAGCTGAAAAGTTTCAGCTGAAGAATTTCAACTACACTGGTTGTAGCAACAAAAGGAATAAAAAATTCCCTGTAGAGTGTAAGACATGACCCCAGATTTTTTGTTGAAAGATTTAAAATAAAATATCTCTAGCGAGTGGAATGAAAAAAGATACAAAAGTGGACAACATATTTTCATGTTCTTACAAAAGAAAAGTTTCAGCAGCGAATTCTATATGACATTTCAAAACGTAGGAAGAGATTATGTTATTTAATTCTAAAGAGGAATTTATATTACACACCACATTACATTTTATTATTAATCTTTAAAATAAAATACCTATTGCAGAATTACATTATTTTGCTTCAATATTTTTAATACCTAACATTTAATCCTGGATGAAATTTCTTTGAAGTACACCTGAAGGGTATGTGCCACGTGACAATAAACCTACTCATCTTTCGTGTATCATATTTTTAATTATTTTCTTTTTATGACTATAATTCTTATTCGAATTTTTACTTTTTACATATACATATTTTATTAATTTGACTATGAATTCTTGATAAATGGTGTAAAAAATAAGTCTGAAGTCTAAAGAATTTGTTGCCACACGACTATAAACACATACCTGTTTTGTTGGTCACAATTTTTAATTAACTTATTGAAAATATAGTTGCCGCCAGTTAGAGTTGCCGCGAGTCGAGACAAGACGAGATAAACACTAGTCTCGTCTTGTCTCGACATACCGTCATACCGAGACAAAACCTTGGCGAGACGAAACGAAATACAAAGAGGGAGTCAGTGTCTCATCTCGTCTCTCGGCTAGTAAAATTTTTGACCAAAAATTTTGTTTTTAAACTGTAGTGAATCTGAAAACGGCATTCTTGTTATAAACAAGCCATCCACATCCAAACGGTCATTTAAAGAAAATAAACTCAGTAGAACACAAAATACAGACAATAGCAGCACTATTAGAAAGAGTATAGCAACATCATTTCACCAATATCAATGACAAAATACTATATTGTGCAACATGTGCAGAAAGACGCCTATTTCCCACGAGGTTTGAAAATTTCGGTACGAGACGAAATCGGGTGTTGAAATCACACAAGGTGCTAAACGTTACAGAACAAAAATGCATGCACGAAAGTTATTTGACATAAAAAACAATATGGCGCACTTAACCTGTCTAAGAATATCCTCACGCACACGTAGTGTTGATGATTACTGTAAGAAATAATATTTCCTACACAGCACATGAGCAATGTTGACAAATACTGTGATAAATGATTTCTCACACTTTAACCTACGATTGTGAGAAATATACAACTTTGAAGCTTTATATAGTGTGAGAAAAGTGCCACTTTTCAGAGTGGTCGTAGTAAAAATAATTAGATTATTGTGTTCAGAAATGAAACATGGCAACAAAATGTATGGTACTGTGTGAAGTCAATTACGAAGTTACTTAATAATAAAAGGATCAGCTCGTGGAAACAGACTGTATATAGTTTGTATTAATATTTCCATATTTATATTTTTATTAGATTAGTGCTAATGAACAAGTATTTATTCTTTAAAATTTTTGTTATTACATAGAACACATATTTTATATTCTATTTTATTGATTTTTAAATGTAGCATAAATTTATTTTGCTATCTCTGAAACTTAATATTAACTAAAACAAAATCTATTTTCATAACGAACATGCAGATGACGATCGAGTGACGTCATTCCTTTATGAGCAGGTGGCGTCTAAATGAAGGTTCCTTAATAAAACATGAACACATAAACATTGTATTGAGTGTAATGATTAAATCTAATATAAAATCTTTTTTAAAATTCTAATTGTAGATCCTATTTTGATCGTAAAAAGCCAATCATCCGTGTAAATCAAATACGGGTTTAAAAGATTTAATTCCGATGACAAAGGAACAAATGACAATTTAACTAAATGCATCCGAGTTACAAGCGCCCGTTCATTCATTCATAATTACTTATGTGAGAGTGTATGTGGATATAATCCCAGACCATTATTCTGCAACCAACTTTGTACCTAAGTTTATTACCTGTTCTAAAATATTCACAATGGCTTGAGAGAATGTGTTATTAAACCACTGCGTTCATAATTTATAATCTAGCTATAAATAGGTACAGGAATGAAAAGGATATTTTTATACATGAACCAGTAATTAAAAATTCTTTGAAAATATAAAGCCTCCCACTAGAGTTATAAAATTACAATACAGAAAGTAAAAAAAAAAACGATTACCCATTGCTGGGTGTGCCTTATCACAGTTTACAGATATCAATAACAAGGCCCATAATTCGAGCTCTTTTTTATGAGTGCTTGTTTTAAAAGATACGTTTCGCCTCATAAGAAAATAATGTAAAATTAGTCTTCATAAAAACGATTTTATTATAAAAGTCAGTTCGGAACAGGGCCGTAGCCTGAATGCAATAATTGCCAGGGATAATTTTTTAACAGAGGCTTATATATACAGGGTGTTGAACTGAACACCAGAACCTAGGAATATAACATGCAAATTCATGATTTTATAATGAATATGACGTAAATCACCCCAAAAATATACGTGGAATTGAAACAAAATACAACAAATGTTTAATTTGTCAAATTACGCTTTGTTATTTTATATCTATTATTATTTGTAATTACTGCTGAAGAGAACAATAATAGATAAATTAATTTTGAATTTAAAAAATAAAAACAAAATAAAATTCCTATATATTTGACGGAAAGAATTTTATGCTCTACAATTGTTATTGGAATATTATTTTTCCCTAAAATAATTAGGGAAGCAGGAATTTTCTAAATTTTACATATTAAATTCATATTTTCGGGTCATCACACTTTATATATTTGTTTAGGTACCTTAGTTTTACTTAAAAACTATAATGTATTAAAATAAATCGAGTCTAAGGTTTCAATGACTATAGTGAATATAGAAATGAAAAAAAAAAAAACAAATGATATATTTAGTATTTTTTTTTGTTAATGTAAATGTCTCCCCTCTTTTGGCTACGGCCCTGGTTCGGAACAGGGGCCAATACATTTACAATAAAGTGAGTGATTACCAGTATAGCTGACGTGAAGATATATTAGAATTTTAACATTAATTCCATTTCGAAATATTTCAATCACAGACCTCATAACAAAATAAATTTTATTTCAAGAATTATTATTTTTAATAAACAAATTAAATCTTAATGCGGAATATAAAGTACATGATATATATTTTGGATTTTTACAAAGATAACAATTTGTTTATGTCATAGTTTCAAAATATAGTTCAGGTATATCATTTTTCATTAAACATTTTAATTGTATTAAAATCTGGACGAAGTATATTTGACGTATACATGAAGGGTATGCTGCTTCATAACGTGACTAAAAACACTCATGTATTCAGTGGTTTGCGGTGGTATTTAGTAATGGATGTGCATTCATTCTAGGATGGGTGTGTGTAATGTATGAAGCATTAAAATATGTTCTCTCATTAATATTTAGTGTAGTAAATCCCAGACTATTTAGCATGTTTGCATAGTTTCGGTATACGCTCTCCAGCACTTAGCCATATTTTTTTATGTACTGTAAGTTTCGTTCCTAATTTTCATCAGGTGTAAAATTTTCCAGAGATTTTCTACAAGATTTAGATCTGGAGACTACGATGGAAATGGCAATTTGGATTATTATCATACTGGCAAATGAGTTTCAGGTATATATTTTCTTTGGCATATGGTTCCATAGCATTTTTCACTACGTCCTTATATTAAAACTAGCTATGTTCCTTTCAGGGCCGGATTTATGTTGGTCCAGGCCTCTGGGCAACAGTTTTGTGGGGGCCCTTTTCTACATGGAATATACCTATATTTTATGATTATTTATTTCATGTATTTATATTCAATAAAAAACTTTAAAAGAATAGGAAACTTTTTTCCTTTACTGGTGCACGGAGACTAATTGGTTTGGGTGTAGGTATATTTACAAGATATTGGTATATATTGAAATAAAGAAAATCAATGACATAAAAATTAATAATCTAGTAAAGATTGCAAAAAATATTGCTGTTTCGTCATAATCTTAGTTAAAGTTTCAAGATTTTGAGCAAATTCTATGCAACTATGTGAAGTTACGAGACATGACTCGTATATGTGATTATAATTTCTATTGTGATACTTTTTTATGAATGAATTCGATTCATTCATATTATTTTAAATTTCCGTTTAAAACAAAACTCATTAACAATGATCAAAGCAAAAAGGCAATGAAGTAAATAAAAAGGAACCAATTAAAACATAAAACCTCCATCAAAAGTTACTACAAATCAATAACGCAAAACATAAAACGGTATCATCACCAAGTCGCATCACCGGCCAATTTTCCCTTCAAACCCAACGATTTTCCTGTTTTCCTTCACATAGATTTCACACAGGATGCCGGCCAATCAAACGACAGGGAGAGTGTGACGTCAGTCGGCTCTGCTCGGCAGGATTCGGAAAGCTCCGAGTTCACGAACTTTGGCGGTGGTGAAGTATGTAATTTATTTCAAAGTTAATATTTTCTTAGAGATGAATTTTATTCTAGCGATATTCATGGTTACTGAATAAATTTACGGGACTTTCAGTAATTTATATTGCAGTTCAAAAGTTTTACGGTAAGTACCAATATTTTTCAAGCGGTAATATTGCTTATAGTTTCTTAAAGAAATTTATAATCGTTTTCATTGTTACGAAATGTCAATCAAATTTCGTATCATATATTTTTCTTACAAAAAATGTCCCTGTGATGATGACAGTTAAAGTGTCTAGCAAGTTAGGTCTGGTATATTCTTTTCATAACCGTGGTTTCCAAACTTTCCAATATTTTTTAATATTTCATAACTCGTAGTAGAAAATTTCTGGAATATACTATTAAAAACAAAAACTGAAAGATACGACTTTTTCTATAGCAGATGTTAAAGTGTGCTTTGTTCAACTCATTCCCGAAAAATATTATTTTCCGAATGTCGATAGATAATTTTTTATATAACTAGTCCAGAAACTAAAATTTTGCGAAAGCGACTTTATATTGACAGGCCGAACTGAAAGCGAGGCCTACAAATGTGAGATCTTCCAAAAGAGTTTCTAGGCGTGTGACACAGAAAATTTTTTACACCAATAATTTATTAAAGAAATATTATTACTACTTCAAATTTTATACACAATAGATTTTTATGTTGGTAACAGTTTTGACTCACATGGATATATAAACAAATCACTTGTTTTATTGAAAAAAATAGTGACATTTATTCCAACTAAAAAATATGTAATATGACTAATAAATTAAATATAGTGGTTTGAATTAAGGTTTTAAATTTTTAATAAAATAAAATTTAAAATTTTGACAGAATATAATGCTAAAATATTTAAATTGGCATGTCTACATTTTTCCGGCCTAGGCCGGCAAACAGACACATTCTGGACGATTTTGAGTTCTGTAATATGTACTAGTCATATCAGACGGGGCGCGAAAATATAATTTTATCGTCTTATATTGCAAATAACTATTTTATTTCTGATTTTAAGGAAAATGCCTTTTTTTATAGAAGTTTCTGCTTGATTTTAAAAATCTATCATCATTGTATTATGAATAAATGACAGGAATTCTCACTGGCCACTGTCCTTTAAAGTACCATTTGCACAAAATTGGTATAGCTGAAAATGAAACCTGTCGACTCTGTGAAGAGGACGAAGAATCGTCGGAACACAACCGTAACTGCGCAGAGACTCAATCAACTAGGTAAGAGGTATCTTACGGCTTCATCAAAAATCTGGATCTACTTCCGGAAAACTAAGTAAGGGCTGTGTCACAATAGATCTTCTAGGTCGCGTTGACAAAAAGCGACAAAACGCTTAAACCCTCATATACATACAATTATGAATAAAGAACAATGAACACTTACTCGTATATTTCTTTTGCCTACATAAAAAGGAACATTTTTCAAAATCTTTGCGTAACCTTTGTAAACCCTTCGCGTACTACACTTTTACAAACACTGCTCTTCATTATAAATATATCATTACCAATAACTATGATAAAACAGATCTGTCCCATCAAGCAATGTGTAAAGAGCTATGATAATATAATAATAAAATTTAAATATTTTTATTAACACATCGGAAGCAACTAGTAAAAGTAAATTCTAACATTAACGCAACCCATTACAGAATCCGGGCTCAGGATCTAGTAGTCTTCCCTTCCCTCTCCACTGGGATGCAGTACCCCCTCCACTGATTTGACGCAGTGGTGCAGCAGGAATAACTCAGGAATTCGGCATTTATTTTTAATTGTTTCATTCGCGTTAGAAATAAAGAAAAATGGGATACGTGACTGAAAATTTAAAATGAAACAATGTAAACAATAACATAAAAGAACTTATCAGAACTAAAAAAGATGTTTATATATATATATATATATATATATATATATATATATATATATATATAGTCCGTCATCCTTCTACCCTCAGGTGTAGGATATGTTTTATTTACCTACTTATATTATGAGGACTAAATCATTTCAATCAGAATTAGGCATAAATATCAAAAAAGTATTTAAGAACAAGTACAAATAAAATCTATTCAAAAGTACTTAAGTAAAAATATAAGTACTTTTAAATTATACTCTGTATAAATACTACATTGTTTGCATTACAACTATATTTGCAATATTTTATAATAAAATACAACTATTCGAGAAACTATCTATAATAAAACAAGAAAAATATTTTAAATAAATTTTCCTTATATCCATATGTATACAGGGTGTTCCAATTAAGTGTGCCACCATTCCTATCTCGAGAACTATAAGAGCTACGAGGTTGGTTAAATTAGCAAAGAAGCACCTTTTTACAATGCTAATACAATGAGCAAAAAATATTTTTTTTCGACCAGAGGTTTTCAAAATACGGTACACAACTTTCTTATTTTAGATGGGAACATATGTATTTTTTTAGGTTATTCGATAGGGTATTTTTTTCTGAGATATAAACATATCCTAAACTAATATAACAAAATAAGTGAGAAAAATGCATGTTAGATTTATATGTATTTTATTTATATCTGTCTGAAACAAGAGTGCTGTAATTCAATTTTTGAATTTGAATTCTGTGGATAAAGTTTGTTTTCTTCATTAAAGTCGAATGTGTTATCATCACTATTTTTCTGTTTTAGCAAGGTCTCGGAAAATTTTTTCATAAACTTTAAAAGTACTTATATATATAAGGAAGTACTTAAATACATGCAAAGTATTTAACTATTTTGAATATGATTAAATCGTCAAATCAAGTCAAAACCATAGAAAAATATAATTAAGCATAAATACAATTAAAATGAAATGTATATAATTATTTTTAGTTTAAATGTGAAAAGTTATAAATTAATACAAAAATATTTCAATTTAAAATAATACGAAGATAGGGAAACAAGCTTTTAGGTTCTATTTTTTTTTTTCAAAATAATTTCGTAAGTATTAAAATGAAAAATGTAATAGCTTCTTATTTATCAAATTTACAAAATATAACCTTATTTAAATAAAAACTAAATATTAGATATTAATAAACAATTCTGACATTATAAAATAAATAGAAAAGCAATAGTTTTATTGTCCTATACATTTAACAATTTTGCTAATATTTGAAATTATAGGAAATGTACCATATTGTCATACTCATAATGAAAACATGAAAATATAACGAAAACGCAAATAAAAAAGAAATAATGTACAATGTTTCCTGCTTTTAACAAAATTAAACAATTTGTTTGAAATCTATGATACATTTATAACTTTTTAACAAAAAACTCTCTGTTTGTTTTAATGAACAGTTGTAATATTGGGAAACATTGAAAATGTACTTATTATTTTCATACAAAATTTGTACACTGTAACTATTATCATTTATAT
Source organism: Stenolophus ochropezus (assembly GCA_035578165.1). Taxonomy (NCBI): domain Eukaryota; kingdom Metazoa; phylum Arthropoda; class Insecta; order Coleoptera; family Carabidae; genus Stenolophus; species Stenolophus ochropezus. Next base: position 45,352,616 of record JAQOWZ010000002.1, on the reverse strand, counting down.
TAATATTTCTGTTCTATAAAAGTTTCTGGTTAATCGATATTATATCCTTTAAATAAATTAATTTTGTTATTTAATTTTCTAAAAGAATTTAATTATGAAATTTTACCCACTATATTTGCATAGTGTAAAATTTGTGATGAAGTTTTTTCTCGGTAATTTAGTAATAGTAATAAAGAAAAAAAGATATTTTAATATCGTTTCGCCGAGGATAGAGCCTAGAATAAAGCAAATATTTTTCTGCAATATACGTGCGGTTGCCATAGAAACGGGAGATAATATTTTGCAGAATATTTTGACAAGACTATAAACGGGAGTGCCATATATTTGAGAGAAAAAGAAGAGATTGATTCAAATGCACGACTTGTATTAATGTGCACTCTACTATGTACACACGAATTTGAACGGGGATTACATTTACGTATGAACGTATGTGGACTTCTGTGAGTTATGATATCCCAAATAAATCAATGCGTGCTTCACATACTTCATATTTCCTTACACATGTTTCTTATGAATTTATATTCTACAAATATTAGGTTGGTACAAAAGTTCTCAGGGTTTCAATAGGTAAAGTTCAAAGTAGCATAACTTCAGTAATAATTACTCGATTTAATCGAAATAGGCGCCATTACAATCTGTACATTTTTAACGTTTTACATGTTTATTTTTCTTCAAACGTCATAAAAGTGACATCTTCTGTGACGTGATTGACAAGGTTGAAGTTTAGTTTCTATGCCTCCGTAATATATTTTTTTATTCTAGCCGCCGTATAATATTAACGCCGCCGTATGTAGAATCAGCCAATAAGAAGTAACTTGTACAATAGAAATCTGTAATATCGCCCTAAATGTCACTGTAAAAAGAAGATAACCTAAGAATAAAGTTACTAAAAATTATGAATATCTGACAGGTAACCTACATATTAAACGTCAAATAGTAGTTTATTTTTTAAAATTTATAAGTTTGAAGAAAAAATAGCATGTGTTATTGAGAGTAAAAGTGTCTTTGTGTGCCTCGCATGCAATTGTCCGACTCGCTTCGCTCGTCGTGCAAACTTCCATGCTCACCACACAAAGTATCACTTTTACTCTTATGGCCGTTTGCACCAACATAACTTAAATTTTAAGCTTGCCTTAAATAGACAATATCGAATCGAAATAAAATGTCAAATGAATGATTTAACATTGCTGTCAGAAATTCGATTAGATTTTTTTTATTTAAGTCTAGCTTAAAATTTAAGCCTTGTTGGTGCAAACGGGCATTAATAACACAATATACTATTATTCTGTCATTGTAAAAATTTGGTTCTCGGGATTCGATGAAGTCAACAAATGTTGTTTTTGCCTGGCCCTGATTAGCAAAGATTCACCAGTGAGAAAGTTATCGAAGTGCTTGAAAAGGTGGTATTCGGTTGGCGAGAGGTCTGGAGAGTATGGTGGGTGACGCAAAACTTCGACTCTCAATTCGTTTAATTTTCGGACAGTGATTTGTAAAATATGCGGACGGGCGTTGGCATGGAGTAGGATCGGACCTCTTCTGTTGACCAGTGCCCATGGGCGCCCATAAAGTATTTTTCAGGGAGGGGCAAAAAAAAATATTATCATAAAAAAGATATATGTACATATATTCTTTTGCACACTTGTACTAGCAAGGTTTAAATTTAAAGAACACTTAAACCAAAAATGTTGACAATAATGTGAATAGTTAGTAGATTTCATACCGACGTAAGATTATCCATTTAAGAAAAACATAAAAATTTAAATAATATTGTTACATCCGGTCATTATACATATTTATAAAAAAAAATCCTCAACACCCACAAGATTCTATGAGTAATCGAGTATATATAATATAAAATCTATATATTACAGTGATAAATTGCAAACATATACTTATTAGTAAAAAAAAATATAAAGAAAAAAAAAAACTTATTTTTTTTATTGATTTGTAAAGGCAATTTCTTCCAGTTTAAATAATTTATCATAAATATCAATGGAATAAGTTGTGCCACACATAAAAACCCACGTCCAAAGTTAAGCAAACACGAATAAATTTCTTATAGAACATAACGGTAGTGAAATAATTAAGTAATATGCCGTCTTTTTAAAATTTGCAAAAAGCTAGGGGAGGGCAGATGCCCCCTCTTGCCCCCCCTTATGGGCCCCCATGCCAGTGCCGGCTGCTTTTGATGCAATTTGTGGTATATTTTGACAATTTCCTCACAATAAGACTCCGCTGTGATGGTTTGACCAGATTTCAAAAAATTCAGTGAATTACGCCAGTTGCAGACTACCATACTGTAACCATAGTCTTTTTTTGGTGGGTTTTCGCCTTTTTTTGGTGGGTTTTCGTCTGTCCCGAACGTTTCCGGTTATCGTACATAATCCAGTTTTCATTGCACTTCACGATTCGATCCAAAAAGGGTCGTTTTGATTTCGTGGAATCAAAGAAGAACACACCTCGAAACATGACAATGGGGTAGGTGACCAATTTCTAAATTTGGTATATGTGATAGCTTGTACAAAAATAATATACCCGTATTTTTTTAAAATTGTTAATTATTTGTTGTTTTGAAGTAAATAAATAATATAGTACTTGAGAGGGGATTATGACGTCAACTAAGTTCATGAGAGGGGCGAAGGTAGACAGAGACGGAAATATGTGGTGTGAGTGAGATAGATAGGTTTATTGCCACACCTTCAAATTTTAACTAATCAGCGTGCGAACTTAGTAAACGTCATAGTAATGGACGCTGTTTCTATTTAACGCAAACTACTAAACAATTGCTGATAAATATTTAACTTTTTTAATGTCAACGTTCATAAATAAACATTCTTTCTATAATTTAATAGTTTTTTCATTAAAATTCTACTTTGGTCACCTACCCCATTTCTGTCTATCGTTCAAATAGTGGGGCACCCACTTTTCGATGTATTTTAAAACATCTAAGACTGCATGGTGACTTACTCCTAGTTCCTATACAATCCCTCGAGCCGTTTTCGATGGGTCAGCTTCCACCAGGGCCCTCAATTCGTCGTCCTGAAGTATTCTAGGTCGACCTCTACGAGGTGCATCTTCGAGGCTGATATCTCCGAAACGAAATTTCTTAAACTATTGTTGCACGGTGCTTTCTCAAACGCTATTATGGCCCCAAACTTGGTTAATTTAGAGAGCTGTCTCGGCAGCGGATTGTCCCAATTTGAAGTTAAAATAAAAAATCGTACGAAATTGTTCCTTAGACAAGCTGAATTAAGCTCACAAAAGTCACAAAATATTAAACATAGAAAAAAAAAACAAATTACACTATCAGATAAAGCGAAAAATTATTTACAAGATAAGACGGCAAAACGCGAAATACGTTGAATATTTTATTCAGAAACAAATAAATAAAAAACAGTAACAAAACAAACCCTGAGAACTTTCATACCGACCTACGCGCACATGCGCACACGCGCACTCGCGCACCCGCGCTAGTATTTCTTATATTAAAAAAATCTATTTATGTAATCTGTAAGGAAACAAATGTGGTTATGTAACGCTTACAAAAGCATCATTAAAATAACCCTACAGTTGCTTTACGTGTTTCATACTGTAACGAGCGAGACTCACCGCAGATGAGTTATCACGGCTGACCTGTCTGGTCAGGTAGTCGCGCTAAAGGTCAAGTGGAATAGAAGCGACGCCTGGAATGTTCTAGAGTTTAATTGGCGACAGGTATATGAGGGTTGCGCTGGGTGGCCCAAGGAAGTTAGTATTGGTCAGAATGTGCAAAGAGTCACTGAAGAAAGTCAGTGTCGGTCAGTGCATGTCAGCGACGTATAAAGTAAAAATAAATAAATTGTTGATGATATGAATAAATAGTTGGTGATATAAATAAATAGCTGGTAAGTTGTTGATATTATTATTGTATAAATATAAATATTGGTTGTATAATAAATATATTCTTAGTGTTTAAGTTTTTATTAATAATTATTATTCGTAAATTAATGTATATATTTGTTTATTCATTGTGTTAATAATATTTGTTATCTTTTTATAATTTATTATTCGTTTATTAAATGTAAATATTGATGTTTCAATTACCTATATTTTCTACGCTTCAACTAAATAAATAAACGTTACCAAAAAATATTTTATTGAAATGACAAAATTTTGACATTTTGATAATATTTATAAAATACCAAAAATTCCTTAAATTTGATCGTTACTAAGTTACTATAACAAAATTTATTTATTGGTTATCATTCGAAATATTTTGATGACGCAGGCGATAGGAATAAAAATTTATTGAAATGACATTCATTTATCAGAAAATTAACTATATTGTCTGTGCTCCGACCGTAATTTATTATCTGCATACCAGAAGAACCTGCTGCCATTTTTTAAAAGTAAATTTACATTTAAAATCCAAAGATATCCGGTGTCCACATCAACTTATACTATATTTAAACAACTGTAAGTGTAACGGACAAAATATCAAAAGCATTCAGTTCGGTCGTATGTTCGATTTTACACGGATATACAGACCAATCAGAAAGTACGTCAAGTATGCCTCAAGATTCCCTTTTCTAAAGCAAGTAGTGCAGCGAAAGAAAAATCTATAAATCTGTGAGCATTGTTAAAACAGCTCAGGCTTCACACATATGGAATAAGTTTGAGGCAGGAAAATTTTTGCGTCTCCTCTTGTGTTCTGTAGTCGGTATTGCGCTGGGCGTACAAATATTTGCTTCTTCGACAGTATGTACACGATAGATAAACAGTGGTATTTTAAAAATAGATAATACGCGTTAAATTAAAAATGTCTATAAAGTAGAAATTTAAAAATACAATGCAAAATTCCCCTCTCCTCATTTTGTATGGTGAGAGTCTGTCTCACCTGTCTCCCCTGACGAGCCGCCACTGAGTCACTGTAAATCTCATAAATGTAATGACTATGTTTTAATATAGAAAACAACTAAATTTTCTATTTGTGTAAGTGATAATGTTTCTATTTATGCCTACTTTCCATTCTGATTTCGAGTGAAATAATAATCATATTATTTATGTTCATCCGTCGTATTAATAGACTGTTCTCGTCTTCTTTTCTGTTTGGGTTTATATATCCGAACAATTAAACTCTCGAATACTCTGGCAGCTTTAATGCGTCAGTACAATAAAAGGGTGACTAATGTGTCTCGACCTGTCTGCTATATACCTGAGGTCGTCGCCCGCGACGAGACATTGCAATCGCTACTAATTTATTTTTCTCTTATTATTATTATAATGCAATAAAATTTTATAAAACATTTAAATTTTTTATAACGAAATAAATAAGTATTCTTGTCAAGTTTTAGAAAAATAGGGTCTTAAATAAAAACTCAAACCTATATTTATATCATGGTTTTTTGGGTTTTTTCTGTTTCTCTGTTAAATATTTTGATATTACTGGGTGTATTAAATTTTTTGTGTTTCAAGTGTATTTATTCAAAAGAGCAGTTAATGTTAAGAATTGGATTGTTTCATTTGATGAGAGAAAATTGGGAAAAAGAATGAGGAAATATAATTAATATTGAATTTAATTGAAACAGTTTCTATTTCAATGCATGCAAACTAAAAAAAATGCGTCTATTTAAACATGTATTACATTATTTACTCCTATAGCAGTTTATAATTTTATATTCTGTTTCTTTTATTTGAATAAACGTATTTAATTTAAAAGAAAATTATATCTGGCTTTTTGGGATGAGTTTTTTAAGTCGGGTAAAATTAAAATTTCCGCGCTAGTTACGGAGACTAAAATATAACTTCTGATAGAGTGTAAATATTTATTTATTTTCATTAATCCAAATTTGCACGCTCATGGTAATGAGCCATGTATGATTTAAAAATAAATTTATATACATTTGTCATGAAATAGAGTTTATAGTAAATATATAATTTATTCAAATGGAACAATTTATTTTTAAATTAATTTCCCTGTTAAATATTTATTCATTATATAGTAATTATCATATGTATTTATATTTATTTGAATACACACGCAAATACTGCAATCTCATTAGTAAAAACAAATATTAAATGCAATTTTCTTTTATTTGCAATATAGATGTAACTACAACACACTCGTTATCCGGAAAATTTCTGTTGTTACTCCCACGCAGTAAACGTACATAGTTGAGATGTTTGCGGCACGTAATCGTTTAGTGTCACGCACACAAATGGAGCACATAATTCCTTAAGTTTACATGTGTACAAAGCAGTTTACATTTTATTGAAATAGAAAAGAAAATGGGATAAGTGTATGCTACATTTTAAAAAAGTTTACACTGAATAGATATATTTATTCGTATGATTCAAAAACTGACGTATTTTGAACGGAAAGATAATCTTTTCAGTACTGAATTAATGTTGTCTTGCTGCTAAGTGAATACGTTTCGTTTTCGTTCGCAAAAAGTAGAAAAGGAACCAAAACTATTTAATTTATTCTCATCTTTTAGTTATTGACAATTTAGTGAAATTCTATAAAAGATATACGTACATCAATGTACCATAATCTCACTAACGAAATAATGTATTCTGTTTATTTTGATGCGGTTTTAAGTTTTTTTTTTGCATATTCGAATAAATAATAGTGTATGATAACGAGGACGAAAACGCTCTCGTATTCCTATGTTTGCCAAACTCGGCTTCACGTCGTTCGACAATATTCCTTTGATAAATTGCATTTATACGTCACCTTTTTAAAAAGTGTATATTGAATAGTTATTTTTATTCGAATGTGTCAAAACTGAGGTTTTCTACTCATGACATTTTAAAGAATACTTAACCTTTTTAGCAGAGCAAATACGGTTCTAGGTTACTATTTTCGGACTTATCCGAAACGAAATAATATATTGTGCAACAAATGCAGAAAGTCACCTATTTCCCACAAGGAGTGAAAGTTTCGGCACGAGACAAAGTCGAGTGCTGGAATCACAGAAGGTAGGAAACAGGTGATTCTGCACGAGTGGCACACTATACTTTTTCTACGACCACATTATTAAACGTTACAGAACAAAAATACATACACAAAGCTATTTAACATAAAAAACAATATAACGCACGTAATCACAAAGAGTATAGTGCTGGACAACATAATTGAGAATTGGATTACATCACCCCCTACTAGCATACCGTAAACATGGGATTATCCCCAAATTTATGGTACAGAAATGCAGAGACTGATTTCAAATTTTTAAATAGGTATATATAATACAGGTAAAAATGTTTGGTTTATACGTATTAAAACAATTTTTTTTTTATTTTATTTATGTAAAAACTAATCCAGCCTAATGGGGAATGGTTTATTTTCTTTCCATTTTTGATCCTCATCACAGTTATAAAAATATGAAATTTTTATTAATACCGCCCCTACATATTTTCGACTCATCACCCGTTGTGAGGGTTAGCCGCATCCATTACCAAGCTTAAGGGATTAACCAAATATCTTGTCCTGTACTATACCTTCACGCATGTGCAGTGTTGGCAAATATTGTGAGAAATGATTTCTCACACTTTAACCCACGATTGTAGGAAATACGCAACTTTGAAGATTTATACAGAAACCAAATCTATTTAATTTATCCTTATTTTTTAGTCATTTACAATTCGGTGAAATTGTTAAAATTTCTTTGGACGGAGGATAATTCTAAAAAAAATGTCAAATATAATATCAAGTGGTGTACACTCTAAAAATTCTTCACTTTCACTGTAATTCATCATTTTAAATATAATTTTCATAACATGAGAGTAAAAATTTACACAAAATGTCAGAAACGAATAAATTTCGACGAAAAAATGCATTTTTCGTCCTTGAATCATAAATATCTATTTACATCGTCAATATAAGTCTTTTACATTCTGTGAAGAAAAAATAATAATAAAAAATCATTTCGAGATAGTTATCATGCACATATTAATTTCAGTTTTCAAAAAAAATTAAAGTTAAATAGAATATAATGATACAAAATGGCTATAAAATAAGGAATAGTTACAAATAACTAATTAATTAAAATAAACTATACCTAATATTAGAGTTCCAATATTAGCCGTGTGTAGCGCTGACATCTACGATGGCATCGCCAATTTAAATTTGTACAAAAGTAAAAATGTGTGTAATATTTTTATTTGAAAATTAATATAAAATGATAAAACCACAACAAAAGTTTTAATTTGTTTTAATAAGAAGTACTTTCTTGAACATTTCAATATATAAAGGATTCCCATAAACCTCATTTGTTTTTTCTGAACAAATAAAACTCTTAGGAACTCTTTAAAGTTTACTAAAAGGACGATTCAGTATTTCCTTGTTTATGTTTCAAACTTAAATCTTTTTGTCAAACAGAGACGCGTTTTTACGATTTAATAGCAAATAAAGTTTGTGGGAAGGTACTTCAAATAAAAGCTTCATATTGTGATGATGTCAATAAAATGGTACATTTCTATGTTCTACTTTGTTTTACACATATTGCACTCTTTTAAATTAAGTTCGCAAGTTTTATAGCGTTGTTGCATTAAAGCCTGGATGCCGTATATTTAAAATTTACATGAATAATATATTGCCACATGACTATGAACACACTCTATTATTGTGAGTCACATTTTAAAAATATGTATGAAAGAGTGTTTTGCAATTATTTTAATTTTATTAAGTCTCGAAAAAGTATATTTGAAATAGACCAAAAGGTTATGTTGCCACAAAACTATTGTAGAGATCCCAAGGTAACGTCGCGGGCGACGGCCGTTAGCGGATCTGTCACGACAGATTCATTCGCCTCTATTGACCTGTTTTCCTAAGGGATGGAGAACATTTCCGAACTTAATTGTTCTACTATAAAAACTTCAGGCAGGAGATCGCAGTCTGATATTAGTATGCGTTAGTTTTATATATATATATATATATATATATATATATATATATATATATATATATATATATATATCGTGAAAATAAATAGTGAGTAGTGTTAAATGTTTAAATAAATAATCTTAGTGTTTAAGTCTTTATTAATATTTATTTCACTTAAATTAGTGTTTATATTTTTTGTAAAATCTTAGTGTTAGTTATTTTTATTATCTTTTATAATTCATAGTTTTTTTATTAAACTTAGTCATATAAATATTAGTGTTTCAATAATTTTTTTACACTTCACCTAAATAAATAAACGTTACTCTATTAAAAAACATTCATTTATTGTGGATTACTTTTCCAATATTCTACATAATATTTCTGCAAGAATGTTAATTTTGTTAATGTTTAAAAATAGTATATTTGAAATACACCTCAAAGGTATGTTGCCACATGTCTATAAATACATTATTGTATTGTGGGTTTCGGTTCTATTTTCATGTCAAATAGTTTGAAAATGTATTATTATACATCATTATATTTTCAATTTGTGCGAATATACATACGTTAGGTTTGTCACTTGTAAAGTACGTACATTTTTTCTTTTCAACCTTTGAACTTGAGGGAAATATATTCCGGAAATAGAAATGTGAAGTGCGTTCTCGTTTCTCTCGTTTTGTGGATTTCTGTGAATTTGTCTCTCAAATACATCAGCGTGCTCTTCCACCTGATACAACTTTAATTTCCTTCTGTTTGCTTTGTTGCTAGAAAGAATTATTTACGATACACTCTAAGATATAACTCACATATATGATCCTACTTTCTGAATGATAATAGTGTTGTTTTCATTCTGAAAAAACGAATAAAAACATTTGCTGCCGCTATAAGATAATTTTTTGACAATTTTACTCATAATTTGTCATCCAATTAAATCACATTATTTAGGTGAATTGAACCAATTGCATTTAAATTACAGTAACAATTATCTCCTGTGGTGATATATATATATATATATATATATATATATATATATATATATATATATTTTGAGGAATTGATATTAGGAATACCATTCCTGACTAGATTTTTTCTTGTAATTTTAGCCTAATTCACTCTTGCTTGTCGACATTTGTTTTTTGTGTTACAAAATTTCTCCAACTTTAAATAGCATGGTATTAAGCAGATTTTAATCTAAGTATTATTTCCTGACAGGCCTAGACCAAGTGCAACAACAAACTTCAGAGGAAATGGTAGAATAGTAGAATGGTCTGTTATACTCTATTTAAAAACTACGAGGAGTGAATGCTGTGGCCACATTTACACTGTGATAGATCACAATAAAGTTTGAAGCACACAAAACTTGTGAAATATCACAAAGAAATATAAAATACAATAATAAGGTGATAAGAATAATGAACTAAAAAAATTGATAACCGTGAAACTAAACTTGAAACACTTTTTTATACGATAGCTAATGTGACAAATATTGTTTAGTGTAAAACTGGCGTTACGTCAGCCAATCAGAAATATTTATTTTAATGCGCAAACTTCAGATCACTCCTCCTAGTTATGAAATAGATTATAGTAGCACCCGATCTTAAGCCTATTTCACATTATACTTTTTTTGGCTAGATTTTTAGTACTACATTCATCTGAGAAAGTTTATAGACATATGTAGTATATTGTAAATTATAAATCTTCATCTGATTTTTATCCGGAATTCTAGTACAGAAATATATGTCCAACTGTATATTTCTACACGAGTTTTTTTTTGTCACAACTCAACTGTATTGAAGTGATGTGATTTCTTCCACCCTTATAGACGCTTCCTAACCTCGCAAAGTTGAGTTCCAACTGTTAGCTGCATTCGTCGTTCACACATGGGTTTGTTATTTTTATTTTGCTGTTCTGTCAAGTTGGAATTCACGTATATTACGAAATAATTCGAAGATCTAGGACATTGTGCGTCATAATCGGAAAAAACTTGGATGAATATCTGACTAGAATATCTAGTAATAAAATAGAGGAAAAAATATAATGTAAAACAGGCTTTACACATGTATAGATTTTTTTTATTGGTGATTTGTAAAGCAGCACTTTGCACAGAAGGAAATCTTTTAAATTTATACCAATTAGAAATATTTTTGAAAATATTATAATTGCCCAAATATCGAATGTGATTTATGAGTTTCGTAGCAGATTGCTTAGCAGTTAATGGACGGATTTTTGAAAATTTGTTATAGTTAGGTATTGTTCTTTATTACGTTTACTTGTTTGTTAGTTGGTTTGTTTGTTCATCATTTTGTAATTTCTTACAATATTAAAATTTAATAGTTCGTTAAATTCATTAGTTGGCTTATTTGTTCTTCATTTTGTAATTTCCTACAATATTAAAATTTAATAGTTCGTTAAATTCATTCCATATTTTTCATTTTAAATGAGACAAACAAAAACATTGCTGTCAATTAAATATCAAGTTGTCACCATGGATATGATAAATCTCCATTTTACGAATTAAAAAATACTCACGATATGAAAATTATAAACGGAAGGAAAAAGCGTTTTTTGGATACAAAAATTATGAAGGAAGTAAATAGTATTCCCTAGGGAAATAATAAACAATCAAAACTTCCGAGGGGATTTTCAGTAAGAATCAAATAAAAATAATTTTACATGTCTATTTAAAAAGAAAATTTAAGTATTTTCTTATTAACTTTTTCAGTATTTAAATAATTTTTACACGTAACCCAACATAAAACATTATTTAAGTATTAAAAATTTATCCATTAAATCATTATTAATTAACCATTTTGGGAACTCTTTTCTAATTACATCTTTAGTAAATATTTTGAAGATTATTTTCGAATACCAAAAATAAAAGCACTTTGTAGATTAAGCGATGCAGACTGTAATGAGATTGAGAGCACACTGCACTCCAGTGCAAATAATTTCATCTTGTATATCCGCAATAACAACAGCTTTAATTTCCAAGCTCGGTTCCACACGCAACGAAATTGCTAGTGCCGGGATAATCACAATGCAACAACATGAATTGGCCAAGCTGACACAATCTACTCTATACTCCTGAGTCCTATGCACGCTTTGTCTAGCTGTCTAGCAATCTAGGCCTAACCAAACTTTTGGATAAAGGAACCGTATTAGAAATTCTGAAATAATGACAAGTCGTAAACAAATAGTTAATTTTTAATTAAGTGCGCAAAGTTGTTGTATTTAATATGTGAAAATGTGAACTTATTCGCGCGGCTTGTGAAGTTAAAAAAGTTAATCGCACTAAAAACATTTTGCGCATAAAATACGAACAATATTTTTTCTACAACTAATATATTAAATGAAAAGGAACTATAGTCTATTTTTTATAAAAACGGAGTATGGTGAAGATGGTTGCAGCTTGATCTTGTTTTTTGATTCGATAATATTTCAGTGTTATCCCATCAAAAAATTACATCAAATTGCTCAATCTTCACCACACTTCATTCTTGTAAAAAATAGAGTGTAGATTAAATTTAAAGTCATCTTTTGGTAACTAAGGTAATGTGACAGTTGATATGGTTTTGAGAATATGTTTTTAATAAATAATGCTCAGTGCGCGAAATAATGTACCTAGTGCGCAAAGTAATGCGCCCAATGAATTATTGAAAGAACCATTTAGTAGATACCAAAAAATACAGTAAATATGTAAAATATTTTTATTTATCTCATATTTTTTGTCTCTTTAATTCCGTAAAGTACTACATGGAATTATGAACGAGATGGCTCTGTCGAATCTAATTCCAAAACAGCGGTACGCAAAAACATACAGGCTTGCCTATCTATATATTTTTCAATCAACGGTATCATTCACTATTTTTTATAACATTTAAATTTTTTTCCAACACACTGTAATTATAATGCTATAACTATAGTGTTTTTAGATAAATAAAGTAGGTCATGTCAATTATAACTCACAGTGGGTTGGTTCGTACCATAGTAAACGTTATAGAACCTTCTCTACTTTATTTTTTTATTAAATATCATTTTAAAATGTCAAAAAACTTTCAAAAGTAATCACCCTATTGAAACATGCTATAATTTTTGCAAATAGCGGCAAATGTCAAATCTGCTTTGACATTTGTGAAGTAAACAAATGCAAAATACATGTCCATAAAACATGAATCGCTATATTCCTCAAAAACGCGGTTTAATTACTTTGATTTTTTCGCGGAATAATTCGTCGTTGGTGTTGGCGCAGCGTGAATTTACACGCAGATTTCCCGGTCGCATGACACCAACTGGGCAAACACTGCGGCGTTCAGCCGCTCGCCTAGAAGAATATGGTACAACACGAGATGCTGCCAGGTCTGGCTGGCCCCGGAGGAGCCGTTCTGCTCAGAATATCGCGGCTGAGGCTGAAGACGACTACTGTGGACGGCGAGCGCTACAGAGCCATGCTCAACGACTTTCTTCTTCCTCAATTGCATGAATTTGAACTGGAGAACATGTGGTTCCAACAGGATGGAGCAACGGCGCATACTGCACGAGCCACAACGGAAATTCTGAGGGCTATATTTCCAGGTCGCCTAATCTCTCGTCTTGGTGATTTGCACTGGCCGGCAAGGTCGTCCGATTTAACCGTTCCAAACTTCTTTTTGTGGGGTTTCTTTAAGTCACGAGTCTATGTCAACAAGCCTCAGACTTTTCAAGCCCTCAAAGAGAATATCCGTCAAGAATGCGAGAACCTATCGGCGGAAGTTCTGGCAAGAGTAATGGAAAATGCTATAAATCGGGCCCGTATGATCTTCTATTCTGGCGGCGGCCACTTGGCCGATATCATTTTCTCGACTTAATAGGAAAAAAACTAAGACATCAACTAAACATAATCAAAAAGCAGAACCAAAGTTTTTCATTCATAAGAAAAATTGCAGCCAAAGAACATCGGGTGACAACTTTTGCGCCACCCAGTATTTTAAATCAATGATTAAAAATTGTTGGATACAATATCGTATGGCACACGTGTGTTAATTACCTAACTATTAATTTATTTATTAAAAGCTATATGACAGTAAATGTGTTTCGTACTTTTTATTAAAAAATGACATTGCAAATTGTTTCCATGACTACAATTACCTTCGATCCTTAAAACAAAAATATAAAATATCTGTCTGCATCATTAATTCTAATATTTTTCTATTTATCTATATAATAGCGTAAAAAATGTTTTCCCAGGTACTTCGCGCAAGGTGTCAAAGTAATACCTATAACGACTGTGAAAAAAATGCCTCCTTTATGTAATGTTATTAGAATAAAAATATTAACATTTTTTAGTAGTAGTAGTAGTAGTAGTAGTATAACAAGGCAGTGATAATAAATTGAAACAGAAATTATATTATAATTTATAGAGTTTCGAGTTATATTTAATTAGATTATTTTCTAACCAGGAAACAACAAACAAACAATGGAATCGTTTTTCAGCTTATTTTACTTATATGTTGATAACTATCAGACATTTCTGAACAAAAACAAAAGTTACAAAGATTATTCCCGGAAATTCATCCACACACGATGCTCTTGTTCAATTTTTTTGTTTTTTAATTTATTTTCAAAAGGGAATAATGCTTCTTTTGTCGCTATCGACACAAAGACGATCAATTACGTCAACAAAGAAAATAATTGCAGGAATGATATCAGCAGCCTTTGCGTACTTCTGTCTATTAATTCTACCATTGTTGCTTATAAGTGCATTCTTTTTACTCAAAATATAAACTCACATCTGTTAATTCGCTTATTGTGACAGTTTTTCGTCACAACTCAACTCTATTGAAGTGATGTGATTTGCTGAGTTTTTTATATAACATGAAGAATTGGGTTACGTTTTGCTGTCATTGATGATTTTTTTTCCATATTTATATGTTACTTCGAAGGACAGTACAGATTTTTAAAGATAGTTCTGAAGTTGATTACCATTGTCGTTCTTTTTCTTTCAGAACTTTCAGTTTCAGTTCGAGTTTCATTTTCATGTATTTTTTGCACTAATATTATACTTTTAAAATTGATTCCAATATTATGAATTTTCCGCCAATACATATATCTAAAATGAAGACACGGGTGCCGATTACTTGGGGGCACCGGGGCTCATGCCCCTCAAGTGCAGCGTTTTTTGTGCATAGTTATTATTTAAAAATAATATGGTACATCCTTTCATTTTTTAATAACTGAATACTACATTAAAATGGGTGGAATTTATAGAGTTACACCCTTAAAAGGGGCTATTGCACCGAACAAGAAAAATGTAAAAACGCATAATTTTCTGGAACCTCCTGTTCAAATTTGATTAAATAAATTTGAACTGCAACTAAAGCAGGAAGATAGTTAAAGATTCAATAAAGTGCGGTAGGAAGAGATTTTTAAATTTTTCTTATTTATAAACTATTATATTTACATCCAAAAATAGGTTATTTTTAAAATGATATTATTCAAAAGTATACAAATAATTGATATTTTCTCTTCCTAGCGCACTTATCCCATCCTTTATTTACCCTTCTACCAAATTTCATTACTGTATGTGCACCGGTGCTTGCACAGGAAGTGAATGTCTCGCATCAAATTTTCATTTTAAAATTTACAGATTTCATATCAGTGAATAAGAATTTATATGACTGGTAATAATGCGCATCTCAGGATATACCGGGGATCGTAAGATTCTAGAGCACATTCTGGAGCTGCTCTGAATTGTGCGCTGGTTTTAGTGGAATAGGAATTAGAACACTCAAAATTGTTTACTCTAATTTTTGGCCTGCGGAAACCAGAACACATTATGGAGCAGATGAACCGAGGCGGTCTCGAACCAGGCCTTTGTAGTCAATTTATATTTTGAATTCAACGTTTTATCCCCAAAGCTATGGAACCTTCTGTTTAAAAGTTTCTTATTAGAAAAATATGAAGGGTATCTGTCGAAATAAAAGTTATTGTATTAAATATTTTAGTTAAAAAAACCATATTATACAACATTTGGTATTATTAGATGCAAAATTAAATAATAGAACCAATAATACCAATGCACTCCATTTTATTTAGTAGGACAAATGGAAAGAGCAAGAAACTGTTTTCCCATGTTAATTCCCTATGTTAAAGGTTTTCAGTATTCATCCTGTATATCCATACTTTCCATTTTGATTTCAAATGAAATAATAACTTATTATTTCACTACTAAAATAATGGAGATAATAAACTAACTCAAATTAGTAAAATAAAGATTCTGTCATTAAACGGAATTGGAAAAGAATTATTATTACACTTTAATGATAATATAATAAAACACAAAATCACTGCGTACCAGTACCAAATATGTGCTTATCATTGGAGTGCGATTTGTTAGGAAATAGTATTAGCCCTTTACGAATCTCCTCTTTGATCAAAATGACTTCTCGTTTTCTTTTTGAAAAGAATAAATTGCATCAATTGATTTCCACTTTTGGTTGAAATAAAATAAATGTTCTCGATTTCTAAATCTTTACACAGAAATAAACTTCTAATTTTTTCCTTTTCAATATTGAAAGTTTTTCGTCAAAATCAAAATTTTTATTTATTTTAGTTAAGTTTAAGTTATGTAGGTTTGGTATTTGTACAATGCGATAAGAAATAAGAAAGGAATTTGTTCATTTTAAATGACCAATCTTTTGTGATTGTGAAATACAATTTTCTCGAGTTCGTTTCCAACTATTTACGCTTGACTTAGTGAAAAAGTAATAAGATGAGTGTTCTCAATTTCCAAACGGTGTGAAATGCGTAGGAGGTTCTTTATTATACGCTCTAGAAGGCTCCGGCTGATAAATGACAAACGGATTTTTTCATTCGACCTGAGAATCTAACCATACATTGGAAAATAAATCAAACTCTTTTTATTGAATCCAAAGTAAACGGATGTAGAAGTATAGAAAAGGAATTCAAGAGATAATAAAACATAAAAATATAGTGACAAACGATGCTTCCCTTCGAAAGGTGTCTGATGATGTCTAAAAGACAAAACAAACTGCAAATTTGAATTGTTTTATTATATAATATAATGTTATAATAAAGTGTGACAAGGCTGTTACTGTAAAATGAATACGAATATTAAAGCATGTGTGTATGAATTAATCCCTGGGTGAATAACTTTATAAAGAAACATTTTGTTACTACAGAAACAAGTAGGTATACGTATATAACTTAGACTAGCTTACCAGAAAAATGTGCATAATTGTATTTTGTTTTCAGAGACGTCCTGTTTTTTACAGTTACACAAATTTATTAAAATAATTATTATTTTAAAATTTATTTGCGGAAGTGCAAAAATAGTGTATATACCGAAGGACTAAAGTGCCTTTAATCCCTCAAGTGATTATTTCACGAGCCGTAGGCGAGGGCTATAAACCACACTCTCCAGGATTAAAATATGCACTTTAGTCCATCAGTATACAATATACTATTATCTACGTCAGTTTAAATTGATCTTAAAATACATTTTTCATTTAATTTTCGATATAATGAAAAACCTTGAAATTATTATTTTATTTATTGTTGTGGTTATTATTTCTATTTCTTATTTCTTCGAAGAAAAAATCTTTTTAATTATGTCAAATTTTTTAGAAGGGGTATATCTCACATCAGTTTTCAAGATAAAATGAGTGAATTTGAGTCAAATAATATGCAATAGGATAGAACGTGAGTTTATTTTAACATGGAATATGGGATTTCTTATAACTATCGTTACAACATGACATTTGATTAACAGCAATATACAAGAGCGTTCAATTTAAAATGAAACATATTGTAACGTTTTATTTATTTAGGTGAAGTGTAAAACTGATTAAAACACAAATATATATATATAACTATGTTTAATAAAAAGAAATATGAATTATAAAGAATAATGAAAAAATAACTAACACTAAATTAAGAAATATAAATACTAATTTAAGACTAACAATTATTAATAAAGACTTAAACACTAAGATAATTTATTTAAACAATTAAAACTACGTGATATTTATTTCCACAATATTTATATTACCAACTATTTATATCACTCTCTATTTATTTATATCACCATGTGTTCACTTCCCGTTACAATATATATGACTGTCCCTCGCGATCTCTTGCTCGGGGTATTTAACGTAAAACGCTTCATTCTGGAATATTCGCCGATTCTCTGAATCAGAACAATGGGGAGCGGACGGACTTGTTGTGACCTGTCTGTTAGCTGCCGCTGCCCGCGCCGCTGCCCTGAGATCGCTACAATATGATATTGAAGTTAAACAATAATAAAACTCATATATAATATTCAGTAATTTGAGTAAGTTTGATGAGTCAAGAGTGATTTAAATTTTATATTTTAATTCTTTAATTATTATTCATGTTAACATTAAATAATTTCATTTTAATGTTATCCAGTTAAAAAAAATCAAGTACTGTAAGATCAAGAGTCCTAGCGGACCACTCAATTTGTCTACCACGTCCATTCCAACGACATGGAAGTGGAAATGTATTATTTAAAAATATATCACAATTTGACAGTTGTTAGTAGGGAAGTGAATTTGACAACCTATGTTACATTTTAAAGAAATCACTTTGATACATTGCTATCAATCAAATGTGAAGTCGTAACCATGAACATGGCAAATCTTATGTTCCACGTTAAAATAAACTCACTGTATGTAGACAATATATATTTTGACTGAATTTCTAAGTTTATTGTTCTTATAAAATAAATCATTCACCATTTCAGTCAGTGCCATTACGAAATTTCTAATCACATTGGTCTGTATTCACCTCTTGTCTTTATCTTCTTCTTTAGCTAGAGACGGTCTCTATGTTTAATGAAAGTGTTCATCATAACCATATTCAGCAACCTTATCTAAGCTTTCTTTAACAAAAGATAGTTTTTTTTTCTAAATTACATGTGGCAACATATATTAGGTACTCATCTCAAAGTAACTAACCCAAAAAAAAATGTTTCAATATCGCAAATCATATGATACATTAGAAATCTTAGTGACGCGTCTTTAAGTTACTTAATGAAACTTCTTTCCAACCACTGAAATTAGTGTACTAGTTACATATCACACTATAGTGGATAAAATAAATTAATGATATTTGTCTGGTGAAGGTGGAAGGAACAAAAAATAGTAACAATGTATTGCAATATTTTATGGTTATTCACTGTTCCATCATCCTTCAAGCATCTAGTACCAATTACTATATTCTTCAACTATAATTCTCTCTCATTCGTCTCACTTCATTCACATTTGTTGTAATTAAAATGCCTTGATCAATTTTTAGCAGAAACCACTAATTGACTTTTAAATTGCGCTAAAAATTAATCTATTCGACAACATGTGTGTTTAAATATTCCTCGATTTGCATGCAAAAGAGTTCTCTCGTATGTGTATTTCGAAACCAATTTAGTCCCAACAGCCAAAGGTTCAAAGAAGTGAATAAAGTGTTTACTTCAATGTATGTTCGCGCAGTTGTAGTGACCTTTGTGGAACTTTATCGGGTTCCAATCAAAGCCTCCAGTTGTGATTTGGAAACCTGCAATCGTTTGTTTTCATTTGATTTTGTGGAAATCGAATTTTCTGGCCACAACTTTAGTTTTCGCTGCCGGGGTTTCTTATTCTATTATTTCAGGAAAGAACTTAGTGCGAGTAGTTTTGTCGAAACAAAGAAATTGGTTCGACCTCTGACGTACAGTTGTAGCAAAGAAAGGAGAGCTACCGAATGAAGGTTACGTTTGTTACTATTAGTACGAAGCTCGTGACAATTTTGTTAAATGAAGGCTAATAGTTTATCTGTAGCATTCACTGTTTTTAGTAGGAAATTAGAATTAAATTATATTTACCCAGATAACTTTTTATTATTTCATAGGTTTATTTGTTATAATCACATAATTGACTAATTGTATTCTTCAATAAATTAAATTAAGGCAGTAAATAATGTTAATCATAGCATAGGCGTATGTAAATTTCACAAAATGTTGAATCGTAAAGAGCGGACTATTAAAAGTGGTGCAAAAAAAATATTGCACATTACATTGGAACAAGTGAAGAAGAAGCAAAATATACCACATTAAAATTTCCTCCAATGTCAAAATATTCATTATTTTGATCTATTCAGTGTTGCAATGCCTTTAATCATATTGATTTTGTTAAAAAAAATCATTGATTTAAATCACTTGTTCAGCAATAGCTATTTAACCACGTGTGGGTAATGTTACCATGCAATTCTTTCAAGAACTACTAAATTTGTTTCACTTAGTTGATAAAATGACTTTACTGATGTATTATTGCGAATTTAAAAAACAGAAAATTTTTGCAGTCATATGTTATTTTTTTGTTAAATTTTCTTTGAAGTGTGACATCGAAGGGAACTTATGAATTTTGTCGCTATAGCTGATAAAAGTAAAATAACGTTAGCGTATTTCGCTATAAGCGGTATCGTTATAAACGGATTTTACTACAGTTTTTTTATTGTTTCTTTAAATTTTTACTTATTCTTTATAATAGTTCTTTTTTTCATAATAAATGTCATTTTGTGAAACACGTTTTTGAAATTATAATATACGTTTTTAAAAAATCTGACAAATCAAAAAATCTGAATTTTTGTGCAACCCTGCTACTATACTATTATCTGATAAAAAATGATGCGCCGCCTATTTTTTTGATGACGTATTCGATAAACTAGTGTTTCACAAGACTAGATATCTTGACTTGTTTAGTAATTTTTTGTCTTGTCTCGAAAAGGCAAGAAATGAAATTTAAGTATATTTTGTCTTTCATTACTCTTATATATATAAATTTTTTTTCTTGATTATCATGTTCTTGCATATTTCTCGTCTTGTATATGAATATTCGCAAATGACCATTAACATATAAATAATTTTGTATTGTATTTGTTTATATAATATCAATGTCAATTATCAAATATATTTCTCATAATACAATTATGTATTATTATTAAATAAAAAATCGTATAGTTGCACATATTATACGCATATTTTAGCCCAATGGTGACAATTATTAATTATTATAATATCTGATTCATTAGTGAAAAATATAATTAGGCTAGACGTTGGAGTAATACTCTACGGCACTATTTTGCATCTCTTGTTTATTAATTAATTACAGACCTTGACTCTAGTCTTTGAAAATCGTCTGCAACGTAAACACTTTGAAGAGTAATTTTCAAATACTGCATCTCCGATATTAATTAATGACTAAGCCTTGAAGTCACTAACATCAAACTAACCAGGGGTATGTGTGTTCTTGTCTTTTCTCTTACACGAAAATAGTGTATGAAGTATCTTACAAATATTAATTAATTACTGACAGTAATAAGTGCTTCCTAGCGGTGCATTTTGGGAAAATGATATTTAAGTCCTTTTGTACTACCATTTTTCTTTTTCATATTCGCTACTGTGTTTGTATGATATAAAGATTTTCGTTCTCAGACTCCGTACAGCTTTAAAAAAATATTATTTTTTGTTACTAATTTCACTAGCTGCCTATAATAGTTAAATAAAATAAGTTTTTTATCCTAAACATATTGAAAATAAGATTTATGTGCGTGTGTGTCGTGTGTGCGCAAGAAAGTAAACATTTGTCGGTCTAGACCTATAACATCTCACTATTCCCTAAGTAAGAAAAAAGCAGTTCGTGTGCAGACTAACAGATGGCGATAAATGCGTTAGAAATAATAGCCAGAATAAAATACGTCAATAAGCTTTTAAAATATTGTAACTTTAATTTAATTTAATTAATTAATTTTGATACTTCAGTTAGATTCTACGAATTTATTATATATTCTGTAAATAATAGAACAAAATTGCTAACCTTATTTATATGTCAAAATAAAATGTTTGTTTTTTGCTCCTACTCTGTTTCTAATGTTGGTAATCAATTTCATTGAAATTAAGTTAAATGTCATATTATTCAGGTGTGTATATTATTTTATTAAGTTGTTTTGTTGTGTAGGATAAAAAATAGTGTGTGCAGTAAAGTTGTTTTCTGGTCCTTAAGAAGTATCCAGCCTCGATTGCGTCTCGGCCGTATACATATCTTTCGGACTAGAAAAGAACAACTTTCCTATCTAGAAGCACAAATAACTATTAACAAATAAGACGAAAGCGTGAATTGCGCCAGATATCTGCTTATGAGCTCCTGTTTTTCAGCTCGTATCGAGTATAACATTGTGTATGCCAAACTCATTTCGATAGTAAACGACGTCTGTCGAATCACATAAAATACTGTAGCAGAACATTGTAACCAATCAGCAAAGTTGTTAATGTTGTTGGGCGACTAAACTATTCAGTTATCATTAGAGTGATTGCATTACGTCTCAGCGCATTTGCGCTTATTAAGATACAAAATAATGTATAATATAAATAAGTAACTTTGTTATTTGATTTGCAAATGTATCTTAATACTGTGTATACATGATTAATTAAAAATGCGCATTTTTATTTAAAAATTGAAATTTTCGAAATAAAAATATATCACGCGAAGCTTGTTCCATTCAAGATAAAATAGTGATTGTAAAATAAAAAAATAACGCTGTCAAAGAATTATCTGTCCTTGTCTAAAGCGTATGCGCATGTTAATGAAGAATCTTGAAACAATCTAAGGTCTTGATATTTAGACAAGTCTTTTTAATCTAGACTTAGACTTAGTCAAGTCTTGTCTAGACGGCAACATTATTGAAAATCCAATTGGTAAACATAAAATATATATTCTATCACGCAAAAATGATACTTAAAATTAATAGAATTTCTTATATTTTGTATATGAGATAATGTAAACATTAATGTTGTGTATATTGATATTCTTTATTATATTATCTTAACTAATATTATAATCACACATATTTTTTTTGCATTATGTCAAAATATCAAAATCAGTTTGTTTTACAATGGCAGTTTTATTTTTTTAATATCGTTTATTACACCTCATTAAATATAAATTTTAATTGTACATATGAAATTAAAATATTTAAAAAGTGGAAAATTGTGTTTATTTATAGACACAATTATAATGTAAATATTTTATTTTAAATCCTGTAAAATGTATCATATTTCATGCATTTCTATTTCAGGCTGAAATTGCATCTCATATTTCAAATATTTCAGTTCTATTTATAGTATTTCGAAAGCTCTTCATTACATTACATGCATTTGCAACACTAACAAGTGAATTTTGTAAACAAGCAGAATTAAACTCTCAATATCTCGTTATAACTTGTCGAGCCAGCAAGCTTGTGCGAGCACGAGCTTTAAGCTAATCCACTTGAAACGCATTAAGCTTAAGTCGCTTCTTTCTAATTCCTAAATGTTTCTGTTATACTTACATTATATATTAATTAAAGTAAAAAAAATATATTTAACGTATATTTTATTTAAAAGTTTTTAAGCTCCATTAATGACTAATCCTCTTAGTTTATAGGTAAGCTCTTAAATACTAAAAATTTACGATTAGTCAAAGGTATATACCCTGTGTAAAGATCTGTGTAAGCTGCGCTTTTTCTAAAAGCCAGTGACGTAACCGAGCTTAAAGCCTGCAGGGTGGAAGTTAATTTAAAAGCTCCGACGAGATCCTGCTAGAGGCATTTTTATATTATGTTGTAAGAGGATGAAATTTTGCCTATTCAGCGAAAAGAAAACATGAACACTACGCCTGTATGTTCATATTCACAGATAAACTCGTACATATATTCATTTATTTGAAATTATGAGGTTCTTGATCAAATATGGGTTTGGGTTTATTTTTAGTGGTACTTTATTGCCATCTTTAGAATTATAAAACTATGAAGTCGGTTAAATTAGCAAACAAAATCTATTTTTCAAGACTATTTCAATAAGCTCAATTTTTTTCAACCAGTGGTTCTTAAACTATACTGTGGAGTGGGATTTTATAACTCATAACAACTACAAATAACAACTGCACTTCTTAAAACATCAATTACAAACGTCAAACCGTCAAGTGTCAAATGTCAACATGGCAGAAATTCAAATTTGCAATGAATTTAAGACATTCCCACAGCAGTGTATACTTGAGTATTTTTTATATATGTATAAAATATGGTAAGTAAATATCAACCATAAATAATCATTACTGTTATAGAATAGCAAGTTTATTTTGTAGTTGATATATGCAATTGATATCATAACAAGTCCAAATGATACCAACCGAAGTTATTGAATCCCACCCCAACTTTGTTATTTTAAATTGGATCATATATTTTTTACTTTCTTATTCGATATAGACTTTTATTCTGCATTCAGTGATATAATATAGGATGTGACGTAGAAAAGTGAGGGTAATCGCAAAAGGAGCAGATAATCGAAAAGTTATGTTCATAATTTCTTTCAATCGCAAGTATGGCCTTGTCCAAAAAGCAGCGTACTTTTGCCGTCGAAACTTACTTTTCGGAAAATTACTGAACCGCAGCGGTGCAGCGTGCGTTTCGTACTCGCTACCAAATTTCCCTTTGGGGTTTAGTTGCCGGCTGAAAATGTGTTCTGTTGATTGTCAACTTCAAAAGAAATAGGCGACAACGGATCTCTCGAACACCGAAGAATTGGTCCTTACTTTTTCATGAAGGAAATCGCACGTTACCGTGAATTCTGTTCGTTGAATCACCATGATCCAAGATTTTTTGCGTGCCACCTCTTGATTAATTTAATGCAGGAAATGTCTGGTTTTAACAGGATTGAACCACAGCCCACACAGCTCGAAATTTAATGTTTATTTTGTGGAAGATATTCCCCGGCCAATTGACCTTTGTAAGATTCGACATTTTGGGACCCAGCGCTCGCCGAATTTAACGCCTTTGCACTATTTCTTGTGGGGGTATCTAAAGACTGAAGTGTTTAAGCATCATTCTAGAACCCTACAATCCCTGGAGGATGTAATTCGTTTGGGAATAGCTCGCATATGTAAAGATATGCTTCATAGAGCTAAGCAAAATCATAGAATCCGCTTGCAGCAGTATATTGACAACAATGATAATTGCAAGATTTTTTTTTTAAAACTAGATCATTTAAAACTTTCCGCGCTTTAGTTGCAGAAACTAAAAATAAAACTTTTATATGTTAACTTGTTTTTTATTTCACCTTCAAAACTAAGGCGATTAAGTCAAGTAACTGGATGTTTTTGTGCATAAGTTGACTTTTATATTTATCAGTAGAGCTAGAATGAAGTGAGCGGGAAATGGAACTTTAGATTACCAAAAACTCCGCCATTGTGACTCCAAAAATTCCTAGGCATAAATGACATTACTATTTACTTTTTTTATTACTTTACAACAACACGCATAGTCATGTTTTAATTCCAATTTATACAATGCGAGAAAAGGTAATCAGGCATTTTTTAACGAAACTATTGTAAATGGTCAATTTTTTTTTTTTTTGTTAATACTAGCAATTTTCTATGGCTGCTCTAACTGCTAAAAAACCCGCAATAATTTAGGTTATAACTTTATTAGAAGCCTCATGTTTATTTGTACTTTTTACCTTTATATTATTTTTTGTTAACAAGTTGAATATTAAAATTATTTATGAATTGCTAGAGTCTGTCTTGAAAATCTCATTGGGATTACTTTAAATTACATAATAAAATTAAAGAAAATTCAAGCAATCTTAAAGATCTATTTGATTTTTCAAGTACTTCCGTGAAATCTTAAATACATTGATCACTTCACGTTTTTAAATTTAAATAAATATTCATTCATATCGTCCACGGTACCTTTATTTAAGCAATATTTTAGGGACATTACTACACATCTTACATAACGCAGTTTTCAGAAAATTTCACTTTTTTTTGAGAAATCTAGGCATCTTTGAGTGAAATATAATATAGAATACCACTTTCAAAGACAATCTCTCTTCACGCTAGCTAGAGTGACGATTAAGCGCCTTCCAAGAGATACATATATCACTGCCGATATTTGATATAAAGCAGATATGGTATACCTAGCAATGGGGTCCTTCCAGAACCATTCTTTTTATTCATTTTTCTGAAAGAACAGAGTGAAATAAGCATTGTAGTGAAAACGCAGCTGAAAATATGTCGTGGTAAGCGAGTTATCAATTTTTAAAGTGAAAATTCTGGTCTCTGACATCTCCTATAGCTCGTGAACGAAATAATATTTAAATGGAATATTTTCACTTATACTCACTAATTGTTGTATATTTTCATTATTCTTCAATGAAATGGTAATATTTCGATAATGGTTCAGGACCCTATTATAGCATTTATTGTTCTTTACATATTATACACTGTAGTGATTTAATAGTCGGACTGTATTGTAACAATTTGATGTCCATATCCTACAGTTGAGAACTACTGACAGATACGTATATTACTTGTGACATTGTTCTCCTTTGTAAAATGTCGGGCTGATACCAATAAATATAAGGATAAACTTCATGCGAATATACCTTGAACGTGATGTATGTAGCGGAAAGTTTTGATTTATATGGATTGCTGTATACAATACATATACATATTTTATGATGCATTGAAACTGACAGCTCTGAATAAAATATAGTTATTACTTATAATTTACAACATATTAAGAACACTTAAAAGGTTCTATACAAGACAGTAATTTTGATTAAGTAAATTTGTGGTTTATGTACAAAGTAAATCTATTATATGTAAATGATAGGGGTAGCGGTGGCTCATTGAGTAGAATTGGAGATCTGGGGTTGAAATTCCAGATTTGCCAATATTAAATACTTATGTGCACTAGTGGTTCGGAACCCATTATATGCTATATGAACGTTGCAGAGACAGTACGCTGACTACCTACATCATAGAAATGCAAGTAAAATGTGTTATGAAACCGAAGCCGTAGACAGATTATGTTTCTAAGAAGCGCTAAAAATTTTAACAAAAGAGCAAACTTAATTTTTATAAATGTAGAAAAATACGAATAGGTACGTACAAAAATGTATTTTTTCTTCAAACGTCATAAAAGTGACATCTTGTGTGACGTGATGATAAGTTGAAGTTTAATTTCTATGCCGCCGTAATATATTTTTTTATTCTAGCCGCCGTTTAATTTCTTCGCCGCCGTATGTAGAATCAGCCAATAAGAAGTAACTTGTACAATAGAAATCTGTAATATCATTCTAAATGTCACTATAAAAACTAGATAACCTAAAAATAAAGTTACTAAAAATTATGAATAACTGACAGGTAACCTACATATAGAACGTCAAATAGTAATTTATTTATTAAAATTTCTATGTTTGAAGAAAAACTAAAATGTGTTATTCAGAGTAAAAGGTGTATTTGTGTGCCTCGCATGCATTTGCACGACGAGCGACAGGATCAACTATGGCTCAAAATATGTATAGCAATGTACATAACGACATCAATATTAATATTCATGATATTGCAGAAGAATTTATTAAATGTACAGCGGTTCGTCAAAATACTTTTGCCTTAAAGCTATAATTGCTTTTCTTATGTCAGGTATTATAAAGAACAGAATAAATTTCATTGCATAGTAAATTTATTTAAATAAACAAATTCTTATGAAATAGTATATTGTATACAACAAGCATGAAATGGACATTCCATGCGAGTTGCACACTATATTTTATCTACGACCACGATATTATTTTCTAATTAATTAAATTTGGAACAATTTATTTTTGACAGAACTGTGAGATATGAATAATTTTTGACAGAACTGTGAGAAATGAATTTATACCTTTATCCAACACCGTGTAATTATAACAATATAAGTATGCTGTTTTTAGATAAATAAAGTAGGTCATAAGTCACTAGTGAGCTAAATATATTAGCTCACAGTTTTTTGGTTCGTTTCATAGTAACTACGTAATAAAATCTTCTCTACACTATTTTGTTCCTAAATGTCATTTCAAAATTCCATCTGTCAAAAATTTTACATGTATTTTATATCAATGATTAGAATGTGTTGGATAAAATGTTGTATGGCACACGTGTGTTAGGTAATTAACAAAAAATACCACACTCGGCCTAACGGCCTCGTGAGCTAAACTTTTCGCACGTGACTTATCTGTAATGTAACACACTTGTACCATAAATAACTATAACGTTCTGTGGTTACCGTGGGATATGAAAATGTGTTTATAATATACTATGTATCCGTAGCAATAACAAACATACAACAAGCAAATATCTTTACGGTCGTAGAAATAAATTTACTAATGACGTAAATAGCATTGCTGTCAATTGAAAGAATAAATATTAATTACTAGGGAAGTAAATTTAACTGACGTTTATAATACCGGGCATTATATTAGATATTTAGTCTTTCTTATAATATTTTTTTTTATTTACGTACCAATTTTAAGAAAGAAGTTTTTATTTTGAAAATTTTCTTTTGTTCCTTTTTCAGCCTCCACACAAAAGTCGGCTGTGGTTATGGTTACGTTGACATGCACAAGTTTATGTTTTAAGTCGATGAGTTTTCACGGCTCATTTTACTTTCATTTATTAATAATCAATAAGTAGGACCCAGTTTTTCTTTTTATGAAAATATTAAATGATCATAAATTATAATGTCTTCTGATGTTCTTTACCAAGTCAATGAAAATCATTCATAAAAATGATTACTAATTCTAAGAACAAACCTTTAGGTAAATGAGGTCCTGTACCATCGAGTAATATTGTGCCAGAAATAATATGTCCCTATATAAGACGATTATTTACTTTTGTACAAATACCTTTGTCGCTTCTTTTTTTTTATTGTTTTGTTGATGTTTCGATTACGTCACCCGTTTATAACATCATAAAAGTTGCGGCCATTGTATTCTTTCATTGTTTTTCTTGGATAATAATTATAATTTTCTTATTTCATTTTGGAATCATAAACGTGTTTATACGCCGTCAAATGCGGGCGTAATTTAGCATTAATCGCCCGAGGGCTTATAAAGTTACTAAGCAATGGTTATTCAAACAAATAAAATTTTAGCTAAGGAATAAATGTCAAACAATATAATATATTTTAATTTTGATTAGGTAAGTACATATTTAGCATTGACAAAACTATTCAAATTCCTTTCATATAAATCTCTTCAATTTTTAGAAACCAACTTGGACAGTGCAGCCTCAAAATTCATTAATATTTCGCTAGAATAATCAGTACGTGACGTTCCATATATATTTGACAGTGACAGTGACTCTTGGTGACTCTTTGATTATATTAAATTTGTTTAAGAACAAACAATCCAACAATGCCAACTATTTATAAAGAAACCACAGCATGGAATATATTACGTATAGATTTTTTTCATTTCAGGTACCAAAATGAAATAAAACGTTGTATGTACCACTGGCATAATCAAGATTATAGCCCTCAGGAAATTTAAAACTCTCCACTCATCGAGCTTTAAACATTCCCTCATGCTATAATCTTTTGATTATGCCCTTAATTCATAAATAACTACTATGAGCCTCTTGCTAAAGTATTATTAAATGTTTGTCATGGCTGTAGTGCTTCCTGTTGATTTCCCGGCTGCAATCTTGGTGATATTGGTTGGCAATATTGGCAGCCCTGCCGTGGGCTCAAAGCCGAAACTAAAAGCTTTTAGCACAACAGATAGACGCATTCAGCGAATGTGTGTTTGTGGAACGCAGAACGCGTCTTCGAAACAGCTATTAGGCTCGCAAATACATTACGGAGCGAACCATAACATGCGCATATAGTGGATCGGTACTCGTGTTTAGTTTACTTGCGGTTGCTAGTTAATTTATCGGTGGTGCACTGTCATTTTATTATTAATTACCTACAAATTAGATTTGTACTTGCGCAACAATGTACCTCTATTTGGTTAAGAATGCAGAATGCTAGTAGCTTGGTATACAAAGAGGTATTGGCATACGAAGACGATATTATAATATCATCAAGAAACATCGATGAAATATACAAAAAGACTGATATATTAAAATTACGATAATACACAATTAAGAACAAATTGTCGACGCCAAAATCTCTTTAATAAATTATATGAATGCAATATTACATTTTTTAAAATAGTTGAAAATGTCATTTACCGCTGTTACATTTCTATTTCATTTTCTCACAAATTAGACGTAGATAGCATATATACTCTTCTGTAACACATACGATAATGAGATAGCGAATAAAAGTCACATCTGTGCCATGTGTATAGGATAAAGAAAACTTAATAAAGATGTCAGACAAAAGTTTAATAATTCTTGCATCAGATGTTGACATTTCTCGGATAGTTAAACAATAGCTATTTATGTAATAAGTAAGGAAACAAATCTGGTTATGCGAAAATTACAAAACAAGACGCAGGTGACAAAAATGTATTTTAAATTAAGAATTTTTGACATTTTGATGACATTTATAAAATAAACAACAATGACAGACAGATAAAGGATAAAAATAAAGATGTCATTCAGGTTATTATGTTTTTATATTTTCTATTTAGATTTCGCGTGAAATAATCTTAATGATCATAATGTAGATTGTAGAATAAATAACCTAACCAAAATTAGTAAAATAATCAATCCCAAACAGAAGTAGAAAAAAATATCTACAATATTTGATTGTATCTTCTATAATCATGCGGCAATATATCCTTCACGAGTTATTAAATATATTTTATCTACGATACTGAGTAAATTTGACATTTAGTTTTCGATTTGTAATTTGTAAAATAATTATTTAAATAATAAGATTTCATTAAAATAGGCAGCAAGGAGTGGACAAAATTTTAAAGCACGCAAAATTTAACATGTTCCTAAAAGAACCTCATAATAATCAGTATCTAAAGTGAAAATTTTCTTGTCAAAGCAAACTTCTGATTTCATTTTATTCTCCTAATTTACATTTAATATGATTTTTTATATTTTTCAATACATATGTATATGTAAAGCATACATTTACTAAACTAAAAATATAACTAACTTCAATCAATCACGCATGTGAGAAGAGCATTTTCGCGCAAAAACAATAGAATAATTGAGGATAGTTAAAAGGAAAATGTTTGGACATACAATGACCAATAACATGTTGACATGATATGAAATATTAAAAGGAATATGGAACTAGATGCCCTTAGTAAGGAAGCAGATGTAAATAAGTTACAGTTTAAAAAATAAATTGCTTTGAACATCTGGTACGTAGGGATCACCGTTATTTCACAAAAAAGTTATTTAATTGGAAATCATGGGAACCAAGAGTGAAAGGAAGGCCTCGGAAGAGAAGACGTAATCGAAAATTTCAAAAAAATGAATATAAAGAACTGGAAAAATTTCACAGGGGTCAGGAAAACATGCCATGATAAGATGTAAGAAAGCCAAAATACAAGTGCAACACTAAGAAGAAAAAATAGCATAGTGGTATATTTTCATAAATATTATTTATTTAATATTATTAATATATTTGTTAATAATGTTTTAATGATAAAAATATAAATAAACTCATGAAAGTTTTCTATTCCAAAATTATTCTAAAGACCTGTACACAGTAGCGGCTTAAGGTGGAAGTCGTTTAGTTACTGGCTTAGGGCGCCTGACTTATTGGAGCACCCATAATTTAAAACTAAAAATATAAATTTATAAATAAATAAAGAAAATCAGTGTATAGAATATGTATCTATATTATTTAATTTTGGAGCCCTTCACATTTAGTTTTGTGTAAATAAATTATATTTACGCACTATCATCACTTACTCATGTTACTGCTACCACTTGTCTTACTGAATACGAAGGAAATAGACACTTACACTAGTGTAATACATATCACATCTAGATGAACTGCTTATATTATTTTTAATTTTGAAATAGGATAGAATAGCTAGGAAAGAATGCAAAAGAATTGATACTGACGTACTTTTAAATTTGTAATAAAATTTAGATATGTCCATAACTTTGTGTTTTATTAGGTAGAACCTTGTTAAAATGTATCGGAAAAAAAACTCTGTGAGTGAGATTTTTTTTTTATTGATTTTGTAAGGAAGTGTAATATTTGTGTTTGTATTTCTATTATATTGTATTAATTGTTATTGCTGATTGTATATTGAAGTTTGTTTTGTTATTTATTATCCGAAAAAAAAAACATAAATAATATTTTAAACCAGGGGGGGGGGTGGGTGGAGGTGCTGTAAGTAAGTAAAATAATACTGGGATATCTATAATATCCTGGTTAGCCTTTTGCAATTAAATTAAATAAATGAAATAAATTAAATTTTAAAATATATCATTTTTTCCAATAAAGTTCCGGATAGGTACAGTTCCGGTTAGAATCCTGCTTATTTCTTTTTAATTTGCACGACTGACATAATAACGACATTCAAATGTAGAAAGATTTGAAAATTTTTATTTGTAAAGAATTATCATTTTAAAATGTTGATCGTTGTTAAATAATGTTCAAAATCACTCCCAAAAAAAATTATGGAAATTTTATACATGCAATTTGCAAATTGTCTAATTATATTATATGTTCTTTTTCGTAGCAATTAAGTGACAAATAAAGACATTGTCCTTTTAATATAAAAACTAAACAGTAACAAATGAACATCAAATATTTATTCCTTATCCGTAATCCCTTCAAACAATAGTTGCCTTCAGGATAACTAGATTTGCTTTTAAGTAAACTGGAGTATTTGTTTTGCTTTCATGAATTAATTAATTAACAAGAAATCGCGTTGGCGAACTCAGCGATGAAATTGATTTGAGAGAAGAAACGGAGACATGGTCCAGCATTTCTTAATCAAATTATTCTATTTTTACAATTCGCAGAATTTAAATTAAACGAGTATTCCAGAAGAGATGACATGAAATTGATTTAATTCATGTCTAAAATAATATTCTGCAAATTCGAACTAAATTTTAACATAAGAATTATTATCTAACAAAAATGTTAATAACCGCTGCAAAATTTTGAAAGTGTTGGGTAAAATACCCCTATCCATTATTAAGTTCTCAAACGTCCAATCGACTATTGTTTGCCGGGCAAACATAAAATATTCAATTTCCAAACTCTCGGTTCAATGTTTGCTTTTACGAACTGAACCAGGAAAATGAAGTCAAATTGCTGTAATTTGAAGCTAGTGTGAAATAATTTACTTGTTTTTGTAACGTATGTTCCAATGTTACA
This sequence comes from Stenolophus ochropezus, assembly GCA_035578165.1. Taxonomy (NCBI): domain Eukaryota; kingdom Metazoa; phylum Arthropoda; class Insecta; order Coleoptera; family Carabidae; genus Stenolophus; species Stenolophus ochropezus. The sequence continues at coordinate 45,319,597 of JAQOWZ010000002.1, read as the reverse complement.
TTATGTACCTACAAAACCTTTTTATTTATTTTTAAATCCTGATAATTTCTCTGATTCTGGCGAAATTTTATTAAAAGGAGCAATGTAATACAGGTAAATATTTTTAAAATTAATTTTATATTATACTTTATAATTTATACTACTTCAGAATGCTATCATTTATATCTAAATATTATTTATTAAAAAAAATGCACACACATATATAACTTTCAAACATAAAATATAATAGTTATTTATATACCAGGGCAAAAAAAAACGCATTACAGTCGCGTTTTGAGACTTTAATGTATATTAAATTTTTTCGTTAATTTTAATAGGCTTTGAATTGTTATTATATATCTAGCGTGGGAACGCCATTTTTCAGGTTGAGTATTTTGTGGCGTGAGCTTGAGAGCGCTGCAATAGAACGAATAAATATTTTTAATTATTATATACAAACACTATTTCGTGGTTGTGTGTTTCCATATTACCAAGTGCTGTCAATCTGTCAACATTACAGTAGTTGTTGCTAACATTGTATGTCAAATACACTAAATTAAATTTTTCTAAATTAATTTAATTCAATAACCCACTGTTTTCTTTTAATATTATTAGGCAAAGGAATGTTTGAGAAATTATATTTTATTCTTGTAAATATTGTTTTTTAATAAATGCTTTAGAAATAGGAGTGTTTTTTCCAAAATTTCCCGCACGCTAAACTGGGGGAGACGTGGGAAGTTGAGATTCCCGACGTTACTTTGGTGACGCAAATCAACAAATTTTATTGTAAAAAATAAATATACAGTTTTTAAGTGAAACAGATATTTACTGTAATGTAAGATACAAGAATTAATTATTATTTATTAATATGTATATTCATTCCGATCAATTACAAATATTAACACCAAATTTAGAAGCGCAAGCGACAGCAGATAAGCCTGATACAATCTGACAAATGTCTCTCTGACAGATAATAATGAAATGAAACAATTCTATAATTCTGTTATCCTACATCAACAATTTGACTTCGAAAATGATAATTTTAATGTAATTATTAATCGTTCCAGTATTTAAAGCTAATCAAATCTAATACTAAAAAATACATTCTTTTATTTATTCGTCTGTTATTTTAATATTTATTGTCACATAATAAAATTACAGTAAGTTTAGCGTACAAAAAGTGTTTGCGGACAAAATTTAATTACCTTCAAAAAAAATAATCTTTTCCTTCTGAAATTAATACGTAAAATTAACTTTATATACAGAACGACAAAAATAAATAGTATATTATTAATAATAACACATTCTATTTTTTCTTTAAACGTAGATATTTAAAAAAAATATACTACTTGACTTTCAATTTGTAGTTTATCAATTTAAATCTGTCAGTTGTTGACAGTTTTATAGTGATATTTAGGGCGATACAGGTTTCTAATGGACAACTTATTTCTTATTCGCTTATTCTATATTGTTACTTATTTCAATTTTACTCCGGCGGCGTAAAAGTAAAAATTTTTTACTTCGGTGGCGTAGAAATTAAACTTCAACCTTGTGAATCACGTTACAAAAGATGTCACTTATGTCATTTGAAGAAAATAATAATTTATAATTCTGAAAAGTTCCAATTTTTGTTCTGTATTATTAATATAGTTTTATGTTAAACGTTTAATGATGGCTTACTTGGTTTATGCGCTCAGACTCAAATAATGTGTGAGATCTGGGGTTTGAATCCCAGCTTCGTCAATCTTTAATCAAATGAAACTACAGCTGTATCCGAGTGGTTCAGAAGCCACCAATGTATGTCTCTTACATAGGCTGTAGGTTGACAATTAATACCACTAAAATGCAAGTAAATACAAGTATATTTGTTACATGGAACCCAGTTTCACCATAGATGATTAAAAGTTTAAAATTAATTTATATGAAAAAATTTATGATGTTATTGTTTATCGAAATGAGATCTAAGTCCATCTATCATAAGGACAGATGACAAGCAGAATTTATAATTTTATACAAACATATATAATCTAATTTGCTTTTCTAGTGTTTGTAAACACAGTAAATCGGCAGACTTTATGCTGAAAATATGCAAAATATTTTGTGAACACATCAATTCATGGATATAGACATCTGTCGTTAAAAATAAATATAAATTCAGGATTTGAAAATCCCGCAAGTGTGTAATAATATTACATTTAGGAAAATTCTGGAATAATTGTTGGAATTCTGGCGTTATTTCTCCGTAATTACTTTTTAGATGAAGCGAGGTGTTAAAACGAAAAAACCTGCTAACATGTAAATGAGTTGATAACGAACTAAATGCGTTTCTATGACGACCACTGCATACAACTACGCATAAAGTGTAAATTAATCAATATGCGTTAAACCCATCCGCAATGTGTCCACCGAAAAAAAATACACATTATTTTCTAATTTGCTGAGCTTTATTTCACTAAAATGATTTCAAATTGTTGCAGCTTTTTCCAATTCCAATTCGCATTAACTTCGATAAATTTATAAATTCTCCCAGTTATGTTTTTACCTTCCTTGTTTTATTTACATAAAAAAATTGTTAATAAATAAATAAGTATAAAATCGGACAAATGTAAATTATACAACTTGAGGAAAGTAAATTTAAAAGTAATGAAATATTAACACATTTTAATGTAGAAAACAAAAATGTAAAAAAATCCATTTAAAAATAACGTATAACATATTTAATTTAAATAAATAATTGAAAACGATTTTCATTTAAATTTTATCCTAGTAAAAAAAATTGTAGGATATGCTATTAAATACAAAAATTGTACTAGGTAATACTTTTTGTAGTAGTATATGGTGTGTTCCCGGAAAAAGTTTAAAAACAAAGAATTTCTGCTTGTCTTGGAACACGTAAAATCAATCTTCAGATCAGTTTTTCGCGCCTCCGTCCCCATATGACTAATATTACAGAACACAAAATCGTCCATAAACTCTGTTTGCAGGCCTAGGCGTCTAAATTTTTAATTTTATTTTATTGGAAATGTAAATCTTAATGATTATTAAATTTTTGATGATGAAATTATTTGAATATTCTTTTTATAAGTTTCAAGACTTTCTTCTTATAAAAAAAATACATTTTTCTTCAAACGTCATAGTTGTAGTTTAATTTCTACGCCGCCGAAGTAGAAATTTTTAGTTTTACGCCGCTGGAGTAAAAATAAAATAAATAAGTATCCATAGAAAACAAATAAATGTCAATAGAGTCAACGAATAAGAAATAACTTGTATAATAGAAACTTCTAATATCACCCTAAATGTCACTATAAAATTAGATAACCTAAGAATAAGGTTACCAAAAACCATTTGCAATTGACAGATTTAAACTGATAATCTGTCATTCAGATTAAATTATCTTTGTGTGCCTCACTTCGTTCGTCGTGAAAACTTTTATACTCGCCACACAAAGTATAAATTTTACTCTTAATAACACAATATACTATTGTCTTTAAAATCAGAAATATATCATTTTCTTATCTTTTAAATTTAAACCACTTACTTTCCTTGACACAAAGGAAAAAATAATTTTAATTTTTTTTTTATCGTACTCACTATAGGTATAAAGCAACCCTAAAAATGAAACAAATAACTATAATACTTGTCTCTTATTGCATCTATTCCTTTTGAATTATTATGCCAATAAATTTTGTCTTCAATTAGAATATAAGTAAAATAGTAAATTTAAAACCTTTTTATCTAAAAACTAAAAGAAATACAGTATTAAATATAAATACGTACGTCATGTCTTATTTCTTGAAGATTGTTGTCCCAAGATGCATACACCTCTTCATTCCTTTTGTAGTTTATTTTCCACCATTACAACAAGAAGCATAAAACAGCTGCGTCCGGAGTGCGATGTTTATTAAACATGGAAAGGTAACTTAATTTTAAGCGCAACTTTGTCAGCTGTTGAATTTCATGCGTTCAGGTGGTCCATGAATTATCGTACTTGGCGTCATGCTTTGAAATTGAAACAATACCCTATTTGTAGTTTATGAATAGGTATATTGTCGCAATTCGAGTATTGTGCAGAGGTCACAGGTTAAATATATTTAATAATGGAAGAATTAATGAATATACTGGATTTCAGACGAATACAATGAGAAAGATGAAATTGTGCTGTATTGTTATATGATTTTATCCATGTTTTTACACATTCACAAAAATTTTCAGTTTCCGAATTTTTTTTATGTGTGGTCGAAACCACTCGGAGACGAAGTAAACTCTTCCAAAATTGAATGATTTCTAGTTTAATGTTCTATCCCAGTGGCGTAGCTAGAACGCTTTTTAGAGGCAATCGAGCGCTTGCAAAAATTTGGAAACTAACATTATGCAATCAAAACTAAAAACGCTGTAAGAAAAATAAATATATTTTATTCTCTTCCTCTTTTCTACTAATTGTATCAATAAATCACTAAAGCGCATGGGCTTAGCCAGAATTTTTTTTTTCCAGGGGGAGCAGAAATTATTACAATTTTCCATTATCTTCATTTTTTAATATCCATAAATATTTTCCTATGTCGTATCATTTCATAAATAATATATTATTTATTAAATGGTTGTATTCATCTGTTTCAGTAGGTAAATTATTAAGATTAATTTTGGCTCTGCAGAATGATCTTTGTGTAATTTTTATTTTTTATTTTAACTAGGATCATAATCATTACAATTACTGGTTGAAATACTGAACAGTAGAATTAAGATTATTGCAAATTCAACAAAGCCAGTGTAAATTTTAAAGATAAGTATTTAATAGTTATTTGTGCTGCTAGGTAGGAAAGTTGTTCTTTTCTGGTCCGAAGGATATGTATACGGCCGAGACACAGTCGAGGCTGGATACTTCTTGAGGACCAAAAAACAACTTTACTGCCATGTAGCACACACTATTTTTTATCCTACACAACAACACAACATAATAAAATAATATAAACATCTTACGAATACTATGTAATTTGACATTTAACTTAACCTCAAAGAAATTTCTGAAATTGAATACCAACATAATAAGAACAAAAAACAAACATTTTATTTTGACATATAAATAAGGTTAACTACTATGTTCTATTATTTACAGAATATATAATAAAAATACCTTGAATCTAACGTATGTATCAAAATTATCTAAAGTTACAATATTTTAAAAGCATGCTCACATATTTCATTCTGATTATTAGTTCTAACACATTAAACGCCATCTGTTTGTCCGCACACGAACTGTTTTTTTTTTCTTCCCTAGGGAATAGTGAGATTTTGTAGGTCTAGACCGGCAAATGTCTACTTTCTTGGGCACGCACACGCAGGAAAATCTTACTTTCAATATGTGTAGGATAAAAAAGTATATTTCTTGCACAATCTATAGGTTACTTGTATAAACAACGTTACGCCAGTCATCTATTACTGAATATCAAAATCGCAGTTCCTATTTTAAATATTGTAAATTATGAAATAGAATCAATTTCAATAATGTAGAAAAATATATTCTTTGTTAAAATATTAATTAAATAAAATTATAGTAACGTGTAATATACAAAGGAAGGCGGACGCCCACTCACGCTACGGCCATGGTAAAGCGAATTGCATCCTATCTCAAAAACTCTGCCCGAGAAGAAACACTTACTTCTTAAAATAAATCTTTGTCGCGAATTGTGTTAAAGGGTTTTAAACCATTGTCAAAATATTACCATTTTGCTGTAGAATATGAAAATGTATATCATTCAATGAGTATTAATAAATATATTTTATTTAAATATTACTTCGTTTGTGAGCTATAAGAGACAAAATTTTATTGCGACGTGCTATAACGTGATACGAATTGAGCTATCTTATTGGTTGCCTCATTTTAAAAAGACAATCACGCGTCCACATTTCTTATAATTTGCGGAATGGAGAGATGCATGCGGTCTGGCAGTGTTAAAATGTTACTTTACGTTCTTATTTTTGTTATACACTCTATAACTAACAGTTTGATCATCACTATGGAGTAGACATATCACGTCACGGGTTAAAATTTAAACTTTAAAAATTGATACCTCGCTTGCCACGAAAGATTTTTCAGTCGCGTTTTCAGTATAGGTCGCCTCAAATAGAAATGGATATGTCAATCATTCTTACGCATCTAATGCAACAAACAAGTTAAAGGAGACGGCAACGTATATATCGCTTTTTCCATATATAAATACCGCAACCGTCGTAGACTCTTGTCTCGCCTACCAGTGGCCCTGTACAGTACAGTGTTATCGTAGCTATGCTTACTCAAATCAACGAAGTTCAAAACTGCACTGATCCAACAAGTTAGAGGTGTAAACCATAAATGGGAAAGCATTCTACCAGTGGCGTCAGATTTTTTCAATAACAAATGAAATTTTTGTAAATATTTAAATTTTAAAATAATTTAGTTACTGAAATTGATCCACCAAGTTACGGGCGTAAACCATGAATGGGAAAGCATTCAACCAGTGGTGTGAGATTTTTCAATAACAAATGAAATTTTTGTAAATATTTATATTTTAAAATAATTTAGTTACTGAAATTGATACGCTACTAATCGCATCATATTCCATAATTTTAAACAAATTAAAAAGGAATTGTCCTATTTAATAATAATAGTTTATAAATTTATAGATATAAAAAAATAAACACTTTTTTATTGTCACGATTGTTTTGTCTTCTCGGATATTATATGTCTGTGCATTGATATAACTACTTTTTATATAAAATAGAAAGGAATGGGTTACATCGGTTTGATCATTGACAGTATTTTTCTTTGAAATTACGCTTCTCTAGATTTTTCAGCCAGTGCAATGAATTAATATTACCTGTTAATACAATGGTCGGGAAATCATGTATGGTTTTTTTTGTTTATAGCATTTTCATGTTTCTGAAATCTTACTTTCAAATTAATAGAGTTTCCCCGTTTTAAAATAAGAACTAAATATCTGAAAAAAAACTGTTTTTAAGGTTAGTATAGCCTAGTTATTATATGTAAATATTGACTAAAATGTTGAGCGTCTACAAATCTCCAATCCGGCTACGCCAATGCCTATCATTCATCGATCAGTCAAGAAAATCTTCTAACCGCAGAAAATAAACTATAATCGTATTTTGACAAGAAAGTAATGGGAGCGAGGGTTACAAAAACTACCCTATTCAGGTAATGAAGTAGTCGTAAATAGCACATAAAACTTTTCTAAACCGAAAATGGTCCGAATGTCCCAAGATAAGTTCATTAAACATAAATTTTGTTGTGAACTTTTAATGTCCTTCGAATTTTATCACTATAATTTCTGGAACGCGTTCCGTCCCTAAAAAAAACGGAACAAAATTCCCGACCGTTCTAGCTCTAAAACACCACTGATTTAGAATATGCCTGAATAGCATTGGTGGATCTACTGTGAAGTTAATGAAACTTAAGCTTACGGGGCCCTTCTGTCTGGGCCTAAAGATCTTTTTTAATTGAAAATAAATAAAACTGTAATATAAAATATGATAACATAAGTTTTCGAAGCCATTTTTTCATAGAACGTTTATTTTATACATGGTATATTTTATACATTGTATTGTCAAGATACAGTGTGTAAGGTGGAGGATATAAAAATGATTGTGGCAATCGATGCGAATTTTTACAAATTATCTATAATAAAAAATAAATATAGTTTCACAATGCTCGAAAGTTGGTTACATTCTATTTCTACATTTTCCACTGTCAAGGATAATAGGTATGACAAGTGGTGAGCTTATTGTCGATAATATTTTCAAAATGTCACGAATGTTAATCCTATTGACGTAATCGTTACATTTTCCAAAGACTGGGATTAATATGAGTGGCATTTTATAAATATTATCGATTTTTAAGCAAATCATAGGTTATATTTAGGAGGAGTATAAAATGATTGTTAAAAAAAATCCTAATATATATTTTAGTGTTTATTATGCGTAACCACATTGTTAATATGTTCATCTGTACAATTTTCCCAGCATTTAGAACATATTTTTCACTAAATAGGTCCAGTAGGCAGTTCCAGAAACTTTCATGAGGAGCGAATTATCGTTTTTTATTTTTAGGTAATCACAATAAAATGTATAATATAATGTTAATCACAAAATTTGTTAATCAACACAAAATCAGTGAATTAGAAAAAAATATCAAAAATTGGAATAATACAATAAAATTGTACAAAAAAACTAAACTTATAATCAATATTATTTTTTCCAACTTCTTTTAAAGAGTTTTAATTTCATTAATATAGAAAGTCTCGTTCAGCCATCAGTCATACTTGTACGTATCTTTATTAGTATTGTTAATAATTTATTTTCTAATAAATAAATATCAGAGCCAAATTGTTTTAGAACTTCATTTGCAATGACGGAAATATCAGATTCATTAAATGTTTTTGTTCTTGACATTTTGCTTCAAATCAAACAAATCTTTATTATGTCTGCGTATTAGACGCCTTTGCGCTCCAGATTTATTTATTATTATTTTCGAAATTAAAAAACTTGGCCTGTCTAAGGAGGGCGGTCTCCCCTTCGCCCCCCCTTCAAATCCGCCACTGAATCGGTTAAATATTTATTTATTTATATGTCATATTTAAGCAATTATACTAGCGTTACTATTGGAAATAATAAATTATTTTAGTGGTACAAAGTTATTTCCACTTATTGGTACAACATTTTAAAGCATGTGATTGGCTGATTTACATAAGAATTGTATTCTCAATAGAAAATGACAGAATCGATAGATTATGATGGGACAATAAAAGAATATGCCAGGAAAAAGTTAAAGATCTCAAGTTTTTTCTAAAATATCGATTTTATGAATAAATAAGAATTTTTGTAAGCAATAATTTAATATTATGTCATTTACAGTTCAAATTTGTTTTTATCTAGCCCCATTCAATTATAACAAGTAATTAATGATGAGGTAAATTTGTTCCAGTTGTGCTTAATCTGCTTACCGTCGGAAATAAAGGTTTTATATTTGATAGTGACCATTTTTATAATTGACAGTGAAAATTTTATAAAAATATTAATCGAATAATCTAAAAGGATTGTACTAATACTGTGAATACTAATTATTTTAATAATTCATTTTACCGTGTCATAAATTACAGTTTATAGATATTGTAAAAATAAGAACCAAAATAAAAGAAATATAAACAGAAACAAAGAAGTGATCCTAATTATAATGGAAAATATAAAAATGACAGGCGAGAGGTTATGTGCTGGCCACATCAGATTTTTTATTTTAAGTTTATGTACATTTTTAATTAAAATAAATAAATTTGAGATCACAGGGATTTTTTGTTTGAAATACTATTAAGTATCTATATTTGAGTTTTTTTTTTCAATATTTTTAGGGTTCTCCAATAGCTAGATCAGCCACTGTAGAATAGTATAATATACATACTACTCAATAAAACAACATTTTTTTTTTAGTTTTGGTTCTGTAAATTTTATTTAACTCAACATTTCTGTAGCATAAACTGCTACCTTCTTCAGAGTAATGACAAAAAAAATAAAGCAAGTAAACAAGTAATTATAAAAACGAATTATAGCATATTTAATAGGACGCCATGATTTATTAATTTCCAAACCGTCACTGATTGAGATTAAAATTCTTAGTTTTAAAAACGCAATGGCTTCTCTAATTAATTTTGTGTTAAGAGATGTAGATCTTGAAATAATTTTTGTGTCTTGAAATTTTATTTCATGAAAAACCTCCAAATCTCTGGGACTGACGATTTCTGAGGCTGGTTCAATTTATTCGATTGATGTTGTTCATTTAATCTTGTAGAAATAATTCTACCAGTCTGACCGATATTTTCTCCATATGAAAAAATAAGATATATGTTGAGACGTCATCCCTCTTCAGTCTTCAGGGATTTACCAGATTCCATGTGTCTGTGGGAAAGTGTACAGCGGTTTTATTTTATTATTTATCAAATATTATCAAAATAAAATAAGGACGGAGTAGTAGGCGACTCTGCGGTATATCATTACAGATATAGTCTTTTTCACGAAAAAGTGATCGTACGTCATAATGTTCCCTGATGCAACGTTGCCAAGTATTTGTAGGGTACATTCAAGTGTTGATGGTTGCATAGTATACCATGTGTGTATATATCATAATGTGAATTATTTACATAAAATAAATTAAATTTATTCAGCATCCCCCTCTGTATCTTCGTTTGTCACGTTCTTGTTCGAAATACCTTATTACAGAATTCACCATATTCTGTGCACACCTTCCTAAATTTTTTGCTCGATTTTTTGACATTTTTCAAAAATAATATTATTTTTTGACATTTTGAGAATGGCAACGTTGTACAGGATTACCAACCATTTATTAGTAAAAGACAGTAGGTTCCGTGTATTTTACTGGGTATATGCTAGGGATAGTAACATTGCTGTTTTGGCTACAATTTTATTACTAGGTATGACGTACGATCACATTTTCGTGAAAAAGACTATATTAGTGATAAAGCAGTGGTTTGCTCTGCTCGGTAATGTGTAATACGCCGTGAGTGATATATTTTATTTATAGTAATTTGTAACATGTATTTTTGTTCGGAATGACGTCAATACATGAATTTTAATTGAAAATATAAATTGTAGCGAAATAATATTACATTTTGCTACAGTATTTTTTACCTCTAGGAAATTTTCATGAATATAATGTAAAATAAACAAATGTAAATGGAAGTTCATTATAACCTTTTTCCTCTGACAATTAAAATTTAATTGATCGAGCTTTTAATTATTAAATTTCCTAATAAAACTATCACACACAAACAAACACACGTGTTTTAATTATAAAAGCTGAATAATTAATGAGCAATAACAATGAATTATATTTAGTACAATGTGTTACAAACGGATGTATCAATTAATTATTCTGACCTTGTATTGTAAAATTTCATTGTTCATACAAAGCATGTAAACAAACAACTACAATAAAAAATATTGTTTGCATTTTAAATAAAGATAAAATAATAAAGCAGAAAATGATAAATGCGAATGAAACAATACAAGCTGCGGATTCAAAAATAAAACAAATACAGGAAATACTCGATAAATTTTATCAAACATCAAAATGACATATGGAACTCATAAACATACATTTTTTTTTGTTTTATTACAAGTGTTTCAAAGGTGCAAAAAATGTTGTAGCATTTTACGGTATTAGCGAGGTAAAACAATTTTTATTGATAGATGGAATCAACTGATGGCGAGCCGTTTAGTAAGCTGTGAAAACTGTTACCTTGCGTATATTTTGCAATAATTTATTTGTTATTCACTTGTACGAAAATCCTGTGAGATACTAATGTGTCAAAACAATAACAAAACACAATTTTCAATAACATAAATAATGAAACAAAACAGACTTGTAACAATGGGGAAGTTTAGCGTGGTTGAAATTACATGTAAAATATCTTTTGGTCGCAAGTATATGAATAATTATAACTTAAAATGTAATTGACAGTTAAAATGATGTTGCCAATTATTTGTAATTAATGATTTATATTCGAGCCACTCTGATGTCACACGTGAGTTATGCGCTTGCGCAGAAGGGATGGTGAGACCTGACTTTTTGAACATAGGTTGCATCTTGAGGCATTACACCACACGCTTCTCTGTTGCCATGGGAACCCAGCGCGCGGTGCTTAAGATAGACGATACGTCCTCCGCGAGCCACTCTGACGTCATTTTTCATAAAATTTCATTTTTTGAGAAATCTAGGCATCTTTGGGTGAAATGAAATGTAGAATATCACTTTTGAGGGCAATCTTGATAAAATAAAAAAATAAAAAAAATATGCTAAACTTCCCCATTCTGCAGGTAAGGTGCTTGTAAAGGTTAGTTTCCCTGGGGAATAAACAATTAAAAAAAACGATAGTTTGCGAGTAACAAATAAAATTAATTAATAATATCGCTAGAGGGGAGGGGGGGCAGGAGTGAAGCGACTTCTCCCCATTGGAAATTGTACGTTATTATAATTTTATTTAATTAATATTTTAATTAACAATATATTTTTTGCACCTTATTGAAATTTATTTTGTTTTATTGTATACAAAATGTAAAACAGGAACTACGAACTGTGATTTTGATATTCACGATAGATGCCTGGGGCAAGTAATCTACATATTCCGCGAGAAACATACTGCTAGTGCTTATTCTTAAACTTTACACTTTAATTTATGAAATTTTGAATTTATGAAAATATTTGAAGCAGTAATACTAGTGATTATTAAAATAGTTAAAATTAAAAAAAAAATACCTTAAAATAGAAGACTATGACAGAAAAATATTTTGACCAATTTGATAAAGTACGTAAAATATAAACTATTAAGAAATACGTTCAGGCCCAAAAATTGATTAGAATTATACATATTTATTGTTATTAAAAAAATTAAAAATATGGGAAAATTGTAATAATTTTTGTCCTCCCTGAAAAAATATCTTAGCTACGCCCATGCATCTATATAAAAAATATAATAAATATGACGTTTATAAATAATAAGAATCAATAAAATGAAATTCCGTCGGATAAAATTGAAATTTTAATTAATCTGCAACAAGTATATTTGAAGTACACCTGAAGAGTATGTTGCCTCATGAATGTAAGCACACTTATGCAATACTGGTCACATTTTCAAAATATTTGTATGTATTTTTTCTTTTCAAATATTTTAATTTCAGTACTTATAAGGAGAGTTTGTTGTCACATGATTATAAGCTAAATGATCATTTCCATATAAACTATTTTTTTATTATATAGTTCCTGTATATATAAATATTTCTAATATTACATAGTTTCTGTTTAAATATAGGGGGATACTAATAGGTATTATATTAACAATATTAATTGTAAAACCATTATTCTTTTTACAAGAAATACTTCAGTTATTTGTATATGGGAACTACCCCTGAAAATAAATAAAGTTGTTATTACTTTTTTATTATGTATTTTAAGAATTAGAACAAAGCAGTTATTTCTGTAGAAAATTAATTTTGTAGAACAAGACAAATGATGTAAACAATAAATTGTTTCATTTGTGCTTCATGTATTAAAAATTAAATTTGATTATTTAATGCAGACCGGAAGATAATATAAACAAGCTTTTGTTTACAAGGCTGCAAGCTCAACATTTAATTACTTGCGTAATTATGCTCAATTAACCACGAATGACTCTCACACATTCTTCATTCAGATTTTAATTACAGGAAAATTGCCCCCGAGGCCAAACATTTTCCTCAGAGGACCGTAAATTATTTGCAGCCCTCCGGGAGTGAATCAATATCCGTCACAGGTCGCGACGTGTTCTCCGGTAAAGTTCAAGGGCATCCGGAGCTTTATCCGCATCCGGGCACGTGGCGACATCTGTGAGGGAAACGCGCAATGTCTCAACCATGGTTTGAAACTTGGGAGGAAGTTCTGCTAGTGGAACACAGATGGCGCTGAGAATTGTATTGACTTAAAACCGACCAGACACATGGATTTGGAGAACATTATGAATATTTTGATGAAGATGAATGAAAATTATTGATTATTTATAAGTGCTTCTATAAATTTATTATCAACATTACAGAATATAATAATAGAGAAGTAGTAAACTATTTATAGTTTTGTTGGTAGGTCTACTGAAATATAGATAGCGCTGTAGTATTGATTGCATGTCACGTATTGAGCTCTGAATAATGTAAAAGTAAGAATATTATTGATTATGATAATAATGAATAGAACAAATACATCTTTTTAAATTGTAATACATATAAATTATTGTACTATTTATTACTAGAAAATAATATTAAAACTTGTAATAAAAAAATATACTTGGTATAGAAAAATGAGTAGATATTTTATGACAAAAAAAAAACCCTTAATACAAAAATGTGTTTATAGCTATATGTTAGTATACTTTCCAAGCGTAATTATCTACATCCTTCGAAATTTATAAAATTAGGATGACCACATGTCTCGGATTTCGGGATTTGTTCCTGATTTGAATCTTTTCGGGACACGTAATTGGCCCAATTTTTATATCCGATTCGAAATTTAGTTTGTACTTATTTAGAGGATTACAACTTTATTACCTAAATAACAAAAAAAATGTATTAATACAGAAACATTGAGATTGAGATTGATGCATGAATTTTTTCAGGATTTGAATTTCAGTAACAAACTTTTTTCAGGCTGGATAAAAATCATGATTTTTAAAAAAATAATAAAAAAACGATTTTTTTGATTTAAATCATTTTTTTTTATTTAAATCAGATTGTTTGATTCAAATAATATATTTTTTATTTAAATTTTTTTTATTTTTTTTAAAAGTGTGTAAAAACGGATAGTTTGAATTAAATTTTTAGGTATTATAAATATTCCAATGTCATTATTCAAAAATATATGAGTCGACGTACATTTTTTTTTCGTCATTTGGACTTGTACTTTTCAAATTGCGATACAGATTAGGAACTGAAAAGGCTGGATAACTGGTGTTCCTATTTAAATATTACAATAACAATGTGCCATTAAATGAATAAACTTTTTTTTTTGTTAATTGGATTATGATTTGTTTTTATAATGTTTTTTTTTTGTAAATTATTTATACATTTTATTCAATAAATACATTTACAAGGACAATAACAAAAATTATTCATTTTTCGTTTAAGTTATTAAATTTAAATCATGATTTAAAAAAATCTGATTTAAATCTCTCAACCCTGCTTTTCTCAAATAAATATGTAGTGGTCAGATAAAAAATAATTGCTTAAACTTATTTATTTAATGTGTGTTTGTGTAACATGTATGTGATTTTGAAAATAATCATGAATGTCAAAACTAAGTGCACGTAGGTAGTTACACTGAAATATAGTAATACTGGAACGTGCATTAGCAGCGCCAACTCAATCCGAGAAAGACAGCCTCTCGCAGGTGTTTCTGTAATTATCGTACAATCTGTTCAAAAAGTTTCAAATGTCATAATATCTCAACCATGCAAAATGTCAACCACACGCAGATAGGAAATTTTATTGTACAGAAATTAATACTACAAACGTATGAGTATTTTCCAAGTGAACTTTACCAAAGTACTTTTTTCTTCATTTAGTAGCCACCGGTTCATTATTGGAAAACTGAAATTCAAATGAGATTGAAAAAAATAATTCCACTGATTTTCATTGTCATAATGATTTATTATGTACCTGAAAAAAGGATAAATGTGTATTTGGTTGTCAAACAATTTTGTAAACTTTAAAGCCTCATTCCCAGCTATGATTTTAATTGGTTTTAATTTGTTTCTTTCTATATTTTAATTTTTAGTTTTTATTTTATTTCATATCATGATTGAGGTTATAAAATATCCGTTTTTGAATACAATATTGATTTAAAGACAGAAGTCACCATTCTGATCTATTTTTCTATTTATGTACATTGTTCGCTTCTTATTAAAATTACAGCTGCAGCAATACCACAAATTCTTCTTCTTTTCTCAGTTTCTATGTACAAAGCAGCACAGTCTATTTTAAATTCTATTTTAGATATTATTAATATTTATTTATGGTATACAATATCAATTTTCTTTATATTTTCGGAGACGTATATTTGACATTTTGCGACAGCTGACAGTTTTAATTTTTAGTTTTAAAAAGTATGGAGTTTGCATACTCTTTCAATTAAAAAATAAAACTAGAAATAAAATTAAAACTAAAACATGTGCAGCGAATGATTACTCACATAGGCATATGATATACTTTTCTTGCAATAAAACATAAAATTAAAACTAAAATGAAAATTAACACAAGAGCTGGGAATGATACTTTATTTTAAAATTTCGACATTTAAAATTAACAAGTGCTGTGAATGACACTGTTTCTTTGATCGTGAACAATGATACGAAACTTGCATTAAAATACGCATACAAACATGTGTTAGACAATGATGGATATACCTTGCAAGAACCGTCTCTCTCGGCTCACTATTTATATATAGGGAACATATTGGCAGTGCACGTTCCAATATTATTATATTTCAATGGGTATAGATAGATAGTAACCTACCTACCTACCTATTAGAATCCTTAGAAAAATCATGTAGTAACTATATTTTTTTATGAATTTATTTTGGTGTATAACCCACAATACATGAGCCTATTTATAGTTAAGTGGCATCATATGTTTCAGGTATATATATGAATTCAGAGTGAATTTGGATTGATTATTTCATACACGTCATTTTCTCATTTTCCCACAGTAGCAATCGTCATGGTTTTATTTAGTTGATATGAAAATTTTATGTTTGAACTTTTGTCATTCGTGAAATATCCAAGAGAATATATTTCGAGCTATGAATTTAATTGGTAAAATTTACTCATAATTTCTGCGAAGTTTCTGCTGGTCAAAAATAATTCTTAAATCATTCCAGCTTCGATATCATTTTGACAATTTGATCTGTTACTACGCAACAACTATTCATGAATTTTTTCAATAAATTTGTAGCTCTCGTTATACCTTAAGTATTTTTTAACTTAAAACATAGGGATTTATCATATCCATGGTTACTTTATATTTAATTGAATGCAATGTATATTTGTTTGTCTCATTTAAAATGAAACATAAGAAATGATTTTGATAGAAGTATTTTAATATTGTAAGAAATTTCAAAGTAAAGAATTAATAAACCAAATAAGCAACAACCAACAAGTAAGTATAATAACAAACTTAAAAAAAAATTACAATAAATTTATAAAAAAAAAACCCATCCATTAACTTCTAAGCAATGACTCACTCTGCTATAAAACTTTTGAATTACCTAACAATGATATTTCGGCAATTGTAATATTTTGAGATATATTTTGAATCTGAACTTATAATTAATCTAAAAATAATAAAATAAATATATTATTATTTTGAAGATTTCCTCGAATACAAACTTCTGATTTTAAAAGTCACCAATAAAAAGAATCTAGTTATGTAAGATCGAGAGATCTAGCAAACCATTTTACTATTCTTCCATTTCCTCTAAAGTTGTTAATGATTCTTAAAATTGTGTTGTAGGCCTGTCAGAAAATTTTATAACCCAAAAAACAAATGACAAACTATATTTCATCAAATATCAAGTCGTAACCAAGGATATGATAAATTCCATGTTTCACGTTAAAAAATACTCATACGATATTACTCATTACAAAATTTGAAGTACTTACATTTGACAAAATGGTTGTGGATATAATTACTAATAGCAGTAAAAAATAGGTTATGAACGACATCTAAAAATATATGAAAATAAAAATATAAATTAGGAAAAATAAAATTAAATGTAACTGGGTCACAAAACTTCATAATAACAGCAAATTACAAGAATACTTGCATCTAGGATTCCGAGAATGCAACAACATGCAATAAAGACGGAAAAAGAAAATATTTGTATTTTTCATTAAGACGAAATATTCAAAAATGATACACAAAGTATCAATCCTACAATTATAATCCTTCTTACAATACAAATAACAATGGCCCGTATTACGAGCTCACTTTTATAATAAAATCGCGATTTTAACGCTCACTTTTACATCAAAATCTTTTGTAAAAACGAAAGTTAAAATCGCGATTTTATTATAAAAGCGAACTAGCTCACTTTTATAATAATATCGTGATTTTAAATTTCAATTTTACATAAGATTATGATGCAATAGTGCGGACGTTAAAATCGCGATTTTATAAAAGTGAGCTCGTAATACGAGCCTACAGCTTTTTACATAACTACATGAACATAAATATTGCTGGATCGAAAAAAAATACATAAGTCAACATACAGAATATGTACCATATGCAACAGCAATGAAGAAGATGACATATAACTTTTCCTATTTCGATGCCCATCTCTAATAGCCGATTTTAAGATAAATTTAAACAATTATTGTTAAATCTAAACAAAGAAAGAATGTATAATATTTTTAACTTTGGTATAATTTCTAAAAATTCGTAATTTTATTAATTGAGGTTGTTGTCGGCACTTGGTGGAACATTTTTCAAAGTTAAATAAAATAAAGACACTTAGTGATGTCCACAAAATAAATTTTAATAATTCTACTAATTTCGGCTACATGCCATCATCCTCTAATTATTAAAAGTAAAAATTCGTAATTTTATTAATTGAGGTTGTTGTCGGCACTTGGTGGAACATTTTTCAAAGTTAAATAAAATAAAAACACTTAGTAATGTCCACAAAATAAATTTTAATAATTTTACTAATTTCGGCTACATGCTATCATCCTCTTATTATTAAAATTTATTTTGTGGACATCACTAAGTGTTTTTAGTTTCTTTAAATTCGTAATTTTGTCGGTAAATCATAAAAACCTAATTTATTAATGTGTAATACGTATAGGTATAAATAAATTGAGATTCTATCATGTTCAAATAATACGAGAAATATATTCATGTTTTTAATATGCCCCTTGTTAATTATTGCAAGCTTGTGCTGAGTTATAGTAATAAAGCCGTCATAATTAGGACAAAAACATCAAAGTTTTTGCTATGAAATTAAGTTTTTCTGAAAGCTGTCAATCTTGAAAAACCTCATTTCACGCTTAAGAACCACGTCGGGCATGCTGAAATTAATGAGCGCTGAAATACTGAAACCGAATTCACCTGCGGAGAAGTCATCAACGCTACATATCGCTTCAACTGCTGTTTCGCTTAAATGCGATTTCCTTACAAATTGGAAATCATTTAATGAAAGAAAACTTCTTTCAGCGAATTTCCTAACGGTTATTCTATTCCCGTTTTACGAGTATTCCTTTTCAAAGACAAGGATTTGTATTTCATTAAATAATTCAATAAGAGAAACTGTCGTTCTTTAAATTTAAAAGACAGCAAATATACAATTAATATTACTTATATAAATTCAAATATTTTATTGTTTATTAAGTTAAGTTAATGTTAATGTATAATGGAATCCATAAAAGAAGTAGACAAAATGAGAATTTTATCTGTTTCTAAAATGGCTTGAAAAAAACCGAAAATATAAAAACTACTTTGCTATAGGTATATATTGGGTAAAATAAAAGTTATTTAATAATTACATGAAAATATTGTTGTACGCATAAATTCTTTTAAGATTATGCCCTTGGTAAATACAATGTTTTATTTCATTTCGATACTTTAAATATTCCATGCTGTGATTTCTTTATAGATTGTTGAAATTGTTAGACTGTTTGTTCTTAAACACATTGAATATAATTGAAGTGTCACTATCACTGTCCAATATATGTATGTATATGAAAAGTCACGAATTGATTATTCTGGTGAAATATAAATGGAATTTGAGGCTGCACAGACTTGGTTTCTATAAATTTAAAAGATTTATATGAAAAGGAATTTGAAAAGTTCTGTGAATGCTAAGTACTTACTTAGTCAAAATTAATATTTATTTTATTGTTTGACATTTATTCATTTACCACAATTTTAATTCGTTGGAGTTACTATTGCTTAGCAAATTTACATATATGCTCTCGGGATATAAAACTCAAATTATGCCCGCATTTGAGGGTGTACAAACAAGTTTATGATTCCAAAATAAAATAAAATTATTTGTGCATTTAATAACAAAAAATATATAAGTATCTCGGTTATATTCCCGGTTTTCAAGCCCTTGTTTCTAGTGACTGTTAAATACATTTTAGTTAAAAAATTAAACCTTATCTAAAACTAAGGTAATTTAAATTTCTCTTTACACAATATTTTTTGTAGAAGTAAGCACTTTAAATTTAACCAGTGATAGAAATCGTCGAAAGCTGCAATATTTATTAGTAACTTTTTACGAGATGTCAATTATTTAGCATTTTTACTACTACCACATATTACATGCTCATTGAATAACTATAATTTAATCATGTGCGGGTATCGGAATTGATGACAAAGTTAAAAGCATTTTAACTCAATTTCTAGAAGATTTACAAAAAACTTGCCATTAAATATTCCTGCTCTCGATGAGTTCTATCATTGCTGAAATTTAATGAAGTCTTATTTCGGCCTTATTTCTGTTACAGTCGGCTTATTAACAAATTTATCAATATAAATCATATAATAATAAAAATTGAAATACCTTTTTAAAGCGTCATTAAATATATTATATTACACATACTTCTATGAAAAAGCATTTGTGCAGTTCAGTCCATTATAAGATGAATTTATTTTCATTTTCGCTGACCTTTTCGAGACTTATTTTCGACACCTTTTACGAAGGTATGACCGTATATTTTTTATTTTCTTTGCACAGCTCCAGTCCATTTTTCATTCCATTTACCGGAATTCGCTGAATTCACTTACTTATTACATTTAAGTAGAATTTCTCTAGAAATATAATAAATAGTTTTACAGTCTCCGATTTTTGTCCGTCGCTGTAATTTAAAATTCATGACGGTTTTAATTGCTTATCTATTTAACTAAGAATGTTTCCTAATTGTAAGGTAATTTCTTTTGTTAATTATTGTAGAATACACTAATTTAGGGAAATTTTAAAGTTAAAGAAATTTGTCCTTAGAGTTTCTAAGAGCTTAGTTAGTTCTATTATTTATCCTTGTTCTCAGTTATTGTTTTAAGGGTTTGTTAACTAAAAATTTACACAATTTTTTAAGCAGTATGAATCCCTTTAAAAATTAGTTTTGAAAAAATATTTTCTAGTAGGATGTTGTCAGTTTATGATTTGAAATTGTGTTGCAGTTATCAAAACAGCTTAAGCTACGGAAGGTAATTTTAAATTCAAGATGTTTACACTTTTCTAAAATTAGTATATATACTTATCTATATATATATCGATTGAACATTGTTATTTAGAGGTTTGATGATGATCATTTATTGGAAAGAAAGGCTGGAAGTGGAAGATAAGCATGAAAAGTGACAAAAAATAAGAATGAACGTACGGAATACAAAGCAGTGGAAAAAGTTTTAGAAACATTGAGAAAACTAAGAAAGAGGTTTCAAATTTCGCATATGTTATGTATGTACCTATACATATATAAATTTTTAAAACAAAAAGACATCGTAAGATGAAGAAGAAATATTGTAGACAATAATACCACTCTACTACATAGCAACTTATTGAGAAAGTTTCGGAATTTTCAAACTTTCAATTTAAATTGATATTGTGTTAGACGATAACTCATATTCCATATTTGTTGGAAGTGGTTAATCTTGTAAGTATTAAAACATTTGTATATTCTAATTCGAAAATATGCGACAATGAATGGGAGACGGATAAATGTGAAGAACTGAGTGTTAAAATAAATTCTAAACTTCGCAAGAACGAATTATGTAATTATGTTATTCAGCTTGTTTAAGTTATTTGTTAATTATTGTTGCAATGAAGCAGCAATTACCCCAATCGTGAAGTTGTTAATTATAAGGATATGAGAAACTAGGTTACCGGTTTCGGTACCATCCAAACAGAGTCGTAGCCAGAACGAAATGATGGACAAAACTGAGATATTTTAAAAAAGGGCTTTTATATAGACTATATAGACCTATATTAACCCCAAAAACTAATTGGAATCGATAAGAAAACATATGCCCGGAAAATTTCAAAAAACCTTGCCGTTTTTGGGAAACCTACTATAAACAAGACATTTAAGTATTTTAAATGCATTTAGGTACCTTAGTAATATATACACACTGTTAAATTTTTACTTCTTTGTACGAAGTAAAGAAAGTATTGTAATCGCGAAAAATTTATGTTTTCATAATTCAACCAAGATATCCATTTTGACCATCCCTAAATCCATTTTGACTAGTTTTTTTTGTTTTCTACTTAATTCAAAAACGATTAGCCGTATGTATCTGACTTCCTAGTTAAACAAGTTTAAATGAAATGCAGCAAAAAATGTATATAATTTAATAGACGTACAAGCAGTATATGTAAATGTATAACTATTTTTTTATCAGGGCTCAAATAATTTTTACCAGGGCTTAGTCCTGGTCAGACCCCGGTTACGGCCCAGCATGCTAATTGGTCATACTTGTTTATTTTTATAGAACCATAGTTACTGCTGTACTAGAAATGGTGATTTTCGACGTTGAACTTCTACATCTCTCTGTATTACCCCGATACTTTCAGTTCTATAATAATACAATTTTAGATTGTGAAGAAAGACGTACATTTTCTATGAAGAACTTTGTGATATCCTCATTAATTGTTAAATTTGAAAGAATGAAACGTTTGTCATTATTAGTATGAAGCGCTTGACAATTTTATTAAACCAAGACTAATATTTTATTTGAAAGCTTTACAGTTTTTACGAACTAGAACAGTATTGCAGTTGTTCAAATAAGTTTTTGTGATTTTATCGCTTTATTTATAAGAATAATGAATAACTTGTAATTGTGTTATTCAACAAATTAAATTTAGGTTGTAATTAATGTTAGTCGTACGAGACGTATGTGTATAGTGGTATTGCACAAAATAATGAATCGTAAAGGACAGACTATTAGAAGCGGTGCAAGAGAAATTGTTTAACAACAATTTCAAAACATTCATTGCTTTGTACGAAGCTTTTGTCCGATAAAGAATTATTCACCGTGTATGTTTAATGACATATTCGATAAATTTCCCCTGCCGCACAGCCAGGATTGTTAAAAAACCACTTTATTTTATTTTGACCAGGACACTTCAATCCTCTCTATTCCAGCAGAAGACGCGATATAATTTTGCAAATGGAAAACAAATTTTATAAATTTGTTATCAACTTTATTTTCCAATGATAACCGCCATACTCTTCGTTGGTATAGTCTGCTTATTTTATAATATTGCTAAATTAAAATCAGTTCTATTTTGCCGGCCAAAATGCAATTTTTATGTATGTATCGTGTCTTCTACTGGATAGAGAGGATAACCTAACTTTTTAAATTGAGCTGCAAAAAGTAAGTCAGCGTTGTGCGACAACATTATATTTGTCAGAACCTCTCGAATAATATGTTTTTACGGATTTTTGATATATCGCTTCTTATCTGAGTTATTGTTTTTTGAGTGCAAGGTGTTACAGCGTTCGTGGCGAATTTTACAATGTGCGATTTTCGAGAGCAACGATGCAACGTGAAGTTTTGCTTGAAACTGGATAACTTTTGAACTTTTGAAATAAGCTTATGGAGACGATTCTCTAGGTCGTACATGGTGTTAAGAATGATTTCGACTAGGAAGGTCTTTAACCTCACCTAATGACACTCACATATAGAAAATCTATGATCTGGTGCACAAAAATCTTGTCATAACATTTTGACCGAAAAATTGAACATGCATCTAGTTTCAGCAAAAGTTGTTCCACGTTTCATGACCGAGCTGCAGAACGAAGAGGACACATTTAAGAAGAGGCTCATAACGGGTGACGAGAGTTGGGTTTACGGATATGACATCGACAAAAAAGTTCAATCATTACAGTGGGTTGGCAAGCGATGTCCACGACTCAAGAAAGGGTGACAGTCTCGATCAAATGTCAAAGTGACTACGGTTTCTTCTCGATTTTAATGAATTTTCAAAAAGAGACCAGAGTTGTCGCGAGACAACTCATGGTTGTTTTACCACGACAACGAGCCATCTCACACAGCCTTGTCAATTCGCCAATTTTGTACCACAAATCAAATAACTGTCCTCTTTCATCAGATAAGGCCATTTGAGATTATTTATTATTTCTTAAATTAAAATTAGTGCTAAAAGGACGCCGGTTCGACAGGAATTAATGACATTAAATTCGTCACAAGTAATGAAGTACATTCCGAAAGATACCCTACCCTTAATGCTTTTGTCAATGTCAATATATTGATACCAACATCCTACCGGAAATGGGAAGGCCCTGGGTCAAATCCCAGTGAAGTCCATGAATTTTTCAAAAATTTATTCTTCATTATTAAAATGTTGAATCGCCATGCGGTTCTAAATGTTATAACTTTACTGTGTAAAAACAGTGTGTCAGTTAGTTACTGCGGTGTGGTTCGTTAAAACCACCAAGTGTGTCTAAGTCGTCAGCAAGTATTCAATGCTCGAAAGAGAGTATACTTGCAAAACACGGCAAAAGACAGGTGAAAGATTCATGAACGTCACGGGACTTTGTAGCTCAGTTGGTAGAGCATCCTACCGGAAATGGGAAGGCCCTGGGTTGAAATCCCAGTGAAGTCCATGAATTTTTCAAAAATTTATTCTTCATTAATATTGCCATTGTTTATTTCGACATTTAAAATTCTTGATAAGACATTACCGTTTTGTACTTGTCAATGTCAATGTCAATATGGCGTGCTTCCATCACTGGACTGTTTTGCTAAATTGGAAACACCACTGGAAAAAGGAGGAAGGAAGTACTTTGAAGGAGACAATAATGTGTAGGTTGAAAATAAAAATTTTCTATAGTAGAAATATTTTGTTTAATTTTTCTTTTAATACAAATAATGTATAATTTTTAAATGAAATATGTGAATCAATAAAAGGTTTTTCTTTTTCATTTTGACCACTGTGCAAAACTGATTTTGTCCAGGACGGTTAAAACCGGGTGGTTAAACCATAGTGTCCAAAATCCTACAACCCTGTTTGCTAACACTGTACCAGTTTTATGCAGATTTTTAGCAACATACCATTATTTATTTTCCACACAAAACAGCCTAATTTCTCCACTTATATATCTTGGAATTTGCTCCAGTTTATCTAATTCAGCTATAATATCAATGTATTAGTTCCCTTGAATTATTTTTAAGTACGTACTCCAGAATGTATTTAACATTTATTTATACATCTCAAATTGCTGCAATACGAATTAAACATGTTTATATTTCAATTGTTGGAATGTTTTCATTACTCCGCAATCTAGTTCCGCTTCCGGTATCTTTACGACCCGACAGATCTTGTTGATCCGGGTGTCCGACACGACTAGACAAGGCAATAACGAAGCTTACAGTCTGGAGCTGACTTCAAGAGCGACTGCTGAATGCTGTTATTCACGTCAACAGCAGTGTCAGCAGGATTAAGCTACACTTGGCGTCAGCTGATCACAGGATCGCAGGATCAGAGGATCGGACAACCTGCTCCATTGAAACAAGATACAGCAGGAAAAACAAATATTATTCGCAAATATGGAAATCAAAATTGCTATATGATACAGTCGTTTGCATTTAAAAATTATTGTTGTTAGTCCAAAAGATTATTATCTAATACGATGTGTTCCATAATACATTAGTGTTTTCTTAGTTTGTAGGTAAATTTCAAATAATATATTTCAGCCAAATTTTAAAAGGATTTTACATTTTAATAAAGGGGTCCTCCACTATTTTTATGTGTTTCTTTAAGAAACTTGATGAAATTTGGGAGCACACGCTGGTATTTACTTTTGATTGTTGTCGTAATTAATTTTTTAAGTTAGTGCGACGTAGAAGTATAGATGAAATTGATATCAAACAATGAGGCTCACGTAAAACTGAAAATATCAGTTTGAATATACTTTGTATATTGTTATAAAATATTTACGAAAAGAATGTTACCTAAAAAAATTATTTAGAAACTTGCAGAAACAAGGAACTAGTAAGCCCATATAAAAATCTAAAAAATATAATTTTCTGAAGTTCCCAGAATACCAAATTTAAAATATCGTATTTTGTATAATAACACTATTAAATCATTAAAAAACATAATCAATATTTTTTTAAATTCATTTACTAAAAATTGCAATTTGTAGACTATATGGACGAGTAATAAATATAAAGGCACTATATAAAAATTATTTCTTGAAGGAGAAAATAATTTATAAAATATTTTGCTTAAATTTTACAATAAATATTGTATATAAAAAAAATTACAAACACCTATTCTGTAAACGAAATTAATACATATCACATTTTATTGCCCTTTCATCGTTCTATAAAAATATATAATGAATTTTTATGGTCAAATAAGTTTTAAAAATTAATTTGGCCAGTGTGACAGTAACTCAGTTCCAAATTCTGAACTTTTATATAAATGGTTATCTCCCTGACATAGTTTTGTAGATAAACATGTCATATATTTACTGACTTGTTATTCAAATTAAAAAATAATTTTTAATCTCTCAATTTTATTTGTTAGTTAAAATATTTATGTATTAAATATTAATATTATTTTATTGTTTTACATATTTTATATTTATACCAGTGGCGCACTCAGGATTGTATCTTAGGGGGGGCTAAGAATTATTGTCTTACGAAACATACATTATTTTATATATTTATTTATCCGTGTGTGCACGCACATACACACATTGGCCCGTATGCTCACGTACTTCGAAATAGCAATACTTCAAATTTTCACTATTTCAACTGTCAAATGTCAACTTTCAATTGAGAAATTATGAATTTTATCGTGAATTACATTTTGAGTATTATTTATTTGGACTAATACATATTTTATTTAAACGCAATCTATTAATGAGAAAGAATTATATTTAATGTCACTGACATCTCGAAATGTGACATTTCTGAAATAGTGCTACTTCGGATCTTCAGATGTGAGCCTATGGGAAATTGTTTTTAGGCAGCTGTTCTGATAATATTCCATGAGAACTATTCTGCAGTCATGTCGGTTATATAGTTGGCGCATATTCTACAAATGTTAAATAATTGTGAATATCACTCAATATATTTTTTCAGTTGGGAATTTAATGAAAAATCAATAAATTATCTTAAGACATTATAGTTTTTTATTTGAAATATTAACTTTAATATATATCATAATAATCAAAAACAAATAAATACATGTTCAGCACAACGAACCTACTAATAAATATTTAAATTAAAGTACAAACTTTAGTCTTCGTACACCTCTTTCTTGCAATATTGAAATTACTTCATCTAGGTCCACATGAATTTCTTTATGGATATTCAGATGAGCAAGACCGTTGAATCTATTTTTTGTCATCGTATTTCTTATGTATGTTTTAATACGTCGGAGGGTTAAAACGATCTTACTACTGTACTGGTGCTAATAGATAATGCATGTACAAAATATTTTTTGTAACATAAACACATTAGGATACAATGTATCATTGCACATACTTATTGCGTTAATAGCGTTTTTCGGCAATATTTTTGAGGTGTTACAAAAAAATTGGTACCATATTTCACTCTGATCAGAACAGCATCGTGTCTTTACACCCATCTTGTTGGACATAACTTTTTTAATTTAGTTTGGTGTACTTTTGTATTTTACTTTGTAAAATATTCTGACGCTTGGGTGTATGAAACAATTTCGAATTTATGCTACCTCTGCCGAATTTGATGTAGCTAGATTTAAACTTTGCGATACATAGTGGACATACAGCGCAGTGGGGTACTTCTCATTGATCTAAGTTTGAGTGCCTCTAATATTAGTTGTATTTTTGTTGAATATATTTCTTTTTTGACTAATTTTTTAAACAGAAATGACACTGAGGTTTGATGTTAGGTTACATATAGCACGCAGTGTACACAGAACAACTACGCATAACTACTGTGCATGCGTGCATTTAAAACCAACAAATTCGCACTAAAAATTACTATGTCCTCGTGGTACATGCCTAGTAATATATTTGAACTGCTTGAATTAAAATATAAAAGCAAAATCATAAGAAAATATAAAAGAAGTGAATCAATAACTTTACTAGTTCTAAGATTACACATAATATTCAAAATGTTTCACGTAAAAATTTGAAAAAAGTCCAGTGCTCTGGGGGGGGCTCAAGCCCCACGAGCCCTCCCCTTGGGTGCGCCCCTGATTTATACCATATACATTTTTTTGTAATATGTATAATCGTCTTGTATTTTGGGAACTTCGACTGTGTTAGATAGATTGTTAATAAATAAATTACTTCACACTGAAATTTTATGCGCCATATTTCTTTTTATAGAAATTGTGAATTAAGATTTTTCTTGTAATAATCGTTTAAAACTTAACAATCTGTATTTATTTTAGCTACAATTCTGGTCCTCTAACTATCATATTGAATAGATGCCTAAAATCTGAAATATCTAATTTTAACATAGCAATATTTTTTTATACTTAGCAATGTAACTTTGCAAAAAAATATAATATTGCGCGAATAAATTATGCAGGAAATATTAAAGAAAATCATGTATCCCACATGGTTTGGATCGTACAGAACAAATTTTATCTAGCAATATCTTTCAGATGTACTGAAAAAATAATTTAAAAAAATAACGCATAATTATGAATGAATAAAACAATACTTGAGGATGTTTATAATTTTGTGGAAACAAACTCTTCAAGCACTGATACATACAAACAATAATTAATCTTTGTCTTTTATAATAAAAGAGAAAGTTTAATCATCTTCTCCTGAGACATTCTTTGGTCGATTTGCTAGAACTTTCGAACGGAAGACAGAACGAAGGTGCAAGCATAAATATTTAAACAAGAACCGGTCTATCCTGAATTACTCAACACGAGTCGTAGGATAACTGACAGTGGTTTGTTATCCTTGGTAAATAAACTATGACTGTCTTATGTTTTATCTCTTTGCTCTGCGCACGCAAACACACTGACATAGATTTACAAATATTGTTCAGACGTTCCTTGTAAGTTAATACCTAGGGTAAAATTTCATGTTTTGACATCAAAATATATCTTTACTTAGACTTCTTATAGATAAAAAATACCGTGAGTTTATTTTAATATGAAAGGATTTGCTCTGTCCATGGTTACGAATTTGATAGGATTGTATCAAAGCATTTTTTTTTTAAATGAAACAGCAGATATAGGTAATATTGAGGTTGGATGATCAGGAAATGACACTCTAAACAAATCACCAGATCAGTATCTTACCTTAAACTAGAGTCTGAATTGTTTCATTTACGACAAAATTCACCATTACTACTTAATCAAGGCTTGATCCACTGACCAACTCTGATCTATGAATCAATTCAACACACCATTAAAAATCAAGCTAATCTGGTATCAAAATCAATGACTAACTGATTCATCGAATTCCATTTATTAAGTTCTGATTATTTATTTTATACTAATTTTGACATATGTATTTTGACATATGTATGTATTTATGTGCATATAATTTTGACAATTTAGATTAATCGCAAATAATTAAATTCTCGCATATTGAGAGGTATGTTATTTTTCTTTCGCGCCACCATTTCTGTAAGTTTTTGACTAGTGATTCTGTGAGACGAGGTGAGACGAGGTGAGACGAGGTGAGACGAGGTGAGACGAGATATTTCTTTTTTTCGTATCGTCTCATTTTAAATGTAAAATATTTTATCTCGTCTCGTTTATTTCTCGTCTTGAATATAATTATCTCGTCTCGGTCTCAAATCTCGCCGAAATTTCTCGAGTAGCCAACGTAGAATATTGTAGGCTTTGTCAATGCACACCATCTTCGCACAGTTTTTCTATACCTAGGAAAATTTCCCTAGATCTAGGAAAATTGAACAATCTTTTTGAAAAATTAGGAAGAAAATATCAAATTGTTTTTTTTAGACTATAATTATTACTATAAATATGTAAATACAATATAAGTAACTACTACACCTACGTTTTGTCTTTGCGTACCAGACAGTCATATAAAAATGCACTAAAATCATGAAAATTCAGGTTTCTGATTTTGTATTTTTAGATAATCAATTAACCGTCATACTACTTGTCAAAATATTTTTGAATTAGAATGTAAATACATTTATTGCTATTAATATTATTAATAATACGTATTATTTTCACCATAAAAGAGATTTTACAATGAAAATCTTCTCCTCAACAGTAAACATTTTCCTAATATTATTAATAACAGATGTGAAATTTCTGGTTATGTTTTAAACAAATCATGGCTGACCATGACCATTCGGTTAGAAGTAATGTAAATTTTGAATAAATTAATAAAAATTACAGTTACAAATGAATAAATTTCTTATATAATAGATAAAAATAATAGTTTCCGTTCGATTTGTGTAGTTATAAATGCTCTAAGTTAAATTGTAGCGCAATAATATACAAAAAACAATTTTGTCATGTTAAATCCCTGTGTTCGACTTTCAAGAATTCACCTGGTACTTTAAGAATATGACATTTGAATCCCCAACAATGGCACGGAAGACATTGTTACTTACGTTTTATTTTTCCTTGCTTAACAGCATCTCTGGATTGAAATATTGCTAATAGAGCATCATTGTCCCTAGAATGAGATTACTGGGATCGTGGATGGCTGTGCGAACAAAAGGTAAGCGCTGGGCCAACTTGGGCTGATTTGCATTTACACTTGCGAACTTCGCGAGGCCTCGTAATCAAATCAGGATTTCCACGATCCTCTTTCCAACTTCACAAATGAGATATCGTCTTGGTAAACTCGCAACAGACCTTGTAACTTATCTTTTATCCCGAGATCTAATTATGGTTCCATTACAATATAAATAGACCCTGAATACGATATACTCATCAGTTAAGACGGTATTTATATAATAAACTCATTCAAATCTCAATAAATGAAAAAAAGTAGGGTAAGTGGGAGAGAGATGGACCGATAAAAGAAATAGATTTTTGAGCTTAAAAATGCATTAGAGTGATATCTCTCAGGGAATGTTATTTTTGTTGTTTAGAGACAATGTAAGTAACCGCTTGAAAATTAATGCCGTCAACACTGAATAACCCAAGATTTACTTAAAAAATTGCAAAAAATATTTGTACCTTATATGTATACACAATTACTTAATTATTACCTCGGTAGATTTACAATAATTATCTATGTACATACTTTATAAACATGTGCATAAAACTTAACATAACTTAAAAATGTGCTTCTATTTGTACACAGTTATAAGTAATTTAGTGGTCCATTTAACATCTGCTCTGAGGACAGATGGACCAACTAATGCTGAATATAAATGGAATGTAGGATTTTTATTGTTAAAAAAATCAATTAAACTGTTAACAGGAATAAATCATTAGCACATAGAAAATTGCACGATCTAGTTACTCTTTCATGAATTCTGAAGAACTGTTGTTAAATTGTTAATCAGAGGGTGATGATAATGAAGAAGTTGAATTTTATGAAAACGAATATGCGGGATGCAAGGAAATTATTTAAAAAAACGATAAGGAAGGATGAATGGATAAAATGTGTAATTTGTGGTCACTGTTTGCACGAAGAATATATCACATATGACAAATGACAACAATCTGTTATCCAGTTCATCTCCTCATAGTCTTGATCCGTCTCATCTATATAGTGGATAGTTGGACTTTTTGTAATCCCGAATAATATTATATTATACATCAAAGTTGAGAAGACTGCCATTATTGACCTACCACCAAGTTGTGCCCCGAGGTGTGAAACAACCGAGGGACATATGACGCTGGTCAAGAATTGTCTTCTTAATCGTTTATATATATTATTTCTTTACTATAAGCATTTCAATTCCAATCCTACTAAACAAAATTGTATTGACAATAACAACCATTTTGACATGAACATTAACATGTTTCTTAATATTCACAAAATTAAAGTAGGCTGATCTTGTTTTTATATTTGACGATTCTATTTAGCAACCTCACTTTTGATTTTTAATTTGGTTTTATTTGATTATTTATTTAATTTGTGAATCTATACTTTATACTTTTCTGGAGTTAAATGCTTCTAACAGTATTTGGATTTGGTGACTTGAATTTCTTTAAGAAGTGACAGTTTTTATTATAGTTAATAATAATTTATTATTGCCTAGGCAACCATGATTATCAAATATGCGATAGTGAATAACAATTACAATTTTTTATGGAAATATTAGTCGCATTTTTTTTCACAAAATTTCACTATAACTTAGCTTATCTCATCAATTAGCTCACTTATTTTGACCGTTTTTTTTTTTGCACAACTAAACTAAGATAAAATGAAGAATTAGTTTATGTTTTGCCGTCAATAAACAAAATAGTTTCATTATTGAATTTAAAATATTGTTAATTTGTTTGTTATAATAACAAAATTGCCAATAAAAATGAAGATATTGTGCTAGTAGGTTTTAATTACTTTATACACAAATAGTTAAAGAAACTGCAATTGAAAATTTATAACAATGTTTTAAATTTATCGTTAGGAGCTGTTATTAAATGAAAATGTAAATGTTACGGACATTATTTTCTCATTTACATTTAGTTCGAAAGAGACTACAGATTTCCAGAGGTAGTTCTGAAGCCGAGACGAGATGAGACAGATGACAAAAAGAATGCTACTATTTTATGGCCAATCGTAAATTATCAACCGAGCATTTAATGTAAATTTATTCCCATATCTTATTTATTTTATATACGGATATACAGTGTTTTATATTTAATTTGACAAGCGAGAATACAAATTCTATCAGAACGGGAATGTGAAAGCAATCTTACATTGTTTCGCCGTAAATTGCCTGCTAAGATTTACGTCTTAATGTTGGTCCCAAGACGAATATTTCGTTGACTTGTACAATTTATTTCTACACGGGTAACATTACATTGTTGACAAAATAATAAATAGGTTTGCGTGTCCTGTATCTGTATATTAAACCGGACATTCCATGAATTATTAATAAATTAATTTGTAAGATGTGTATCAAAAACGTAAGATATCCATTAACATAATTTGCTTTGTTGATAATGTTTTCGCCGATACATTTTGATAATTTGAGAATAATTTATTAGAGTTTCTACAGTTAAACATATCAGCAAATAATCAAAAGCACAACATTCTTGAACGAAAAAAGGTGTACAAATACGAGGGTCTTTATTTTACTCATTTAAATTCGGTAATAAATTCCATTATTTTACTAGAGAAATAATGAAATCAAAATGGAAACTAGGCTTATAATGCATCATTAATAGAAAGAAAAAAATATTCACTTTACAAATAAATAACAGTTATTATATTTATTAGATTTGCAGTCGCTCATGTTTCATAATGAGGTCCTCCCAAAAATTGAGTAAAATGTTAGTTATGTAGAAAGTATATAAGAATAAATCATGATTGAGAAGAAAATGGATTATAAAAAAAGTTAGTTTCTGAAATATTTTAAATTTGAAGCATCTGTACTTCTACCTCATAATGTAGCATTCCCTCTCTATACCTGTCTCTCTCGCACTTCTATCCTATTCAGAATAGTATGAATATCTAACTTTATCGAATGAATAACATTTAGTAAGTGAGTAATTTATGAATAGTTTTGGTTTAATATTTTCGATTAGTTTATTTTTATTTTACTTTTTAGATGTATGGTTTAGCTTAATATGAAACATATGTTGAATGAAATAAATCACATTAATATGTCAGTGGCAACAAAAGCACATTCAAACACTACTAAATTGTAATTTATGTTTTTATAAAATATATTTTCGTACATATTTCACAGCAATATATTTATAAATCGTGAATTATTTAATTTTACTTGAGGACAGTTTGGGCGAGCCCCATTGTTTTTCTACGTCACACTAGTTTTAAAACTTGATTATGGTTTAATCAGGAACAATTAAAAATTGTAAATACCACCGACTGATTTCAAGATTCATAAAAAATATAAGAAAAAAATAGTGGAGGACCTGATTCAAATTATTCGGATGACAACTTTAATTATGTACACAAAAGTAAGGAGTCCCTGGTATTATCATTTTTCTTTATTTTATAAATGTTGTAAAAATGTCAAAAATTCATAATTTTAAATACATTTATGTACTTATTAAAACGGAAGTAGAGAGAATATTGTATGAAACACGTAAGGAATGGTTTTTTGACTTTTGCGTTAACAAAACTCGCTGGTGTCTCGTCTTGTAATAATTGTCGAATACAACAATAATTTTTGTTCACCTATTTATTACATAAATAGTTATTCTAATAATTTTATTAAATATAAATATATAACTAACCGCTTCTTGCCAATATAAAGATATTGATAATGATATTGTAATGTGTATTTATTTGGGAGAACTGTAAAATGTCATAAAACATTAATATTTATATATCCATTTTATTAAATAACAACAAAAATAACAAACAGTCCTATTTTTAACTTAACACTTAAACACACTAATTATTAACTAATATTCATTTATTTCTACACGACAGTATTTATTTCTACGCTATTTATTTTCATAAGATATTAATATTTATTTCCACAAAATATTTTTCCTTTACATGTCGCTATTCGGGAGTGCCTTTACTCGACTCACTTCACTCTACTCTATTAACTTTTTGCACACACTAACTCGAACTCCTCGTCGCATTACTATACCTGCCTTTAATTAATCTCGAATCTTCTAGACTCTTCTGGACCAGACAAGCCGGCCGCCATGAGACATCGATAGCGAGTCTCGCTCGTTAGAATGTATTTATATTGAAAACAGCGTTTTGTCAACATGGAGAGTGCACCACAGGGGCCAATTCTATTAGGCAGATAGATAAATTGTATATTTTATCATTATAATGAGAATATATATTTTCATTTGAAAACCCATCCCAGCTATATAACATAAACGATTTATCTCGTCTCTAGTTTAATGGTATAAAATCAAAATCTCATATTTTATGTTCCGAACGATCCATGTAATTGGAAATGGCCACTAAATTAGTAATTGTACACCGTTGATGCTGATGCTTTATTTACTTTCGAATTATCTCATTAGTGGTCTATACAAATTGTGCGGACCATATTGTCCATATAAATTTAATTATCGACATCAATTCGAAATTTGGCTAATGGTGATATGCAAATAGACTTTATAACGCAGGGATGCAGCATCATAATTTTGAAGCCAACATCTTAAAATTTATGAAAAATATAATACTTTAAATCTCATTTTGTAACATATGTTGGCGTTATTGTATAAAATACAGGATTCTATTATAAAAAACTAGGTAATAGCGATATTATCTAATATATTATTTAAAAGTGAAACTTGCGGTTTATCTTATTCACAATGACGAATTTGACAGCAATATATCTTAGGGTTCTCTTTTAATATCAAACTGTATGTTGTCATGTTTACGTTATAATTAACACACAATTATAAGAAAAATTCATATGATTGAGTAGTACAATTCTAGTTTGAGACAAGATACTGATCTGTTTAAAGCAGTGAATCTCAAACTTTTTATGTGAAGGCACCTCAAATCGATTATGTAAAATTTGTGGCATGAATTTTAAAAATATTTTATTAATCTTAGGAAAACATTAAAAAAGTATTTTTTAAATAAAAACAAAGGGTACCAAAAAAAAATAAGTGATGTAATTAACCTATTTCTTTTATATTTGCGTGTATTTTGGACAAAACTCGCATTTTTATTCTAAAAAATACATTCTTTTCCCTCTTTCAGTTTTAATGTTAACAAACAGAAAATCTTAGGTCAACTTCACAAGTAAGAGGTAAAAAATCAAAATAAAAATTGAAGGTTTATCATTCTGAATAAATGTCCAAAAGCATTCTAATGTAAATTCAGAATATTTCATTCATTCATTTCATTCAACATTATGAATTTTTATTAATTCCTCTTTTTTTACAGTTACATTCTAATTTAATAGAATTAGATGTTGGATGATAATTCCACGAAGGAATTTCGTTCCCAATCAAAATTATTAATAGATATATCTGGAAAATTGCAAATCTGTGTTCCCAGTGTTTAGCAGCGTTCAATAAATCAAGTTAATTATGTTTTGTTTTGCTTTCGGTATTCTTGTAAACATTTCCAACTTACCACCATTTTTTAAAATTCTATCTTGTTTTTTAAAGTTCGAATTTTATAGGACAATTTTAACAAATTTTATTTGCATACTGGAATTTACATTATTCAATTCTTCAAATAAAACAGTTCTATACGCGAAATTATTAAAGCAAAATTCAAAAAAAGTAAACTTTCAATTCCTAAACAGGACTCAATACTCATTCTTGGGACAATATATCAGTATGAAGAAGAATTTTCAAATACTCAGATCGTCAGCACTAATGCATACGATGCTAAATTTCACACACCACGCCCGTGGCACACCTATAAGTATTGAAACCACTAATTTAGAGTGTCAGTTTTTGATCGTCCAACCACAATATTATATTTGGTATGTTTCATTTCCTATTAAATTGGTAACCATGAATATAACAAATCTCATATTTCATTAATAAAAAAGAATTTATTATTAAAGAATATTATTGAAAACATTATTATATTACATTTTCTTCTAATATAATCAAAACTTGACTGAATTTAACCTAACTTAAAATTTTATAATCTTATTGAATTTATACATGTATTCTACACTTTAACAGTAACATTCATATTCAATTATAAAAAATTTCATATGAAATTAAAATTTATATATTCTGAATATTAAACTAAAACAAATAAATATAATATTCTACAAATAAAGTGTACAATAAAAAAGAAAAACATACTCTGTCTGTTCATTTTAATGAACAGCTGAATAAATTTTCAACATAGTCTTTTGTTTATGAAGCATCATAAAAACGATCGTACCATTAAAATGTTAATAATACTTTTATTTTACTATTGTGATTCCAAGTTTTTAATATAAATGAGATATTTTATTATTACATGCTAGGTGTATGGTACAAGCCATGTACATTTTATTTTAGATATGTCACGAGTCTCTCACACTTTACCAGCCAAATGATACCTGTTCAGCGCCAAAATAAGAGACAAGAAAACTCTTGTTAGGAAAAAAAAAATAATTTTTTTATTCGGTAATTTTATTGGGGATTTTATAATTTTAAGTAAAGGAAATGAAAATGCAAGATATAAGAAAATCTGATGCGGACACCACATGACTTCCTTGTACCTACGCCTATTAAATTACTAACATTTTTTGCTGTACTTTTTTTTTAAAAATTTCATTTCAAATTGAGATCATTCTACGGCAAATAGTTTTTAATTTATGCGAAAAATTTAAAATATCCCTTTAAGCATAGTGCTATTTAGCACTGCCGATTGCAATAAAGACAGGGGTGCACAACTAGATATTATAACAGTCCCACAATCAAAATTTTAACATTCTACGGCTAATCGTTTTTAAGTTATGCGAAAAATAAAAAAAAATCCTTTGCGTAAAGAGCTCTTTTGGCACAGCCGATTACAATAAAAAAACAGAGATACATAATTAGATGTTATAGTAATCCCACATTTAAAATTTAACGAAAAATTCTTAAAACTCTTCTAGTAAAGTGTCCCTGATTGTAATAAAAAACAAAATTTCAACATTTTACGGCTAATCATTTCTGAGTTATGCGAGATATGAACATACGTACGTACAAACGTCACGCTGAAACTAGTCAAAATGGATCCAGGAATATATAATTTCATTTAAATAATCAGACTTATAAATGAAAATATCAAATAATCTTAGTGCACCTACACTTAATACTTATGAAGCTAACGATAATATCTTTATAACTTATTTGTCTTAAAATATCACTTTCTATGCTGAAGTTATCAGCTGCCCTATCCACTGAAGAGTTCAACCGAATTGTGACCGAATGCCCACATAAAATAACTGCGTAGAACGTTGACGTCTTTTATGGAGAGCTCGTACCACATTAAATATTAAAACAAATTTTTTATTTTAGTTTATTCAAAAGTGCGGGCCCATAGGCTGAAGTCTGAGCATAAATATGGCCCCGATTTTCACCAATAGTCTTAATTTGACTTACCCCTTTAAATGAAATTATAAAACATACAGTGAAATCCGCCATTTAAAAAACGTATTTCCAATTTTAACAATTCTATAGTGTAAAAATAGAAATCCCTAATGACTGCAAATTTATTAAAATCCATTTAGCCAACTTTCCAATTTCAACCTTAAAATGTAAATATGTCAATCTATAGGGAAATCTTCTAATCTGTCTATTATAACTTTGCGGAAATTGTCCTTCCTGGGTAACGCATCCTGCGAATCAATCGCTCCTTGCAAGTTGCATGCACATGTGGATGGCATATGTAAATTATACATGAGGATGCACCAGCTATTTAACACGGAAGCTTGTGTTCAGGCAATCAATAATCAATAGCTTTACTGAATGCACTATTGGCCTATGATAAGCGATAAGGACCCCAGGGGTTATAAGTGTATGATAAATTTATTATTCGTTTCATTGGAATTGTAAAAAAAAACATATATGATAAGAGTTATCTACAAGATAGGAAAGACGTCACATATAGATCAATATGCTTTTAGAATTTTGCTGAAATATTTATAACTCGCAATACATGAAAGTGTTTTTAGTCATCTAGTGATATATTGTGCAGGGATACTTCAAATATTTTTAATCTAGAATTTATAGGAATAGTAAGACAGCAGAAAATTTGACCCACAATACACGAGTGTGTTTATAGTCATGTGGTAATATACCTTTCGGGTATACTTCAATGTTTAATGTCACGTTATCTAGAATTTTTAATAATAAGAGTGACAAAATTTTTACCCCACAAATACATGGAAGTGTTTCTAGTCTTCTGGTAACATATCATTCAGAAATACTTGAAATATGTTTTCACAATTAAAATATTTGAAATAATAAAATCACGAAGTATCCAGGGCAGGGACAAGGAGGACCGCTGACCCTCTCCCCTAAAATCCTTTAAAGGAAATTTTTTAATAACTAATAGGAGAATCACTGGCGGCTCATCCGTAAGTGATGCAAATTAAATAAATATGTGCATTATTAATTGATAATAACACAATTCGTCTTTGAAGAAAAATAAAAATTTTAGTTTGTCTACTATTTTATAATTTGTGAAAAAAATTAACTAAGAGTTATAATTATAACGAAAGTTATTAATTCTAATTCCAATCATTAGTGAAATAATAGGATCATTAAATATATCTATATAATTTTTAAAATGATATATTCCAATATATCATTAGTGAAATAATAGGATCATTATATATTTCTATATAAATTTTAAAATTGTATATTATTATACGAGTTCTATATGCGCAGTATTAGAATTACCAAATTTACAAAAAAAAAAGCAGTTTAACAATATCCGGTATTATTTCGATATAAAAATAGTAGAATGGGGTAGGTGACCAATGTAGAATTTTAATGAAAAAACTATTGAATTATAGAAAGTATATTTATTTACTAACGTTGACATTAAAAAAGTTAAATATTTATCAGCAATTGTTTAGTAATTTGCGTTAAATAGAAACAGCGTCCTTTACTATGACGTTCACTAAGTTAGCACTATCTCCCTCACACCACCTATTTCCGTCTGTCTACCTTCGCCGCTCTCATGAACTTCGTTGACGTCATAATCCCCTCCCAAGTACTATATTATTTATTTACTTCAAAACAACATATAATTAACAATTTTAAAAAAATACGGGTATATTATTTTTGTACAAGCTATCACATATACCAAATTTAGAAATTGGTCACCTACCCCATTGTTAGCGCAATGAATAAAAACACAGTTATTTCATTTATTATAGATATACTGTGAGTCATATTTTACAATTCATAAAACTCGAATGACATCTCTATTCTATAGTTTTTCTGTTTATAAATAACCAACAGTTTTGTTATAGTAATACCTTTCTTTCCTCACTTATTACAGAAATAGCTATTATTGTTATTCAGAATAAATGAATGTCTTTTATAATCGTGTAGCAACATACAATTTAGATTTTAGGTTTACGCCAAATATATTTCGTGTAGAATTTATATATTAATATTGATTGTACGAAATGTGACCCACAACACATTAATGTGTTTATAGTCATGTGGCAACATACTCTTCAGGCATTCTTCACATATATTTTGTGTAGGCAATTAAAATATTGTATGTTTAAATCCATGTAGCAAAATTCCCTTTAGGTGTAATTATTTCAAATATATTTCATCTAGAACTTTTATTAGGTATTATAATTAAAGACGGGGGTTGTAAAATATGCAAAATAGGTACTTAAATAGGTTTATTGAATGAACATTTAAACATAAACGAAAAACAGGAGTTAAAGTAGTTTAAAATGGTATTTCATTTGCAATGAATAAGTGAAACGGTCCAACTAATCTATTTGAACTGAAGCAACTAATCTGATCTGATCCGACTAGCAAGAAGAGCAGAGGCAAAAATTCTCCTTCCTCAAACTTTATCAATGTGTGTGTACGACTGTGCTGTTTTACAATGCTCACAGCGTTTATCGATTTTTCTCTTACTGTACTACCTGTTTCAAAAAAGAGAGTGTTGAGGCATGCCTCAAGTGCTTTGTGATTGGTCTGTTTGCACGTGGTCGACTCGAACACGCGACCGAACTGAATGCTTCGAAATTTTGGTCGTTGGATTTTAAATTTAAGTTTACAAGGGCAGCAGGTTCTTCTATAGCATACAGATAATAAATGACGTTCGGAGTTTATCTACTTCCTATCACCTGCTCCCAAAATTTTAGGTAATTTGGGTTTTATATAAAATAGGTAAAATCATATTGATTTCAAATGACACATAAAAATAGTACTCACATAAAAACACTAAAATCCCATCTCTAATTATAATAACGATTGTGTAAAATATGACCCATAATCTATAATCTGTGAGTGTTTGTACTCATATGGTTACATAACTTTGAAGCGAAGTGTAAATACAGCCTGAAATTCTTAGTAAACACTATTTGAAATTCCTTTTTAGAGTATGTAAACTATGAAGTAAAATATGGTGATTGGTGATTGAGAAGAATGTTCATGAATGTTTCAAATCGGAGCTAACGAAGGCTTTTATTTAATTTCCGCAATTATACAGAGCGATCCAGACCTCCCGAACAACTTAAAGTCCTTAATTTATGCGAGAAGATCCCAGTGTTCCCAAGTGGTCTTAAATTCTACAAAATTAATACCGTATCGTTTAGCTGAACTTCCCGGGAGTTAACAAGGAAAAATTTATCAAATATTTACAGCGTGCTTAATATTTCACGCAACGTGGTTTGTGGGATACGAAGAAAAACT
Source organism: Stenolophus ochropezus (assembly GCA_035578165.1). Classification (NCBI taxonomy): domain Eukaryota; kingdom Metazoa; phylum Arthropoda; class Insecta; order Coleoptera; family Carabidae; genus Stenolophus; species Stenolophus ochropezus. The sequence goes on along the minus strand of JAQOWZ010000002.1, from coordinate 45,278,610 downwards.
AGAGTAATCGACAAAGATAAGGTTTTTGTAATGTATATGTTTTATTAATATGCGAACATATTAATGTGTTCTACTTTCTACTCACATGATTATAATAAGTTCTGAACTTTACACATTCAATATTGAATTATTTAGTACTGAAGCAAATACTATTAAGAAATTATCCTTGTATTATTAATTCCTGAAAGTTCTATCTGAAAAGTTTTTTAACATGAATGAAAAAAATAAAATTAACATAAATGTTTTGTACCCAAATTTGTTATGATTTCATAATAATAGTATTTTAACATCCACTAAAATTTACTAAATTCATTATCATAGAAATGAAAAATAATATATAAAAACTGACAAAGAACAATATAGATTTTGTTATACTTACAAGCAAGAAAAAATGTAAATATAAAATCAAGTACATACAACATCTACCAACAAAAAATAATTCAAAGCTGTCAGGTTTATAAAATATAATTTATTTGCTACTTTATTTCATAAAATACATATCATAATTAAATTTAATTTAACGTTAATACAAAATCAATTTTCAGGAATAATAAAATCCTGAAATTTTGATTGTTTGTTAAAATTTACGGCTAGTAGCAATCAAACATAATTAATTATTAATTAAACATTTTTGTTTATAAAATTTCAATAAAGGCAAAAAAATAACATTCTAATTTTTTTATTCGAATTTGTCAAAACTGACGTTTTTTGGTTAAGATATTGGAATGAAAAGTGACTACTTATACGGACAGTACTTTCCGTAAGCCAAAAGTAGAAAAGGAACTGAAAGTAATAAATTGATTCTCCTCGTTTATTTATTTTAATTTAGTGCAATTGATAAAACTTCAGGTAATGTATAGTCTATTTTTTATAAGAACGATATGCCGAGAAGATAGGTGCAATTTGATATTATTTTTTGATTGGATAATTTTGGGATATTATCCAATCAGAAAACAAGATTAAACTGCTTCTATCTTCTCAGTATATCGTTCTTACAAAAGTAGACTATACATACACTGTATAAATTCCTTACTTTACTGTTACTCATCATTTTAATAATAATTTTCAGAACATGTATGTATGTGATAATTTACACAAACTAACAGGAATGAATATTTGTTATTTGTGTTTTTCATTTGTATTTATATGATACAGATCACTATAATAATATAACTAACAAAATGATGTATTCTATTTCTATTAATGTGGTTTTAATTTCTGTTTGACATAGGGTCACCATTTTTATTTAAATTAGCATATACAGGGTGTTCCATTTAAAAGTGCCACCATTGCTATCTTGAGAACTATAAGAGCTACGAGGTTGGTTAAATTAGCAAAGAACCACCATTTTACGAGACTATTACAATGAGCAAAAAAAATATTTTTTTCGATCAGTGGTTCTCAAAATACGGGACACAACTTTCTTATTTTAAATGGGAACATATATTTATTTTTAGGTTATTCGATAGAGTATTTTTTTCTGAATTCAACGATAGGAACATATCATATAATAATATAACAAAATATTTGAGAAAAATGCATGTTAGATTTCTAAGTATTTTATTTATATCTGGCTGAAACAAGAGTGCTATGGTTAAAAAACATAGACATAATGTTCTGTCTATCATTGTTTGATTATTTTTTGTTAAATTTTATTTTCTTAAACTGTCAGTTTGAAGAAGAAAATGAATTGTTTTCTAACCAAAGCACTCTTATTTCAGCCAGATATAAATAAAATACAAATAAATGTAACATGCATTTTTCTCAGTTATTTTGTTATATTAATATATGATATGTTCATATCGTTGAATTCAGAAAAAAATACTCTATCGAATAACCTAAAAATAAACATATGTTCCCATTTAAAATAAGAAAGTTGTGTCCCGTATTTTGAGAACCACTGGTCGAAAAAAATATTTTTTTTGCTCATTGTAATAGTCTTGTAAAATGGTGGTTCTTTGCTAATTTAACCAACCTCGTAGTTCTTATAGTTCTCGAGATAGCAATGGTGGCACTTTTAAATGGAACACCCTGTATATATCTATAGGAACGAGTTGCAACAAAATTCAGAAATTATATGTGGAACCGGTTTTTAATTGCATAATAATGATTTTGTGCCATTGATAAACCTGAGGGGATAAAGCATGAAGGAGGGGGACAGGGGAGCAAATTACCGGTAGCCCCTAGGCGGCAAAATTATAAATCCGCCACTGATTCAAAAGGAAACTAGTGTGGGATACAACGAACGCAAAAGCACTCGAACTATGTTCCATAATCGACCGAGAAATTAATAATAAATGATTATTATTTTTGCCCTAAAAAAGATAAGGTACGCTTTTTTTAATAAAATCTCCCTCTAAGGGCCAGTTTTTTCATCGCTGAATAAAGGGCCGGTATCAATCGGTAAATAGAAAAATATTGCATCGAAGATTGAAATAGTAAGTAACCTATATTTCCATTAACTCATGATAAAGGTAATTGGCACTTTAACCAAAGGTGGAAAAACCAACTTTCTAAAAGAAACATCGAAGTTTATTTTTAATTAATTAATTATTAATAATTTGATTTTTTGTTATACTGAAGACCGTAAAAACGTAATGTTTGTGACATTTATGTTATGAATGCTAAAAGATTCTTTGTTTAATAATATCCATTTTTTGTTACTCTCCAAGGAGACTAATTTCCTTAAAAATATTTAATGTTGTAAGAGCCAGATTTATAATGGAATTGTGGTGAGACAAATCCTACCTTATTTCCGTGGAGTTAAGCCATGCTGTCGCGTGACGTCACTTCCTGGGCACAAACACTGCGGGCAGACGGTGGAGGGAGGTAATGTCACGGGAACAATCAACACTTTTCACTTTTTTCGCGAGTCGGGTTCACTACATCACGTTATTCGCGGCCCGAGAATAAGAATTCAAGACGGAACGAACGAGGAAGCGAGGAGTCAACAAATCCGCGGCCTGCAACAAAGAAACACATGATAAATAACGTGAAATATAAATAAAATTAAATGTTAATAAATAACAATATAAAAACACGTACTGTAGCAAATATTAAGCGAAAGCTAAATACACTACAATGTACCTGGATTTTACTCAAATTGACCCAATAGATATTTAATAATACCTTATAAAAATACATTAATCAGGTAATTAACCTTTTATTACTCAAAATCAGGGTTGCCAAAAATCATGATTTATTTAAAAAAAATTGAAAGGAATATTAATACTTTATTTCATTCACTAAAACGAAATCTGTAATAAAATCAAAATTATTAATCTGAATAAAACTAGAAAGAGTAATGAAAAATTTTTGCTTTTGTTATTCATTTACATACTTATTGTTCTTTCTTCGATTATAACAATTAGAGTGATAAATATCATATAATTTAAAGATATTATTAAATACAGAGCTTATTTTGTTTGTTATTAATAGTTTTATAGCAAATAAACAAATTTTATTATAATTTGTACTTATTTTATCTTTGATAAAAGTCAGTGATTTTTATTTTTAAAATCAGTTGATTTAAATAATGATTTAAATCAGGCCAATCCTGCTCAAAATTGAAATTCTATATTGGATCAACCAATTTTCATAAAATTTTGTAAAAAGTTCCTACTAAGTATGAAAAATATGGGGAAAATAATAACAAATGACGGTCGGATTCATATATGAGGTTGAAATCGCTGTTTATACAGGGTGAGTCTGGGAAGACGCCCCCCCCCCTTTAACTTTTTTATTATAAGTAATAGAAAAAAATGGCTCGTATAAAAGTTTTATTATTTTACATATACTAGTTGATGGCAGATGTAGATATTTTTTATAAAGTCAGGTTTACAAGATGCGACTATCAACTTTTATTTTTCAAATGGCAACCTATAATTATTTTAATAAAATAGAAACCGCCATTTTTTTTCTTTTCAACGATGTATTAACTTTTATTAATGTATTTGAAAAATTTCGAGAAAAATGAGATCATTTAGAAATGTCAGAAATAATTTTTAAACAAATATCATAGGTGGCTATGTTTTTCGAAATCGGGTAAACATCCTCCTCAGTAAGTAACAAACAAATGTATACATTTTTGACATTAATTTAATTGTTTTACATTGTTACGTTTTGTTTATTTTCATATAGCCACCTATAATATTTATTTAATAATTATTTCAAATATTTTTAAATATCTCATTTTTCTCGAAATTTTTCAAATATATTAATAAAAGTTAATACATCGTTGAAAAGAGAAAAAAATGACGGTTTCTATTTTATTAAAATAATTATAGGTTGCCATTTGAAAAATAAAAGCTGATAGTCGTATCTTGTAAACCTGACTTTATAAAAAATATCTACATCTGCCATCAACTAGTATATGTAAAATAATAAAACTTTTATAAGAGCCATTTTTTTTCTATTACTTATAATAAAAAAGTTAAAGGGGGGGGCGTCTTCCCAGACTCACCCTGTATATGTTTTTAAAGCTATATATTTAATACAAATTAAATTCACGCACGCATCTAACCTAACTAAACCTAACCAAATCTCACTTAATTAAATCAAACCAAATCTAACCTTAACCTAACGTACATCTAACGTAAACCTAACCCAAACCTAACTTAAACCTAATCTATTATTTATTATTTCTCCCATATTTGTCACGTTTAGTAGGAACTTTTTTCCAAATTTCATCAAAATCAGAGGTGAAGTAGCACATCGCAAGGTTCACCCTATATTGATTTGTTATATTAGCATCAACTCTTAAAACTATAAAATGAGAAGACACTCCATTCCATTTGGAAACACTACGCAGCTCTGGCCTAAATAATAGCCTTCTGATTATCAGGGTGGTGGCCTGTTTCCTACGTGTTAATTATCTTGGGACCTCTAAACACAGAATTTATTGAGGTCCCCTTTTGAAATAAGGGAAAAGGGAAAATATATTTAGCATTAGGTAAGTAAAAAAATACTATTGAGTAATACGGCATAGCTGTACCACATGTTTATATGCCTGATCTAGTTATTTGAGACGAACAGATACAATAACTATTTCCTTTTTCTAAAACAAATGACATAAGAACTATTTCCTTACTTTCTGAGAAATACTGACATAAGGACTCTGAGACGTATTGTTAAAAATTGTTTCAACGCTATCCAGGGTTCGGACAAACAAATCTCCATCTAAGAGGCAATGGAGAGGGGCGAGAGTTCATCCCTACTTATCTTTCTCTGGATGTCTGTATTTCCTAAAAGAATGTTCAATTTCTCTAGATCTAGGGAAATTTCCCTAGGTATGGAAACACTGTACAAAGATAGCGTGCGTGACAAATCTTGCAATATTCGATCTTAAAAACTCGAGAAATTTCGGCGAGATTCGAGAACGAGATTAGATAATAATATTCAAGACGAGATGAAATATTTTACATATAAAATGAAACGATACAAGAAAAATAAATATCTCGTCTCCCAGACTCACTACTTAGGGCCCTGTTCTATCTAGAATGTTGTGCCATGTATAATAGTGATAATTAGTGACTTACAATAGTAATATTTGTATTGGATTTGTTTCTGCTCTTCACGTATTCCTTTTTCAATATATTTAAAAACACTCGCAAAATATTCTTTAAAATTGGAGAAATAAATTGAGATGATTCCGTTATAAAAGTAGCCATGTGTGTGATTTATATTACAGATGAAATATAATAAAAGTAAATCGTATATCACATACATATGTTGGAAGATGAGTTACATTAATATCAGGAAATTTAATATGAGAGAATATAAATTCTTAGGACATCTTAGCTTTAGCTTATTTCCAAAAAAGATATTGCATGTAGATTCATTTCCATTCTCAAGTAACACGAAATTCATTCGCGATATATTATTGCATTTTTGTCATACTATAATTTCTCATTTGAAAATTAATGTCGCTAAACTAGTACACTTTATTTTCTATTATTACTTTAATTAATCTTTCCGGAAAATAATAGCGGTTCTAGTTTTTGTTACGCTCTATTGATGACAAAACTATTGTCCTATTACCAGACACTTCGTTTTGAATTACAATTGTGACAAGTGTTTTGTATTTTGATTTACATTCAAGTGAAACAATGGAACAATGAATTGTGGAGATTTAGTAATTAGGTCTAATTTTGTATAGAATCTTGTACATAAAAAATTTAAACAGTCATTTATGTAGCAAGGGCATGGTATGGATTTTTATGTCAAAAAATACTTCTTAATAATCTAATTAATAGATGAGATGGTGAGACACTAAAAATATCCTATTAAAATCTCAAATAAAATACAATTGACGATGCCATCGTAGATGTCAGCGCTACACACACCAATATTGGATCTTTTATGCCAGGTATAGTTTATTTTTTATTACTCATGTTTTTATAAAAATATGTTCAAAACTAGCACAATAGTTATTTGTATCACTAGTCCAGAATCTAAACTTTTGCGACAATGAGTTTATTTTAACAGGCCAAGCTGAAAGCGAGGCCTGCAAGTAATGCGAGTTCTCGCAAATAATGCGAGTTCTGGGCGTGTGATACACAAGATTTTTTTGCGCCGATGACATTTTTAATTTATTAAATAAACGTTATTTTTACTTAAATTTTTATATATTATAGGTTTTTATGTCAGAAACATTTTCGATTTACATGGATATATAAAAAATTCACTTGTTTCATTCAAAAATTTTAGTGACATTTGTTCTAATCTAAAAAATATAACGAATGTGAATTGATATTTTTCAACAATTAATGTCATCATAATCATAAACATGATTATAATATGAATAATAGATCAAAAATAGTTGTTTTAATATACGTTTTACATTTCCAATAAAATAAAATTAACAACTTGCCTAGGCCTGTAAAAAAAGAGTTTCTGGACGATTTTGAGATCTGTAATACTAGTCATAATGAAACGGAGGCGCGAAAAATTATTTTAAACTTAAAAAATTACAGTAAACGTTACAAACCTACTCATGACCAATATAAAACATGACAGCAATACCACAGCATATAGAATAAATATTTAGTTATAATGTGGCAATACCAAGTATTAAGGTTCTAAATTTTGCCGCCGGATAGAGAGCGCTTGGCTAGCATCGCGTGTAGGATTTAATCGCTTTTTATAGACAAACCTTCATATGTAGTGTAGTGTATTACTTATTGAGAAAATAATTTGTAATAATAAGATTTTTTTAGAAGAAATGATAATGGAAATAAATATTCTGGATACGTGACTCCCTCCGTGGATCCGCCTCTGAAATGAACGTTTGTCAGCTCCTATACATTCCACGGTGAGTTTGTTTATTCCAAATCATTACACTTCGATTTGCTCTTTCTGTATCTCTTTCTACACATTTCAACATTTTTATTTACCTACTCCATCCACCAATCTGTTTTGTTTCATTTCGATTTTTTATTGTTACATTCATAATACCAAAGTCGCTAATATTATTTTGTCTTGTAGCTCCAAATATAAAAAACTGTTATTTAATTTTTTATATTTTAATGTTTTTGTTTGCTGTTATAATTGTGTAAATTATTGTATTATTGTGATTATTCTGTTCTGTTATTGGATTTTATGGCTGTTGATTTTATAATGCTTAATAAATAAAAAAAATATGGATATATCACTTTGTTATCAATATCAAATGTCCTATTTTGTTATTAGAGTTGAATTTGTAAGGTACATATTAGTATATTACCATACACATTTTGTTAAGCCATATAATATCGGATGTACATATAGAATATTAATATGGAAAATTGGTTTTTTACTAGCTATTACCTGTTGTATAGAAATTTTGCATCAAATGAAATGTAAATTATGTGGTATTTTAATCGTAATTTTCGTAATAATAGCAATAGCCAAGGCATTTGGATAAAAGAAGTGTTTGATTTTTTATCTGTGAGAATTTGGTAGATATGATTTTATTTGACAATATGACACTGCCTTTGAATATTTACTATAACTTATGTTTATTAGTTTATTCAGTAATATCTGTATACACTTATAAAAAAAATGTAATAAAAAATTCTTGTATACATTTTATTATGTTATAATATAATGTCAAAAGTGACATCTGTGAAATGATTGATAAGGTTTAAGTTTAATTTTTACCCCGCCGGAGTAGAAATTTTTACTTTTACGTCGCCGGAATAAAAGTAAAATAAATAAGTACCAATACGTAGAATCAGCGAATAGGAAATACAATGGAAACCTATAATATCGCCTTAAATGTCATTACAAAACTGTCAACAACTGACAGATTTAAATTGCTAACCTACAAATCGAACGTCAACTATATAGTATATTTTTTTAAATATCTACGTTTGAAAAAAAAAATAAAATGTGTCAGGTATTTGTTTAGTTTTTTGTTTAAATGCCATGCCATGGCCATCGTTATTAAATAATAATAAAAATTAAATAAATTTAAAAATTAATTTATACCATTAAAATACGTCGTAATATATTCTATGTCATTTGACGTAGAATTTTTGTACTACACCAGGCGGCCCTGTATAGGAAGATACAAATAATTTTAAATTGAAATTGATGCATCAACAAAATGAAACAGAAGGAATAAACCGTGAGTGTTTGAGAAAACTTATGACAGTTCTTGGCTTATTTAAAGTGAGCAAACAAAGTGCACCAATGCTGTTGAGTCGTCGAATGTTTGACAAATATGTTTGTCGTTTCCATGGCAGGTTGGACGTCTCTTGTTTACAGCCAGAGTGAAGTTCATTGTTGAGCTCTTGTGGTCTCGACAGCCATCTATTGATTGTTTACTCCACATAGTTCTCTTCTCATTATCACTTAGATATTAGTCAATAATGTACAGCAGCGAAACTCGAAACTGGACTAGGGTTTCATCTAATTATAGCTCACCTCATTCTCATCATGGTAATTATTACAGAAAATATTGACAGCAAATTTCTTTTCATTCTATATATTACAATGGCCGTATTTATTTGGGAAATTTGTATCCAACCCTCAACTGATCCTAAACGTACCCAGGTTGGTACCAAATAAACAATCAAACTATACAGTTGGTGAAAATTTTAACTAGTAATTCAAGTTATTTGTTAAAGTTACTTATTTAAGCATTGTAAACAAAGATAGAAAACAGGTTCAACTCACCAACCCAGCAAAATAGCTGGGTGTGTTGGATCAGTTCAGGATCAGTTCTGGGTTACTTCAAACATACCAAGTAAACAGAATTAACCTACTAGGTTACTTAAAAAATCCCAAATAATTACGGCCAATATAGGTACTTTATTTTTCATTATTGAAAATTTTTCAGTACATTCTTTAAATTACAGTAAAAGCTATTAATAAGGTTAATCAAATATTATTTTAATTTCTTAAACGATTTTATTCAATTTATCTCCTCATATCTTGATGATTGCAAACTATCTATTAACTACAATTATACCTCTAAGCAGTGTATACTATCTTCAGGTGTACCACGGGGGTCGATCCTAAGTCCTTTACTGTTTCTACTTTTTATAAATGACATACTCGATGTAGTTCAATGCAGATATTAAAATGTTTAAAATTTGTGAATACTGTTGATGACTGTAATGCACTCCAATCGGATATAAACATCTTAATTGGTCTTCATTTTCTAAACTTAGATTTAATTATAATAAATGTAAAGTAATATCTTACTCCGTTAAAAAAGTTCCTATATTTCAACAATACACAATGAATACAGTTCTCCAACATCGGTATTCTCTTTGATGACAAGTGCAATTTTGTTCCACATTTTAATAACCTATTGAAAAGTTCTAATAGAAATCTAGGCTTCATTATACGAAACACGCGTTCATTTCATAGCCAACACACTTTTACAATACTATATTACGCATTTGTCAGATCAAAGCTTTAATATTACTCGCAAGTATGGAGACCTATCTATAACATATACATAAATGCAATTGAAGCATTACAGAAAAAAATATTATATATTTAGACTTGAAAAAATATAAAACATAGCCAAATAATAAATGAACTACAATAATTGTCTTATTGAATTTGGAATTCTGTTTCTGGACGATCGTAGAAAAATGCATTCATATCATTCACTCCAATTCTGTAAAGAAGTTGCTAGCTCTTAGTAACGTTACTAAAAATTTTAACCAATAGAAATATTTGTAAAAGCTGTGATTTTCATATTTTATTTAGTGTCTACTATTTTTATTGGCTAATGATGTTAGTAACGTTGCTAAGAGCTAGTAACTTCCTTACAGAATTGGGGTAATTATCTTCCCAAAATTATGAATGGTATGATTGATGTAAAAACAATCATATATAACGTCCATCAAAGGACTTGAAAATACGGGATATTATATGCGACAATACTAAATAAATTAAATAGACAGAATGGAAAGATAAATTAACATATATTATGCATATGTAGCACAGAATAGTTATATATAACTATTCTGTGTAGGTAGGTAGAGTTTGCGTCCCCAGTTGATACTCCTGTCATCAACCGTAGCTATGTGATTCAAATTGCCAGGGGAAAATGGGAAATGATGTCATCATCTTGCCTGGTGAAATCGTATGATTTCCGAAGTAAGTAAATGGAAAAACTGACAGTATAATATACAAATACAATAATGGGTGAATCATACAAAAACATTTGTAGATTAAACTAACGAAACTACTACCATTCAATGAAGCATAAATTGATGACGACAAAATCACATTAATAAATAAATTCAATTTTCTTAAATATTTTATTTTTGTCGTTGGCTGAAGGTATGTGGTATATGTAATATACATATACACCCCACTGTAACTCGTACGAAAATGAGATACGACATAAAATGCGTGCATACAAAGATGCAAGATAAAATTTTAATAATTCTTACAATTGAAATCGATGAATATGAAAAAATCTACTCTTATAAAACTAGGGGTACAACTGTACTGTGAATTGACGTACAACGTTCTATCTGCCCTAAAAAGTGTCGTGTCGTTCACAAGTGCTGAAGAGGGCATTCATTTATACTTTTCTACTGTATACCTGTCTTCCAGTTCTTATGTTAATAAACATTGTTGAATATAACCGGTGAAGCTAAAAACGAATGATTTTACAATTAAAGGCCACACGGTCACATGATAATTACAGTAGATCTTCGAAGGGTTAATAAAATTTGGAACGTATGCATTTCATAAGATGAATTAAATTTTTCACATCCTGATTTATCCATCATCCGAATACTTATCTCCAACGTTATAGATAAATTTTTTATTTTTATAAAAAAATATTTCACCTGATTTACAAATTTCTTCAAGAAAAATGTTTATTTCGGTAAAACAATTGAATCCAAAATCACTAATTCTGTGTAAATAAGAAAAATGTAAAAATTGGATTATAAAGAGTCCTCGAAATGTTCTTATTCATTTCTGTTTTTAAATCATTTATATATTTTAAGAGAAATATACTTTTCTTTTGAAGATAAATATTTCCATAAATTCTAAATAATGCAAATTTTAAGTGTCACTTCTTACTGAAGAGGAAAACTGGAAAACTTATTTGCTCAACCTGCATGGAGATTTGATATAAATGCAAATGTTCCGAATGTTTATGTTTACTGTATGGGCGAGTTAATATGTCGATATTATTCAATGTTCTTGCTGAATATATGTTGCGGTGCAGATGAGATTAGTAAGGGATGAAATGATCCATATTCTCTTGGTCATGGTCATCTTTATTACATTACTAACCGAAGATGAGCACACAAATTAAATTATTCGAACCCCACTGGGCAAAACCCACGCTTTGTAATGCGCATTTGTATTCATTCTACGTTCTACTAATTGTTACACGCCAACAATGTTTGAATTAATAATGCCAAAATAATTAATTGATTTATACAATAACTACAAGAATTATAAAAAAAATTAAAATGTCAAAATAAATATAATAACACGTAAAAAACAATTTTTAATGTATAAGTAATTATACCATAATACTAGAGTATATTTTTAATAATAACACTATTTATTACGCTTCATACACTTTATATATAGCGGCGATATTTTATGAGGACGAGGTTTTACATATTTTTTTTATAACAATTATCAACGCTTATCATTTTAATGGAGTTGAAAAGAACCTTTTAATATTAATTGGGTAATTGGGGAAGATATGGACCGCTAGTATAGATGAACTTTTGGTCTAAAAAGTACATTAAAGTGATATCTCTCATAAGGAATCTTAATTTTGTTGTTTAATAGGAGCCGCTTGAAAACTAAAGTAATCAATATTAAATTTAAATAATCCAAGATTTACTGTTTTTTTAGCTCATATACTCAATTATTTAATTACTTCTTCGGTAGGTTTAATATAATTATTTATGTACATACTTTATAGATATGTGCATTAGACTTAATGCAACAAAAATGTGGTTCTATTTGTACAGCAAGAAGTAATTTAGTGGTCCATTCAACCTGCTCTGAGGACAGATGGACCTAATGCTGAGAAGAGACTGACCAGAGGATTTTTATTGATAAAAAGATCAATTCAACCGGTAAACAGGAAAATAAAACATTCGAACATAGAAAGATACAAGATCTAGTTGCTATTCAATGAGTTCTGACGAACTGTTGTTAAATGGTTAATTAGAGGGTGATGGACCACCTAATGCTGAGGAGAGATGGATCAGAGGATTTTTATTCTTAAAACGATCAATTCAACCGGTAAACAAGAAAAAAAACATTCGCACATAGAAAGATTCAGGATTTAGTTACTATTACATGAGTCTTGAAGAACTGTTGTTAAATAGTTAATCAGAAGTTCATGATAATGAAAATGCTGAAGATGAAAACGAATATACGGAATGCAAGAAAAATTGTTTAAAAACAATGTTAAAGAAGGAGGATTGGATACAATGTATAATGTATGGTCGCTATTAAATGAAAAGTGTACCACATATGACAAATGACAACAATCGATTAACCAATTTATCTCCTTATAGCGTTGGTCTGTCTCACTTTCATAGTAGAGGAGAGTAGGACTTTTGAACGGGAATAAAATATTTTTTGTGGTTTTGAAAATATTGTTTAAATTTTTATTTATTCTTATAAGAAACCCCTAGATTATGTTGTTATAAATAAATTTCGTTTTTTAAACGTACTTACCCTATTTTACCCGTGATTCGAACCCAGACTCGCTGGCTCGAGAACGCTACCCTCATATCAAATCGGTTAGTGAAATATGTTTTTCGTAATAATTTTTATATGCGTAGAATAATATTTCATGAAAAATTGTGATCAATAATACATTAATGTGTTTATAGTCATGTGGCAACAAACTTTTCAGATCTACTTCAACTACACTGAGACAAATATAGTTTTAGAATTATATAACACTTTCTTTCAAGAAAAATAGAGTTTTAAAAACTGTTTGAATTCTATATAATTATATTTTATATGAAAATATTTTTAGTTAATATTCAAACGAAAATAATTGATTTGATATCGAAAAATATCTACTCAAAACTTATATATTTTGAATGAAATAAAAATAATTTAATCTATTTTATTTGTTGTTGCAAATATAGCGTTTTTTATATGGTTTTGTTTTAAATTCATACGTAAAAGATTAAAACGCACAAACGTTTAATTCGAATATTTAATTTTTCTCAGTGTGGAATTATTATTTTGCGCCACCGTTGGCGTAAGTATAACTTTCTTCCACAGCAAGATAATTCGTCAGTTTCTAATAACTGTTATATTATATATACATAAGCATGGAATTGTACTCAATTCATACGAGTATGACAGTTTGTAGCTTTCGCTTTGGGCTCATGCTGCAAATCATACGAGTATGAAATAGATATTCCAAGCGAGTTTCTATACAGTTTCTGCGACCACGGTATTGTTTCCTAATTCTTTTATATTTTAATAACAAAGATGTCTTCATTTCACTACTTCCTTGCAAGTAGCAACGAAACAAAAAATAAACATTACGATTTTTGACAGAACTGTGAGATATGAATTTATACCTTAACTTCTTTTATTATCTATACTATGTATCTCTAGCAATAACAAACATACAACAAGCATATATCATAATGGTCGTAGAAAAAATAATTATAGTAAAGAAATTATTATGAAAATCATACCAGTTTCATATACATTTGGTCGTTTAGCAATGGGAAAAATTAGCAATTCAAAGTTGCACATAAATAAATCTGAACTGTCAAGTGTGTTTTATATGAAATAATTTCTGCTAGTAGCGCGAAAAATACACATAATAAGCGACTCGGTATTTAACTATTCTTGTACGGTACCTTGAACTTCTGCTCTCTCCAATGAATATTAACATCCCTTATAGCTTAAATAACTGTTATAAATATATTAAATAGCCGTATAAAATTGTGACCTACAAATTTTATTTGGTACATATTATCTTCTCTTTGTTAGAATTTTGAATCTCAGTACAAAAGCGTGTTTATAGTCATGTTTATATATATTTCAGTAATATTTGAAATAAGATACTTGTATATCTGTAATGCTAATGCGTCTAAAATAAAAATAATATTCACAGAATAAGTTGAAAATCTAAAATGTGACCCAAAATACACGAATGTGTTTAGAATCATATGGCAACATACCCTTCAGACATATTTAAATATATTTTGTTTAGATTTTATTAGGATATCTATTAAAATATGTTAACTCAAATAAATTGTAAAAAGTTCCTCACAATAGATGAGTGTTTATAGTTATGTGGCAATCAGGCAATCTTGAAATTAATTTGAAGCACCAATGTTTTGATGATTTTTTAATTTTTTAATACTTTCATTATATGACGTAATGATAAATAATGTGTGCATGTAAGTAAAACGCTCATGTTATCGTGATAAATTATTATAATTAAGTTTGCCAAGTTATTTGATAAGAATGCAGGAATTACAGACGAAACGCAAAATATATTGAAGTATAGAGCTGAAATTCATTTGTCATTTTCTATAAACGTAATGATGAAAAAATAAGCGCTAAGAAAATATAGGAAATAGAAAGAGAAGAAAGAGAGAAAGAAAGCTACTAACCCGCCGTTCCTAGTTTTCTTCGATTAATCAATTACACAGTTCGCACTTGGGGTGAGCACGTTAAAGAAATGAAATTACCTACAAGAGCAAAAGCAAGCAAAGAGAGAGGAAAGAATAGAAGTGGAGACAGAGTGGCCGTGGCCGCGGTGCGGAAACAACTGAGCAGCGCTTCCGGAACTTCCGGGGCAGGCTCCGCAGTGGAGGGGAGCAATCACCCGCGATCGAATTTGGCGCGGTTGTCGCAAGCGAGCCGATAAATAAATACCAGCCATTACACAATGAGAACTCATTTATTTATTGCACCAAAAGGTACAGTAGGAGAAATACGTTGTCTTTAATCATATCATAAAATAGTTGGCTAAAATTAAATAAATATTGTAAATTAATAAATAAAAATGTCAAGTGGACATGATGACTTCCTTGAACTCATTTAAATATTGCACCGCAAGGTACAGTAGAAGAAACACTTTCTATTTAATCATGTCATAAAATAGTTGACTAACATCAAATAAATATTAAGTAATAAATAAAAATGTCATGTAGACACCATGACTTCGTTGTACGCTTATTAAATTATACACATTTTTTGCTGTATTTCATCGAAACTTATTTCATTATAAAGTGAAATCATTCTACGGCTAATCGCTTTTGAGTCATGCGAAAAATTAAAAAAAAATCTAATTTGGCCGGCACAATGTCTCGCCTGTCCTTTTTACACTTTTTATCAATATTTATGCTTTCTGTGCGTTGACTGCCCGGACGGTAAAATTATTAAAATAATTAGTATTTACAGTATTAGTACAATATCTTTTAGTGTATTCGATAATTATTAATATATTAACAGTCAATCCTCTCCATTATAATAATTGTGAATATCAGATATAATATTTCCATAGGTAAACAGATTAACCGCAATTGTAATAAATCTACCGAATCATAAATTACTTGTAATAATTAGATTGGGCTAGGTAGAAAAAATTACAATCGTAAAATTTTAGCTAATGTCATAATATTAAATTGTTATTTACAAAAAAATTCACATATTCTTAATTAATTGGGATATTTTGGAAAACCATTTGATATCTTTATGATAACACCACTTACGGTTCCACGATTAACACCAAAATTTAATCAGATCCAATCTAGGGTGTCAGAATGTTACATCGAAAATTTCAACTTTATTTATTCACTAGTATTTGTGTAATCAATACGAATACTTCCATTTGTCCACACACACATGGATGGACATCATCGTAAAAATTTAAAATCGTGCTCTTGGGTCTTTAAAACGTGCTTACCCATTGAAAACTCATTATCCGATTTTTAGCATAATTCCAAAACCTCTCTTACAATACGAGTAAAGGTGCACAACTAGATGTTATAGCAGTCCTACATACTAAATTTCATCATTTTACGGCTAATCATTTTTGAGTTATGGAGACGTCACGCCGAAACTAAAAATGAATTCGAGGATGGTCAAAATGGATATTTCCGTCGAAACCTGAAAACAGTCATTTTTCGCGATTACAATACTTCCTTTACTGAAGCACAAATTGTGTACCTACGCCAAAATCAAATAAATGACATGAATGACATATTCACATTTGTTAAACATTGGAAGATACCTTACACTATTGTTTTTATATTTCATTTTTGACGTTGGTTCGTCGCAGATAGCAAATATATACCGCTCTACTCCTACCCAGGGCACAAAATCAGAGCGAATGCAAATTCTCTTTTCTGTACTACAAAATGTTTCAAACGACGGTGTAGATAAACAAGCAATAGCGACACATTCTCGGTGACTGAGCTGGAAATACAACATATCATTTGAAGAATTTGATATTATAAATACTATCATATTAAAAAAACAAAACTCTATGTAGTATGTAGTAGCAGAATTATTTAAAAATATGGGATGAAATCATTATTGGAATAAATAAAATATAATAGAAAATATAAAATATCTTAAAAATGATTGTATTAGTGTGATAGAGAATTTATTTTATTATTATTATGATGATGATTATGTAATATTTATTTCTAATTTTAGCATATAAATTTGAAACGCAAAATTTTTCATAAGTAGTTAGAAAATAAAAAATTTTCATCACTGAGTGATAAAAAGTGAATTTTGTAACTTGAAAAGTATGCCGTTTCCATACGTCAGTCAATTTAAAAAATTAAAAATTAGAAGAAAAAAATTAAAAGAATTATATCAACAAACAAAAAATCTTGTATGAAACAAGTTAGGAAATGCAATTTTGTGTAACTTGCGTGATTTTGTGGGGTCTCGCTCTTTCTCTCGTTATTAATAAATTTTCAAAAATATAGCGACTGTGTGTCCTTACTATATTCTGCTTTAAATAATCATATTTTCAGTAGAATATGGTATTACAAACACTCTTAACTATGATGAAATAATTAATATTTTGCAATTGCGAAAATATGTAATATATAGGGGAAGGTAGCCTAATTTGGACCAATTTTATAAAATTCACTATATAAACGCACGGAAGAAGTGTCAATAAAAATTAAGTAGTAGAAAAGAAACTCACTAAGTGTACCTTCAAAATAAAACCATTTATTAAATTTTAAATATCATTTATAATAGTAAAAAATAAATTCAAAAAAATCTTGTCATCGGTCCAATATAGGAAACCGGTTTCCTTATTTGGACCGCTAGCTTCCTAAATTGGACCATTAGCTTTCTTAACGAAAATTACAACAATAGAACGTTTTAACTACAGCACTAACTCCAGTACACTGAGAATGAATCCAAGTGCGACATTTCATATATTGTATCATATTTTCTTCCTTGGTTTTTGCACACAATGTACAAAACCATGAATCACCATTTTCTTTTTTATGTTTCGCATTTTGTCAGAGAGATGGGGAAAGGCAACAAATTTAAAGGGCTCATTGTTTAAAATCGGATAGTTTCGTCACATCTTAGAGAGAGATAGGAGAAGTCAACAAATTTAAAGGTCTACACAATGCTCCGAGGTCATAGAACTGAATAGGATAACATGAAAGGTACCGACATGTCGACGTGTCGCTTCTGTATGTACTATTCTGTGCCGTAATCACAATTTTTGTCGGTCCAATTTGGGCAATTGTTTTCGGTCCAACTTGGGCAATTTGAATATTTTATACTTAAAATTATACAAAAATGTCAAAGTAACATAAAATTGTAACAGGGAATTATAGATAGATAAGTAAGCTTTGTGATGATATAAGAGGACTTGTAATTACTTACGTTTGGACGAACTAACGGCTTTCACTCTTACATCAAAATAACAAATTTTCTTCGTAGTCAAACAAATAACCCTTCTCTTAATGTAACCATGAGACATTTTTTCACAAACACGATTACATTAATCTGGTCTACCTCTACGTATAACAAGTAGTCTATCTAAAATCGCACAGATTTTATCAATCTTTGGATACCACAGCGGTCCAAATTAGGCAACGGTCCAAATTAGGCTACTCTCCCCTAATTATTTTTTGTTTATACTTAGTTTCCTCAATGACTTTTTTGATTTGTTGAATATGTAGCTATAAAAATTTTATTTTTTCTTACATATTTTCAGATAATCCCACAATCCTTATTAATATTTTTTTATAATATATTATTAACAACAATTGTGGCAGGGGCGCAAAGAATTAAGTTTGCTCAGGGCGCAAAATTGTCTAAATACGGCACTGTCGGTTTGGGACACCTACGTAACAAGATAGTGAATAAGTCTTATCTATTACATGCGTACGCGACAAAAATAAAAGTTTAGTAATAATTCTTCTAACAGAAATTGATGACGTGAGGATTAACTCGGAGAAACCAACCATGTGTTGCCATATACCGTGAGTTCCAAAAAAGTGTTGTCATAGGCATTTAACATGGGAAAACAGTTTTTGGTAAATAATAACTGTCCGGCTAACAACCAGTCACTATATTGTACATGACAATACCAGTGGCGGCTGGTGATATTTTATAAGGTAGGGCACAAATATTAAAAACATGTAAATACAATATAAACATAAAATCAATCTTGCGTTCTTTTGCGTGATTGAAATGTTCGATTACTTCATTGTTGTTTAAGAAAGCGCAAACCGTCCATCTCAAATCATTGTGTTGTAAAAATGTTTTAATTTATTAAATAAAAAAAGAGTGTTCCCATTCTAAATTAGTCATAGATATTGTACAAGTAATGTTTAGTAATTTAACACATTTAGAAAATTGGTGTTGTTAAATAATTACTATTTCGTATTTGTAACAATAATAAAGTACCATCTACGTTTGCAAAATCATCATCAGAAGTAATTTTCGTTGAATACATGAACTTTTACCACAAACAATTCTAACTGATTACCTCAGAAATTGTCGGACACATTCGGAAATCTTCGTCTAAATTCTGGGCACTGCCCCATTTCAAGTTATTCTAGCGCTATGGAAATACGCTCCTATTGGTCAAAATAGCGAAAACTCGAGAAAAAGTGGTGGGAGACCGGGGTAATACTACAAGTGCCCTAAACCACCAAACTTTCAGCGGTGTATTGAAGGGTGCATTACATGATAGTAAATATCTACTAATTAAAGCCCCCAAACTAACCGGGTTGTATTGAAGGATGAATTATATGATATTAAATAAAATATAATTAATATTAACATATAAGTGACACGCACAAATACTGGCTTATTTTTTCTCATAATTACTTAATTATTAGTAGGGCTGCGCCCCTGTGCCCCATAGTACAAGCCGCCACTGGACAATACTACATGTATTCTTACATGTTATTTAATACAAATTACTGCAGTTTAACAGCATAATTCAGTAAAATTTATAAAAAAGAATTATTTTTTTCGTCTGATTACAGTTTTGTAAAAAATATTTTAAAAGAAATAATTAAAATTAAATAAATTTCAAATAAATACCTACTTCATAATGCAGTAAATAAATTTATTAATAAATAAACTATCAACAGAATAAATCAAGAAATTTTTATAAACAAGTATGTACCTAAATCAGATTCGAACTAAAGACCTTTGATTCTGTAGGCCGTTATTTTAACTTCATAACCACTATTTGACAGTTGTCATTTAAAAACATAAACATATCAAGTGAAAATATTTAATTCTTTGTAAAAAATTATGTTATTAAAATTAAGTAATCTGTACTAAATAACATGTAGGAATACATATACTGTTCTTCTGTACAATATGGTGACTTAGTTGTTAGCCGTACAGTTATTATTTACCAAAAAACGTTTTCCCATGTTAAGTTCCTACATGACAACATTTTCCTGGAACTCAACGATATATCTACGAATGAATACATGTATTTTGAAATATAATTATTTATAGAACATAGTGAAATGTTTTCCACTTTTGTATTGTTTAAAATAATATTTCTCTAAACTTTCTTGTGCAAATAGTAATAGTATACGAATCACAACCCCAGGGTACTAACCACTGAACATCTCTCATTGCATTTAAAGCCTCGAGCCCAAAACTGTTCATTCGTTCTGATATCAAATTGTCTGTTTTCCGGAGCAAAGCTTTGTGGAGATAAAGGCTAATTGTGTGCCATGAAACAAATGTCATAATTCAGAGGAAAATTGTCAAAAGGAATGTGGGATGTTCAATTCATATGTTATTAGATGAAATTAAACCGTAATTTGAATTTTTTCACTGAATTTGATATCAGGGGGTCAATTCTTCAAATGTGAAAAATTACAAGTGAGATGGAAATTTGAATTCTTGAATTTTGGTATCATATCATATCATATCATTTACATCTCATTTCACCATCATATTCGGTGGTAAAATATCAATTTGAGTAATAATTTTGTTTTGTGTATGTACATTTTTATCCAGGTACGTATGATTTTATGATTATTAAAACATTTTTCAATATTTATTTTGATAAGAAGATGAAATTTTATAGAAATAGTGTATTTTATTATTATTTATATGATTATATGTAAAATATTATATATTTGTATATCAATATGGCAGATGAATTAGAAATTACTGCAGCTTGCAAATTCTATGGAAGTGGAGATTGAAGAAAATATCAATTTAGCTAATGAAAGGAAATATAATATGTTGAATCAAAATTATTTTTAGTAATTTTTGGATGACCACAAATATATTCTGTGAGAAATTCTTTTTGTTCAAGTGTTACGTATTTTTTTCTGTGCACCTGATTAGTTTCCATTATAAAATGATGTAGGTATTTGACGTTTATTTACAACGTTGACAATTATTGTAGATGACAACGACGGCAATGACAAACAATAGTTATTTATGATATAAGTGTTAAAAGTGACATTTTATGAGTGAGTGGGGAAGTTTGAAACGAGGCGAAGCCGAGTTTAACAAACCCCACGAACGAAATAAAATCACTTTTAACACAAATATCATACCCTATTTTTCCTACGACCACAGTTATATACCTATTAGTAAATAAAAACTAAGCATTAGAATGACATTTATGACAGGTCATGATGTATTTGTTATGAACAACTGAACATAAGACGTGTTAAAAGTAAATTTGTTTTTTACTTTTAACACGTTGTCAATGGCAACGTTTTAAAAGTATTTACTGTGTTATAAACTGTTATTTTTAACTTGCTAAGCAACCGTTAAAAATACTATTTTTAACAGTGGTCGTAGGAAAATTTTTTTTTTTTTATATAGTGACCCTAGTAATCAGTGATAATTTCTCACTTGTAGAACCAAGGCTCAATAGATAGATGATAAATATGTCATATTAAGTCAAGAATTGATATTTGTGATATATGCGCAATTGATCAGAAATGCAAGGATTTGATTGAATATTTTTGAGCTAAAACTTTTTTATACAGAATGTCCGACTTTGGACGCTAACCATAGGGGATCTGGAGTACTGTAAGAGATACGAAGTCAAACAATAGTTATTTGTTTATCAAGAGACTAAAGTTGTTTTCTGGTCCTCAAGAAGTATACAGCCTCGACTGCGTCTCGGTCGTATACGTATCCTTCGGACCAGGAAAGAACAACTTTCCAATCTAAGCTGCACAAATAACTATTGATTTTATTTCCATGGCACAGTTGACCATAATTTTCTAGTTTCTTAGTTCATTTTTAATTTAATGCATTTTTTTATCATTGGAAAGATAAAGAAATCTCCATATAATTGTATTAAAAACAACTTTGATCCCCACGTGAAAATTGAAAGTTAGTATGAATAACTGGAAAAGTGTGCGAGCTATAAAAAATTTGAGTACCGCTATCAATTTCTCGTAAAAAGTGTCTCTAGAATGTGCAAACTAGAACTTGTAAGGATTGATATAAAAAAAGTATAAGTCAATATATCGTGACCTATTCATTTTTTCAGAGAGCACAAATTCATGATTCAAATGGTCGACTAATGCGACAACTATTTTTTTTTCAAAAAACTTTAATCTTACGATACGTATTTCCGCTTATTAGGCCAACGTCAGGAAAATGAAAAAACAAAGGAAGATACAAGTGTTTAAATATCTGTACTAAGGACAGCGAACAGATGTATAGATGTCCTCCATTCTGTGTGTAAATGGCAAATTTTCACAGAAATCAATGGTGTCTGGTATAATTTCAATTGTTCATTCATAAGAATTTTTTCCATGGATTCCAGAAAATCCATCTTTAATCCCTTTTTACAGATGTGCAAAACATTTAAATTATTTATATCTATTGTATGGTTATTGGTATACATTGGAATGAAATTTATTGTTTTTAAGGCATTAAAATATTCTTTAAATCTAACATTAAAACTGCGACCTATAGTTGACCCGCATATATTGAAGTGGATATTTTTTAATCTTCATGAATTTTTTGTTAGACTAAATTAAATTTGGATATAGAACCTATGAGACAATAACGACAGCCTAACGCACACTAAAATGTCAACATCGGCCGGCAACAAACCATAAAATTATGACTATAAGTTTTTTATTTATTATGATAGAATGTTACATCTTTATTATAACTACTATTTGTTTTAATTCTTTTGTATGATCTTCCCAATAACAACATTATTAAAACAATCACTACAAATATTTATATCTTGTAATTTGTACTGTAAAGTTTAAAATATTACAATTTAACTTGCCACTGGCCCACCGGAAATTTTCACGGTATCATGGCGGTCCCATTCGCCCCTGGACGTAATCGAAGGTCGCAATTTTACATATGAATGGATATTTTTGACGAGTTGAACCCTACATTTATTTTGTCGACCACGTAAAAAACTAATGTATTTGACACTTATTTGAATAATTTTAAAAACAATTAATCGATTTATTATCAATCAGTGAATAGTGATAACCATAGCAACAATAAAGGGAAGAAACAAGAGAGAAGATTGGCTCGTTAATTGGCTTTGAACGGAATTGAAATAATTTTACTTAAGACGGAAATATTTATTTCCGAGGCCTAATCATAAGTCTTGGGTAATTGTTTCTTTGACAGATGATGTATTAAATGGAAATGAATATTTTTCTGTGGTGGCCACCTAAAAATATATTTGAAGTATAAAGGGTTGTCGGATGACTATAAACACATTCATGGATTGTGGGTCACATTTTAAACAAAGTAGAATTTTTGAACGAAGAATTATGATGCAATTAATGCGTTGACAGTTATTTCCTATAAATTTTATGATTTATAATTACAATTATAATTTTTGTGGCATGACAAATTAAGTTGCCACTGTGGTCGATATTGGCCAGGAGGTAACTCCGGTTATAAATCAAATTCCTAAAGAATAAAAACAGCGATAACCACCAAATTCCGTGGATTCTGCAGAATTTCACCCCATTTCACGCTGCCGCAATTTATGCCTTTTCGAATGCGTCAGGTTTTATATAAATTGAGTCGAGAACGAACAATATATTTGTGCTCATTGTTGCAGAATATGCCTCCGGTTTTTTCATCGATTTTAAACGGTGTAACACTTTACTACGTTCTTTGTAGTAATATATCAAGTGCACTAAAAATAATCGAAAATTCTGCATGAAAATATGTTTTGATTAACAACTGAATGAGTTTGTTTTGATAGGAATTAAATAAAGAGTTCTTGAGACGTAGTCAGGAGTACTTTTCCTCTCAAATTACTACGGTCTCGTAATTTTATTTTTAAGAGTATATTAAGAATTGTAAAATGCATATTACCTAAGTGAAAAAGTTACACAAGAGCCGCGAAGCGACGAGTTTGTAATTCCACAAGTGCGTAATTGCTTTACAACTAGAATTATGTACTATACGTTTTCTACGACAATTATTTGACTGTATTTCGATCACTAGTGAATAGTACCAACTACAGAACATAAAAATAACTCAAACTGTAAACCTTAAAATAATAAATTTAAATTATTTACAATCAAATAAAATAACACTATGTAGAACATTTTTTGTTTATTTCTTCAATAGTCATAATGTTTTAAATTCATTATAAATAATTTTGTCTTATTTATACTGCTGTCATAATTTCGATAAATCGAAAATTCTCATTCTGTGCGATCGTGTACTTTACATACTTTAGTGATCGTCGAAATAGTTATTTATAACACGAATTTTTCCTACGACCCTAGTTATGTATTAGTAAATAAAAACTAAGTATTATAGAATGACATTTATGACAGGTCATGATGTATATGTTACGAACAACTGAACATAAGTGTTAAAAGTATTCACTGGGTTATAAACTGTTATTTTTAACTTGTTAAGCAACCGTTAAAAAGATTATTTTTACTAGTGGTCGTAGGAAAACATAGTTTTCGACTCAAGTCAACTAAAATTTATTCGAACGACATATAATGTCAATGACATTAGATGTAGTTTGTGTTTTGACCTGGTTGCTAAGAGAAAAGTAAATAACGTTTTATCACTTGCAAAACGTTCCTTTTATTTCTGTTCGCTGTCAATACGATAAAATTGTTTTTTATGGTACTTTATGTTGGAGTTGAATTGGCAATGAAAAATTCAAATTAATTTATATTAGTTTGCATATTTTCAATAATGATTTAATGTGAAATTTCACAATTGAAATTATTATGCACACGAGTGGAAAATCAGAGTATTATTGACTCATAATTACTGTTCAAAATGTAATTGAATCCTAAATGTGAAACAATTTATTGCTTTGTTAAGTGCTTAAACATTATTGAGAATTAAATTGAAACCATATCAAACCAAAATAATATTTAAATGGATGATATTTGTATATCTGTATTTTTTATAAATAGAAATTAAAACTAATCCTTGTTAACTGGTGATCTGGTTTTACGTCCCGATGCAATATTAATTATCTATGATTTTTCGGGAAGTTTTCTCATTAGATACAAAGAGTATGAGTTTATGATAGTTGACAAAGTTGGTGTGAAGTTTTGTGGGAGAAGAACGTTTCTACGCTCAATTAATTACGTTTTTAATCAGTGCAACGATCGATAGATAATTAACCTCTAAATGCCGTCGCCAATAACTGGAGACGCTGCTGAGCACTTGAGATCGACGCGGATAAAACTTCACACAAGGGTTATCAGGGGTTATCACAGGATACATCTTAAGGGATCTTCTATTACCTTGCTAATGTTCTTAATTGCTACATTGTGTTCATTTGAATTGTACATATCTGTACAGTGTGTTTGAAAAAGTGGAGTCGTCCTTGTACCTGGCTTATTATTACAGATAAATGTCTTATTTACTGGACATTGATTAATCATAAGTAATGTAATAAGAGCTGTGAACTTAATTAATATAATATAACTTAAGATATTGAAAAATCGAAATTCATTATTACAGGGAAGATTAATTTAACAGAAATTTGTCAGACACTTATCAGGACATTAAAAAACAAATAATTAATTATTAGAAAACTTCGAGTCTATTGTTAGGTTACTAGTTCATTTGTTTTCAAAGACAAACACTAATCTAGGATTACATAAATTAAATACACTTCAAACTTAGGTCAAATACAACTTGTCGCGATTTTAACAATATTAATTTGTAATTTTCAAAGCTTTCAAGGTACACGAAATGGTTATTAAACTTAATGTGGACAAAAAAAAATGGTTTTTACATATATTATTCTTTATACAGTTTACTTTTAGACAGTACATTAGTAATTGAATATTTTGTTATAATAATTGTTTATTTGACATAATTATAAATAAAGTCTATTCGGGAAACTACTCAACGGTTTTACTTGAAATTAAAATGTGTTATATAAAACATCATTAAAAAACAAATAATTAATTATTAGAACTTTGAGTCTATTGTTACGTTAAGAGTTCATTTGTTTTCAAAGACAAACACTTCTCTAGGGTTACTTAACATACACGTCAAACTTAGGTCAAATATAACTTGTCTCGATTTTAATAAAATTAACCTGGCAAAAATTTTGAGGAGTCTCCATTTATATTTCGACCATGACATCACGAAGTACAACGTTTATATGTGCATTAATAAATACCAAATCTGCTGCTCATTTCAAATCCATAATTGATTTAAATTTTAATAATTAAATATAATAATTATAACATATCTCTCGAACAGCTTTTAATACGAATATACGAACTATAGCAATAAAAACAACGATCATTATATATATATATATATATATATATATATATATATATATATATATATAAATCGACGTGACAATGATATAACTAAAGTGATCTACTATACACGAATGTTATTTTTATTATGTCAGTATTTAAAATTTAAATTCTTGTGTCTTTCGTTAAAATTATATGAAAATATTAACTATAATACAACATATAAGTAAATAATTTCTTTTCTAGATATACCATTTTTGTTTTTAAAGCGGATGTAGCTAATGATAAATTATACCACAGAAAGCAATTACCAGATGTCATCTCACGATGACGTGAAGAGAATACGTAACAAGTGCCATACATTTATTTGCGAAATAGAACATAATGACTAATAAAATTGTTATGCATTACATATTTTATAATAAAATTATTTCCGCCCCAGTTTAAAACAGAATGCACGTACAGCGTACAGAAGCATTTCATTCTTTACTGTAAAATATATTGTTATTTCTCCAAAAATATATAAAGCATAACAGCGAGATCTGAACTTAAAGCTTTCTTTATTGTAAGCGCTACAGCAGGAGCAATACAAAGCTCCACCGCAGCCGCAGCTTTGTCGCAGAAAGCAACTTCAATTTACTTCAGCAACTGAGCTTAACATCTCCTAATGCAATACAAAAATCTACGGTAGAGGCGCTCGTTAGAAATGAATTAGTAGGTCGTTCAAATAATATAAAGCACCTACAAAAGAACAATACTGTATTTTCAATAATATTTAGTTGCTACATTTAACAAATTATATTTTAAAAACAAAAATTTTTCATTGATGTCTTATATATTTTTTTCTTATATCCAGTAATAGTTTAGCTCTCATCTCTTATTGTTTATTTGCAATGATAATAATAGTTATTTATGCAACTAGTTTGTAAAGTAAATATTTTTAGTGGAGTGCTAGAAATTATAATATGAGATTGTATGTTACACACGTGCTGTATACATTTTTCCTACAACCGAAATATTTAATAATTAGTTTCAAAATTAAATAAAACAATTGAATAAATGTGTTAACGTTGCGTAGCAACTCCTACTTTTCACGCACCAGTGCCTTACTATAGAGGGTAGTTCTGTTTTGAATGTCTACTTATATAATATTTCCTAATTAAAAATACTAGAGATGTTTTTTTATATGGAGGAATGTATATATTTTTTACTACATTTTCAAAAAGGATTACATTTTCTGAATACAACGATATAATGCACTTAAAGTCTCACATAAAAAAAAATGAGAAAACTGCAAATGAAAAATTATTGTATATCAATTTAAATTTGATAGAAATAAGAATGATTTGACAGCAACTATTGAAAATGAAAATGATACATGTTCACAAATATTGTTTTGTATTAGTGTCTAAAATTCAAGCTATACCTAAATCTTTTTCGTTTTCAATTGGTTCTGTCAAAGCATTCTTATTTCTATGAAATTTAAATTGACTATAATAATATTTCACTTGTATTTTTCTCAAATTTTTTGTTATGTAAAACTATAAATTAATCAATTTTTGGATTGTGAAAAAAAATATGTTCTTATTTGAAAATAAAAAAAATACAAAACCAACAGCCATAATATTATACATAAGTTCTATTTTAAAAATTTTTCTCTAATATTTTTTATTTAGGAAATATCGCCTGACAGTCAAAAGAAAACCATTCTGAATATTTATTATCTTTCTGACGAATGGCAATAATGAATATTCGATTAAATCTTTGCAAAATATTTGGCTAATATTTAGCTTTACCGAAGACGATATTTTTCTATAATTTGAAAGCGTTCTGGAGTTTGCCCACCCTGCATGTCAAAACTTTGCATAATTTTTAAGGTACCCCCTTAAACGGCCTTTCATATATGTAAACTCCAACAGATACGAGAGTTACAAAGAATAAATGAAAAATATTAATTTCTAAGTTTTTTAAATAGTAGCTTAGCTAATTCTAAAATTATGAACGTTAAAATAATATTTAGGTACTGTCCCGACAACGGAAGAATCAAAATGGTGTAATAATTTTATTATAGATATTTTAATAAAGTTAGAATAATTATGATAGTAGTGAGCGATCTCGCGCAATTAACCCTTTGCATCTTTCACTAATCATCATTTAAATCCCCGTATCTCCATCCCACCAGTGGCGCGCGGTGGGGCGGGGGCCGGGCGCAAATTGCCTGCACTCCCGCCAATTACCTTCGTTGTGCTCGTCATGCCTATCCGGTAATTCCCGCCAGATGCTCCGGATTAATCAGCTTGTGTGTTGGTGAAAGCGATTCCTAAATTATGTTCCTTCCACGCTGCAAAAACCTACAAATAGCCCAAATTGATTTATGCTTCGGCTTTGCCAAAGATAAATCGACCAATATTTTTACGGCTTTTTCACACAAATTCATTCCGACAGCTCAAAGTGTCAAATAAATGTCCGTTTTTTCAAAAATTGCAGTTGCATCAGATCAAGGCACATTTCTAAAAGTTCTTTACTTTGAACAACTAAGTACTTTTAATAGTTATTTATGAGTTAAGGACAATATGAAGTTGTTTATGCTTGGAGAAATAAACATATTTCATACTATCATTTCTTTATTACCAACAATGTCAACATTATAACACCCACAGGGGTATTATATAGTATATACCTGATAATGTAACTCACACTTATTTTAATAATATATATTAGAGATGGGACCAAAGCCGAATAATAGGGTACTTGTCACCAATCAAAAAAACAATGGCTAACTTTGTTTTACTTAAAGGTTATGATGCAAAATGTATATATTATTTTTATTTTTAATAAATAATGTTCCTAGAATTATAATTATTTATGATACAAGTGTATTACATTACAATGGCCACGTGAGCTACACATTTCTCACGTGACTTAGCTAATTATCACCCGCGTGCCATACAACTTTTTATTCTACACCTTTTAATCATTGATAAAGAATATATAAATGTTTTTTACAATTTACAAATGAGGTTAATAAAAAAGAAGTAGATAAGTTTTTATAACGTAGTTGTTAGGTTACGAACCAACAAACAGTGAGTTATAATATCTAAACCACATGTGTATTATGACCTACTTTATTTATCTAAAAACATTATAGTTATAGCGTTATAATTACACGATTTAGGATAAAATATTATAATTAATTAAAACATGTTTTATAACCCCTATGTTACGTGACGCTAAACGTTCGTCACGGCGCGTGACGTCAGTTTTAAGGAAATACAGTTTGTCAAAGAAATCATTGCGATCTTACGAAGTTTTTGTAAATATTAGATTACTGCAAATTGTTTTCTCATAATAAAATTTAATAAAGATAATGAATTTAAACTTACTCAAGTTTGTTTATTTGAAATTGACGTCACACAATATAAAATGGGAGTTTCGGTGCGAAATTAAAAATCAAATCTTAAAATATCTAAAAACTAGCATTTAAAACTATATTTTATAAAAAAATAAATTTTTCTTGCAACTGAAACGCAGGGCGAGCATTTCAGCATAAATCTACCTTAATCCGTAACGAAGATCACTAATCACGATCAATCTGAATATACAGTTTGCGGACTCGATGTGTTACCTTTAAAACACAACTCCACCTGCGGTGTCGTTGTGTTTCCAAGGCAACATATCTCGTCCTCAACTGCATATTCGATTATTTTCGAACCTCTTGTTGTATAACTATTGAATATATTAGGTGTAAAAACACAATTCACGCTTAAAACATGAAATTGTAATATTTAAAGTTAAAGTTAAATATTAAAAACAAAATTTGAAAGGGATGGAAATTAAATGATGTGTTATTTATTTATTATCCTAGCGATGTATATTGAATGAAATTCTTTCGAATTTATCAAATGCTGAAGCAGGTTACCGTTTAATTTCCTCATTTAAAAGCATTCTTTGAATGTCTGAAAAACTCAATTTACTACTTGGAAGAAGAAAAATTCTTTTCTAGACGCAACAAAAGAAAGAACTTTTAATAGTCTTGTTCCTGTCCAAAAGATCGAATGCTCCTCCATCGGCATTTTCCGATTGTCGTAATCCGTGGAAAATAAAAAAAATATCTATTTAATGGATTTCCAATGAACATCGTTAAGAGCCGGCGAACAGACTTTCTTTGGAATCGCAAATTTTTTTGCTGAAAATATTTATAAACTTCGCAAATACACACAACAATCCAGAGCAATTAAATTTAATAAAAATCTCATGAGATCAAAAATCTTAAAGTATTATAATATTCACTGTCACATAAAAGTTTTCTTTTATTCCCACGACTGTCTGATATTTAACGAAAATGTTACATTTTTATTTTTAATTAGTCTCGTACTGCAGACGTGCTGTTACATCAATAATGACATTACCTGATGTAGAATTTAATTTTGAACAACTTTATACTTTTATAGTTTTGCTCTAAATCTATCAGATGAGAAATTATCCGCAACTTTTTGAAATGCCATGTTAAGTCCTATGGTCCGCGTTCTGTTGCACATACTTTATTTTGTCTTTGTTTTTATAAAAAAAAATCTAATTTATGTAAAAAATTGTCTAGAATCAATTCC
Source organism: Stenolophus ochropezus (assembly GCA_035578165.1). NCBI lineage: Eukaryota > Metazoa > Arthropoda > Insecta > Coleoptera > Carabidae > Stenolophus > Stenolophus ochropezus. The sequence continues at coordinate 45,247,331 of JAQOWZ010000002.1, read as the reverse complement.
TGCCTAGTATAAAAATGTGCACTTTTTACATTTGGGACAATAGATAAAAAACTATATCACAAACCTCGCAGATGTTTACTCAAGTTAGCACATATTTCAAACTTTTTTCGTAGAACTGTAATAGTTTTATAAAAAAAATACATTTGGTGTACTTTTGTAAAAATGTCCGGAGAGGTCGAATCTAGGCATATAAATATTTTTAACCGTTAGTTTCTTAGGTATCAATTCATAAGGCTGGTTTATGATGGATTTAATTTACGAATTTTCAATTTATGATTTAAATATAAAAATATAAATACGCTTAAAACATATGTGGTGGTTTAAAAACGATTTACTTTAGAAATTTGAAATATAGATGTGGAATATAACCAATTTTTATATTCTAAATTATAAATTCCAAATCCAACCAATCACAAAAATATATTGAACTGAGGTTTATATATATTTGGTTGGTTTCTAATTGCAAATGTCAATTTGTAAGTGTTATTTGGTTTTTATGTTAAAATAAAAATAATCTAATATCAAATTCATTTAGCACAAAAACAAATTCACTTCACTTCAAAGAAATGTCAAACCAACAATGAAACATTAAAATTATATACACCTACATTTTTACATAATATCACGTGGTACGTTCTGATTGTATAAATTTAAAATACTGAAATCCATCCTAAACCAGAACAAAAATTCAAAAATTAAAATTAAAATAAATAAATTAAATCAATCATAACCAGCCATTAAACATAAAGAATATTAAAATAAAATTTGCTTATTTTTTAGTCTTCTGATGGATCACTCATGAATAAACGATATATTTATATACACACATTTGTAAAAAACTCCATAAAACTAAATGCCGACTAGTATAAAACTGTTCACCCTTTAGTTTTGAAGTTACAAGTCAAAAAATGCAACTGCACCCCAAAGACTTACTTCGCTTATTGTTTATTTTAGTTCATCTTTCAAACTTACAAACTCTTTTCTAAAACTATACCAGTCGGCAAAACTGTTTAAAATTTGCTGAACTTTTGTAAAAATTTCTAGAGATTTTACTCGACATTTTACTTTCGTACTGTAGACAACTGTACTCCCCTTAAACAACGCTTGTTTAACGGGTAATAAATTGAAGAAAACAAATGGTATTTAGGGCTGGTAACTATGGTGATATAGTGCTGGTATGTTAGGAAACTGCCCTTGCATTAACATACACAAAGCCTCCTCTGTTTAACACAGTATGTAGTAATTATATTGACCCTCTGGTTACAGTTGTGCAGTGAGTGTAATGTACTACATTTATACTCTACATTCATCAACAGTGATTATATGCATGCTTGTTCATATGCGCATAGCTTTAATACGACGAAATTAATACCTACATATAAGTTGACAAAATGACAAAATCGGTGTAACTACGCATTGGTGTATTTTCCATGTAAGCAATTTTATTAGGTAGTGTTAATATATTTACATTATATTTATTTATATTTTTACTTCCTTGGTTCCTTGTATAAAGTATTGTATGAAGTATTGTAATCGCGAAAAAAAACGGTTTTCAAATTTCAACGGAAATATCCATTTTGACTATCCCTGCATCCAGCATGAATAGTGTAACGAGCGGGACTCACCGCAGATGAGTTATCACGCCTGACCTGTCTGGGCAGGTAGTCGCATTAAAGGTTAAGTAGGATAAGAGCGATGGCGCTAATGCTGAGAAATATTATAGAGTCCTGAAGAATCTGGAATGTTCTAGAGTTAAATTGCCGGCATGTATATAAGGGTCGCGTCGTGCGTCATTAATTGTAACCATGTGATTCAAATCGTTGAGGGGGGGAGGGGCGGTTTGATGACATTATCTTGTCGGGTGAAATCATGTGATTTCCAATAAATAAATGTCAAAACTAACAGTATTATATAAAAATATAATAACAGGTGAAAAGTTGTAGAGTAAACTAATGAAACTACCAACAAACAATGAAGCACAAATTGTCGACGCCAGAATCACTTTCATAAATAACATGAATGATACATTCATGATTATACAAAGTAATGAATGTATTGTAATCCCGAAAAATATCAGTTTTCTGGTTTCAACGGAAATATCCATTTTGACCATCCCTGAATCAATTTTGATTAGTTTCAGCCTGATGTCTACATGTACGTTACGTATCTCGCAAAACTCCAAAACAATTTGCATATGGGACTGCTAAGGCATCTATTTGTGCACCTCCCTTTTTCATTCTAATCGGTAGTATCAAAAGGGCACTTTACTCGTAGTGTTTTTTTTTTAATTTCTCGCATTACTCAAAAATCATTAGGCGTAGAATGTTGATATTTTTTATGTAATTATTATAATATCTAGGCACCTTCATTTTTTGTTTTAATCGGCCTTTTCAAAAGAGCAATTTATTTTTGGCAGAAACTAAATGAAAATAATAATTTAGTTGGCTTTTCATTTCGCTTTCCTTGCAAATATTTGAGCGATTAAAATAATTTTGTGTAATGCAAGAAAGAATAGTGATAAACATTTTTATAAAATTTTCAAAATATGATTTATTTCGAAGGGAAGATATGAAACGAAGTTTAACAATGACTCAAGTGAAATAAAATTAAAATGAAATGCAGCAAAAAATGTGTATATAAGGAAGTCATTTTTAAAATATTTGAAAATATCCGTTACCGCGGTTACACTATTGTTTCTATTTCATTTTTGTCATTGGGTAGACGCAAATAGCATTCACAAATGTATTCGCTGTTGCCTACCGCTCTGCACCACTAATTTATTTCATTCCCTGGTATACGAAGCATTACAGTCATACCCTGTTTTACAATGTAGCTGTAACAAACAAACCGTGCTGTTAAGCAGAACTTCGAGTACATTCATTGCTAATACCTACAATATAGCCTCCTACACTGGAAATATTTCGCCATGTACGTTCAGCTAGAAGTAGTTTTTATAATGCTTTCATGAAGAAAATTTCAGAATAATAATATAATAGTACCTATAGAATAAATATTAAGATAGGATAAGATAAGAGTAAAATTTATTTATATCGGAGGTATAGTTCTGTTTGTTTTAATTAAATTTTGACAATAATTATAGTAATTGTATTTTTATAGAGAATGAAAAACATTTTTTATAATCTGTAAACTACTTAGGATTAGCTTCGGAAAATAAATTTGACAAGTGCGTTAATGGCAGGTAATGTCAATCCTTACATTACAAATTATCTTTTTTTTGCTTGTCCTTTATATATATATATATATATATATATATATATATATATATATATATATATATATATATATATTGCAATTAATACAATATCTATCATGAAGAGATATTTTAGTAATGTCAGTATTAAATAATAAACATTATGTGAAATATGTATTGATGTACAAAATAAGTATACTATGATTTTAAAACCTTAATTTTAATATATACATATTATTGTGGGTCGTGTAGTCATAGCTATACTTTTCCTTATTTCATAGTTTTTTTAGAATTGAAAGAATTAAAACAGAAAATATGTTATAGATTGGATTTAAATATTTGAATTCATATCTCTTAATTATTCAAAATTTGTGGAAAAACCCGGGCCTCAGAAATATGAAAGAATATCATTAAAAAAATAATAGTCTTCTTACCAATGATAATCAAATATATTACTGCCTACAAATACAAATTTGTTTAAAATGTCACTTGAGGACAAAATATAAATTTTTAAATAAATGTCATCAAGAAACATTATATATATAAATTACTAAATTGTGGAATTACTGGAATAGTTTTTCAAAGAAATTTAGATTGAAATTTTGTGTCACACATTGCAATACTGTTTCAGCCCCAGATTTTCTAAGCGTAATTTTACCTACGGCTATGTGTAAAGTCTGCCATCGCACCGTTACGGAATTTTGTCTTATAGAAATTATGCTGGCGGTATAAATAAGACAAAACAATTACAATTAATTTAAAACATTTCGACTAATGAAGACATAAACAAGAAATGTTGTACATAGTATTGTTTTATTGCATTGTAAATAGTTTAGTTTATTATTCAGAGTTTAACAGTTTGACATAGTTGTTTTTATGTTTTATAGTTGGCGCTATTTATTAGTAATATGTCAAATATTTCACTGTAATGCGTGATAGTGGTGTGATTAAAATAGTAAAATAATGGTCGTAGAAAAAGTATACTTGTAGTACGTAATTCGAGTTGTAAACCAAATACTTACTTGTGGAATTACAAACTCGCCACTTTGCGGCTGTTGTTTAACAGTTTAACTTTTCCAATTCTTATGTAATATGCATCTTACAACTCTTAATACCTATGCAATACACTACTACCACAGAATACTTATATACACACAGAAGCGACACTCCATGTCGGTACCTTTCATGTTCCGCTAGTCAGTTCTATGACCTTGAAGCATTATGTAGACCTTTAAATTTATGCTCTTTCCCTACTTCTCTCTCAGATGTGAGGAAACTTTCCGAGTATAAACAATAAGCCCTTTAAATTTATGTACCTCTCCCATCTCTCTCTAATTTTCGCTTCTCTGTCTTACTGTCGCTGTATAAACCTATTCTGTGCTACTACTGCAAGTGGCAGATCTTTTACTTGTATGAAATTGTTAATAACAACTATTAAAAATGTAACTAAACATATTAATAGGGATTTCTATGAGAAACTTATTTGGCTACGTTGCATTAGCGAAACATTGCTAAAATTATATTCTTGGCCATATTTATTATTCAATAAAGTAAAATTCTACGGAGTAATAATAACTCAGGTTTTCTTAAAATTAAATGTTGCTGAAATATTTTTTCACAATATTATTCTTATTTATAATTGCTTATCTTATTTATAGAATTCACGAAACATCATTCTTCTTAATAATACGTCCCTTATTACATTTGGCCAGTCGGTAAAAAATTATTGAATTGAATTATATACACTTTAGAAATAATTTGGATTGTTATTTTACATTTTTAAACTATTTAATTTAAACATAACATTGTGAAATATTCCCAGGTTTTTTCCTCCAAGTACCCCAGGTGATATAAAATTCGTGGGAATTGAAAATCGACTTGAATCTTCAATAACAAATTTAACCGAGAATCTGAAAAGATTTTCGGATTTTCCCAACCAGTTGAAATAGTCGTTTTGCAGAGGAAATCGAATAGCTTAATATTTAAACATCCTGAAGGACAAAATCGTAAGATAAGCTGAAAATATTCAACTACTTTCAGCCTAATATAAAAATTCAGGGCACGAATTTAATTTGCCTTAGATACAAAATAAACTAAAACTTTATCGAATAAAATCTGTTATTATAATTGAAATTTACTTTAAAATTTCAATAATTATAAATTTATACGTACTATAAATTTTAAATTATAAACAATTATTTATAATATACAGAGAATTGAAAATAATTATTTTTTGTATTGTATGTTTTGTGCAGCATTTTAATTAAGACGAACTATTAAATTTTTATGCAATTAATGCAGTCACATATTGTACAGCTGAGAATTGATTTTTTTACAACGAGTTTGTGATGCATACATTTACTTCTTAATTAAAATTGCAATTAAGGAACAAGATAATGACGTGCGTATATCTTGTTAAGTGCATTTCTTTATAAAATGATTTTGTACATACACAGGTAGGTACTATTAAAAAATATGATTTTTGAGAAAACTTATTTGACTCATAAAATATAAAAAAATTCTTACAACCGGACATAAAATACATACATTACGCACTCTGTCTTTAGAGATTGTAAAAAGTGTTTGAAAAATATTTTTCAAGCTCTAGTGCATAAAAAGTTTAAGCGTTGCTAAGTATCGTATATATTCGGTTAATTTATCTGTCAAACAAGTATACAATTAGGAAAATAATATTAATGGTATAAAATTTATTTAAAAATTGGATATACACTATTAATAAAATAATAATCTAATTCTTAAAACATTAACATTTGTTTAATATGAGTTCCGACATAACATTATTTTTAACGTTGTCATTCGTTGTTATGGCAAGAGAATCTTACCCACAATTCATGGTACGTTATAAATGTACATATCAATTAAATTCGATTGTAATTTTCTGAGGAAATGAATGTCAGTTTAATCAGTTCCTATCATCGTCTGCCTCACCAAAATTTTAATTCACGAGCCGCCACTGTATTGTGTATTGTTGTTCTAGATTTCTGTTATTGAATAATATTATATTATAGTTAAAATCAATGAAAATATACTCGGAAAAAAATTCCTCACTATAGGTTTATAAAACGAAATACGCTTTTGGTTGCATATTTGAACTACTCATAGAAGCAACAGAGGATTCAATTAAGTTTATATTTTAATGTTGGTTTATGTATAAAAATTTTCATGTCTGCATTTTTTGTTGATTATTTTTCTCATTAAAACTCTTTTTCAGAGTTTCGAGTGTAGTTTTCTCAAAAAATAAACCACTCCTTATCCAAACACAGGCAACTCTCGACGTTAAACGTGTTGATTTAGTACTTGGGAGTTTGAAAACATTCTGCTTTCTACTTTTTAGCTAATCTCGATCGATGGGCGTTTTGGAATCGCTTTGTTTTCCTAACTAACCAGTGTGTGTTTTTACTGCATTGAAAACAGGTGTCTATCATTCAGTCCTTTGTGGCGTTGTTTGATGTTAAATGGTGAAATAATGGGCAGAACAAGTAGGAAAAATCCGCTCGCTTTAAAAATTGCACTATTATACAAAAACAGTCAATAACTCTTTGAATTGGCAAATACTAATATAGTATTAAACTAGACAATACCTGAAATTTAAAAAGGGGGAGGGAGGAAAATAAAAGAAGAGTGGAAGTGAGGTGATGAAAACAATGAGGAAGGGAAAGAATTCAGATACTTAAGAACAATCCACAAAGCACTTGGAATATAAAAAAAAATAAGGCAACCATCTCCATGAAACAAATATGAAGGTTATGTGAAAGAAAATATTTAAAGAAATCTAAAGCAAGATGGATGATGTTCTAAGCCATAGTGAAATAATTATTTACGTACTCGTATAGAGGGCTGAAAGATAAGGTTTACGACTACGAACGACATTTGAAGCCCGACGCGTAGATGAGGGTTTTTGTTCGTCCATGAGCGTAAATCTCTTAATTAAAAGATGACATGCCAAAAACATTAAAAAGATACATTGAATTGGTAACCTAGTGTGTTTGTGTAAACAACGTAAGCAAGTTGCAGTATGATCTGTGGTTGCAGGTTGCAAACACGTTTCAAATAAATAAAAATGTCAAAATGTCAAGCATGGAGCTTCATTCACTAAATTTTGCTAGTAGCTAATAAAACTTTAGTATATTAATGTCCTCTGGTAAATCGAAGGATAGGTATGAAAACGAATACAAGGCAATACAAATCTGGATAAATGTTTTTGATAATTCTTATACCCTATAAACTCTGAATTCATACTTTTCTAATTTAGTACAATTTTCAATTTCCTCTTTACATCGATCTACAAAGTAATATTAATCAACAAAGAATACAATAATTAAAACTTCTTACAATGATTATATACAACGATGAGGGAACCTTTACAGACAGTAATTAGTATTTGGTAATCTCATCCCCTAAGTTGAGCAAATGTTAAAATGTTACAACTATTGATGTCCACCTAGGGCATCACATACCAGAAAGACGTAAAATGTGGGTCCTTGACCATAAATATGTACATTTCGTAACATTTGGAATGTTCCAATATAAAAACTTACAAAAAATGCACATCCACAAACCGATTGTGTTACAGTATCAACTGAATGAAAAAATAACTTAAAGATGATTGTTAGATCGGAGAGAAACAAGACAAGAAGAAATTCTGTTAGACGATTTTGGGTCAGCACAAGACTAGATGGAAGAAGTTAAGTATTTAGAATTGGAAAGATAATGTATGATGTATGACTGTGTACTGTGTATCACTATAGGTATTATTTGTATTGTAATGAAACTGTAAACACAAATAATGTAGATTCTAAGCCGATTGGGATTATTGATATCCGTGGTAAAGCAGATCTGGCACACCAGTAATAGATATAGTGATTTTGTGAAACGAGACGTATGACGATATTTTATCTCGTCTCATTTATTTACCCTCTCGACTATTATTATCTCGTCTCGTTCTCGAATCTCGCACGCCATCTGTGCACAGCGTTTCCATACCTAGATCTAGGTAAATTGAACATTTTTTTGGGAAATTAATAATAAATATATATTTGGAGAAATATCGAATAATATTTTTCAGACTATAATTATTATTGTAAATATATAAGTACAATGTAATTATCTGCATCATCTAAATTTTGTCTTTGCGTTCCAGATTGTTGTATAAAATGCACTAAAATGATGAAAATTCAGCTTTTTAAAATACCCCGTTACCATTGTTGGATAACATATGGAATTCTTGAGATTCTCAGTTATATTTTTTCAGTACTTTACTATTTTAACATTCAACATTCTTCCCAATTGAATCGTTCAGTCTTCAATGTTACTACGCCCTGAAAAATAAGTTATATTTTCCGCGAATTTATCATTTATTAGTGAGTTATTTTCCAAATATTGCAAAGAACTTGTGATATTTAATGGAGGCAGTTTATTCATTTCAAATTTGATAAAAGTAAAGTATAAAGTATGTAAAATAAATCTTTAATTTATGACGTTTGTAGAAAAATAATTCAAAAACCTCGAGAAATCTCGGCTAAATTATTAAAAATCGAGAATATTGATTTTATTTTCTCGTCTCCAAGCTTTGTTGCTAAAATCGTTTTCGTCTTGCCGAAGACGAGATATTTCGAGACGGGACAAGGGAGATTCGAGAAATATTTCGTTTCATCCGAATCACTAAATAGGTAATAAACTAACATTATAAACATTTTGCAATATTTTATAAGATTGCCTAAATAAAACAGCTAAATTTTCTAAAGCACATTCCAGAAGTTAGTTTTTAAGGATTGAGCACATTGTATGTATTATGAATTTATTCATGTGTGGAAAATGTGAAATAATGAAATTATAAGCAAGATAAATTGCAGCAAATTCAATGTTAGTTAATGGAGAATATTGCAGATGTTAATCAAGTTAGTGCAGTATACGAACTCCATTGTTTCATTATTTCATGCACTTTGTTTCCTGGCATTATTGATGGATTCTAAGAAACAATTGGATTATCGAACAATTCCTTGTTTATCTCCTTTTAACATACATTTTTTATTAATCAATTGTATTATATATTTTCTCTTACACCAGATATCGTTTTTTGAAGTAGGTAAGGTACTTTATGCTTTTGTTTTTACTGTCTAAAAACAATTAATATTCTTAAGTAACTAATATACTTCATTATACACTGAACTGTCAGTTTTAAAATTTAATGATGTTTTTTCACTTACTAGCCTAGGCACCCAAAATTATTAACCTTTATTTGGCATGAGAATGAACCTAGGTCAATAATAAATTATTATTGCCAAGGTCGGTAATAGCAGCTGTCACTTTTTAAAATTGCCATCTAAATTTAATAAAAAAAATCAAATAAAACAAATCAAGAATCAAAAGTAAGGTTAACAAACTGAAACGTCGGATATAAAAATAAATGCAGTATACTTCATTTTAGTGAATATTAATAAACAAGTAGATATTTAAGTAAGATTGGGATATAAATGCTCTTAGTGAAAAAAATAATATATAGTAGGTTCACAGATCGAGTTGCGCAAAGAGGGAATATATTTTTATTTTTTATTTTACGAGAAAAATGTATTCTTGATATTTTGCACGTTCCAAAATGGCCATTTCAATTTTAACCTTTTCATATTTTCTTTTAGTTTCAGACTTTTCTATGTCCCAATAAATAAGTACGCGTTGTCGTAATAATAATTGTAAACATAACATTTTTGTAATTTTAATTTCAATAATTTAACCACAAAAAAAAAAGTTTGTACGCTCCCCAAAATTGTTACTTTTGGAGTCCACAAAATGCTATTTTAAAAAAGGACTAAATTCTATAATGGTTGTCTAGCAACAAAAGATTAAATTAAAGACGTCATATTTATTTCCATATTGTTCCGGTCCGGTGACTACACTGGGAGCAAATTTAATTCTATTTCTTTTTATATAGAATTTTATAGCAATTTATTGAAATAATGTACTAAAAAACTTACTGTATTAATTTTAAAAATTTATCTGATATTACAGACGAGGCGATAAATATCTAGTTTTCTTTGCTAAACTATATTTTGCACGCTTGTTAGATAATACTTATTTACATATCAAGTGTGGAAACTCCATTTTCCTGGATGAATAGAACGATGCACAAGATCCCAGATTCCGCTGCGTGTTTCTCCTTCAATCGACTCTTTTCTTTGAAATTGCCTAAAATCACTAAAAAAAACTGGTCTCTTGAAATAACACGGTCTACGTAGATTTTATAAAAGTTTCCATTGCATTGTGCCGAAGTCTGAAGCAAAACCTGACAGCACATCGTTGTTTGAAATTGACGTTACTTATTTTTAGAACGCACAAGAAAACACTGTTTTAAAAAAAAAACTAACAAATAAATTACTAGCTCTTACTGAAGTTATTTAACATGTTCACTTGCCTTTTCTCCAATTCCCGCGTCTCAAATGTTACCAGTTCGAACGTTACGTTGCCAGTTTTATTAATTAATTTACGCACCTCATATTTACTCGTATAATGTCATAATCTAAGCAACCGGTCATATATTGTACACCACTAATACGCTTATTAATTGTTTACCCGCACCTTACCTAAGCTAACCAACCCTTTTAGTAAGCGGATTATAAAGTTATGTCGGCTACCTACATTTAGCCTACAAATTGTTACACCTCCTTCGCCACTAAAGCTACACTCGCAGGATTATAAGGTGAAAAGGATTGGATAATACACGAGTTTAGATCAGCTGCAATAGCAGTTTATCATTCATTCAGTGGCGTAGCTACAATGGGTCAACGGGACAATTGACCCCTCCATGAGCGCCCACAAAGGGGGGAAAGAGGGGGCATTTGCCGTCCCCTGGCTTTCTGCAAATTTTAAAAAGACGAGAGATTACGTAATTACTTCACCATCGTTATGTTCTGTAAGAAATTTATTAATGTTTGCTGTATTTTAGGACTTAGATTTTTTATGTGTGGAACAAATTATCCTGTTATTATTTGTGTTCAGTTATTTCAACTATCATTAGAAAGTAGAAGCAAGACAAGTAACTAAAATAAACTTAATTGTATCGAGGTTCTTAAAATTTTTTTCGAGGAATTTTCGAAAGATGGAATTTAACAATTACCTTTACAAACCAATCCAAAAAATAAGTAAGAATTTTTACTTTATGCTTTCCTTTTGAACAACTAACACTTTTTTTTACTAATAAGTAGGTATATGTTTTCTGTTTATCTTTATAATACTTAAGTTTCTCTTAAATAGACTATATTACATCGGAATAGAATGTCAAATGAACTATTCAAAATTGCTGTCTAAATTTCGATTGAATATAATTTTTTTGTTGAAGTGTTGCTTAAAATTTAATCCTTGTTGCCACAACTGTTTTATAATAATGTCATTTAACACAACTGTTCAAAAGAGTGTTGTTAATTTTCAATGACAGGGTTGTGTAATTATTTAACAAAACTAACCGATGATTGAACCATATTTTATTTTGTGCAATTTATTTTGTACAATAATTAATATTAATAACATTGGCTGGTATTCTCAGCTCCCGACTAAGCCCGACTAAAAGAAAACGACTAATATTTAGTCGAGCGACTAAGGAAATGCATCTGGACCGCGCGACTAAGTCCGACTAAGGGAAGTCGACTAAAATATAGTCGGGCGACTAAAAAATATATTTTCAGCAGGTGATTAAGCCCGACTAAGTTAGGCAATGTACTAAAATTTAGTCGGAAAATTAAACAAGGTAGTACTCTTGTTTGAAATGTCAGTTAACCTAACTGATTGCATTTGTCACAAACAAAATATTAGAAATGACTACTTAGACGGACTTAGTCGCGTGACTAAGAATTGACAACCGACTAAATAAGATAGTCGGCGACTAGTTACACGCCCTTAGTCGCGAACTTTAGTCGGGAGCTCAGAATACCAGCCCCAGCCATTATGTTTGGTAACATCGCTAACAGTTGTAAGGGCAGTTTTATTTCTTTTACACGTTTTTATAATTTTTTATTTTCTACATTTGTACATACAATTCAGGTTTATGACGGTTGGTGGTTTCAAGTTTATTTTCATCGCGCATAATCATAAATACCATATATCTAAGAACCATTTTTGCTTGAGGTTATAAAGTATAAAATTATCTATTAAAAGAAATTTTTATGTCTAGAAATAAAAAATATTCGGAAATTAAAGAATTAAAAAGGAGCTTTCGAGAAAGCACACGAGCTCTCTCAAAATATTAAACATTTATTTTTAAATTAAAGGGTGCCTATTCTGTAACTTAACACTAAAAACACTAATAATACTAGTGATAAGCATTCAAAGTGTTATAATCTGACTACCATCTAGCGGATTTTGAGTGCAACAGGGCAATATGACCTCACTCATTTTGTAAACGCTTCACTAGCGTGAAGGGTAGTGTTATATTCATTTCACTAGTGTTATAATGACGTTTGGTTTGTGCGCTTGGCGGTATTGTTTGAAATTTGAGTGGTGAAATTTTGTGAAAATTAATACAGAGAATCTTGAAATTATGCAAATGTATGCAAATGACAATAAACACAATTTTGCACAATTTGACAGTTGTGCCAGGGTGTAGTCCCAACTTAAAAATTATTTTACTAAAACGTTCAAATACAAAAGTTCCTAAGATTACAACATTGTACATTTGACACGAGACGTCAATCAATATAACACTTCAAATCGTTGAAAAGTTACAGAAGGCACCGAGTACCTTAAAGTACAAATAACTATCTATCTATCTTACAAGATGTCTTTAAACACAATCATGTTTAAAATTGTATAAAATAAAATTGTATCTGTATTTTGCCAATTATTTTCCTTCATAAAAACATCGTGCATTGGAAAAATAAACGATAATTCAACAATAAATTTTTATTTAAAATAACAAAAATTTGGTTTATTTTTTCACCATTTCCAATAAAGCATCCTGTATTGTTTGAAAAACATTTGTTTAACATGAAAATTCCATATTTGTACAGAGAACTACTTTGTGTATAAATTCCTTCACTGAAATTTTAATGGAATGCAAAACAAAAAAAATATACAGGTTAAACGAATATATGAATATGAATATTTTAGCTAACCGTCGTCTTTATATACATTAAAGAATGGTGGTTGGTTTTCGTAATTTACAAATTGATATTTAAAATTTTATTATTATATATAATATGTAAGCTACCGTACATGAGTGTATTTTATTTTATTTAATTATCTACGTGTTTAAATTCACGTAGAAAAATATCCGCTAGGTATATTACAACATTTATGTATACGCTATATTAATTATAAATACAATTCTGAAAGAATATTAAAGCTCTAATTTAAATTGGCCATTTGTACATAAACAAAACATTTGTTCTTTTTATACCTACAGATACATTAACCTATATTTTGAGTGGGTTTTATTATTATTATTATTATTATTACATTATAAAGATATACACATGGATGTTTGTAGCTAAACGTAGGAAATATCAAAGTTCAAGTATTGCATATTCCGTGACTTTCAACTACGATGCAATTTAACCGGGCTAACCACTGACAACAGATGGCACCACTGAAATCTTGATAATAGGGAAAAGCTTTCATTTTACACATCTCAAGTTTGTATTTTAAATTTATTTGCGTAAAGTGATTAAAGGAAAAGAAGTGTTCATATTTATACGCGATATTTGCGTATATTTAAATGGTGTAGTAAGACCAGTAGTTGAAGGAGAAGCTGTATTAAAGATGAAACTAAGTAAATATATAATGACTACTGGTGTACCTAACTACAATTATGTATTTCAAGGTACGTCATTTTTATACAACAATCAAACAATTTGATTTTCGTTTTTAAATTTTTGAAAACATTTTAGTTTTAAAATTATGTTCTAAATATTTTAGAGCTTCCCAAAAATACCTATGTAACAAACCGCCAAAATTCAAAATAATTAGCTGAGAGATATTAATTATTAGTTATTAAAACAATGAGCAAGTGTTTTTTCTTAATCTTATTGCTCTCGCGATGAGAATAAGGCATTCGCCATCAAGCGCTTCAAATGTTAAAATGTCAAAATTCGCCATCAAGCGTCTCAAGTATTAAGATGTCAAGATTTGCCATGAGGCGCTTCAAATGTTACGATGTCAAAATTCGCCATAAAGAGCTTTAAGTATTACTATATCAAAATTAACCGTCATTCGTTTCAAAAATCAAATCATAAAACTCTCGTTTGATTTCACAGTTTTAAGACGTATCATTATTTAAAATCAAAATTATTAAAAACATTATTATTATTGTTATTATTAATAAAAATAATAATAAATGTTATAAATTATATATTTTATTGTAGTTTGTAGAATAAATTAGTGTGTAAAGTTGATAAAGTCCATAATTACTAGAGCTACGAATCTTTCAGCCTTTCTAAATCATTGTAAAAACTGAATAAATAAATAAAATTAATTATGTTTCTAGTACGTACTAATTAATATTTTATTTAATAAACATATGTATAGGTAATTACCGGTAATAAGACATTCTAATATAATTTTTTTAAATATTTTCAAAGATATTACAGTAGTATTTGGTAAATTAATTATGGTTTTTGTAATCCAGAATGTATTATTGGCCTACAATTTCAACAAAAACAATAATATTTTTTTTACGACCACTATGGAAAGTGGCACTTTTCTCACAATATAAAAAGCTTCAAAGTTGCGTATATCGTGTCTCCTGGGTTAATGTGTGGGATATTGCGAACATTGCGCATGTGCAGTGTGGAGAATAACATTTCTCATAGTAATTGCCAATAATGCGCATGCGTTAAGGTACTCTTTGTAAGTTATATTGTTTTTATGTCAAATAGCTTTCGTGCATGTATTTTTATTAGAAGTATGATCGTAGAAAAAGTATAATGTGCCTCTCGTGCAGAATCACCTATTCCCCACCTTGTGTAATTTCAGCATACGACTTCGTCTCGTGCCGAAACTTTCACATATCGTGGGAAATGGGTGACTTTCTGCACTTGTGGCACAATATACTACTTCTTAACGGCCATTTTCGTTGTAGACACTATTTCTGACGAGTTTTAAAGGCTTATTACTAAAGATAAAAACATTTCTTTGGTTAGAAGAAAATAAACTATCATCTGAATTTACAATCACATTATCTAAAATATATGTACATACATACATATATACAGGGTGATTCAGCACGAGTGTGCCAAAATAAAACCACACATTGGATGAGTTATTTTAAGTTTAAAAGTTTATATGAACGTATGTATGGAAACATTTTTTTTAGAGTTACAGCCCTTTGAAGTGCACCTCATCAGAAATATTTTTATTAATAACTCTGTAACTAGTTGCACTAAACTTTTGAAACTAGTTATACGTTATTTTATTTCTGTATCTCAACCAGAGGCGTCTAACATGGAAAGGTCATAAATATTTTTTGTCGTTATTTTTTGACCTATTAATATTTTTTAATTGTTGCCTATAAAATATTACATACAATAGAAAAATACATAAAATGTTATCTTGATAAATAAAGTAGTTTTTGAAATTTGTTTATACCTGCCGACCAGAATAGATAGTAAAAAATCTAATGTGGTCAGCACATAACCTCTCACCTGTCCTCTTTACACATTCCATTATAATCAGGTTCACTTCTTCTTTCTTTTTATACTACTTCGGTGGTACATTTTTTTGATTCGCAGATTTTCTCTTGGTTCTTATTTTTGAAATATCTATAAATTGTAATATATGAGTATCCGTGTGTTGACTGTTGATACGGTAAAATGAATTATTAAAATATTTAGTACTGGCAATCATGGTATAAGTCCTTTTAGATTATTCGATATTTATTTTTATATTTTCAATGTCAATTATAATAAATTTCACTGTCAAACATAAAACATTATTCCCATAGGTAAACAGATTAGCCGCAATTGTAACAAGTTTATCGATCATTAATTACTTATAATAGTTATAGAGACCATAAAATTTTAGCTAATGACAATATTAAATTATTATTTACAAAAATTCTTATATATTCATAATTAATTAAGACATTTCAGACCAATACTTCAGATCTTCATGAAAACACCAGTTCCGGTTGCACGATTAACAACAAAATCTAATAAGATCTAATCTAGAGTGTCATAATAATATACCCTAAATAGCAACTTTATTATTTTCTAGTATTTGAGTAATCGTTACTACAACATCCATCCATCCACAAACATGGACAGACATCATCGTAAAAATATTAAAATCGTGTGTTAGGTACATCAAAACGTGCTCATCCAAAATAAATCTGGGAAAAATTTACGTGGGAGTTTTTATGTGACAATAATAAAATAATATTAAATCGGCAACAAAAAATATCCATATATGTATATGTATATAAAATTTCATATGTACGTGTCTAAAGTTTTTGCATCACAAAAATAAATTCCACAAATAAAATTCTCGTTTAAATGTAAAACTTTATTTTGTACAATTTTTTCCTACCTTAATTTTACATGATTACAACGGATAATGCTGTAAAATTCCTAAAACTTTTTTATAAAAAAATGAAATGTATAGAAAAGTTTTAAATTTATTTTTACCGAGATCAATACTTTTAAACACAGTCAACTTGCATGCAATTTCGTAACATTACAAGAATATGAGATAATATCTATAAAAATACAATTAGTTTGTTATGTAGTACATGCTGCATGAAGCATGCCTGTCATGAAAATGAAATAATTATGGTAATCGAAAGAAGTATAACGGAATTGTATGTAATTTTAAAGTAACTAAGTACCATACTGGAACAATATTTTCCTACTCCTGTTAATTATTGTATTTATTATTAATGGAATTTATTGCAAATATTATTATTTTTCTTCAAACGTCATAAAAGTGACATCTTCTGTGACGTAATTGACAAGGTTGAAGTTTAATTTCTATGCCTCCGTAAAATATTTTTTTATTCTCGCCGCCATATAATTTCTTCGCCGCCGTATGTAGAATCAGCCAATAAGAAGTAACTTGTACAATAGAAATCTGTAATATCGCCCTAAATGTCACTATAGAAACTAGATAACCTAAGAATAAAGTTACTAAAAATTATGAATAACTGACAGGTAAACTACATATTAAACGTCAAATAGTAGTTTATTTTTAAAAATTTCTAAGTTTGAAGAAAAAATAGCATGTGTTATTCAGAGCAAAAGTGTCTTTGTGTGCCTCGCATGCAATTGTTCGACTCGCTTCGCTCGTCGTGCAAAGTTCCATACTCGCCACACAAAGTATCACTTTTACTCTTAATAACACAATATACTATTATTACTTGAAAGTATTAAGTAATATTAATATTCAATCACACCTTTTGACTTTCAAAAATAATGATAAATAAATCTAGAAGACAAAGGCGTCTCATATACACAGATATTACAAAGGTTTGTTTGATTTGGATCTTGAATCTAATTTTTCCATCTGTGCAAATGAAGTTCTGAAACAATTTGCTGCTGATTTTTACTTATTAATAAATAAATTATTAACAATATTAATAACACAACTTGCAAATATGATTAAGTATGAACGTAGCTTTTCTATATTAAGGAAATTAAAACTCCTTAAAGGATACGAAGAAAGTAACGACTCGATTCGCATCGACGAAAAAAAAAATTTGGTTGACATTATTTATATATTTTATTGTTTATGATTACAAAAAAAGAAAACGGTAATTCGCCCCTCCCTAGGATGTATCTGGGTCTGCCACTGGACCAGAGACGGGGAAGTTTAGCGTGATTGAAAATAGATGTGAAATATTTTTTAATCGTAAGTATATGAATAATTATAACTTAAAATGTAATTGAAAGTTAAAATTATGTTCCCATTTATTTATAATTAGTGACTTATCATCGAACTTGTGACGTCACAAGTGAATTATGCGCTTGCGTAGAACGGATGGTGAGACCTGACTTTTTGAACGTAAGTCGTAGGCAAAACTTCCTGTTGCCATGGGAACTCAGGTAGACAGACAACTTCGTTTACTTTTGTGACGTAATTTTTATATAAAATTACATCTGTCTTACTGACATAAATTAATGTAACGAGTGGGGCTCACTGAAGATGAATCATCGCGGCTGACTCATTTGGTCAGGAAATCCTCGCTATAGGTCAACTGAGATAGGAGCGAAGCTGCTAATGTTTGGGAATTTTATAGAGTCGGGAAGGTTCTGGAATGTTCGAGGGATTAATTGGCGGCAGGTATATAAGGGTCGCGTCGGGCGGCTAAAGGTAGTCAGTATCGGTCAGAGTGTGTAGAGACATGTAAAGTAGAACTAATGCATAGTTGGTGACATAAATAAATATTGGTGATATAAATATCGTGTAAATAAATATTGCGTAGTATTAAGCGAATAAATAAATGTTGTTGGTATATAAATCTTTATTTACTCATAGTGTTTCTTATTTTCATTATCTTTTTATATAAATATTGATATTTCAATTATTTTTAAACTTCACCCAAATAAATAAACGATACATAAAGAAACGTAATAGGTACGTAAAGTTTAAATAGTATCGATCAGTACAAAATGATTACGTTTTAATTTCATACTGTAAATGAGGTTTATGTTGTCAGAGGACTATAAATATTTTTTTATAAAACTTAGTATTTACATATCAAAATAATTCAAAAGTAATATTAACATTGAAACAATTTGTAATGGTTAATGTTCATAAACAAAATAAACAAAACATTGTATGTACTTTATTTCTCAATGAATTTATCTATAAACCACAATGGAAAATGTGTTTAGTTAATTACTCGTATATTACACAAGCATAGTTCACATTGTAAAAATAACATTGCGTGTTGTTCATCATGAAAGTTTATGTATTCAACTTCATAAATTTCAAATAAAATTTGAAGATATTTATAGATCATAACCTCATTTTATTAAATAATTTATATTTTAAATACCACACTGTATTCATATTTATGAGTAATATATAATATATCACTCACTACTTATTACCCACTGTGATAATTTGCTATCGATATTAATATATTTATATAGTAGAGAGCGGTTAATGAGTTCTTTATTAGATCTAAGCAAGCGTTTTCAAGTTCAAATTTATTTTTATCCTCTTCTTTTAGGACAAAAATTAAAACATCTTATTTTTATTATTATTTATATTTATCTTCTACTTTATATTTTTTTATGTTTTCAATATTTTACGAGTATGATCTACTAAATAATCTGCTGAGTATTTTTTTATGTTTACTATTTCCGTTTTTAAATCATGACTCATGAGTCATTTGATGACCAAATATATGTATGTACATTATGTCGTATTTTAAACGTAGGTATAAATTTATTAATTTAATTTCTTAATAATAGAGATAGCCACCGCATTTAATATTGGATATTTGATGTCATTTGATGCAGAATTTTTTATCTTCCTATTGATACCACAACCCTTATTATCAGTTAAAACGGGGGGGGCAACAGCCTGCAAGAAACTTATTTCCCATGCTAATCTCCTATGTTGAAAGAAAAATACCGTCTAGTAGTGTGGACTTTTTATATAAAACTCAGGATTTTCTCAACCTTGACCCACTGGCACTCTAGTTGACGTGACGAGTGCATTATTTATGTACGAATGTAGGAAATAGTTGGCAAAGTAATTATAAATTTAATTGAAATTTAAAAAAAAAGTACAAATGTTTCTAGCATTGTATTTTTAATGAAAAGTGCAGCAAACTGTCCGAATTTGCATTTTATACAAATATAAGTTAATTAAATTCAGCGTTGATAATTAGGCAGACATAATATTTGTATTTATCAACAAACAGAATAAATTAAAATGCATAAAATAGGTTATTGTGTTTAGTTCGCACTGAAATTTAAAAATGCAAACATCAGTGTAACTAAATGCATCACTATTTAACTTCATTTTCCAAGCTTTTATAAGAGATTAAATTCCTTTTTAACAGCCATTTTACTATATTAAATAAATATAATTAATTTTGCCTTGTTTATTATTACCAAGTAATTAGAACATAATATACTTATATAAATATCTAGTATGCCTGAAGGGTATGTTGCCACATGAATTATAACACAAGCATGTAATGTGGGTCACAATATTTGAATTTATATTAAATTGAAATGAGGTATTCTAATGTAGTAAAATTTAAGGTACAAAATGTTACAACATTGTGAGTTATGCTATAAAATGACTCAATAATGAAAAAGAAACATTTTTTCCTAACATGAGTTTTCTTGAATTTTATTTTGGCGTTGAACAGATAATACGTGGATTGTGACGTACGAGGGACTGATGATATATCTAAAAAAAATTGTACATGCCTTTACCATATGTAGAAAAATACCGAATGACATTTAAATATCTTATGTCACAACCAGGTAAAAATTAAATTTAAAAGCAATATATAAAAATTTATAACTCAAAATTTGAGATTTGTTACAGGTTTGCAAAAAAATCCGATTTTTTTAAATCAAATTTAAATCGGATTATTTTGATTTAAATAAGATATTTCTGATTTTTATAAAGGTATATCTTTATTTCATAAATGTATTCCACAAAATAGCAGTTATTATGTAAAAAAACTACTGTAAAGAATAAGTAAAAATTTAAAGAAACAATAAAAATCTACTGTAAAATCCGTTTATAACCGCTCATAGCGTCAAACTGGTTAAAACGTCGAAATACGCTAACGTTATTTTACTTTTATCAGTTAAAGTGACTTCCTATACTAACGATGAAATTTTTGGGTTCCCTTTGATGTCATCATAACCGGATTTTACTGTAACACATTTCAAAGTATATTTAACAAAACATCACACATTAGCGCAAACATTTTTCTGCGTTATAAATTCAAAATAATATACCAGTAAAGTCCTTTTATTTATTTAATTATTTATTTATTTAATAATTCAGCTTCCCAACAGGAATTATCCCAATAACAGTGGCACTCTTAAGAAGATACAAAGGAAAAATGAGTACAGAAATACAGGATTCATAGATATATAGACGAAATTAAACAGATTTAGTAGTTCTTGAAAGTATTGCCACATGGTAGCATTACCCACATGTTTATTCCCCAGTTTACGTAAATCTGGAATGTTAAATAACAACAAGAACAAGTGATTTAAATCAATGCAACCCTGATTTGTAATAAAAAATACGTGACTATCAGAAAAAAATATAAAATTAAAATATCCCAGTACCGCAGGTGACGTTTATCAGTTGAAACAATCAATACTAAACAAAATAGATCCTAGTTTAATGCAAAACAAGTAACTAGCATCTCTCCATTTCAGGTCACAATGCATTAGAATCTAATGCAAATCTCAACTAATGAGCTTCATTGGATTAATTATTCACAGACGTCAAATTCAGTCGAGTTCATTAGATGTATTGATGCAGAGTTGGCAACAAACAAACCGAAATGGAACTACCACTAGGGTAAAACGTTTGGCGCATAACTGCTCGCTTGGGAATACACAAACACTCTGAGGTAAGGGAATAAATTAGTTTGAGAGAAAAAGTTAACAAACAGGGTGCAAATTTACAAAAAAAAGTTTTTTTATTATGTCTGCACCATAATCACTGATTGGCAAACTAAAAAACTTTCGGAATCTCAAAATTAAGCTTTAAATTTCACTTCTGCTTATGTAATTGTGTTGTGATGAGGTTAAAACGTCAAATAAACAAAATTATGAAAAGACAAAATAATTTTGCATCTCCTATGATGCAGGTATAATAATAAATACCGTATAACACACGTGTATAAGAGCCGGTTTTTTAATGTCATGAGAAGTGTTTGATAAGTCTCTGTTAAGTTAATCCTCATGATAACTATGAATTTCGGTTTTTTAATATCTTGTTAGCGTTACCAAGATGATAAATTTTAGATGACAGGATAAGCTAACAAGTACTTTATGCTACCGATAAAATTTTTCCAATAGGATAAATTAACGAAGTTGGTCTGAATGTAAAATATTCTGTAGAATTTGTCAAATTTTTGACAGTTTTTGATAATATTGTAGTGATCCCAAGTTTACGGCCGCTAGCAGACACATTCGCTGCGCTTTTATTGTACTGATACGTCGAAGATTCAAGAATATTCTAGAACTTAATTGCTCTACTATTTAAGCTTGAGCAGAAAAGACCGCGAGGTGAGTCTGATATTAATATGCGTAGTGAACGTAAATAGTTGGTGGAAATAAATATCGTGTAAATAAAATAATGCATAGTGTTAAATGTTTACATAAATAAATAGTGTTTAAGTTTTTATTAATAATTGTTATTCTTAAATTAGTGTTTATATTTTTAGATTCATAGTGTTACTTATTTTTATTATCTTTTATTATTCATATTTCGTTTATTAAACTTCGTTATATAAATATTATTTTTCAAATATTTTTACAATTCACCTAAATAAATAAACGTAACAATATCAACAAAATGTAAACATGACTATGATACTGTTGTTTTTTAAAATTTCTTCAGTGAAAATGACGTTTATAGAATAATCAGAAGTGAGATCAACTAGAAAATCTTAAATATATAACCTGTTTGTTTTTTCATGTAATCGAATTGTATTTTTCATTCTTTTTTTTTATCTGAAGTGTATGTGTGTATGTACACACTGATATATTGTGTCACATTTTCTTATGCTATTTAATTCCCAAAAATTGTTCATTAAAAATTATTATTATAACATTTAGCCAAAAAATATTAGAGGTAAGTCTGAAAATAGTAACGTATTGTAGGTCACATTTTATAAAGTTACAAATTGAAGTCTTTTAGCGTTGGCGTAAAATATTTCTAGCAATGCGTTTACGGGAACCAACAGTCATTGATAAATCGAGTATTTTTTGTAACAAAATGCTTCTAAAAAATTGAAAAATAGTTCAACAACGCTGATGCCGTACTAAAAATAAATAAAATCTGTAATGAAAGCTTGGGTTTATGAATTACAAATAAGCTTAGCAGATAATACCGATTTACATTATTAATAGGTTGTATCAACAATAGCAGCTTTTTCCGAAAGCTTAAAATATGAAAAAAGTGAAATAAACAATGTTTTTTAAATTCGTATTGATTCTGCAGTTATTTAATACTTATTTAAGCTGCAAGGAATGTAAGTACATTATAACTTCTGGGATGTATGAACTGAGGCGGAGCTGACGGAGTCCAAATCAGTGGCGGAACTATAGGTGGGCCAGGGTGGGCCGGTGCCCACCTTTAAAAGTGTTGGCCCACCCTCGTGCCCACCCGTAAACAATGCAGGCATCAATAAAATATATAATACCATTATTACAGTAATTTTTCTAAAAATTTGTAAAAAGAAAAAGACGGTGTAATCTTTGCCTTGAAATATTTAATTGGTATTATTGTGTCTGCACGGTAGTAGTGCTTGTATAACCAAAGAATTGCGCTAAGGGCTAAGCCGATTGATGAGGCCGCTCTTTTACGTAGAAACTTGTGATAGTCATTGCCGCGCGCTTTTACAAAGCATGCCGATTTGATTTATTATTGATGTCAACTGACCGTCTTCATATCTGCCACTACATCTACAATAGATCAGTGCACATGTAGTTTTCGTGTCTTTCAGAACATGCAGTTTATGTGAATTTTGATGATTAGTGCTAGTTAAAATGAGTAAAAGTAAAATTATAGATTCTTTCGCGCCAACTTCAAAAAAAATTAAACCTGTGGTTCAGTTTCCATGACACCTACTGAAAATTGCTTGAATATTGTAAAAATTATTTATTATTTTTTAAATATATAAGAGCATTTGGCCAATTCTTTTTGCCTCATTGGATGCAGTTTTTATTTCTAAACAAATACATATCTCACAGTTTGTTCTAAATTAATAGGTAATAAAGACATATTGAAAAATGAAAAAAGTAACATTGAATTTCCTATGTTCAGAAATTAAAGTAGACACTCGGTATATAACAATGGCACGGCCCACCAAGATTTTCCGGTGCCCACCGCGTGGCCCACCTAACATTTTCCATCTAGTTCCGCCACTGGTCCAAATTCATGATACCATACGAGATTAGTGGTACTAGGTATTAACATTTCGGGTAGTACGAGTTTATTACATTTTTCGCACAACTAGCAGCAATTAACTTCAAATAATGATAACATATTTGTAAAATGTGGGTCACTTGACAGTTCAGATTTATTTATTTATAACCCGTTGTATTATAACCTTCCAGAAGGTAAAAATTGAGACAGAGTTGTCTTGTATTTACAATCCGTGCTGCTTATTATATTTTTTCGCGCCACCAGCAGCAATTAACCTCATATAATGTTAAATTAAGGGAAAATATGGACCATTTCACAGTTGAGATTTACTTAATTACATTTTTTATAATTTTGTTCGTTGCTAGGCAACTAAATGAAGATGAAATTCATAAGAAGTTCATAATTACCCTACTATAATTCGTTTAAAATAAAAAAAATACCCCCCCATTTGAGTTTTTTACCAGGGGAGTATTTAATTTCTAGTTCATACAGCGATACAATTAGTTTTAAATTAAGATTTAGGAAACAAGAAAATACCATAAACAAAAAACAATACAGGATTTCCCGACCATTGTATTAGCAGGTAATAATCATTCCTTGCAGAGGTTATTAAAAATTTTACTAACCATGAATTGGCTTCAAAATTTAAAGATTAAAGAAAATTACTTTAATTAATAAATTTTATTAGAAACTTACTTGGAAGTAAGTTATACTTATGTGAAAGGTGGCTCGAAATAGTTATTTATATATTAATGGCATAGTCAAAAGATTATAGCACAAGGCAATGTTTAAAACTTGAGGTGGAGCTATGATCTTGATCATGCGCGTGGTACATACAACGTTTTATTTCATTTTGGTACTTGAAATGAAGAATATATATTCCATACTGTGGTTTCTTTATAGATAGTTGGCATTTTTTAGGCGGCTGCTACATAAATTGTTGTTATTCGTATCTGTTGGCAACCTTAAAGTATCAATTTTTATTTGACATCTGTCAAAGTCAAAATTTTTGGCCGCTTATTTGTTCATTATTGATTTACATAGTTCATATTAATGTGATTAATTATTTTAGAATATAATAACAAGTGTAAGTAAAATTTTAACTATTCCTTTACAAATATTAATGGAAAAATAATGAATTTACGAGAAAAAATAGCCGCCGTAAAGTAAATGCAGCCGTGTAAGGTATAGTCAAACCGGAGAAGCAGAAGACTCACGTCATCAAATAATATCACTAAAGTAATGACGTCATGTACTACTATGAATATATGGGATACTGATTTTTTTTAGAATAAAAGTGCAGTGCATGTTGCATAACTTACTATAACCTATTTCTTCAAGTGACAGTTGACAAATTAATAACCATAACCTCTCGAAATCAGTCGGCGTCATCACAGTTAATTTGTGACGGAAACGATAGTGAATAAGTGCATTTAGTAAATTGAAGGGCATTAGCTGTTCTCTAAAAGTACATAATTCAAATAAATTAAAAAAAAAAATAGAAAAAAAATTACCTCTCGTACGGTTTTCAATGGAATTAATGGACCAATGTTGTCTAGTTGCCGTTCAAAATAATGCACTACATTCATTGTCAGTTTTTTTGACTGCTTTGATAAAGATTTTGGCATGATTTGTCAGTAACATAAAAAAACTGACACGATACTTTCTGACTGACACTGACAATCGAATGACAAGATCAATATTCGATCGGTATAAAATATAATATAAACAAGATCATTTTTATTATTGCCAATGTATGGCATGAAAATCAACTACATTTATTTCAAATAATTTTATATTCTCTAAGAGGAATACGGATTGACTTTAGAAATAATTGTAAATTCATTAATATATACGTTTCTTAATACAAATATTTTTATTCTTCTTTTTTTAAAAATAAATAACACCCAATAATCTTAACAAGTTATTTTTCATTTTATAAAGTTTTTTTTCAGGTTAATGACGTGAGTCTTCTGCTTCTCCGGTTTGACTATAAATGCGGCCGTAAGGTAAATGCGGACGTAAAGTAAATTCTGACAGATGTCAAAAATTGATTTTGAATGAAAATTCATAATTTCTTGTTGTAATCGCCTAAAAAAATGTTGTGTGCACCTCAGCTAAAAGTTATTTTTGTGCCTCATCTGATTTGTAGCCTCGGCTTTGCCTCGGCTGCAAACTTCGGATTCGGCCAAAAAATATTACTTTTAGAACCTTGATACACAAATAACTATAATATAATCAAAGTGTCACTGTCACTGTCAAATAGATATGGAAAGTCACGTACTGATTATTCTAGCGAAATTTAATGGAATTTGAGGCTGTACAGACCAGGCCCCCGACAGTCTTATGCTAGGTTATTTTCTAAGTTTGTAGTTAGGGAAGTAGCCAAGAGATGTCGTTACGGTCGCATTCAAAAAGTGGTTCGGATCCACACTTCAAAAAGTGATTCGGATCCACACTTTTTCGTTGTGTTTTTGTGGTGTTTCTATGGTTTCGTTGTTTGTCAAAATATTTAGTTTCTGAAAAACGTCAAACCGTCAAACTGAAAATGGTTGTGGTAAGTATCTTTATTGACTTACATATTATAATATTTATTAAAAGAAGTTCATATATTAACATTATTATTATAGAAAAAACGTGGTGTTGTGGAGGAATGCCCGACAAAAAATTTACCCGGGGAAGAATGGAGAAATTTCTTTTGCTTCCCATAAAATGACGAATTAAGAAAGAAGAGGCTGAAGCTCTTTGGAAGATTTATCCCATTTTACTCTGAAGCAATTGACAAATAGGAGATACCGAGTGTGTTACAGACATTTTGAAGACAATCAATTTCAAAATTATTTAAAGAAGAAGTTGAACTTTAATAGCGTACCACCAGGTATTACTACAGCACAGATCTTAAATGATATAAAAATCGACTTGATACAAAATGATTCGAGAAACAAGTAGACCTGTTCGCGATTTTTAATAAAAATATTTATTTCATTCTAGAAATTGTTAATTAATTATTTATTTTATACTTGTATTATATTATTGTTGTAAATAATTATATTTTTAAGATTATACATTTAGTGATAAGATTAAAATATTTGAAATATACGTTTATATAATATAAATAATTTGAAGTTAATTTTTCTTTTTCATATTGATTAAAAATGCAACCTAAATCAGCCTACTCCCATCCATAATTTTCGGATAAATACTTAGTTCGAGGAAGTAGACATGAGAGGCGCAGTAATGATTGAAAAATATTTCTATGCTGGATTTGTCGGATCTTGTATGTGTATGATCTGTGGTACAGACCAAGTTGGTTTCTAAAAATTGAAAAGATTTATATGAAAAGGTATTAGAATAGTATTGTGAGCACTAAATACTTAATCGAAATTAAAATATATTATATTGTTTATTTGAGTAACTATTGCTTAGCACCTTTATACGCCATCGGGTGATTCCAAAATGAAATAAAATAAATAATACCGACGCACTATTTATTTGTAATAAAAGAACTCAAAATGTGTAAATTTTTACGTTCGTAGACCTCATTGTTTGTATTTAATTTATAAACTATTTGTTTCTAATGTTTTCCTGTAATAGTTTGTACTAATTGTTTATATTAACTGTGTTTATTTACACTTGAAATTAGATTGATGTTAGAATTTACATCTGGCTATTTTCATGTTATATTTTTAATATAACATTAAAAATAGCTATTGTGTATGTGAATATGAGAGATACCAAATGTTTTTCTTCTGTATTGAAAATAAAATTTATAATGTAACATCAAAAATAAAATGTACAATTAAAAATATATTTTTCGTTTTAGTAAATAAAATATTTTTTCATTTATTCTATGCATTTAAAAAGGTTTTTAATATAAATGAGAATATTACAGCAATTTAAAATATGAAACGTATGTAAATAATCTAATATAACCTTTAAATGTAACAAACAAATATCTTGTGTACAAAACGTCAAGGTAAAAGCAAATAATAAAAACCTGTTCTAAAATTCAAAACACGATTTAGACTCCAGTATAAAAATAACGGCCGTTTACCGACTTCAAGGCAATAAAAATGGAAAATTTCGCGATAAACATAATATATAGGTCCTTAACCACCTCGTTTATCACTTCTGTTTTACAGAGTTGTCCTACTAAAGTAGAGCACTGGGAAATGTTATTGATTTTGAAGAATAATTAAGAATAATTAGCAATTTTTGTTTTCTTTTTCATTTCTTTTCACGTCGTTACCAACTCGGTAAATTAATTCTTTCAAACTTTAAATCACAAAAAATTTAGTTCATCATTCATTTCCTAGGAATTTATATTAATTTATATTTTAAATATCTGTATGTATGTTCAAAATATATGTATTTTTTCTACAGGAACCAAATTTAGGTATGAGTTCTTATACACAATTTGTAATATTTTATTGTTTTTTTTTATACACTAGAAAATAGATAAGTATTTTTGAATTAAATTTGGAAAAAAAAATATCTCAAAAATAATACGAAAATTATGGAATATGTAATATGTAATATATATGTAGAAAAAAAATTATAGAATTTTATGAATAGAAAAAGTAGGTACCACGAACTCAATTATTAGTACATACAGAAATTTGGAAACATCTTTAAAATGAATATAATACAGAAAAAGTATAAAATATTTATTTTTGGAATATTTTAATAACAATTATACTTATATAATATAAAAAACCCAATAGAATTTAGTCGAGTTTTTACAAAATATTTATAGTACCATTTTCCTAAAAATAAATAACAAGTGATCAATGATGAAGTATATAAAGCCGTATTGAAAGTTCATTTTTAGGTATGTGAACTACAATATCAAAAATGCTTTATTAATTTTTTAATGATAGAATAAGAGCCACTAATTTATTGGTAAAATATTATGAATAGTTGTTGCGTTGTAACAGAGTTATTTGCAAGTATGGAATGCCATTTTTCGGGATGAGTAAAAAAAACGCAAGATATTTATACAATATTTTCTGTGCGGAAATAATAAAATCAATAATTAGTTTTCATTTTTATTCAAAAATTTTTATTTGTTGTATACGCTCTGTTTTGTGGTTATGTGTTTCAATATTAACAAGTGCTGTCACTCTGTCAACATGACAGCAGTTGTTGCCAATATTGTACATTAATTGCACTGATTTTTTTTTAAATATATTTCATTCGCTAATTCTCTATTTTATTTTATTATTATTAGGTAAAGGAATGTTTGTAATATTATACTTTTTATTGTAAATATAGTTTTTTAATAAATGCTGTAAAAATAGGAATGTTTTTCCAAAATTTTCCGACCGTTGATCTGGGGAAGGTGTAGACAATTGTGATTCACGACATTTCTTAGGTAACGTAAATCAACAGATTTTATTGTAAAAGTACAAAATAGATATTTACATATCAAGTATGGGAACGCCATTTTCCCAGATGAATATTTTGTGGCGCAAGCTTGCGAGCGCTGCAATAGATCGAATCAGTTAAATAAGTTCACACTAGCGGTTTGTACAATATTTTTTATTTGAAAATCGAAAAATCAATAATTTGTTTTTATTTTTGTACAAATATTTTTTATTATTAGGTATATACATACACTGTATTGTGGTTATGTTCAGTGGCGGATTCAGGATAATGTTCTAGGGGGGGCGATTTTCTTTTGAATGTATATAAAAAAAATATTTTCTTTCTGTTACAACTATTAAAAAAATTATATTCTATAAATAATAGCGGGTAGTGCACAGCGCACATTGACCAAATGATACCGAATATAATACGTAAAGTACCGAGTGCTGAAATAAGAAATAAGGTTTTAGTATTTAAGAAATATTTAATTTGAAAGTCATGTCGCAAGTCGCAATATTCAAGTAATAATTACATTTGTTAAATAAATTAAAAATGTCATCGGCGCAAAAAATCTTGTGTACGTTCAGAAACTTTTTTGCGAGATCTCACATTATTTGTCAAAATAAGCTCACATCGCAAAAGTTTAGTTTCTGGACTAGTGATACAAATAACTATTAACAATTATTTTTCACCCTTTGTTACTTCGTGGGATTTATTAATAAATTAACCGATTAAATTCATCTTGGTAGCAAATATAATTAATTTACTTGATTATTTGATGAATTACAACAGTTCAAAAATAACACTTTTATATAAAGAAAGTATTTGTATATAGATTTTTTTTGACACTTTGTCACTGTTTGTTTTTTAATGTAAAATGTGTGAATACATCACAAAAGCAATTTCCACCGTTTGACAATTCCGTCGGCGTTTAGAATATTTATTTATCTTGTGCGAAACTTTTTACGTGATAGAAATAATCTATTCAGAGAGTATCATGGTTAGAATTCGGCTCGTATTTCTCTTATCCTCTTCAGCCGAAGCTGTATCAGATTTCGCTCAAGTTTATATTGGCTTTCGGCTCAGCAATAGTTAATGGAGTTATAGTCAAACATTTGTATCGCTTATTCCCAAATCGGGAGTTGGATGAAGGATGATGTGTTTGTTTAGCACTACGTTTCAGGCATCAACCGTGTTATATTAGAATTTTTACAGAAATTTATATTTAAACTTAATTTTAGGATTAAATAGAATATTATGATTAAAAAACTATTATGATATTCAATATTGATAAATAATTTTTTCAAATTAAAAATGTGGGCGCGTCCCTGTGAAATCGCAAATCCGAGAGTAGTTTATCATTTACTTACTACTTACTTACTAAAGGACATCACCACTTCTTTCTTTTTATTCTGTTGATAGTTACATCACCAAACCTTTATTAATGAACTACTAATTACTGATTTTTTATTTACTATTTTTGTTCTACTACAATTAATATATTCGCTTGTTGTATGTTTGTTATTGCTACAAATACGTAGTATATTGTAAACCTATTTTCATTACCCACGGTAACCAAAGACAACGTTAAGATTAAATTAATATCTCACAGTTCTGTCAAAAATCATATTATTTATTTTTTGTTTTGTAGCTAGCTGGTAGGTAGTAGTGAAATGAAGACAATTTTATTATTAAAATATAAAATGAATTGGGAAATAATATCGTGGTCGTAGAAAAACTATAGTGTACATCTAGCTTGAAATGTACATTTCATACTCGTATAATTTGTAGTTTGAGACGAATGAACTCGTATGAAATGAGTATGAGTACCATTTCATGCTTGTTGTACAATATACTCTTATAAAATAAAAACTAGATGTATAATACGGTAAAATTTATAATTTATTCATAATTCCTGCAAAATAACGACAACTCAGGTAGTAGCAGCTAAAGTAAAACTTTACTGTCTCTTATGTCAAAATTTAACTGTACGGACTGTCAAACTGAATTAACCTATATTTTAATAGTGTTATATTTTTGCAGTTTATTTTAGCACTACCTAAAATAACAAACATATCATTCTATAATATTATTGATGAATTTATTTATTATGGACCTTTGATAATAATAAATCAGATTTCATGCAGAGGACGTCTAAGCAAATGTTTTCATAAATGAAAATTATAAAGAAATATTTGACACTTTGACAGTACGTTTTCTTATCACAGCTATCCCCATCTCTATAGCTAGATGATGTTTTACAAACACATAAAGCTATTTAGTTTATGTTTTTAATTAATAATTTAACGATTTCGGAAAAAATATCTTGCATATCTAAGAACTAAAGTATTTTTTATTACTCACATGGTTTCTTCTCCTCGGCTATCGCCTCGTAGACTAAATTCTATATGCGTAATAGAAAATTATACTTTAGTCCCTTGATATACAAATAACTATTATTCACTATCACTATTGTAATATGTCAATTCCTAACCTGTCAAAGGTTGGAAACGTATGTCATTTTTAACTGCAATGACAATCTCACGGGTGGGAAATACTTTAAAATCCCTTGGGGGGGAAGTGTTTACTATGGTTGCCTAGTAATACTGTCATAAATCTCTAAAAGTAAGGTGATCAGTGCTGTCAAACATATTAAAATAAATTTAAACATTTGTTTTCATAGACTACTACCGTACATTAATTTAGTTTATTAGAAATAGGCGATATACGAGTAGAAGTTAATTTGGATAATTGTGAATAAAATAGTATACATAGTTCGGTGGGAGTTTCATTACAGCCTTGCGCTATATCTGAGCCTCGAGGCTTCGCCTCTCGGTCATATAATAAGCCCTCGGCTATAATGAAACATTTCCCACCTCACATGTAATATACTATTTCGCGTCTCGGTCTGATATGACTAGTATTACTTAAAATCGTCCAGAAAGTTTTTTTTTGCCGGCCTAGGTAGACAAAAAGTAACATCATATCCTGTCAAAATTTTTAATTTTATGTTATTGAAAACTTTAAATAAAACCATTATTTTTTATTTATTATTGAATTGAACTGACCTCTATAGAAATAACAAATCATATTTTTGTCCTAGTTCAGTAATAGTTTTCGTCATTCCTAGACTCTATTTCAATTTTCAACTTTCTATAACTTTCAAAATTCTTTACTTTGTGTACGTCCTAAAGTTTGAGATTTTAAAGTAACTTACTTTTCACAAACAAATCTACAAACAAATACCTCATAACCACAGTTTTTAATATGAATTTATGAAACTAAATTGCATTCCAGTTTAATTGAAATTTATGTAACATAATTAGCAGTTTTAATTCGCCCACCAATCAGATATTGGCAATATGATATTTCGTGAACTATGCCAATGATTGCAAATCAATTTCAATTAATGTTTCAGCACATATGATAGCGTTAATTATTAAAATTGCAACTGTCAGTTTAATTCGAAAGCTTACTTTATCTATTTCCAATGTATAACAAATGCATAGCCAAATTTAACAGTTGTGTTTTTGTTTCATAACATGAAAATAATATTAGTATTGAGTTATTTATAAAAATGTGGATAAACCAACTACATATTTGTATTGTTTTAGTAAATAAATATACTCGTATATATAACAATAAAGTATTGAATAGAGTTTTGAACATAAGAATGAAGTAAACATTGAAACAAAAGCTCAACTTCATGGCATCCATCTAGAAAATGGATATCTATGTAATATTATCATTTAATCAATATTCTATCAGCGAATATGTACACAGCCGTAATATGATTCGACGAACGCAAACTGTGCATTATTTGAATAAAATCTTTGTTGAAATTATACGCATGAATTATTCTGTACATTAAATACAGAATATTTAAACTTTAAATAATTTTAGCCTTTATTTTGTGATACATTTTTAAATATTAATTGAAATAAAAAGTAACTTTGTTAATATTATGTGTTTGATAAAGTTACTGTGTTTTATTTTAACTAACAGATTATTTATTCTATATAGAAAAATATTACAAGTATTATTATTAAGTCTGGGCAAAATATATTTGAAGTACTCCTCTAGTGTAAGGATGGCCAAAAAAATTTAAATAAACAATTTTCACATCAAATGATATGTTGAAAGAATCGATTTGCAACAAACATCAAAACTAAAAAATCGATACTTAATAAACATTATTAAGAAACAAGAAATAATTGAGATAAACAAATTAAAACAAAATAAAAATTGAATGTAATTGCACAAAATTAGGCCTATATAAAAAGTAATGAACACCAGAGACTATTGTTGCCGTGTTGACAAGTACTTTATTGATTATTGGAGAAAATTAAGAATATTTTTTACAAACGTATAACAAAACTATAATTTGAAGTTATATTTTTCTCAATATAAGATATGTAAGTGATGCATGTGCACATTTCCTATGCTTTTCATCATTTATCCTTTTTAATCGTATTAATAATTTACTTTACTTTGTACAAAATGTTATTACAAAAATATTAAACATGACTCATCATTATGGTTAAAAAAAATCGATGTTTTACTCGACATATTAAAACAATAATCGATTTCAGAAAATCGATAATTCCATTAAAAAATTAATTCTTTATAAAATCGATGTTTTTTGGCCATCCTTATGTCGTGTCCTTTTGACCTCGTCTTCTCGGTGAAATTTAAAAGCCCCTTTTAAATGTATATGCAAACAAAACTTAATTTTATTTACATTACATATACGAGTATCTGCAACGAGTGAATGTAGATTTTTTTTAATTAGCATATTTTATCTCAGAATTGAAATATGACATATGGAACTTGAAGCTTGATAATTTTTGACACAGATATATGAAAAAATAGAATAATAAATTAATATTCTTAGGAAACAAAATAATAGCTATGAATTTATCGGTAAAAGGTACGGATAGTTATTGCGTATACGAGTGTTAAAAACGATACTAAAATCACGACAATCACGAATGAGGACATTTCAAACATTATTTTTTAAATATTAACAAATTGTAACAATGGTTTCGTAAAATTTTATTGCTGAAATACTGACTTTTTCCTATAAAATGAAGCATTCTGATTTCTGATTGGGTAAAAATGATATTTGTGGAATAATCACTAAGAAATATAAATTACTGAATGGCTAATAAAATTTATAAAATAATTTACAACAAAAGGTAATTGAAATTTTATGTTCTTGATTTTCGTTCTGCGAAATTTTTTAAAGTAGCTGCTGTCAACATTTCATTGTTTTACTTCTTATTTTTTTAATTATTAAATATTATTCCAATAAAAGTTAGGAAAAAGTGAACTAAAATATATTTGAAGGATATGTTGCCACATGACTATCATTACATCTCGTTCATGTATTATGGATGACATTTTTAATATGTTAAATATAGAATTTGGAAGAAGTATAATGGAAATTTGACTGAAGGTTATCTTGCCATACATTCAGTGGCGTAACGGAACACGGTCCTTGTGTTTCAAAACCCCCCTGGATACACGTCGAAAATTATTTTAATTTAAAACACTAGCTCGTTCCAAAAATATATAACTTTTTCCATACAACATAGTATTACATATTTTTCCCTGGCCTTGGGAATTAATTCTTCTTCATTGAAACATGTCAATGTTCATGTTATTAGACAAAATGCCGACTCATATATTCCTACCCTTTACAAACTTTTGTGCAATTTTATAATGCCTAGTTCACACGGGACAAATTGCCACAAATTTCTTGCCTGAAGAAGATGTACTGAAAACTTGCCGGAAAGTTAACGGCGCCTATAAAAGTTTTAACTAGCAACTATCTTCCCATCTATTAAAATAACGTTTGTAAATCATTTCGTATTTGTTGATAATTCTTTAAACTTTCAGTATGTCTTCTTCTTCAGGCAAGAAATTTGTAGGAATATGCTCAATGTAAACTAGGAATAATAAACTATGGCTTGTTAGAATGCTGCACAAATTCACAATATTTGTAAATCGGGAGGATTTCCATTTCCCAATTTCAAGCGGCGGCCAACTCGACGCTCTGTGTTTTGAATGACATGTCTGGTTCAATTAGGAAGTATGTGCCAACAGAACTTCTCCAACAGAATAGTAAGAGATGGATAAAAACAAATTAGTAATTGTCTCCATCTGCATAGTAAAACCACTTGGCTGTGACCCGTCAGTTACTGCAAAATTATCTCGCTATTTTTCATTAAAAAAATATATTTTTTAAAGTATCCTATTTTGGGATCATTGAAAATATGCTTTAAATTTAAATTGGGGCCCGAATTGACTTGGGAACTCAGGTTCGTTGCTGTATTGTTACGCCACTGCTTATACATTTATAAATATACAGCAATATATTGTAGATCAAATGTAAGGTATAAGAATGCAAGTATTTAGCTTTTTAATAAATTCGAATACTAAAGAAGTGGCTTTAATGTAATAAAGTCAGAAGCAGTGGCGACTCGTGGCTTCAAATCATATGGGTGCTGCCAATTATGAAATTTTGAAACATTGCAATGTCATAAGTAATATAATAAGAACAATAAATTTATTGGAAAAAATTACGAATAGTTGTTGCGTAGTAACAGAAAAACGAGTGTCAAAAATGACATTCGGATCACGATAGCGAAGCTGGATGATTTAAAAACCATTTTTGACCCTAGTTCGCTGGAATTATGAGTAAATTTTACCTAATAAATTCGGAGCTTGAATTATATTTACTTGATTATTTCAAGAAGGACAACAGTTCAAACATAAAATATTTGTTATCAACAAAATGTATAACCATGACTATGATACTGTGGCCATCAAATGAAGCATTCTGATTGCTTGAAAATAACGTGTGTGTAATGTAAAAATACAAAAAAAATGGACATGACGGTATATTGTTTTGTATTATTATTTCTTGAGGTTGCATTTCTGACATCATAATTTTCAATAATTCTAATAATATTCTAAAATATAAATTATGAAATATTTTGCCTTTAATTGTAATGTCCAAATATATAAAGACATGTTATAAATACGATAATTATTATATGCAAGCTGCTAGACTACTGAATTAGCAAATGAACTGCTTGATTTACAGTGCCGAATTACGCTTCTCGCTGCGAGTAAAAATGCTTGCGCGCGCCGTTATGAGCTATATCTTGCTATGTGATATGACACTGTGAAAAACAGTGTGCTGCTAGCATTCTTCGCCCTTCTTAGTGTGTTTTTATAATATTTTATAGAAAATAATAGTACTATATATAATTGTTCATGATAAAATTAATTATTATAAGCAATTAACAATAAATTAACAGTAAGAAATGTTTTCCATATTTTACTGTAAACTTGAGCATTTGGGCAGTTGATCTCGCAAGCATAACACGTGTTAATTTTTGATAATAAAGTTTTTTAAAATTTATTCTGGATTCGTGAGGAAGTGTCCAAAAGCAGATTAGTTTTTACAAAATATGATAACGAAAAAAGATAGTGCATCCGCTCAGTCCTCGAAAACTTTATCACACTTTGTAAGAGTTGCGTCTCGTCGTCTGTAGCGAAGATATGAAAGTCGGTATATCAGACTAATCAGCTGAACTCACAATATTTAGCACGTTAATTGTAAGAAAATCGTGTATTGTGTTGTCATCTAATCCAGGTTGTCATTATAGCATCATACATATCATCCCTCCCTCTCTCTTACAGTACGAAATATTTGTTTTATAAATTTTTTAACAATTAAAGAATGTTCAGTTGTAGTACTTCATTAAATTAAAAATTCATAAATTAACTGCCTGAAAAATTCCAATTAAAAGTATAATCCTCCTGAAAATTTCCACGTCTTACTGCGTAGTTTTGGGCAGGTAAATCAAATTCTGTAAAATATTAAGTAGCCGTTGAATATTGGATGAGATTTTTGGAGGAGTCAGGAGTGCGTTATTAATTTTGTAAATTTTGCGGCGTTCTTGTGAGTTGTCGGTCTTGCGCATAAATTAAGCAACAGGATTATAAATGTGTTATTTGACACGCTGCGACCGTCTTAAGAATTACACAGATAAATTATAACATTCGCCGATCTTGGATAAATAATGAGGGAGATAGAATCATTCTTCAACAAAGCTAATTATACAAAGACAAGTTGTAATTAGTTAGAAAAGTTTTCAACCCAAAAGTTTCACTCGCAAAATTTAGTATTTTTTATGATTTACAAATGTATTTGAAATATAATTTATTGATGAGCAAAACTGGTACTTTTGAATCACAGTGTGATTTGTGATTACTACTTTCCAGTAACTGTGATTTTAATGTGTGATTGTGATCAAAGTTCACCGTATGGTTAAAATAGGAAATCGCCGTTATTAATCGGAATTGTTTAGTGAGGGGCGAAACTGTTACTCTAAATCACAGTTTAATGAGAGGTGAAACTGCGACTGTAAGCTGCTTTCCACTTATCGTTTCAAGTCACTTGTGTTATAATAATCTGGGTAATCTGGTTAGTATAGATCTTCTATCGCGAAATTATTATTGTCAGATATTTCGCGGTTATTTCTTGACTACTGTTACTTTGACACCGATAAAACAACAGGCAGGGCCGGATTTAAGGGTGGGCAGACTAGGCTGAAGACTAGGAGCCCCCACCAAGTTTTTGTCATCAATTTACATTATTGGAAAAGACGAAAGAGCCAACCTGGAAAACACCAAAATTTATGTTCTTGTAACTTTACTAATGTACAACGGAATGACTTAATTTTTACTAGAAGAAGAAAATAATAGTGTCTTTAGTTGAGAACTATTTATGTATAATTTAATAATAGAAAAAATTACAGAATCCTTTTCCAAACTTGAAAATCACCTTGAGAACTTGTCTTGTTTTCATGATTACAATTTGCACCACAGAAAGATCATTCTCAAAATTAACAATATTAAAAAATAGACTGAGAACTGACATGATCGAAGAAAGCTTAAAACATCATCTAATACTTCTGAGCATCAATAATGATATATTTAAGAGTATGAAGATATTATAACATATTTTACAAAAGAAGAAAGCAAGAAAAGTGCCAAAACTAAATTTTATGTTTTTCAATACAGAATTGGTTTTATTCGACTGGATAATTAATAATTAATTAATAATTAGAAAATACTTTTGAAGTAGCAGTCATTTAATAAAATCCACCAATTCCAATATTTCGACTGTAAATCCGTCTTCATCAGGGTGATAAATGTTATTAATAATTATTCAAGCAGTCGTTAAATAAACAATTTAAAAAAGTCAAAAAATATAGATTTTTCTATTTTTATTTCATGTTGAAAAATGATCCACATCAAACTTTTGCCCTAAAGCTCCCACCAACATAAATCCGGCCATGATAACTGGTGCTTGAGCGGACAGGGGAATGAAATGTTTGAGTTATTTATAGGTTATTTTAAAGTAGGTAATAGAAACAGTAATTTGTAACTCCTTCGAACTTTTCTTTTGTAACAAATTGTGCTTTTTGATTGCTACATTTAATCCATGATTATAAAGCGTTATTGTGATCACTGTTATAGTGAAATTCGGGAATGTTTGTTACTAATTGGAATTGTTATTTCCTAAAACATTTAACGTATACAACAGCGAACGGTGACTGTGTTCATGAATCACAAGTTTAAAAATATTAGGTAGCAATAACTACCTGTGGTATTTTTAATATCAGTAACTAAATCACATTTCGCGAAGTATTGCTCATTACTAATATATTTAAGGTGATTCGATCGGTTTGAAGGCAATACAGCAACTAATACCATGAAGATTATTACATTTATTAAAATATAAAAAATATTAATCGTGGACTATTAAACGCTATGTAAACATTTTATTCATTATTGACTGAAAAACGAACTTTTTATTGAATAAGTTAAAATTGTTATATTATATGTAGTTGATATGACTACTTTCTGTGTTTAACAAAAAAATATGAATTGAATATTTATTAAATAGAAAATTATTAACAATTTATGTTTGAAATAAGAAGATAAAATATTATAAAACTGGAATATATTTTTTTGTTTTAATTTGTGAAAAAGAGTCGAGTTTTCTAGTTTCTAGTTTGTAAATATAACCTTTGTATTTAATAACAAATGTATAGCAACTTGTATACAGACTTGACTTTTGTTATTTAATAAATAGTTTTTTGTACGTTTGAACTACTCACCAGATACTATGTATTATGTAACTAGATTTGAACTTCGCAGTTCACCTTTGCGGCGTTGCCACAGTATCGAACGGTGATGAGAATCTGAGTTACATACACTTTGGTTTCTTTAAATTACAATTTCTTGATAATTGTATGGCGTATAATGTTCAAATTAAATGCAGTTGATGACAAATTTTATGAACTCGAAAACTACACGACACGGTGAAATTTAATTTTCTTTATCACGATTGATTCCAAATACTTTAAAGATATAATTTATTGTAAAAGATACACCTTCTTCGCCAGGGGCCAGGGTTTTATGATATATAATGATCGAACTACTTTAAAGATCCAAAAAACAAAAACATGTCTATAGTTATATGACACCATAGTGTAACGTTTATTTATATGGGTGAAGTGTAAATAATCACAAAACACGAATATTTATATTACGACAAAAATAACAAACACTCTGATTTAAGCGAAGACTAACTCTTAAATTAAATTAAACTTAACGACTAATAATTCACACTTAACAAACTAATTATTCATTTATTTTCACACGGTATTATTTATTTTTGCGCTATTTATTTTCACACGGTATCAATATTTATTGCCCCAAAATATTTATTTCTTCTTTACAAGACGCTGTACGGTTCGACTGCCTCGACTGGACTCACTACACTCTACTCTACTTAATTCTCCAGGCGTGACACTTTCTATCAGCGGGTAATTAATCTGGAACCTTCTAGAGTCTTATTATCCAGATTGTATAAAACTCCCGAACAATAGGGGCGTCGCTCTTACAGACTTGATCTATTTAGTAAAATTTCCTCACCAGACAGGTCGCCCGTGATGAGTCATCGGCAATGAGTCATGCTCGTTACAATAATTTTCACGTGTATTTCAAGTATACTAAAATGGTTCTACATTTAAAATATTCAATAGTTATATCACAGGTACATTGCAAATACCTAAATATTATTCGAGTACATGAAACATATTGCATTTCTAGAGAAAAAATTATATAAAGTGTTGCTACAAATATTTTATATTTCTTTTAAACTATTATATAAATGTCATTTATGACACTAAAATACTCGATAAACGTCAATTGTATTCAGGTTATAAAATTCAAAAAATACTGTAACCGGTTGGTAAAAATTATTCGACGGAAAGGTTCAGTGATATATTTAAAGCTGAGAACTAAATAATTGTAATTAATGTATTAAGAGCATAAGCAAAAGATAATAGCGCGAGAACTATAAATTTCCTGAGGGCTATAATCTTATGGTCGTGGTACATACAACGTTTTATTCCATTTTGGTACTTGAAATGAAAATAATCTGTAGGTGTAGGTATACGAGTATATTTCATGCTGTGGTTTCTTTATAGACAGTTGGCATTATTCGATTGTTTGTTCTTAAACAAATTTAATATGTATAATCGAACGTCACGTCACGTAGTGATCATTCTGGCGAAATATTAATAGAATTTGAGGCTGCACAGACCAAATTGGTTTCTAAAAATTGAAAATATTTACATGAAAAGGAATTTGAATAGTTCTGTGAATGCTAAATATTTACTTAATCAAAATTAAAATTTATTGTATTGCACTAGCGTAATCCACCTGTCAAGATTTTTAAGATTTAGGTGCCTTTTCAATCATGTATCCTAATATTTTTAATATGCTAATTTTAATAAATGTGTTTATTTAATAGTAAAAAATACACGTCTATTTAAGTTTTCATTTTATATTTTTTATGTCATTTTAGTTAAATAATTGTATTTTTATTACTAATATATAGGTTCATCTTATTTTGTCCGCTATATAAAATAAATAATAAGCAACTAAAAAATATTTGTCCAATTTAAAAAAAGAACGTTGGCCCCGCAATTTAGGAAGCACTGGTTAAAAAAATAATTTTATATTTATTGATATAATCCTGTTAAATAGAAATTGTTTCCTCATTTAACCGGCTTCGTAGCTCTTACGTTTTCCGATAGCAATAACGAACAAAGTAAATGAGAAGCAATAAAAAGGGTCAAATATTAAGTTTTTCTATTAACAAAATTTCGATCTTTCCAAAATAATGGTACCCTTTACCATTATGTATTATAACTATAAATTTTGAAAGAATTCTTTGAAAAACGGTTTATAAATTTAAAAATTCGTGGTTATTGTTACTTAAGTAAAGCTTAATAAGATGTGTAATAATATTAAAAAAAATTCTTACTAAATTCTAATAAGAACCAATTTTAGTATTTAGACGTTATTTTCATACTTTGTGAACTCGAATTACATAGGAAATATTGTTCATTTGTCTGAAAAACAAATGGCTGTAGATCAGTACAACTTTTACATTTAAATTCTTTGATATAATTAATAATGCAAAATACTTTTTATAAATATAAAATTATTATAAGAAAATTAGCTATTTGTAATTTTTATAGATTATTATTTTCAATTACATTCTATATTATTTGTTTTTAATAATATAAACGAAAAAATTATTTATTTATTTTTTCTTAATTACAGTTGCCATATGGAAATCCTTCCTAGGAGCTTAAATAATGGAATCCATATGAAGGGGTGACACAACACGAAAACAAACGGTAGTGCAGTACGCATGTCTGTGGTGAAGGCGACATGAGATCGTGACAAACATATTTGTCAAACAGCACGTCGTGGCAAATAAACGTACAATAAGATCTGGGTGTTTGCACATTGCAGGTCGACAAGCAGCCACGGAGACTTAAAATGGATTGGACTGTACGGGTGGCTTTGAATTTCACATTGACAGTAATATAAAACAACAAAGTATATCGAATTATTTCCTATACAATAACGACAAATCCATAGATCATACAAAATTTATAATTATATTTTTATACTGTGCGTTAACAATTTCCCTCTTATTATATCGAAAATAGTTTAATAATATAAAATATTGTTGTTGGTATTTTTGTTGTTGTAAAATTGGTATTTCTAACAACTGCATCCCGATTTTAATGTCATATTGATAACCTGAAATATTTTAATTTTTTTTCCATACAATTTATATTATTTCTGAGCAGGAAAACCGAATAAACAAAACTAATTTAAAGGATTTTAAAACTTCATAACTCATAATGTATAAATTTATAAATATTTTCATAATATTTAAATGTATATTGACACAAAAATGTGCCCAACTTCATTCAACAGGGTTATGATATATCACATTTATATATTCCTAAGATTACAATCTTTTACTTTTTTAAACGAAAATTTTAAGATGTTTATTAAATAAGTGAAGCAAAGTATAAAAGATAGTATATTATACACTTTTTATACGATGTATTGTTCCGTTCAATATAACGTCTAACGTCTTATAAATCTTGTATAATAATATACTGTTTTATCCAACACCATGTAATTATGAAACTATAACAATGATATTTTTTAAATAAATAATGTACGCCATAAAATACATTAGAAATTATAAGTCACTGTTTGTTGGTTCGTATCATACTATTTATGTTATAAAATCTTCTCTACTCTATTTTTTTTATTAAATGTCATTTTGAAATATTATCTGTGAAAAATAGTTTATAATTTTACATCATTAATTAAAAGGTAGATAAAATTTTGTATGGCACATGTGTGTTAATTATTACCAAAGTCACTTGAGGAAAATACCCCACTTGACCTAACGGCCCCGTGAACTATACAATTCTCACATGACTTATTTGTAATGTAACACACTTGTACCATGAATAACTATAAAACCTTACAGTAGTAAAATAACAAATTAAAAAGAGCATGTTTATAGTATTCTACAGTATTAGCAAGT
This sequence comes from Stenolophus ochropezus, assembly GCA_035578165.1. Lineage (NCBI taxonomy): Eukaryota > Metazoa > Arthropoda > Insecta > Coleoptera > Carabidae > Stenolophus > Stenolophus ochropezus. The sequence goes on along the minus strand of JAQOWZ010000002.1, from coordinate 45,203,646 downwards.
TTAAACGATTTTTACTGGTGATACGAGGAATTGACTGGCGAGCCGTTTGGTTTATCTGTTATTCACTTGTAAATAAAATTAATGTTAAAATAAAATTCTCACAGTAAATAATGTGTTAAAAATTTGTATGACAGGAATAAAACACAATTTTCAATAATGTGAACAATGCAACTACTAACCTATAAAACTAACGGATAGTTTTGCTAGTTAGCAGCTTGTAATTTTAGTTTCTCTGGTGAATAAACAGTTCAAATAAATTACTGTTTACAAGGATTGTTTACTAGTGAGTAACTAATATAGTATATTGTGTATCGAATTCAGGAAGGCAATCATATTCATGCGAGTATAATTTTATATGAGCTTGGATATGAGCTATTTCTGATGAGTTGCACACTATTTTTTAGGAGACCACATAAAAAACTGATGTATTTGACACTTATTTCAATAATTTTCACACAAACAATCGCTCTGTTGTCAAACAGTCAATGTTAGTAACCATAGCAACAATAAAGAGAAGAGAAAATATAAGCTCATTGTTTGTTAATTGGCTTTAAACGGAATGGAAATAATTTTGCTTATATGTGATTGGTTTTGATCATGACGGAAATATTTATTTCTGTCTCCTAATCATAAGTCATGGGCAATTGTTCCTTTTGACAGATGTCGTATTAAATGAAAATGAATAATTGTCTGTAGTGGACGCCTACAATAGTTATTTATGCAACTAGTGTGTAAAGTAAGTATTTTTAGCTGAATGCTATTTAAACTGTTTAAAATTATAGCAAGAGATAAAAAATATATTTTTCTTACAACCATTGAAAACTGTTTACGTTGCCTAGCAACGACTATTTTTCACACACTAGTGCGGGGAAATTCTTTACAAACTCAAAAAAGGGCATAAAGTATGTACTTTATGCACGGTCATAAGACAAATATATATTTGAAGAGAATAAAAATGATAAAAATAAAAATTATTGTGCACCATCGGGCAATAAATAATGTTTACTGACTGAGTTTCTTGGACAGTAAATTGCTTTACTAATTGCTACCTCTGAAAAAAACGGTAAGTATTTTACTTACAAATATACAGAGATGATTGATTTACTACGTTCATTTTTTGCTATTAAAATTAAAAGTGCTGTTACTAATACTACAATTACAGATGAATAATGATAATGTATAAATTTTAATATACGTCATTTCGGATAAATTTTATTAGTATAAGCATTACAAACGGCAATATTTCAGACAATAATTGCAAACAATTATCTTCAATCGGTAAAATATCCTTACCTTATTATAAAATATTGTTCAATATATGATTGATACCGGTATAGTTTTTAACATATTACTAATTTACTCTATATTTTACAATTGTAAATAAATTCATTTATTAAAAACTGCTAATAATTTATACGTTTTAAAACTATGTAAATTAAATATACAATATTTATTGTATAAAATAACTGGTACATTAAATTGGAAAGTTATATTATAATAACTATTAAAATTGATGTTATAGTTACAATATATTTTTGAATTAAATTTAATTTATAAATACAATCAAATATCAAATATAATAATAAATATTCCCATATAATATTATATTTAATATAGTAAATTTAATATTAAACTATATTTTATTGAAAATGTATACGTAATAAATATATTACACAAAAATCTGTAACGTAAAAATAGAAATCATATTTATCCTCATATCAAAAATATGACTCAAATATAGTTTATCTTAATTACATATTAAATCAAGATAAAAAATTATTGCAGATAAAAATATGACATGTATAAAATGAGATAAAAATAAATACTTATTGCAAAACAGTTATATTAAAAATAATATTTAGAATATTGTGGCGAATAATGTAAATATGTAAAATTTCCACATTTGCAAATATTTTTCTGGAGTAAATATTAGCTTAAAAATTAAAACAGCAAACATAAAATTTAAATTCAAATATGTTACTCAGGCTTAGTAAGCATTATTGGATGTGCCAGGTTTATCGGTGTAATTATTTACACCAAAAAGGTTCTTTACCAGATTGTAGTCAGTGTGAAGAGTGCACTACAAACGCCAGTTTTGTATCGAAAATAGTTATAAGGTTTTGTTTGTCTACGAAATTTGAATTCGGACTGTAAGAATTATAACCAGATTTTGTACATTCATTAAAATTAAATATTTTTGAATACAAATCCTATTGAAAAAAAAACTATATTTTCCTAATTCTTTGTAGTACTATAAGTGTGACTTATACATATAAGTAAATGTGAATGTGTTTCGAAAACGAAGTTTTAATCTTTCGCATATAAATTCAAGAAATATTAATTTCAATAAAAAATATACTTTATTCGCAAAAATTTTAAATGGTTTTATATTTCAATCAAAATGCATCAATTTTGAGAACATATTTCAATTCAATTCTGTATTTTTTTTTTGTTCAATTATTAATCTATAATATTTTTATACAAAACATAAATATATTGAATTCATATTCTTATTTAAAACTTTATTTCCTTTAAATGAAGATGAATTTCGAATTGCACATATGGAATTTGCAAAATGTTTAGAAACATACGGTTATATGTAACTCTAACACTTTATTTTTCTCAGTTTAGGAGAAACTAAAGGCTCATCCACATCTACTGTTTTGATTTTAAGTTTTGGTTTTAATTATATGTTAAGTTCACCTAATTGTATGTTTTAATTTCACTACAGATGGAGTGTTTCTTGTTATGTTTTAAGTTTTCTTATTTATTTTATATCATTTCTTCAATGATGTTATTTAAATATCTTTTTAGAACATGATGGTTTAGAGAGTGAACCCACAAAATTTTATTCGTTTTTTATAAAATTACAACTGCAACAATACCATAAATCTTTTTTCTTTTCCCAGTTTCTGTATACAGGGCAGCACAATTCATTTTAAATTAGATTTTGGATAATACTAATATTTATTTATTTTACAATATCAATTTCTTTATATTTTCGAAAATGTAAATTTAATATTTGTTTTGTTATAGACTTTAGATTAAACCCTAATCAAGGTTTAATTTTTAGATTTAAAACTAAAACTAGAATTAAAATTAAAAACAAAAACTGCGCAGAGAATGATTACGCTTTCGCACATGGACATATGCTATACTTTTCTTGCGACTAAAATATATAATTAAAATAAAAAATTATGAAAACAGTAGTTGGAAATGAAACTTAAAAACTCAATGTATGAATCAAGCCAGAGGTTGAAAATCGAAATAACCAAAACGACACTTATAATAAATATTTTTGTAATAAACTGGATTTATTTACCTAATATATGTCTCGTAATCCGTATCCAAAGCCAAGTACATCACCAGCACTTCACGCTGAATTTACTTTACGATCACATTCACTGTCCACGTAAACATCCGGCGTCGTTGCTGAGCGACGATGCACGCGCCGTCCCCGCACAAACAATCGACGCTCGGCGCCGTACGCTGCGACGCTCCACAGTCACGTGGTCGCGAGAGGGGGGCAAGATAAGGGAATTAAGACGCGAAGAGTTGTCAATGTGACCCACTGTACATGACTGTGTTAACTGTCATGTGGCAACATACCCTACAGGTGTTCGAAATATATGGGACAATGGGGTCCTCTAGTAGTTTTTTTGTTTATTTTTTTATGAAACTTTATCTAATTTTCAAGCGAGGTGTAGTTTCAAAAATTATTAAGTCTTATTTATTAAGCTGTAATATATTTTTTAAGTGTTCTGTGACGTATATGTTAGGGCAATTCGGTTCCGAAACAGTAGGATATATTCAATAAAAATTTCAATTGTATAAATTGATCTATTTCAATATGTAAATATGTTTTAATTAACTTTTGTGTTCCTTACTTGGAAATATGCATAAATAGTAAGCATTTTAATATAATAATTTATAAATACATATTATAGTCCGAGTTTTGACAGCCAGTAGCATAATTTTGCTGCATATGTCATTCAACATATCTTTCATTTTCGTTCGAATAGAAAACAAAACTAGATTCAGTTCTGCTCAGATCTTCTTCTCCTTCTTAGGAGCGGTTGTTTAGTGTCTCCTTCGGATGGCAATATTTGGATCGAAAATTGAATTACGAAAGCAGATGAATATCCCTACCTTACAATGTTCTCACCCTCTAATAATCTGTGTTAAATAGTTTTTAACACACAGCACAATTTTGAATATTTTTCAACAGGGCTGGACGAAATACACATTGCTATGTTATGACGATAGTTGGCGACTGGTATGCTACTTACGCTGTTCGTTTTGAAATGAAAGACTTGATGCCAGTGATGTTTCAGACTTTATGAGATATGGCGATATTATGAACATGACAATATTTGTTGTGCACGTACGTAAAAGAAAACTTACAAGAAACACAATTACTAATCATTACGAAATACACATCTCTAAAAACGGAAACAACTTTTTTAGTTTTAGTTCTGTATAGTTTAATTAACCCTATGTTTCGACAGCATAAACTGCTGCCTTCTTCAGAGTAATGAAAAATACAACAAAAATTGTTTTGTTCAATTATTTTGAGTTGAAATTATTTTTTGTAACTTAATTAAAATGTTGACATGTTGAAACTGTCACTAAAACTGTAAACTAGTGTTTTTTACACAATTTACAAAAAAATTGTAAAATTTTAATGTTATTTAACAAAAACGATCAAAATAAAATAATTAATTTATTATTTGTTATGTTATTCATGGTTCTGTTATTTATATTAATACCAGATGTGAATTTTTAAACTTCTTGCTCTAATTCATGAAGCAGTGTTAGTACTTAGTACATCAATGACTTTTCTTCTTACTTCGAGTAACATTGTAATATTTCACCGTCACTCTTACTTGATCTCATTTTTACCACAAAACAACAATAGTTTTTACTTAGAATCACCTTAGAATAGAATAATAAAAGACAGATATTTTTTATTTTTGTTTCGAGGATCAACGCTGATTGTAGTCATGGAAATAATTGTAATGAGATTTTTTAATGTACATACAAATTACGCCTACTGTCAAATAGCTTTAATAAAGAATTTAATAATAAATATATTCGTGCTGAGCCACCTACATTACGTAATTGTATCATAAACTACTATTATTAATTGGAAATAAATAAATAAATAAATGGATCTAAATTTTTAATGTATTCTAACATAATTTTATTTTTAAACATTTTCTAAAAAAAAAACAAGAATTTCGAATGGGTTTGAAGTATTTCTTAGATTCCTGCGAAATAACCTCACACAATTCCTTAAATAAATAATACGTATATATTATTATATAAACTAATTTAACGTCACTTTCTTCCAAAAAAAGTCCAAAAAACATTAACCTTTATTGCTGATTTACTTTTGACAAAGAGTGATATATGTAAGCTTACGGTTAGGTTTATGTCATCGTAAGAATTTACCGGATCTGTAAGGATTTACAGATTTTCTGAAAGCTACAGACGTGATCAGAATTGCCATTTGGATTGTAAGCAGTTATAGGTTTTACAGATTTGCTTACTTTTTCTTATAAATTCAAACAGAATCAATTCTATATCACACAATCTTTATAAGTTATGTTATTTATCAAAAAAATTATATTTGAATATGACCCGTTAAATATTAATAGCCATATGGTATTATTTATCAATAAATTTTTTCGTGGAAAATATTTTTAATTGAAAATAAATGTTTTGTCCAATTTATCTACAGATATTTAATATTAATAATTACTAACTACAGATATAAATATAGTTTAATATTGTAAATATGATAAATGCATTATACAGTATTTGACATATTGCGGTAAATAAATATTTATACATATCTAAAATTATTGGTTTGTTGCAATAATTATATTCCATTAATCATGTATTATGAATTATTAAACAATAATACTCGTATGTTAATGTACTCAAACTTACCGAAACAGATTAGGAATTGGTTAAGAAATATTGAACTCACCTGAAACAAAAAAATAACATTAAGTACAGAGTTATAAATATATTTCATTACTTATTATTTACATATTTATTAATACGTCTAAGACAATATCAATAGGCCAATTCTGAACAAATTTATAAAACTGACAAAAATGGATCTGTTTTTGTTGATTAAAATAAAATTATACATTAACTTTCGTTGCGATTTTGTTTCTTATTTAAAGTTTTACAGATCTGTAAAACTTACAGATTTGTTCAGAAATGAATCACTAGTATCTGATTGATATACGTGATTAATTTATAATTTTTGTTTGCTCCCAAAGTACTCCACAAAATACAGAATGTCCGCATAAAAATTTAAAGTATCTTGTAGACGAGACACCCAGTCGACCACTTATAAACTAACTGGGCGCTCAAATGGATGGCACTGGTCTTAGGAAAAACCTAAAACTTGAGGAAGTTGTAAAAATTAAAACTCTTGGTATTAATGACGTGTCAGAACTTTGAAGTATCATGTACATCTCTTCCTTAAAAATTAAAAAGAATTACACTTCTTTACGTCCACCTTCATTATTTCGTAAAATTAATAAAAATGTTTGTTAAACATAAAAGTAATAAAGATTACCATCGCTCTAAGAAGAAAGAATGCTGTTTTTTGTTTTATAAAAAATGTTATATGAAAATTGCAGTAAATACGTAAATACAGGGTGAATACTGAAAACCTTGACAATAGGGAAATAACATGGGAAAACAGTTTTTTGCTGTTTCCATCTGTCCCGCTAAATAAAATCGGGTGTATATGGTATCGTTAGTTACATTACTTAATTTTGCATCTAATAAAACCAAATGTTGTGTAATATGGCCTTTTCTAACGGAAATATTTGATAAAATAAATTGTATTTTGAAGGTTATCCTTCCTATTTTCGAATAAGAAACGTCAAAAACAAAATGCTCCATAGCCGAGTGGACACGAGGGCTGCTTCATAATATAAATAATCTACAAGACCTGGTTCGAGACCACCTCAGCCCTACTTTTTTTTATTTAAATTATGCTTAAAATATCTTTATTATATTAGACTATTTTAATAAAATAGCAATATTCATATTTTTATAAATAAAAAAAATCCAAATATTTAATAGAATTATTATTTGCTGTCTGTCAAACTTAACAATTAATTCGAATTTAGTTTTTGGTGTATAATTTTGTATTTCATGTTTCGAATCATGATATTTTAAGTATAATTTAATTTAAAAAAAAGTAGGGCCGAGGTGGTCTCGAACCAGGTCTTGTGGATTATTGATGTTATGAAGCAGCCCTCGTATCCACTCGGCTATGGAGCATTTTGTTTTTGACGTTTCTTATTCGAAAATATGAAGGATACCTTCAAAATACAATTTATTTTATCAAATATTTCTGTTAGAAAAGGCCATATTACACAACATTTGGTTTTATTAGATGCAAAATTAAGTAATCTAACTAACGATACCATATACACCCGATTTTATTTAGCGGGACAGATGGAAACAGCAAAAAACTGTTTTCCCATGTTATTTCCCTATGTCAAGGTTTTCAGTATTCACCCTGTATATGTGTGACTTGTTCGGGGAAGCAATTTCTCAGAATGAAAAATGTGGTCGTAATTAGTTACTTCGTAAAAACACTTTTTTAAGAAGCCATCTCACCTGACAGTTTGAGTTTGAGCCATCTCACCCGGAAGATTTTTTCTTATAGAAAGTGGGGGAGAGATGGAACGATAGGAGAGATTAGTATTTGTTTCTTTTATTTTTATCCAACCTTACATGAAAAATTAGTTTGAATGTTATTTAATAAGCAACATTATCCTCTTGTCATTAGCAAGAAACTTTTTTCCAATTAGTTTGCTTGTAGATGATAGGTTGACACATATATTAGAAAAGTGGAAGAAGTATCAGCCTATTAGCTATCTCGCCTTTTACACTTCTAAAACCGTAGATGGTATGAGATTGCAAGAGAATCCCCTTAAAAGTACATTAGAGTGATATTTCTCATAGGAAATGTTAATTTTGTTTTTTGGAGACAGTGTAAGTAGCCACTTGAGAATTAATGCAGTCAACACTGAATAATCCAAGATTTCCCAAAAATATACACAATTATTTATTGACGTGGTTCTATTTGTACACAGTGATAAGTAATTTAGTGGTCCATTTAACCTCTACTCTGACAGATAGACCACCTAGTGCTGAGGAGAGATGTATCTAGTTGCTATTTCATGAGTTCTGAAGAACTGTTATGGGTAATCAGAGGGTAATGATAACGAAATTGAAGATTTTGTAATAAATATGTGGGATGCAAGGAAAATTATTAAAAAAAAAACCGATAAAGAAGGATGATTGGATAGAATGTGTAATTTGTGTATCACATATGACAAATGACAACCAGTTTATCTCATAGCCGTCTCACCTATAAAGTAGAGGAGAGTTAAATATTTTGAACCTGAATAAAATATTTTTTTGTGGTTTTCAGAACATAATTTTTTTTTCTTTATTGTTATATGCGACGCATTTCTTATATTTTACTAACAAAATGTATTTTTTCTTCAATAGAGCTAAATATTAATTTTTATTCAAAATGTTATTTTAAATGAAGTTTTATTAATTTAAAACTAAAATTTTTAAAGCCTATTGCTTGTATTTCATTAACAATAGGTTTATCTTAGATTTCATACCTGAAATAAACTGAACGCTTTCTTTATACGAGAGTATTCAATAGAGATGCGGCCAGGTATTCGAATATAAAACACATCCGCGGTAGCAACTGACGGCCATAGAAAACAGTATGCGCTTTGTTCGTTTACTATTGCAACTTTGAACCCAGAGGAGATGAGGAGACAAAATAATATTAACGCATCCAAGTAGAAAATTATTACTTTAGTGAACTAATAGCGTGTTGGTTTATTAAATTGGACTTTATCTATGTAGTTAGTTACATCATTACATTTTATTGGTTGACTTTTTCATTTAATTTATTGTTTTTATTTTTATATAATCTTTATTTCACGCTCTTTTATAATGGATAATAATAATGAAAGTGTAATTGTAATATCGATCATTTATTTAACAAAAATTTCAGTTTCAGAAGTGAAAATGAAAGGAATACATGAAATATTATTAGTAAAGCAAAAACAAACAAAAATATATTGAGAATAAATCTTCGCATGTCCGACGTACAAAATTACAAAAAAAAAATCTGATGGTATTATTTATTTTCAAATTAAATTTTGTGTATTTGTTTGGAAACCGCTTCCCTATTAAAATATGTCATGGCACGCCACTGAAGCCTAGATGATATGATAAATAACTTTTGATTTTTAAATATTATTCAATTTTATACAGTAATAATTATTTTTCCAAAAAGTGGTCTATCTCATTGGGGATGACCTACAAAAAAAATGTGACCTTTTTATTTATTTTTTTGGACTAGTTCATATAACTATAGTAATTGTCTATATACCGTAATTTACTATAATTAAAAAATAAAATATAAATAATTAACAACAAATTTCCTTTTCATTTTATATAGTTTGTCTCATATAAAAAAAGCAACCAAAAATCCCTTTTTTTACATATCGTTTAGGCTGAGGAATTTGTGTAAAACAGATGAGTTATTCATATGTTCACAAAATTTGATATATTATGTCATATGATGTTAAATTTGATTTAAGTAAGTTTAAAAGATAAAATAAGTAAAAATGAAGTAGTTTCATTGAAAATTTAAAAAGTTGGAAGAAATAAATATATAAAGAATATATTTGCATGCGTGAAACAAGAATTCGGTTCCGATTTTAGTAACGTCAAAAATAGCTGGTTTTTCTTGGTCATACAAATTTTATTTCTTCAAACGTATGAATTTTAAAAAATAAATTACTATTTCATGTTTAATATGTAGGTTACCTGTCAGTTATTCATAATTTTTAGTAACTTTATTCTTAAGTTATCTAGTTTTTATAGTGACATTTAGGGCGATATTACAGATTTCTATTGTACAAGTTACTTCTTATTGGCTGATTCTACATACGGCGGCGAAGAAATTAAACGGCGGCTAGAATAAAAAATTATATTACGGAGGCATAGAAATTAAACTTCAACCTTGTCACTCACGTCACAGAAGATGTCACTTTTATGACGTTTGAAGAAAAATTTTATTTGTAATGTGCTATAATTTTTTTTCTGTGGTACCTATAAAGACTACTTTTAAAACATTTTTTAAAATGATCAGAAACGACCCCCCTGACTGGCCATATCCACGCTATACCTTCCCTCCCAGTCCGACACTTTGCTTTGATGACCCGATCAGTATGAAGTGGTCAGCAGGCAGCGCCTCTAGCGGCGGCCGCGGCCACCGCACGAGTCCAGGAAGGAAATTGCGGGGGTCATGGCCAGCCAGATCGAATTACGCACCAGAGATGAGCAACCAAATTGCATTAGGGCTACTCGGGCAGACCCTCGGCCCTCTGCTGGCCTCCCGTACGTGCTAATAAGATGCTCACGGATAAATCTACCGCCTTGTTGGTGTACGTTCATTATACCCGAACAATGTCGTCATATGAAGATAGGAGTAATCATTGTGTGATAAATATGAAATTTGAGAGCTGTTGTGTTGAATATCCGTAGGATAAGAAAAATTGAAAGAAATTATTAGTAATTAAAAACCTCTTTTTGTTACTGATATTCATAACAACAGTTTACTTTCTAAGAAATATTCGATTTCCGGGAATGGACTGTGTCAATTTTTGAGTCAGAGCTCAACGTTTCGCCCGCAGTCGTATGGGGCATCTTCAGGAGCAAGAACGTTTTACTGTCGATAAACAAGGTTACTCGACGTGTCAACCACGCTAGAGGCCAAGTTTAAGCAATAAAGGCGCAAGGGACGACTCAGTTTATAAGGTTACCCGACGTGTAAACCACGCTAGAGGCCAAATAAACCAAGTGACGAGAGAAAGCGAGAGAAGTCATTTATATATGCTACGAAGGGTACGGTTGAAAGCAATAACTAATGGGGACCAACGGGAGTTGAGTTTGAGGGACCAATGGGAGTTGAGTTCGTGGTGGTTGATTGGGCGTGTTGTGTTTCAAGAATGACTGGTTTCCACATGTGGCTCAAGAAGTAACCATCATCTCGATTTATGTTATCAGGATGTTTCCATATTTCTACAGCTTCCCTGTATTTACGTTTGTAAAACTGGGGAACAGGAGCTAATATGCGGGATTTTTCAAATAGGATGTTATGACCTGTATTATGTTGGTGTTCTGCGACAGCGGAGGTTAATACCATACCATTGCGCAGGCACCGTTTGTGTTCTGTAAGTCTAGTATGAACACTTCTTCCTGTTTCACCTATGTATACTGTGCCGCAAGAACAAGGAATGCTATAAACACCGGGTGATGTCAAGGGTTCACGTTTATCTTTGGTTTGTGGGAGTATTTCAGAGATTTTTTGTGGAGGTTTAAAGATGACTTTGATATCATTTTTCCTAAGAATTTTTCCTATTTTGTCCGAGAAACCTTTAATGTAAGGGAGGGAAACAAAAGATTCGAAAGAGTTATTAACAGGTTCTTTTGGTAACGGGTTTAAGTGTCTATGGATTACATTGTTAATTAATTTTATGTCATAGTTGTTCTGAACCAAACTATGTCGGATGTGGTTGAGTTCTTGTTGAAGGTTACCTCTAGCGTGGTTTACACGTCGGGTAACCTTATAAACTGAGTCGTCCCTTGCGCCTTTATTGCTTAAACTTGGCCTCTAGCGTGGTTGACACGTCGAGTAACCTTGTTTATCGACAGTAAAACGTTCTTGCTCCTGAAGATGCCCCATACGACTGCGGGCGAAACGTTGAGCTCTGACTCAAAAATTGACACAGTCCATTCCCGGAAATCGAATATTTCTCATGACTCAGACTGTGGAAGCCTACGCAATTATTAGTTTACTTTCTAATTACTGATCGTATATAAACGCAGCCAAGTATCCCAAAGAGATCATTCGATAGTTGAAGATCAGTCGATCATGTAGAGTAAGTTTTATTTAAAAAAATTTAACTTGTAAGTATTATTATATTTTTAAGTATCCTGTTTTGTTCTTTCATTTAATATTTGTTTATTTTAGTAAAAATTTATTTGTTTAATTCATTATTGACTTCTAGTTTTTGCTTTCCCAACCTTTCCGTTTACATGTATTATTCAAAATTTGGTTTTGGTTATTTCCACAAATAAATAACCTGGTGGCAGCATTAAAATCTACCTCCTCTCGGCGTAACTAATATTAAAATGTTATTATCCTTTTTTTTGTTAAATTAATTTGTTATATCTTCAACTTTTCTGTTACAATTTAGGTCGCTAGCCAATATTATTTGGGTGGACACTGGTCGGTCCGACATTTTTTAGGGTAGGCACCCAAACTATTAAAAACCAATATTTTTTAATAAATAAATGTTATTTAACAAAAAACACACCTTTAAGTTAAACGGCCGGTTACCTTAACCATTGATTAATAGAAAAATATCGCATTGAAAAACGAAGCAAATGTCCAAGGCTTTCAATACTTTTTAAAACTTCTTTCGCATTCTGCCCTTAAAACTGAAAAAATAATAATGATACATGATATACAGGATGGAAATAAACATGTCATAAATTTAAGGGTGAGTAGTATGACATGTGTAGATTACGAAATTGAAAGACATAAGATAACATTTTTTTGTCCTATTATGGACTATTGGCAACGCATTTGCATTCTTCTGTAAATAAAAACATAATTTTCGTTAAAAATACTATTAAGAATAATTATTAAGAATAATATGTTATACAACTAATATTGAATGTATTTTTGATAAATATATTTTTAATGAAATGTGAATTAAAACAGCAGTAAGAAAAGTTGAATTTTCGTTTTTCGACAGCTGCTTTTAAGGTGGGCCAGTACCCACCCTGGACGACCCCTCGCGACGTCCCTGGGAATAATATGTAATATGCAAATTGTTTTCGTTAGGTTTACGTGAGAATGAAATTCACGTTACATGTGGTAACATATCCTTCGGGATTTTATACTGATTATAGTTATTAATAATATATTATACATTAAAGATTTTTCCTGAGGGCGAAGCTCAAGTGTTACGAGCAGTGAGAGAAAAAGAACATTGTCTCCTGACGTGTATAGTCAAATCCACGTAAAAATTGCATTCCAATGTGATGACGTCACTTACTACGTTTATAAGAGATAGTAGTAAAAATTAAAATTTATTAACATCTGTCATAATTTGATATTTTTAAATTAAATAAATGTAATAAATTTACTTTTACTAATCATATCATAGATAGTTCATCAAATTACAGAATAAGTAAATTCATCAATTCCTGTAACTTGCTTTTTACGATTTCTTTTTTTTTGCGATGATAAGGTTCTACATTTCATTTCATTCAGGATCTTTGATATTATGGAATATGACACACCGAAAGCAGCACAAACTCTCTAAGACAATAACCAACAATAACAATATCGAAAAATGGATAAATATAGAAAACACTTACTGTCATTAAACATATAACCTCAAAATGTAATACTTACATCTTCTGAAGAAGAAAATAAAATTAGAGGACCAACTAAACGTTTTTCTTCATGAAAGAATGCAGAAGCAATGTCTAGATAATTTTTTATCACTCATATTCAACTACAAAACGATGAAGTGCGGATATAAACATAGAAAATATTTATGCAGTTCAAGTACAGACGTACGTCAACACACGCTTTATGATATTAACAACACTCCAAACAATCGCATAGCTACTAATGCATTTGCGTCACTTAATACATACACTCTAGTGACGTCATCACATTGGAATTTCAACTATGCCATTTTTACGTGGATTTGACTATATATACTATTATTTTTACTATGCAAGTACGTATTCAGTAATATTATTTATTAATATCTATAATTCATACCCACAATTTTAAATTTTACTAGTCTTTACAAAATTTAAAATGTAACAAATGCAGTTCGAAAAGATTTCTACAAGAGACGTTGAAGAAGTAATTCTATACTCTGTTCACCGAGTTGAAAGAAATTCAAATTTCAACGTAGAAGGAAATCATCAGTGGCGGAGGCAGGGAGGGTTTCAAAAACAACTATATTATTATTTTTCATTTATATATAATATAATATAATATAAATTAAAAAATCTCATTGGCATATGAAAATATTACTAAAATACTACAAACACATAATATTAAATATATTATAGCTAAACCCCAATTCAAGCTTTCTGTAATTCTTTACTAATTCATCAAGAATATTATTTACTATAATATGACTAGGGCTCAGCTACGTGCATTGGCATCGGCTCGCTCGATAGGGCAAGTTAGCCATCGTAGGCGCGTTTAGTAGTTGGATGGGTGACGATCAGCGGCGAAGCACTGCGCCACAGAATAGGTTTATACAGAAGCGACAGTAAGACAGAGAAACGAAAATTAGAGAGAGACGGAGACTGTGCACAAATTTAAAGGGCTCATTATTTAAAATCGGGAAGTTCCCTCACATCTTAGACAGAGAGATAGGGGAAGAGCACAAATTTAAAGGTCTACACAATGCTTCAAGGTCATAGAACTGGATAAGGGAACATGAAAGGTACCGACACGGAGTGTCGCTTCTGTATGTAATTATTCTGTGCTGTAGCCCTAACATCTGCACGAGCGAGCTGAAGGCGGCATATGACCAAAGTAGTTGATCCCACTTAGCAAATTGCTATAATCACAATTTCTCGGTGCTCGGTGAATATTTAATAATGTCAAATAATACACCACTGGTAGTATTATACAGAAATGTTACAAATACCTGCAATCAAGATCTTTAAGTTAATTAATAACAGAATCAGGAAAAGGTACAAATACAGAAATTACATAATATATTTCTGGAGCTTTTGCCATAACGTTGCAGCATTGAATTTGTCTTCAAGTTCTGCGAGGTATAAGTATATCTATTTCAAACTCGTCACATATTTCAGGAAAAGGTATAAATAGAGAAACTATATAATATATTTGTGGAGCTTTTGCCATAACGTTGCAACATTGAATTTGTCTCCAAGTTCTGTGAGGAATAAGTATATCTATTTCGAACTCTTCTCATATTTCTGTGACATTGCAATTTGAAATATAAATATAGTATCCTAGAATTTAATAGTTTTGTTAGGGAATAATATAAATATTGATTAATAAAAAGGACACAGGTCTCACATGGGGCGGGGGTTGTTCAGACCCCCCTGTGTACGCCACTGGAAATCCTGATATACTAATGGCTGCTTGGAAGACAGGATTAAACAGTAATTTTGTATTGTTATGATACCGTTTTAAAAAAATTTATGCATTTTTTCCGAATTTATAGGATAACAAATAGTATTGTAATTCCATATTATTGTAATTATTGACTCGGATGATTTTATCTTAGTAAATAATGACTATCATTATCTCTCTTATAATAATATACAATTATCGTTATTCTTCATAATTGAAGTAGAATATATAAATTAGAATAAAACTATCAAAAAAGTGAATAAAATGATTGTTAGACTAAATAATTACTGATTGTGAATAAAATAGTATTCGTACCTCACGGGAATGCTTATTTATTCCAACCGAGCGTTGAATTAGATGATTAAGATGCATGTCACAGTGTGTCTGTGCATAGCGTCTAGTTCAGCGCTCGTTTGTAAATGAAGCACATTTCAGCTCTTTTTCTTTTTCATAACTCATTTTCAGTACCAAAGTAGTCAGTAGTAACCAGTTGTACCTACCGGATTAGTTTTTTTATTTAATTACGACAATTAGGGAATTATTTTCTAAAAAGTACATGAGACAGTGACCAACATTACATGAATGTGTATATAGTCATATGGCAGCATACTCTATAGGTATATTAAAATTAATTTTTCACGCCTCCGTCCCATTATGACCAGTATTATACAACTCAAAATCGTCCAGAAACTATCTGTAGGTATGACAACTTAAATATTTTAGCATTACATTATGTCAAAAATTTTAATTCTATGTTATTATCTTGTGTATCACACATCCAGAAACTCAGAAACTCTCGCGAGATCTCGCATTATTTGAAGGCTAAGCTGAAAGCGGGGTCTGTCAAAATAAGCTTGCTCTCGCAAAAGTTCAATTTCAGGACTAGTGATACAAATAACTATTATATGATTTTTATGGCACTACATGGATAACCAGACATACTCCTTTTTAGAGTATTATACTCTTTTTTAAGTAATATCCTCATTATTCTTACTTTTTATAAAAAATATACTGTTTCATTGTTTGTTAAATGATAAAAGAAAATGTTACATTCGCGAGCTTTGCTAATTTGTGGTTGCAGCACAACCATAACCGAAATAAGTACTGCAGCTATTGTTTGTAATTGTTAGAAACAGCAGAATGCCTCAAAAAATATCAAACTTAATGAAATTTAATTGAACAAGGAAGAATATCTGTTATTTTTTATATATTTTTCGTAGTGTATTTATTTTCATTAAAATAAAATATTGTTTGTGTTATAATTGTCAAATTCAAATATTTGTTTAACGTTTCATATAAACTATTTGCATAAAAAAATCTGGGCAATGTAAATACGATTTCTTTATCCATTAAAAATATACATAAATATGTAACTGAAAAGTACTTGAGTATGTTCATAGTGGCAACATATTCAGACGTACTTCAAAACTTAAATTTATATTTTTCACAGTTTTTGTGTTCACAAACTTTTTCAAATCAAAGTGGATTTCGTTTCCGTTAAGTTTTGTTTACAAGTTTTGAATGACTTGAAATAAAAACTGCTGGACAGAAAAATGTTGAAATGTTTTTCCCAACCAGAAATAAAACAAATATCTATGACATTTTATTTAAATTAGTTATTAATGATAACAATATTTGTCTATATGTATTTTTTATATTTTAACCTCTATTTTTTGTTACTTGAAATTTTAAACTTAAATCAAAATTAGCAAAAGTTTAGAAGTTTGTTAGCCGGATTAAAAGTTTGAAAATACCTTGTTATATGCTTCAAACATTTAATAATTCTGTAAAGCACAAAGGAATCGAGTAGGCGAATAAATAATTTTGATGGAATAATTTATTTTCCATGTCGCACACACAATTACAACCTGTGAACCAAATTACCCAATTATTACTTGTGATTGTTCTACACGGGTTAGTTTGTAGGTTTTATCGTTCTTGTGAAATCTACTCGTAAATTATAATTTCCAGAAGTTTTGTTTCTTTTCTGACATTCAAACTTTGAAGGTGTAATTCAAATTATAAGCTGGAATGCATATGCACTCTAAAAGTTATATGAAATAATTCATACCAGCGGCGTGATTTACTTTATGTGAACTTTAAAAATGAAACTGGAATTTTTCTGAATATACAGGTAGCAATAAAATAATAAAAATGAGTCATTTCAAATTCTTAAAAAGAAAGAACCTTTTATTTTAAAAATAGTATTGAATCTATTCGTATTTAAATTAATATAAAAATCTTAATTGAAAAAGAAAAATAGAAAGACTCATTTACACAAAATAAAATAGGACTATTTATACTAAAGTAACGCTTTTTAAGGTATTTATTTATTTATTTATTTTTAGTGAGTAAAAACAATTATTATTCGCGTGTAAAATTCTTTACTAGAAACTATACTGTCACTTAAAATAAAATAATATTAAACTTATGCATTAACAACTCATTTTTTAATAGCTTAATCATAGCAACCGAGAATATTGCCAATAGATTATATATAGTATTTTTGTGTACTACAGATACGAAACTGCAATATCCATTGGCACTGCTTTCAGGGTCACTCGGTGTTTGTTCCCCCAACTCAACCGAGTAATATATGTTAAATGTTACAAAGAACCATTTATGCTTTCAAGTAATTTATTATAGGTACTTTTTTTGAATTTATATTATGAAAAATAATTTCAAATAAAAAGAAATTATTTATTTTTAATACATAATTATGTAAACATTAATATTACATTTCCATTTATATGTTAAATGTTCTAACTGCTGAACGAACTGATCCTGAGTAATCCACTCGCCGAGATAGATCAGTTGGTTTAGTTCAGATTGTCACGTGACTTTACTGTGTATCACAAATAAAACTTTTAGCGAGATGTTATAACATTTCTACTTCCATTCATTTCATATCTTCCAAATGAATCATATTTTGCAAATTTTATTAAAAAGTTTATCACTGTTCTTTATTGCATTACCTAAAATTATTTTTATTGCTCAAAAACTTGCAAAGAAAGAGTTGTTGCTACATATTTCTCACCAAATATATTTTGACGTTCTCAATTTTGTCAATTGTACTGAATTTATTAACAAGAAATCAAATGTTTTGTATAAAAATTAATGCTAACTAAATTATTATTACTAATAAGCTTCTGGGGAGCAACCAAGAGATGGCAGAACAAAACGAGCCAAATGTCACCCATTTAAGTTACTCGACCCTGATATTGTCGTTCTCTCAGTAATTTTGATTATTTTTCCTAAAACTTCATTTTCATATATTTGAACTAATTTCGTGTAGCAAGTAGCTACTATTGTAAGATAAAAGGTCATACATCACAAGTGAAGGAAATTTATACATTCACAAGAATTTAGCATATTCGCGCATTCAGGATTATTATTAAAAATTTACAAAAACTTACCAGTTACCAAATCAGTATTATTTATTTATAATATTAAGTCTTACTTATTAGACAGATATTTTCAAGTAATGGAGACGGGTACTCCACGTATTACCAAATAAAATTTGGGGGTACCGCAGGGTAGTATACTAGGCCCAATCTTATACTTAATATACACGGCAGATCTACCTTGTCTGGAGAAGACTGCAGTAGCTACATTTGCAGATGACACTACAATACTTGCATCTCATAAATACCCAATGGAAGCTTCAAGAAATCTCCAAACAGCATTAAATGAACTTTTGGAAAGGGCGAAAAACTGGAATATCAAAATTAATGGAAATAAACGTGTTCACGTGAAGCTACATATGCAGATGACACTGCAATATTTGCATCTCATAAAGACCCAGTGGAAGTTTCAAGAAATCTCCAAACGGCGTTAAATGAAGTGGTGAAATGAGCGAAAAATTCATGCATATTTACAAAAATACATGTCATCTGTCCCGCAGTAACAATTAACAATGAAGTAATACCCCAACAGGCAGAAGCAAGATACCTTGACATGCATCTTGATAAAGACCTCACTTGGAAGAAATTTATAAAATACAAAAGAAAACAGGCAGATTTAAAAATTAATAAACTGTATAGGCTTATAGGAAGAAAATCAAAATTACCAGTACACTGTAAAATTCTATTATACAAATCAGTAATTATTTCTTTATGGACATATGGAATATAATCATGGAGGTGCGCTAAGAAATCAAATATAAATATTGTACAACAATTTCAAAATAAATGTCTACGACTAATTGTAAATGCTCCGTAGCATGTCACAAATGAATCAATATATTCGGTTTTAAAAATTAAAAATATTAAGGGACTAATAGGAACAAATACTTTACTGGATATGAAAATCGTTTACATAACCATATTAATAATTTAGCACTAAAATCTATTAGATAATTCTTCAGAAATAAGAAGATTGAAAAGAACCATTGATTTTATATGTTACTTTATAAAATCAATGAAAGAACTAAACGTGTAGATTTGGCATCTAAATAATGATGTAAAAACAACATAATACTGAAAGAACTACAATGGGAGTTATTTTAATTTATCACGTTAAGTAAATAAAAAATTACACATGCGCTCGAGCGTTAAACATGTAACTCATGAATAATGACTTATTTCACTTATTTATAATGTAATGATCTGTTACATTATCTTAATGATAATAAAATTGTATGATTTTTTTCAGGGTGTAAATTAAAACAAAGCTGAGGGCAACATTTCAACATTATACTATTTTTTCCATATTTCAATATTCTAATAAAATGTTGCTACAATGATTTTTCACTATTAAATTACAATACATAGTTGCCTTCATTTTCTTTGTTTTTGTTTTATTTCTGTGCAAATGTTAAGACGACAGGAAATAACGTATATTAGCTCCCGTGGGAAATAATTTGACATTTCTATCCATTTTGATGTCACAGAAACTAACTTGTACTGTTGGCCAAGAAAAACTAATTTAAGAAACTTGGTAATTTTGGCATTTATTATATATTGTTAATATCGTTTCATCCTTGGACATCATTAGCTAGTAAATAAAATATTTTTAACAACTGTTTAGTCATCTTATAATGTTTGAAAGGAAAAAACAGTTGTAACAATAAATAATAAATACCAAAATAAAAAAGCATTTTCTTTATCTTTATAATACCCTATTATTATTATTATAATGTTCTACATACTGGTTTATACTTTACGATTATTTTGTTGGTTATCAATTTAAAAAACATATGAGGAAGGTAAAACAAAACAATGTGTGGTATTGTCCAGCTGAAGCCTAAACAAGTACGGCTTCCGGCTGTTTTTACGTTGGTTGATCCTTGTACGGATGTACAATTAATTAGCATTATACGGAAACTGCGCAAAACCTATGTTTTCACTAAACGTATGGAGATCTCTTCATCCTCAATTTCCTGGATTTTGTTTCATTTATAAAACACTGCCCGATAATTGAAACATAATTATAATATTAATTACTATGTAATAGAGAGATTAAATGTGGGCAGCGGTGACTCCAACTAAGTGGAGTGTGTTACCTGCGGTTAAAATCCAGTGGCGTGCGGTGACATTTGATGATAGGGAAGTTGTTTCATTAAAATCATAAATACTGAAAATTACAAAAATAAATAGTTCATTTATTTTAATGCTGAAATGTATACTTTGACATCAAACAAAAATTTTGTTGTGACAATGTCGAAAATTTTTTTTATTATTATTATTATCTTTTAATATTTTTTTATTTTCTTTATTAAGTCTTAAGTCAAAACTTCTTTTAAATAAATTTTCAATTAAAATCTAAACTATGAAAACTTGGACAAACTAAATTTATGGTACAAAATATTTTATGATCTACAAATTAGCTTTTACATATTAACGCAATATTTATTTACCGTGTAAAGCGCTTCCATTGGGAGTAGATATATATGAATTTTTATTCGAATATACAATATAATCCCTTGAACTAGATACTTCGAAATTTTGACGTTCGTTCAAAACACGTTTAAATATGAAAATAAACGCACAATATGTATTTAAATTTAGAACATACAAGGGAAGCGCCTCTTCCAAAGCTTCCATGGACTGCACGCCACTGTTAATATCCCAGCTTTGCCAATGTTTATTAATCAAATAAAAATACCGCTGTATACGAGCAGTTTGGAACCCACTATATGCAGAGGACAACCAACCTTTAACGGTACCTACCTACTCGTACAAATATTAACCATTGATTGTCTCGTGGAAGATTTCACTTACCCTACATTCTGTTTATTTAATTAAGTAATTGTCGTAATACAGAGTAGATGTTAAAAGTGGAGGAATCGAAACAAGTATTTGATAAAATAAAATAATAATATTCATTCCAAAAAACAAAATATTTGGTCTTATGCATTTATTGATAACGTACATTGTTTAAAAGGAAAGTTGTTTTCTGAGTTGCAGTCATTTAATAAAATCCACTGATACATCACTATTTCGACTGTAATTCAATCTTCATTAAGGTGATAAATGGTTTTAAAATATTATTTTAAATTTATCACCCTGATGAAGACTGAATTACAGTCGAAACGTTAGCGTATCAGTGGATTTCATTAAATGACTGCAACTTTAAAAACAACTTTCCTTTAATATCTAGTAGATAAAAACAAATTCTACATTACAATCTACAGAGAAATATTTTGTAGTAAATTATTTCATTCATACGTAATTAATTAGTTAAATAGTACTTTCTAGTACTCACCTGAGGGAAACAGTCAAAAACTTAGGTAGAGATGAAATTTTGACAATTTGACAATTATATAAAGTCCCAGTAATTTATTGTAACCATTTGTGTTAAAAGTGAGTGATCGTGAGCAAACTAATATTGAAAAACATTGACTATTGTAAGGATGTGCGTATTGGTTTGTGTAATCCAATAAACATTGCTGGCAGAAAGTATTCTACCGCGATTTCAGATTATTGGAGATCTCGACTTCTACCTCCAAAATCATCTTCGACCGGAAGAGAACACTTAAATCCGGTGGCAGTGGCACCAATATTACTTAACTTTTATGTTACCCTTAAATAGACAATATAGTATCGGAATAAAATTTTAAATGAACTATTCAATATTGCTGTTAAAATTTCGAAAGACATTTTTTTGTAATGTTGTTTAAAATTTAAGTTGGTGCAACTATGTATTGCTGCACTTTGCCCTTCATATTTAAATAAATATTTATTTAATATGACCCACGTACGTCCTTATTTTATATATTTATATTTTATAAAACTACATTCAAGTGGCAACGGCAACATACCCTTAGAGAATTTAATAAATTTGACAATTAGGAATAATTCGCTGTTATACAAGTTCAAGTCTATTGTTAAGTAAGGGTTCATTTGTTCTCAAAGACAAACATACATCTAGGATTACAGAAGGATCTTAAACCTGTTAAATAATTCAGCAAGCAAGAACTGTTTCTTAATCCTTTCTTAATGCTTACTCCTTTCACAAATGAGTACAAATAAATTTTCACTCAACACCAGTAGTCTTAAAAAGAACAAAGGAATAGAGAAATAAATAAAGGGGACTTTATTTTATTTTAAAATGGATCAAATCACACATAATTCTTTGAAATCAATAATGTTTTGCTGAGTACTTTTCAGAAAAATTTATAATGTTTTAATGCTTCAAATAGCGAATTAATTTGGAATATTATACCATGTGTATGAATGTCAAAATGTCATGAAATTTGAGAAGTAATTAACACATTAATTATGGCATATGTAATGAGCAATGATTGACATACATCAGTGGAAATATTTGCTACTAACGACCGATTGGAATTTGTCAAAAAATAATGACTCATATATTGATTAATGAAGATAATTTTCAAATGCGTATATCTGTGATGGTGTTTAGTTAATTGAGCTGTATATTAGACTCCCACACTGGTTAATAACCGTAATATGCTAAGTGGAGTACTTGATATTAACGCATTTGGTAATTTGAAATTTATTGGTCCATTATAATTCCATATGTTTTATTCAATCGCGAGAGAAATAATGAAAATACATTTTAGAATAAAATGGGTCTAATTTGGTACAATGCTTACATTTTTTTTGTAAATAATATGTTAGATTCAAGGAAAAAAATTCAATTTTTCGTACGACTATGGAATATTGCTGAACGAGGCAATCGATTTTGACAACCATTGGAGTTCGAGAACAATTTCGTTGATGAATCACAAAACATTTTTTTTGAATATGTCAAAACCGCATTAATATGAATAGAATACTACATAATTTTGTTAATTGGATCACCGGTCGGCAACCAACGGCACTCGTGCCACTAAGTAGCACATGACATTTGAAATGGTACATTAATATTGAAACTCAAATCAAAGTTGCAAGATTCCAGTAATTTCCTAATAATTTTAAGAACTTACCAAGTCCATTTGGGAAAAAGGTTTACAGTAAATATTTTTAAAGATTTTAGAGTTAGGTATTCTGAAATATTTCATTGCCCATAAATATTAGGTAAAGTATTTCTTGGAATTCCTCATTTGGTTAATAATAATCCTGATTGTGCTTGTGTCCTATGCAAGATCTTCCTTCTGGAAAACCTTATTCTCTACTACATTTCCGGTCAACCTTATCCTTTATTCTATTGAGAAAAATCTGTGATAGTATTTTGTTAGAGTTACTAAACAAGGTCATTCTTCTCCTGTTAACCTGGTTAATGTAACCCTTTTGTGGTATCAAAAGATATTTAAGTTTACTTCCCTAAAGAATATATTTTATTTTATTACAATTTTTGTTTCCATGCATAGGTCACTAGGTATGGGCAATAACTGATTTTGGCTATTTCTAGTTAGCACATTCTACAGACACGTTTTTTACGAGGAATTAACAGCGGCACTCAACATTTTAATACATAACATATAACACTTTTTGAAAAATTCATACTAACTTTAAATAGTAAATTAGCCAAAATCAGTATTTTGCTCACATCTAGTGAGCCATGCACTTTTTGATTGAAATGGGCAAGTAATGCGGTAAATTTGCGCCAAATTATTCGACATCGTATCTCTTACGGTTCTGGAGAACCCAATGATTAGTCTCTTAAAACGGACACCTAGTATAGCGTATATCACTATAAGTGATAGAACATAGTTTCTTTAGGACTATATTCCGTCCAAAGGAATTTTATCAATTTTGCTAAGTTTTAAATAAATAAAAATTGAAAAGAAATTAAATAGTTTCGATTTTTTTTCCACTTTTTGCGTAAAAGTTCGAAAAGTAGTCACCTAAGAACGAGACCAATCATTAATGATGTGCTAAGAAGTTTAATTTTTCGTTATTCGTTATTTTGTAATAAGCTTACATTAGTTTTTCTATTTGGATTCAAAATAATACAAAGACTCATTTTCCTATAAACTGCAATATTGTATACTTAATAGAATAATAAACGATGTTATGATTTCCATTTACATTTCATAAATTATTAATACACCTTTTAATTTGCAAAAGGAATAATTAACCATCTAAGATATAAATCTTTATGCTGGTAATGTTTTAGCATGACATTACACTACCCGATTGTACCGCTAAATGTTGAATAAATTAATATATTTGCATAAAATTAATTGTTGTTATGTCAAAAATTTTAATTGCTGCTAAATAATAATTCAAAATATTTTTGTAGGTTCCAAATTTTGTGGAAGTAAATCATTAAAAGTGTCAAGTAACAAATTTTATTACTACAAGTGTTGTGACGAATAATGAATAATGAAAGTCTAGCGGTTACAATTTATGTAAATAATATTGTAATGCCATTTCTGTACATTGTTTTGTAGATATACCTATATGTTTGAAAATAGGCTTCGATTTCAAATCAAATCTCAATAAAATGCCATTTGCCCAGAGGTCAGGAATCAATGATTCAGCTCACTCTTGCGGACAAAATATAAACTAGCGTACCAAGTTTATATTTTCAATTCTATTTTATGCATAAAAATATATAGTTATATAATTAAAAAATATTTACACAAAACAAAAACAATTAAGAGCCAATTTTTCTAACTTATAGTTATAGTGACGGTTACCTTAAACATAAAAATATCGCATTGAACAACTGATGTTATTTACAATTTCGATGCGATATTTTTCTTTTAACCAATGGTTAAAGGTAACCGGCATTTTAACCAGAGATGGAAAAACCGGCCCTTAAATACCAGGGATAGGCATGTAAAATATGACAATTTTAAGGCGTAAAATACTATTTTTTGCAACGTTAACATTTTTGACTTTTTTACGTAAATAACGTATAAAATGTAAAAACAATGAATACTATTTTTTTTATATTAAAAATTAATATTATTTAATGAATTCAGAACACGGTGGAGATGTACCTGCTGGCATTGATTAATTTATTCTTCAAACTCTTTTTTTAGGAGAGGTAAATATTAAAAATATGAAATATATTCTCAAATTCCACTCTTTAAAAGCATTTTGAGTATGTTTAAAAGTTAAACTAAATACGCAAATTTTCAGAATAATATATTATTTTTAGAATGTTATAAAAGTTTCATTAAAAATTCGAGACAGATATACAAAATATAGAATTGGGTTGATGTTTGAAATTATGCTACTTTGAAAATAGCAAAATTGTTTTAAATATTATGATATTTAATAAATCGCTAGTCTACAAGCCTATATTTTATAATTTAAAAACAGTTTTAGGAAGGTTATTATTCTTTAAAGAAAATCAAAGAATATTGACCATTTGATATGATTTGACATTTATAAACAAAAACTAGGACCCTAGTGTCTTAATAAGGAACTAAAAATTTACGTTACTTACGTTTTTACTTATTTTACATTTTTTATACGTCATTTACACGTAAATGTAAGAAATATTTTTTTACGCGTAAATCCCTATCCCTGCTCAATATGTATGGTAAGAGTGAAACATTCCATCCATGTAAAAAATCCTAACATTTTTCTTTGGGATTACCCCATTATTGTAACCCTTAATACATTAATCATCTGGAAGCAACCTTAATTTCTAATTATAGCACGAATATTATATTGCTGCGAAAAATTAAAATAAAATCAGTAGCGTAACTAAGGGAGCGTTAGCTGGGTAGGCTCACCCACCTGTCAAGATTTTCAAGATTTAGGCACCTTTTCAATCATATTATTAAATTTATTAACATTTTTTTTAAATTCATCTCTAAAAAAATATTGATACAATGTGCCACCGTTCTCATTCTAATATTTTTTAACATGCTGTTTTTAATAAATATATATTTAGGTAATAGTAAAAAATACTCGTCAATTTAAATTTTCATTTCATATTTTTTACTTCATTTAAGTTAAATAATTGTATTTCTATTACTATTAGATATACATGTTCACTCTATTTTGTCCACTACATAAAAATCGAATGAACTTAATACGCATTTTTCTCAAAAAAAAAATGTTACTCAAAGTTATGCAAATAATTAAATTTTATGTCACTGAATTCAGAATAAAATTCTCTACAGAATAAGCAAGTAAATAATATATGGTCCAATTTGGAATAAGAAAGTCGGTCCCATAATAAAACTAGGTGAAAAAAAAATAATACTCATTAATATAGTCCTGTAAAATACAAATTAGTTGCGTCTTTAACGGACTTCGTACGTCTTACAGTTCCCAAGATAGCAATAGTGGACAAAGTAAAATGAACATCTATAAATTAAGATATTATGATTATTATGAATTTATTATGACGCCTGTGGATTGTCCTAGTTACGCCACTGAATGAAATTTTTAAATTATATAGAAAAATATGAGCGTATTCACATTGAAGTGAATCATCTAATTATGAGTGAAAACGCGATGTGACCGAAATGACGCAGCAAGGTCAAACGTTAAAGTTCATCCCTCATATTTCACCGCGGGGTAGGGTTAGGAAAAGCTCAGCTTTAAAGCTATTTTTTACATCAACTGTCATATCGCTTGACTACATAATCTGCGTGGTAAACAACAACTTTACCATTTTTTGAATAACAATTTCATGACGTGTAATTACTTTCCTAAATTTAGACTCCGGTACAATTTAATGCACATTACATTCTACATTAATTCTTCAAACAATATTTCAGTAAGTAATTTTAAATTCTATTATTTTACAGATGCTTAATATTGTCCATATCACAACACAAGTACGTTTATAGGCATATGTCAAATGACAAAATATCCGTCACGAAATAATTTATACCATTTATTATTATTCAATATCATATTTTATTTTTTAAATATCAAACTCAATATTTTTTCTGAAATCTTCAGTTGACAAATCTTTTTTGATAAGAAGGTGTGTTTTATTTTTTATATTTCAATATTTCAATACAAAATATAATTATTTATGTAATCAATAAGTAAATTTCAAACTTATTAACCAACAGAAATTTGTATTAAGCTTCGAGATATCTAACTCCAAATAAAATTCATAATAAATTTATTTGCCACATAAATATTTTATCTTTATGTCCACATCCTAATAACTTTTTTTCTGCTAATATACTGACATATTACCTAAATAAATTATATGGTACTTAAAGCAGCCTACAAACTTTATTAGACAAATATTCCTGTTTAATATTAAATGTTCAATTATTGATTGGCATTATAACATGTTTTTCTTTCAATATTCGATAAGAATAATTCGTTTTAAACATTTTAGGCGGTATCAAAAATAATTCTCATAAATTTAAATTTGTTTTAATTTAGAGATGAATTTTGATGATGATAATTTGTTAGAAGTGAAAGAAACAGAGGATGATTTCTTTGGTATCCCGTATCCGGCGTAATTACACTATAAGTAACAAGAGTTGACAATTTCATCAAATGGAATAATGTTGAATTCTACAAAAGATTTCGATTTTCAAGAGAAACTAAATTATTTCTTTGTAATTATTGAAAGTGAAATAAAACATTATTATCGTACCGATAGGTTATCAATTTTACAAATACATATATGACTTTATTATTATAAATTATTATCTTTACCACAGAAATCAAACAAACTTCCAAATATGTGTCAATATGAATTTACACTTCATTCAACCTCAAAACGTCAAAGTCAAAATATTGTTATTGTTTTATTTCTCTTCAACACATTATTTATTCGTTATGTTTATCCCACTCTTTCTAAATAGGCTTTTGCCAACTTTAGAATATCTCTAAGTATATTTAATAGGTAGCGTCTAGATAACACATGAATAAATTCGTAATGATATGACAAAATAAATTATTTAGCTAATAAATAATTTACTCTTCTAATAGTTATCTGGTACTTTATTACAAGGTGGATAATTCGAGCCTAAATGTACTAAACTTAATATGAAAACATTTAATAATTTATAATAAAAAA
Source organism: Stenolophus ochropezus (assembly GCA_035578165.1). NCBI lineage: Eukaryota > Metazoa > Arthropoda > Insecta > Coleoptera > Carabidae > Stenolophus > Stenolophus ochropezus. The sequence continues at coordinate 45,174,989 of JAQOWZ010000002.1, read as the reverse complement.
ATCTCTTAATTTGTGATTTGATTATGTTCAATCTGCCCATGCGCAAAACAAAAAACAAAGAGTTGACAACAAGAGAAGAGCTACCGGAAGAATGTATCGAAATTATTACACATGTCATTGAGGCAAGAAGAAAAATGTAAAACGTTAAAGTTTCCTCTAATGTCAAAACATTAATTATTTTGTAATATGATTTTTTCCGATAAAAAAATGATTCGCCACCTGCGTTTGATGACATTTTCGATAAATCTTTCCCCTGCCGTACAGCTCAACTTTAGTTGCCACCACTACCGTAAGCAATGTATTGTATTATAAACTATCAAATTGTTAAAACTTCTTAAAATAACACATTTCCTCGTCGTTGGATTAGATACGGTAGAGAATTAAAGTGGCCCTTTTAATACCCTGATTTCACACCCTTTTTTGTGAGGAAAATTAAAATCAAAAATATTTAATAACAACTTGTATAATCATTAAATAACTAAAATATGAAATTCAATATCGCTGCAGATACATCACAGTTCACCAAATTACAAATGTTACAAATGAATTTTATTATTGGATAACCTCAATATTATATATGCTATATTTCATTTTAAAATGAACGCTTTAATACAATGCGGTCAAATTCCTAACCATGGATGTAATAGAATGTCATATTTCATGTTTTAATAAACTCACGGTATATAAAAGTTAGGTAGGTACTATTAATATACAAATAAGTTATATGCAAATAGGTAAATATAATAATCAGTAATTTTAAATTTTTGTTCGATTCAGAAAAAATAAAATACTCGTTAGGAAGGTTTCTTTTCATGACTTACTCGTGATTATTTGCTTCGGCTTACGCTTTGGAAGCTCTCCATATTATCCTCCCTGTCTTATTATATAAAATATAAATAACTATTAAACAAAACAAAAGGAATACAAATATATAAATACGAGTATTTTTTAAGAAGTTGTTTTTAATCTGTGTTTTTAAAAATTTATTATATTTAAAAGGAATGGAGAAACATATTTTTATAATTTAATTTATGCTTTATCTGTATAAATACTTATAAAATGCTGTTTTCGCATTAAAATGTTTTTATCTTTGTGTAATTATAAATCCTTGTATATTTACGCAAACCTGAAGAAATAAAAACAAGCGAACATCCTCGCCAACTCAATTTATTTACCGATCCAAGTAGACGCATGTTAGGAATTTTGTTTTTCATGTAAATTTAATGCTCCGTATTTTACATCTCCGGTGGAGTATTTGTATTTCATTTGGAACAAATTGCCCAATAAAGTATAAACTTTTTGTTATTTTTTCTTGCTTAATCCCAAAAGTCGTTTAAACTCAAAAGCTGCCGCTTCAGTGGACGTGCGTGGCATAGAAAAATTACCAGAAAAAAATTTAAATATGAAATGAAATATGTATATGTAGAAACGGAAAATTTTAAATTATCATTAAAATTTATTTATATTTGTGGTTTGCAATATTTAGTTCATAATATAAATTACTGGATATTAAACTAATGTATTATAATTAAGAATTTATGATGGGAATATGTTTTAAAATATAAAATTTATTGTCTCAGTAATAGTCTCTAAGGAATAATTACAATACATTAATTTTCAAGAAAGTATACGTTTTGGTAGCGAAATAAATTACTCTGTAATTTTGAGAATTAGGAACAAAAAGGAAAAACACAACTTCAAAGCAGAGGTAATTGCTTAAATTTACTCGAAAATTTCCAAAAGTTACTGAACTTGTTTCATTTTGTTTCTTTTGCCAAAATTACAGTCGGTTCATTACACAGATAGAATCAATTTTCAACGTTTCAATTCACAAAAAAATCATTGAACAAAAATAAATATATGTTTGAATTTTACCTGGATGCTATATTGCTATAATATACGTGAATACACAGGGTGAATACGAGAAATCTTGACAAAGGGAATTGACAGGGTCGTTCCAAGCGGGGCTGTTAGGGGTTCTTGGAACCTCGGCGGTAGATTTTGAGGAGCGGCAAATAATCCTTTTACTATTTACATTTTATTGTTACTGTAAATTTCGTATTTGAAATATGTATAATATTTTATAATTAGTACATAGTAGAAAAAATATTTAAATAATCATACTGCAGCCCGTTACCAAAGTCAGGGAGGGTGCTATTATTGTGGCACATTGCGCACACATTTTTTACTTCCCCTATCTTGATACAAATAAATGACTTTTTACTTTTATTTATCAAAAACAGAATTAAATAATTTAATAAACTAGAGGTAAGATCCGATTTTATCAAAATTATTCTGTATTACTTGTTTATTATTTGAAATTTTAAAAGTTTCGAATGTATTTGTATTTGTTCATAGCAAAACATATTCTTTGGAGAAGAAAAAGAATAACACTCTCGCTTAAGTCTCACAAAATTAAACAACATCTTTACATATTTTATTATAAAAAATGTTTCACCGAGAACCTACAGCCTACTCACTACCCGGCATTAATGCACCTTGGAGAGGTTCTGGGAATTGGCATGAGAAAACAGTTTTTTGCTTTTATCACCTGTCCCAGTAAGTATGATGAAGTGTATGTTTTACCGTTGGTTCGATTATTTAATTATGGCTTCATAAACATAGTAGTCATTGCATAGTCGGGGTTCAAGGTCGCAACAAACGGAAACGGATTATATTTTATTGAGAAAAGAAATAAGCAGGATTGCAGTCAATTGATAAAATTTATTAGTCTAAAGCCAACGTTTCGCTATCAATTGTAGCATCATCAGGGCAAACTGTGAAAACATGTTGTATAATTTTTTTGGTATGACAATAATTGCACATACTTAGACTATTTTTAAAATATTGTCATAATATATAGTATATCCACGGATCGAGATGCAAAGAGGGAAATATTTTATATTTTAATTTTACGACAAAAGTTTTGTCATGTTCCAAAATTGCCAATTCAGTTTTAATAATTTTTTTTTAGTTTCAGAGACAAGTCGAAAGTAGGTCGCTTTAGTTAAAAATGTTCCAGGTACAAAAAAACAAGTACTCGTTGTCATAGCAACTTGCATTATTTATTTAGTTTAATTGACTTTCAATTAGGGAAATCTGTTGTAATCGTTCAAAATGTTGCCAAAAGACCAACGAATTTACCTAATACAATGCTATAGCAAAGGTAATAAAGCGAACCGTCGAGTTGTGAAGAATCAAATCAAAAGTTTCCGGCTATTTACATCTCAAATGTTAATTTTATAAAATTAAAATTAAATAAAACTTATGTTAACAATTATTACTACGGCTATGCGAACACGTTTTTAGAGACTTAGAAAAATATTCAACTGAGTCGTCCTATTTTCGATTTTTCTCTGAAACTAAAAGAAAATTTGAAAAGATTAAAACTGAATTGGCCCGTTTGGAATACTTATGCAAAAACTTTTATCAAGAATAAATTTTTCTCGTAAAATAAAAAATTAAAATATTTTTCCTCTTTGCAAATCGATCCATGGACATACTGTATAAAAAAAATCAATCAAGTGGATGTCGTCGTACATTAAAAATATATCTGTTTATTTATTTATTTTCTTCAGTTGTTTAACACAACATTAATTCTACATTATATTTTATGTTTATTTCACACCTTGCGACAAAATCATAATGCACAAAATTTTATTGTTTATTGAAGTATTTTAATGTGTCTTCCTGTAAATATAATTTTTATCCACAACTGTCAAGTAATATACCTAGAATTCAATCGTTTTTTCTCATTTAATGATCTTCGTCACTATTGCTAATTAAATTATATTGACATTTCTATGGAATAATGTTATTTAATCGTTATGTCAAATCAAGTCTTATTTTTAAGTATGTTTTTCTACATAAAAAGGCGAAATTATTCTAGTTTTGTCACTTTAATACTTTTCTTTTCTTTTTGAGCATAAACTGTAACTAAATAATAATAGAAATAATTGCCATGGTTTAAGTATACTGTGAAACAGTGACCCGAGCTGTTGTTCTTTATTTGTCAAAATGTGATGACATATTATAATAAACATATATTTTTCATGTTATAGTTATGGATAAAGGATAAAGTATAGTATTCTATTTGCATGTAATGGCTATTACTCTTTTGAATGATTTATAACACTTGCTTTCGCTCGTGTTGGCAAACTTCAATCTCATGAGTAATAGCACGCATTACATGCTTATTGAATAATATACTATTACTTTGTAGTTGAATAAAAGAAATACAAGTCGTAACCTTTGACAACCAGCATCCTGGAACGAGTAGTTCTTGCAATGTCCGCTAGAGTAGCGCTTATCTGAAATCACATATCCTTATCTAGATAAAGTATGCCTGTAAAATACTTTGCCACATGACTTTAAATTCCAGTATAGCTATTTCCATTATTACTTTCCAATTCTGTATGAAGTTTTTGAGAAGATAAAAACTTGAAATGTAAAATATCCGGTCAAAAACTCTTAGCTGTCGTTCGCGCTGAAATTCGAAGCAATTTGAAAGTGATTTGGCGCCTTGTATTCATTTTTCATCATCATTTCCGCATTACGTGTGTGAAGGAAGTTGGGCATTCCTCGAGGCTTCGTGACATCGGGTGGCCTTCATTCCGGTTCCGGGCCCCGTATATCACTGTTTCGTGACGTCATTGCCGGTCAATATCTTGCCAATTTTCGGCAAATCAATACCAAACGCTGGAATATTTCATAACCATTCCAGCAATCCAATTCTTTGCGTCAAGGATGGAATTTTATTACACATACCATAAATATTATCAAAGTTATAAATGTAAATACTGTGAGATATTATTTAATGTGAAATATGGAATTTGTAGCAGAATTTATTGTAATTATTATTTCATTATTCATTATTATGTTTGCATGTTTGTTATAGTAGAAATTTTTAAGCAGTAGAGAGACGTCATCAATATTTGTAACTAGATTATGACGTCACGAATTACAAAGTTTATATGTGCATTAGTTTAGAAAATGTGTTGCGTGTTGCATATGGCAATGCCAAATTTAATAACAACAAATAAAATGATAACATACCTCTCGAACTGGTTTTAACGGCAGTAATGGTACACCGTGTGCCAGTTCTTTTTCAAAATATGCAATCGCATTTGCAGTTAGCACTTGCGACTGCTTCGATAATGTTTTAGGCATTATTACTTACGCGTTACGCTAATAAAATAAATGTATAACACGAATACGAACAATAATAAGGAACAATACAACTTAAACGAACAAAGATTTTATATTATATTATTTGACAACTCAATCAATCGGCGTGACAAGAAACAAATATATGTAAACATATTTTATTTGAGTCGTAGCCAACGTGTGTTAAAAAAAATACACTGCAATTATTTTAAATAAATTGAAATGTCATTAAATACCTTATATTTTAATTTCAAATAATAGTAAATATCATAAATAAGTAATTTTTTTATGATACCTTTTTTTACTACTCGGTTTTCTAAATAAAAACATCTTTCGAAAATTTCTACAAGTTTTATTTCATTTTGTAACGTTTTTTTCAGGTCTATGACGTCTCTCTACTGCTTAAAAATTTCTACTATAGTTGGTTCATTTGTTCGTTATTTTATAATTTCTTGGAATATTTAAAAATAAATTACGAGCAGTCGTAGCTCATTTATTTCCTGCGTTTCGTCTCGTCGAGTGGAGTGTGAGATCTGGGGTTCAAATTCCAGTAATTCTGCTGTGTCCGAGTGGTTCGGTACCCACTATAATCTATAAGTCTCCTCTCCTGTTACTGGATTTTGGTCTATTGGACAGTGTAAATTAAAATATAAATAAAAGCTATGAAGCTATAATTCTTCTGTCAAATTAGTTCCCTGTTTCAATTTAAATGAGACAGGTAAATACATTGCTGTCAATCAAATATCCAGTCGTAATAACGAAATTTTTCATATACCTATGACAAATTTTATTTCACGTTGAGAATACTCGTAGCTATTAAGGGGAGAGTCTACCTACAGCAAAAGTGACGTTCGTACTTTTCTAATAACTTATTTTTGGTACATTTTAGAGAAAAATGTTATTAGAAAAAAGTTTACAATCCTTTACAAAAAACAAAGTACGATTTTTGCTTATTTAACACAAAATTTACTAAAAAATCAAAATTTAGAAAACAGTTTGATGTTAAGAATATTATTTTAAAGACTTTTCTTTTTTCTAATAAAATTTTTCTCTAAATTAAGTAAACATGAGATTATAGTAAAGTACGAATAACACTTTTGCTGTAAGTTATGAGTATTACCATAACTGCCGCAGATTTATCATTGAAATCCTTCGTTGGATTTAAGATATCTAAGGCCTGGTATGATTCATAACATTCATGGATTGTTCAATATTTTACCGGTTTCAGAAATTGAAAAGATTATTTAAAAATATTATTTTATAAAATGTTATTATCAATAACTTTTTCGTGATTATGTCTGTAACTATGGGTTGATGACAAAATGGTTGCAGCTATTATCTTATGTAATTTAGACAAGCCAGTATGTTAATAATATTACCGTACAGGTACAGTTATGACTTAATTACTTTTGTATAAGTAAACAAAAGATTAATATCATTAAAACGTTACAAAAGTTGTAATTATATTATTAGACATTAATAGGCAATATAACTAAGAAAATACAATAATATATTTATGATGAAATGAAAATATTCCTATTATTCATTTTTTAATTTACTATTTAAATTTAACAATAAAATTGGCATAATCCTTTTTTACCTCCCGCCTATCAATATATAGATAAGGGAGGTATTGTTTTTGGTCAAATTTCTGGAGTGTGAGTTTTCAACATATGAGCACGAATTAGGGTCTCTAGAATAAGATTTTACTATTTTTATCGTGATGTCTGTATGTCCGTGTGTGCGTGTGTGTGTGCGTGTGTGTGTCTGTGTGTCTGTGACGATTTTTCGCCCACGATAACTCCAACACGTTACATGTAAAAAATATAATATTTGGTATTTAAGACTTATATTAAAATATGATGAACTGATTAGATTTTGACTACAATTGGTTAACCGGAAGTAGTATTTTACTTGAAGCTTTAAACCGTTTTTCCTTAAAAATACCTCTAAATACCATATCATCGCAAATTTCGTTATTATAAATACAAAGATTTTTTAATTTTCTACCGATCTGCATAATTACGTTTATATATGACTTCTAGATAGATAGAAAAAAAATATATAAATTATAATAATTTTACATATCGTTTAAGCTGAGGAATTTCGATAAAATAGATGAGTTATTCATATGTTCACAAAATTTGACATATGATGTCAAATTTGATGTAAGTAAGTGTAAAAGATAAAATAAGTAAAAAATGAAGTAATTTTATTGTAAAATTTAAAAAGATGGAAGAAATATATTAGGAATGTATTTGCATGCGTGAATCAAATTAAGTTCAGTTCCGGTTTTAGTAACTTCAAAAATAGCTGTCATATTGGTCATATAAAATTTATGAAGGAAATTTTAGGTATGAAATGAATTAAAAATATTCTGAACTGCAATAACAAACTAATTTTAAAACTACAAATTAAATGTATTGAAAAACTTATATAGAACATATTACTACAGTGGCGGGAGGTATTGTGTTGGACACACCAGATTTTTTTACGAAGATACTGTAGACAATATTAGACTCAATATGTACATTGGAAGACTAAGATTACTCATTAATAAATTAAAATTATTCTGTTACCTTTTTTCTTTTAGGAATTTGCTGAATTTGAAAGAAAAACAATTTAAATTCTTTTAGTAAATCCCTTTTTAACCCTTTAAATTAAACGAACATTTCAGACGACTTCCAAACGATAATAATGTATTTGAACGCCTTTTCATAGCAAGAAAATCTATTTAAAAGATCCGACTAATGGAAACCTAACGACGTGATCCCTCCTTCAATGGATTTTGCAGAAGAAAAGGGAAAAACTGAAGGTCTGGTGTAAACAAATTGTTTTAATCAAGAGGAGGAGAAAAAGGAAAATTATCATTATTGTTAGTAACTACAATACTTTATGTAAGTAAAAAAAAATAGTTATTTAAGCTACAAGGAATGTAAGTACATATAATATTAAAAGCGATATGAATTGAGGCAAAGCTTGCGGAGCCGAAGATAATGTTACCGTACTAGAATAGTTATAGTACTTACATTCCGAGTCGCTTATTATTTTATTTTATTTTTCGCGCCATATATTTGCAACTTTTTATAGTTAATTATGTCTATAACAAATAATTTCAATTAAATATAATTATATCTACCTTACTAGATTCCCTAGAAATGTAATATAATTATAGAACACTATATCAATGACAAATACGATTCTGAAATTCAAAGTACAAATACTGGTTTCGTTTAATTAACATTGTTAAAAAATTTTGAGTTTCTGATTGAATTTTTTGTCAAATACACACCGCAAATGTCAAGCGAATTTGCGCAACAATTTCGTTGAATTTCACAGTTCAATAGGATTTGCATTCGGCTTCGACTGATTTTATTCCGAAAAATTTGATTTATTATCCGTACGATGCAGTAATCCAATATGCACCCGCTTTTGCCTAATGAAATAATTTGTCATCAGCTTCCAATAAACCACACATGTAAAGAATTTTGTGATTCATTTTTACCTCCCGCCTATCAATATATAGATAAGGGAGGTATTGTTTTTGGTCAGATTTCACGAGTGTGAGTTTTCAACATATGAGCACGAATTAGGGTCCCTAGAATACGATTTTACTATTTTTATCGTGATGTCTGTATGTCCGTGTTTGTGTGTCTGTGACGATTTTTCGTCCACGATAACTCCAACACGATACATGTAAAAAGTATAATATTTGGTATTTAAGACTTATATTCAAATATGATGAACTGATTAGATTTTGACTACAATTGTTAAACCGGAAGCAGTACTTTACTTGAAGCTTTACACAGTTTTTCTTAAAAAGAAATTGTAAATGCCATTTTTTCGTAAATTAAGTTATTATTCAATATAAAGATTTTTAAATTTTCTACCAATCTGTTTAATTACGTTTATATATGTAACTTCTAGCTAAACAGAATAAATATATAAATTATAATAATTTTACATATCGTTTAGGCTGAGAAATTTCGATAAAACAGATGAGTTATTCATATGTTCATAAAATTTGACATATGATGTCAAATTTGATGTAAGTAAGTTTAAAAGATAAAATAACTAAATATAAAATAGTATTACTGTAAAATTAAAACAGGGGGAAGAAATATATAAGGAATATATTTGCATGCATCAAGGTAAGTTCGATTCCGGTTTTAGTAACGCCAATAATAACTGTTTTTTTGGTCATACAAATTTTATGAAGGAAATTTTAGGTATGAAATGAATTAAAAATATTGTGAACTGCAATAACTAATTTTAAAACTACAAATTGAATATACTGAAAAACATATAGAATATATTATTACAGTAGCGGGAGGTTATGTGTTGGACACATCAGATTTTTGTACATATGTTTATAGTAGCTAGATAATTAATATAGATGAGAAGAAACAGCTATATGCACATGATATATTCATGGTTTATAGAATATAAGCTATAAATTCATCCAATCTCTTAATCTCGTTTTGCGAACGAATCTCTTGATTTATCCCGATGTAAATCCTTCTTAAAAGGTCGAGGCTTTGGCTGACAGATTGATCAATACGTTTTCACTTCTTGTCTTTCTTTGCGAATTAATCATTTCGTCGATTCTGAATAATGCGAAATAAGAATGTTGGGAAAGGGTGACTGAATGACACAAAAAGATCCAATAAATTTAAGTGGAAAGCGTTGTCCAATCGTTACCTTTCGAAAATAGAACTGGGAATAAATAGTTATTTAACCTTTCCAAAATAAATGTGCAAAGAACATTACAAGTAAAGTAATGAACTATTCTTTCATGTTTCATTTCGTTTTTCAATTACAGAATATAATTATATAAGATGTAAGAGTTTCCACTAAGATGCAACATTTTCTAATCTGTCAATAGTCAGGTATGGATGACAGTTATAGTTATACATAATTATACAAGGTAGTGACTCGAACACCCGAACATAGGGATTTAACATGTATAATCATATTTTCGTAATTTCCTGCTTCCCTAAATAGTTGAAGTAAAAAAGCTTCAAATAACAGTTGTAGAGCATAAAATTTTGCACCTGAATCAATGAGATAAAATAATTTTACATGCCTTGTAAGCTCAGAAATTAGGTATAAAAATGATGCAAATCACCGCAAAAATAACGGTAGCCATGGAAAAGTTTAATGGTTTATTTGTCAAATTAGCTGCGTTAGATTATTTTTATTATTATTTGAAATTATTGTTGAAATGAACAATATTAAATTTATTAATTTTAAATTTAAAAAATTAAAAACAAATTAACATTGCTATATTTTTCGGCGTCTAAATAAATAATATTAATTAATTTTTGTTTTGTAGCTGTTGCTGGGATACTCATTGTCATACAAAAGTATTGAAATGAAGACATCTTTATTATTAAAATATAAAATTGTGGGTGCCCTAGCCCACTTTGTATTTATTATTTATTGTTAATATTATTGTAAAAATGTTTGTTGAGTTTGGTGAATAAATCGCGAATCGGTTCTTATTTCTTTTCCCAGCATTCTTTTCCAAAGTCACGTACACCAAAAATTCTTTTGCACACATGTGATCTTGACACTTCCCAGGCTTCAAAAATCCCTTATCCCAAGTGTTCGAAGAATTGTCACATCTGGTTTTTTCCAATTCTTCCCGCCTGAGAAATTCAGTTCGTGTTCTCTCGCTCATCAGACTGGTATCTTCTCCGGCTCGTTCAAAGGAATATTTTATATTATTTTTATTTCACCTCAAATTAGTGACCCCGACTTGATCAGAAGTGCAGTGAATTGAAGTGACTGTGTTGTGTGTGATTTTGTGAAAAGTGAGTCTTCAAAATGTCGCAAACAGAAAAAATTAACAGCGTCGCACTTAAATTACCACCTTTCAAATCGAACGATCCTGAAATATGGTTTAAACTTGTGGAATGCAGTTTTCGGCTAGCAAAAATAACCAGCGAAGAAACGAAATTCGACTACGTTTGTTCGATGCTCGACGATCGAGCGACAGAAGAGGTGCGGGATATTATTATGAATCCTCCAGAGCAGCCCTACACCGCCATAGCCGCAGCCTTAAAAACTCGCTTGACGCAGAGATTGCTTGAGCGCGAAGAAATGGGCGACAGTCGCCCATCGCAATTCTTACAGCGTCTCCGAACTTTAGCTGGATCAACCGTATCCGATGAGCATTTGAAGACTCTATGGCTGGGTCGCTTGCCCAACATTATGCAGGGCATCTTAGCGAAGCAGAAAAATGTAGAACTGGACGCGTCGGCCGAGCTTGCGGACGCCATCTACAAAACATATATTTCACCATCTTCCAACTCGGTCGTTACGCCATCTTCTTCCGTGATTGACACAGAGTCACTTCGGAAAATGATAAAAAACCTAACGGAGAAAGTGGAACGCATGTCGTGCCAACAAGGTAGGAATTTCAACCGACAACGCTCTCTTTCCCGGTCGAGAAACGGGAATTGTTGGTACCACCTTAACTTTGGCGCGAAAGCAAGACGATGCAAATCGCCGTGCACATACCAACCCGAAATGGCGGAAAACGACCAGAACACTCATTGATGGCGGCCACCGATGAAAGCACAACGTCACGTCGACTCTTTGTTACGGATTTGTCAACACGAGTCGAGTTTCTGGTGGACACCGGTGCCGACTTGTGCGTATATCCCCGCTCACGCAAACGACTACCACGAGCTAGCTAGCTAGGGGCAGCAAACGGCACTACAATCGCGACGTATGGGACAATTAATTTAGTTAGGAGAGAGTTTGCATGTAGATTTATGGTAGCGGATGTATCGAAGCCAATTATAGATGTGTCATTCTATAGACTAATGGTTGATGTAAGTGTTGTAAAGCTATTTTGATTACATAAATCTTGAATTAAATCAAGTAAATTATTTTATTGTCAGTAATTGAACATATGAGATTATATGACATGTAGAAAAATATAAATAATAAAATAGATTTTCAATTCAATATAAGAGAGTTTTATTAACTGAAAACTAACAAATACAACAGTAAGAAATAAACGTCTTATAGATTCGATAACATCCTTGACAACTAAAGGACAAAGTGTGAAGTGCGCGATAAAATCAATTAAGACAATTTCTAGTGTTTCAGAATTTCATACCCTTCTAAACAGGTTTCCAGAAATCACTCGACCAAAAGAAGGCCCGAGAATTCTAAAGCACAACACGAGTTACCTACGACGACTAGCGCCAGACCGTCTTCACGGAGCGAAGCATGAGTTCGATACGATACAGAAGTTAAGCATCGCTCGACTCTCCGAATACTGGTGGTCTTCCAATCAAATTCCTGTTGCAGAAAACTGCCATTACAAAACCATTCGGTCTCTTTGAGTTCCCTTTTATGAAGTTTGGCTTGCGTAAAGCTACGCAAACGTTTCAACGTTTCATAGATGAGGTGCTCCGAAGCCTGGACTTTTGTTACACCTACAACGATGACATCCTGGTGGTATCATCATCAATGGCGAAATTAATATATCTATTAACAGGTTGAAGCCAGCATATATGATGAAAGAAGACGTTTCGATACATAAACAAGAGGATATCAGGATTCCTGAATTTCTCCACCATTGTATAGTGCCAGCACTTATTCCAGCTTCAACTCAACCGTCCACCGAGCGATTTACCACCAGGTCCGGGAGGAGAGTACGATTCATGGAGCCGTTCCAATCTGGATTCGCAAGAAATCTTCACACTGAAAGGAAGATACTGTGGGTGCCCTAGCCCACTTTGTATTTATTATTTATTGTAAATATGTTTATTAAGTTTAGTGTATAAATCACGATTCGGTTCTCATTTCTTTTCCCACCATCTTTTTCCAAAGTCACGTACCCCAAAAATTCTCTTGCACACATGTGACCTTGACATTTCCCAGGCTTCAAAAATCCCTTATTCTACGTGTTCGAAGAATTGTCATATCTGGTTTTTTCCAATACCTACTTCTTCCCGCCTGAGAAGTTCAGTTTGTTTTCTCCCGCTCATCATCTTCCTCTCCAGCTCACTCAAACGAATATTTCTTTTTTTTTTATTTTACATTATTACATCCACGATTACCTCAAATTAGTTAGTTTACAACTTGCTTGGAAAGTCCATGCCACAAACTTTCATACTCATATTGAATGAGTACCATTCTATGCTTGTAGTACAATATATTACTATTTTTTTGTTTGTTTTAACATAAGTTTTATATATAAACATCCAACATTTTTAAACTTCGTAAATATTCTCGAAACTTTAGAAGGATTTTATCTAAATTGTTCAGGATATAAATTAGTAAGCATATCAAAAAAATATACAAATTATTATCAAAATTGTACGAAGTTTATTAAATATTGCATCTTAGCTGAAATTCACGGTATGTTTCTTTCTACATCACTCACATATATTAGTACATAATAATGGGTGTACCAATTTGCTGTATCGCAGATATCTGTTACGATATGTTTATATCGTAAAGAGCGGTTACCAGACATCAACTTGGATCACTCTATCTGTTTCTTTCTGTTTGTTATTATAATAGAATCTGACTATTTCAATGTTTATTTACTATTGTGAGTACACTAGAAATAAACTGAGCAACGATATTTACAAGAAAAATCAATCTAAATAAAATATTGACTTCCAAAGTTCTAGATTTCTGTCGTTTCAAAACCAACAGATTTACGACAATCGCTCCAGTAAATTGAAAAACAAGTGAACAAGAAAGTTTTAACAACATTTTATTCTGCTACAGTTGGTCAGCTTACAAAATAACTTGAATTGTTTCCTTCATTTGTTTTGTAATTGTATTTAAATTGAACATCGAATATTTTTTGTGAGAAACAAAAGTGTTCAAAAATAACATTGTTTTATTTGCTACATATTTTATATTTTCAATTAATAAATAATATAATATTTATAATTATAAATCTACTATCACTAATTTAGTTGTCCTAGTTTTAAATATATTTCAATAATGACACTGATGCTTATTACGAATACACTTTTATAGAGCGATTTTGTTAAAAGGTCTGGCCTTATTTTTTATATTGTAAAAGCACGCTTCGTAAAAACGCTATTATTATAAAAGTGGGTTCGTAATATGAGCCATTATGTATGTGCACGTACTAAATAGAGTAAAATGATTACTAAAGAGTAGTTCCGTATATAGTTTTACAAAAAAAAATACAGAACAAAAGATTAACATCATGTCATACAAAAGTTTTTTAATTTGAAATTCTCTTTGTGTAAAGCGGATTGTAACTATCATCTTATTAAAATATAAGTATATATTATAATTAATTTTAAAATGAATTTAATACTTTACTTAAATGTGAAATATCCATTAAAGTATTACTCGTATGCCAAAATATACTGAGTGTGCAACGAAATGCGGAACATAGGACTTTAACATGAAATTTCAAAAAAATGCGTATACTCTCTCTCCTGATAGATTTAGAGCAAAACTACAACAGACATGGAAATAATAAAAAATATCTACCTGTCAGTTGTGACAGTTAATGACATGCCATTATAGATAATTTTATATTTTTGTAATATTTGAATATTATTTAAGAAAAATAATCTTTCAACTTAAATAATAATACATACAATAGGAATTATAATTAATGATACTTCACTAAACTGTCACATGAATATTTCTATGGCTATTTATTATTATTTTACCGAAAATAATACAATTTAATATTTAATATATCTTGTACTGCAAACGGGCTGTTGTATCATTATGATCTTATCTAACGTAGAATTTGTTGTAGTTTTGCTTTAAATCTGTCATGAAAGAGAATATCCACAATATTTTGAAATCCCCTGTTAAAGTCCTACGTTCCGCGTTTCGTTGCACGCACTGTATATTATTTTACTAAGGTATGAAAATTTTTATTAAATAATACATTTCTTATTGGAATGTGTCAAATTCTTACAATATTTGAACAAAAATTTTGGTGTTGCTGTTAGGTGATTATTTTCATATTTGTACGAAAAGTAAAATTTAATTACATCTCATTAATTTATTAATTATGTACCGTTCATCTAAGTATAACTTACTTTCATAGCCACATAAATCTCTGATAACATTTATTATTTGGTTACCATAATCAACGGAAAGTTATAGAAAATAACTAGGATCGGATTGAACCCACCGACATGCCGAGAAATTTCTCGGTGGGCCCTAGCCCTTTTTCAGGGCCTTCGAAGAGACGATTTTTGTATGAAATTTTATATTGCCAAGTAAAGCCACCGTTTATACAGATAATAGGGCTCTCAACTCTATATTTCTCGGTGGGCCTTTTTTCTTTAGTCCGACCCTGAAAATAACTATCCTTATGGCAGGGTTATTATAAAAATATTTTAACATAATTTGAACTTGTTTGCTGCTTGTGACGCGAAAAATACAATAAGCGACTCGGAATGTAAGTACCTATTACAATTACTCACTTACGGTAACATGAGGTTTGTTCGATAACTTGCACTACGCCATCCCAGTGTTAACTTTTTAACACCGACGTGTTTCATGAGAATAGTGCAATTAGTGTAGTCTGTTCGATGAGAAAAAATTCAGAACTAGTGCACTTTTTTCAGCACTATCTATAGAGGAGGTGCAGTTGGTGCAAGCTGGAGTGGGGATAACGTAAATATCAGTTGTGAATCTGTGACGAATAAATTCATCATCCCTGTATCTTGACAAACTTCGTCAAAATAGTTTTTGATACAATTTCTGTTTTGTCGTGTTTTCAAAATTATTTCAAATTCCATATCACAATCACTATAAAAATGAATTATCTGAATTTGCAGAATCTAATATTGCAATAGCTTTTAACATATTTCTTAAATTTGCTACTACACGAAGTGCTACACTACTACTGACATCTAAATGACAGTTTGATGTTGTGTTGCACTCGTACTGGTTGCACTTTCCTGTTTCTTAAGAAGATGGAACTAGTATACGCTACACTAACCTATGCTGTCCAACTCTACACTACACTACACTGCACTGCACTGTCAATAATCTCATCTATGAACTTCGGCTCTGCAAGCTCCACTTCAGTTCAGACATTCTCGAAATGTTAAATAGTATATTACATGTGAGGTGGGAAATGTTTCATTACAGCCGAGGGCTTATTATATGACCGAGAGGCGAAGCCTCGAGGCTCAGATATAGCGCAAGGCTGTAATGAAACTCCCACCGAACTATGTATACTATTTTATTCACAATTATCCAAATTAACTTCTACTCGTATATCGCCTTTTTCCAATAAACTAAATTAATGTACGGTAGCAGTCTATGAAAACAAATGTTTAAATTTATTTTAATATGTTTGACAGCACTGATCACCTTACTTTCAGAGATTTATGACAGTATTACTAGGCAACCATAATAAACACTTCCCCCCCAAGGGATTTTAAAGTATTTCCCACCCATGAGATTGTCATTGCAGTTAAAAATGAAATACGTTTCCAACCTTTGACAGGTTAGGAATTGACATATTACAATAGTGGTTGTGAATAAATGTATTTACATTCCTTGCAGCTTAAATAACTACTACACGTTTTTTATTATGGGAATGGTTACTGAATACACGTAGGTACTCACAATGTAAAAAATGGTACATATTCCTCAGGAGAGAATGCTGTTTTTCCCTCACTACTTTGTAACTCTCGGCTTTCACCGTCTCAGGAAAAATCACCTCGCCATTCGTGTATAATATAATAAATAGTTCATTATCAAACAACTTACCGGTAATTATTTTTTTAGAAAAATATATATTGTTTTTGAATTTCTTATTATATCTAAAACCCATACGTGTTTTATTAATAATAAAGCATACGAACACAACAGAGATAATGAATAATGCATGGTACACTGCAGTGTAGAGTACGTCTCTTGAGACTCTGCACTTTGAATTTATAATTACTCATTCCAACTGCAGATGAGAACAATGTCTTCTCTGGAGATATATCTACGTTAATTTGCTAATAACTCACAAATTTCTACTTACACTCTACGCTGCTATAAATACAATTCAAAATAAACTGAAATGCATAATAATTGAAAACACAAATAATAGTATATTTTACATAAAGGGATATAATCGACCGATGTGGCACGTTCTCGCTTCACAAGATTGCTATTTTGGATTCGGTATATATAATTTTAAGTATCTCCTTATCCCCATTACGAAATTGAATGTTAAATGTAAATCTAATCCTTTATTACATGTTGTAATTTAATTAGAAGGATTTGAATTGTAAAAATATTTAATATAATCGATAACATAAATTTATTTATAAATTTTGATGTTGATTGATTAATATTTACAAACAGAATGAATATTTGATTTCCTGTTGTTATAAGGAAAACTTTATCAAATGAATAACAATGGTAACAAGTATATCAGGTTCTGGTACTTTGTGACTGGAATGAAGATATGGTAGAAAAAAGTTCAGGAAGTTAGTCAGTTGTTTGAAATTTTATTTTTCGGCCTATACTAGCTTCGATGCCTATTACGTCATCCTCAAGAGATAAAATTGATATAACAACGTTGAAACTGGATTACAATTTAAAAAAAAAATATGAAAATTATACAACTCACACACAAGGACGTCAAAAATAAAAGAATAAATAAATAAATACATTAAAAACTCTCAACGATCGTCAGAAAAAATTAAAATTAAAATATGTAATAAAATTGTTAAAACCGTGTCCACATTTTTAAAAACCGGGATTTTCCTTTATTAAAATTTACAGAAATTTAGTTTAGGGATACTAATTCAAAATTTGGAGTTTTTAGGACCCCAAGTATAGTCTCCTTACTACGCCTATGATTAAAAGGAACTGCAAGAACCAAATTGTTGAAACTATTAATTTTACGTTGAAAAATGTAACATTTATTGTGAGGTCAATAAATGTGTTTTTCACGACCATGTATAGAATTAGTTTCTAAGACATCAAAATAGAAATAGAAACATGATATTATTTCCCATGAAGCTAATATATATTATTTTTGTCATAACGACATATGTTTGTATTTAAATGGTGACATTTTTTGCTTTGACTTAGATATTATATTTGGGTAAAACCATGCATGGTAACGAATTGAAGGTTGAGTGAAATTATTATAATATTCATGTTGTCACTTGTGAAAGATAAAACTGATTAAAAATGTAAGTAAAATTAAGTCTGGCCTTTCATTGTCGATAACGATTATATACTATATAATTTAATTTGATTGTATATTATTATTTTATTGGAATATAATTTTTTATGATTAGAGCATTTTCTTGACTGGTCGATTAGCGGGATAGGGTTTTCAGTAAATATTTTAAGGCTTTTATTTCTGCTCCAATTGGTTTCGACCCCATATGGCTCTTCCTCAGAGATTGAATGCGTTCAAAATATTAACTAAATTCCAGAAATTTTTACCCCATCCTATTCTTTTTTACTTTCTTGTACGAAGTAAAGGAAGTATTGTAATTGCGAAAAATTTCGATTTTCAGATATCAACGAAAATATCCATTTTGACTATCCCTGAATCCATTTTCGGCGTTTCTGTATGTACGTATTTACATACGTATCTCGCATAACTCAAAAATAATTAGCTGTAAAATGTTGAAATTTTTTATATGGAACTATAGTTATAAGTAACATCTAGTTGTGCATCTCCTTTTTGAAGAAAATTGAGATTGAGGCAATCCGGCCGAACATGCAGACTTGGTGTCGATGTACAAATATGTGTGTTATTAATTATTCATTCGTTGTCATATAGTATTGTATTTATATAGATTCTTTGTATTTTGATTAATAAAAGCGTTATTTTGAACTAAGCTCTGCTATCACTTTTTTCATTGCAATCGACAGTGCGAAAAGGGTATTTTGCTTTTTCTTCAACCATTAAAATATTTTCTTCCTGCATGTTTTGTTACTACGGGTAAAATATACCTATAGTATATTGCAAACATATTTTGATTTCCCACTGTAACTATAAATAGTAAATAAATGAAGACATATGTATTGTTGAAATATATAAATGATTTAAGAAATAATATCGTGGTCGTAGAAAAATTGTAGCTTGGAATGTCTATTTTATACCCGTATAATTTGCACAAACTCTCTACTACTATTATGGAATTGCTATAACATATAGTTATGTATCTCTATTTTTAGTTCCAAACGGCCTTTTCAAAAGGGCACTCTACTTTCGGCAGATATTTGATAAAAATGATAATTTAATTAATAAATTCACATTGACAATAATTGTCAGTATATATTCTTGAGAAATATGTAAGAAAAAAATGAAAACAATATCTCTCTCTTTGCAAAATTCTCTAAAGATGATATATTTCGAATGAAAGTTCGAAGCAATGATACCAGGGTTGGCTTGATTTTAGTCAACGGATTTTATAATAAAAATTTCTGTCAAAGATATAAAAAAAATATAAATTATAATGAAAATGTATTTATTTGCTACAAAACTATTAATAACAACCAAAATAAGTTCTGTATTTAATAATAAAATTAATTATATTTTATCATTCACTTTTGTCATAATAGACCTATTCACTATCTATTTAAATGGGTAACAAAAAGTAATAATAATTCTTCTTAGTTCTACTCAGATAAATAGTTTTGGTTTTATTACAGATTTCGTTTTTGTTTGTGAAATAAAATATTAATATTGCTTTCAAAACATTTAAAACGTGCAGTAAAACTTAGATATCTCTAAATTTAAAAAATTAAAAGTTATGACTTTTTTCCAACCTGTATGAAACGAATGGAAATTTAAATGAAGTGCAGCAAAAAATGTGTATAATTTAGCATAAATGAAGTTATGTGCGTCCACATCAGATTTTAACGTATGTGGCCGTGAAAAAAATAGTATATTACGGGACAAAAATTTGTTGTTTTCGCTTGTTGTATTGTAGCTGTCCGATTCATCTTATGCTCTAAATTTATTCCACGGTAAAAATCATACACAATACACTACATTTTTGACAAGCATTGTCATATTGAAATCTGTTTCTCATAATATAAATAAGCTCTCTAGAGAGAAAAGTATGTATTATGTATATAAGGAATAATTTATAACTTCTCACACGATTTTTTGTTGTAGAAACGAGCAAATATTTCTGGTCGTGAAACAAAATAATTGTGTGTTTTTAATATTAATGTTTTGGGGCAGTAAAAAAATTCAATCGGGATGTTTTATTCATGTGTGGATTTGAGTCCGGCTGTTAAACACTCCGTAGCAGTAACATTATTTCCGCTTTGCCCGACTGGAATGGAATAGCCCCGGGCAGAAAAAAGGATTTACCCACATAACAAGGGCTCAACCATGTTTGAGGAAGGAAAATCTTTATGCCAGTGAAAATGTTAATATTTAATATATGGTTGGTCGAAGCAACTGAAAGATTACATCAATCTACCAACACACAAGATTTTTTACATATTTTCATATTTTTTAAATATTATCACAACATTCCTATGAGGAACATGGATTAATTTATTATGAATGCAATATTAAAATTACATTTTATTTTCATTCTATTATTAATTTAAAATAAATATATCTATCCAAATTTTAAAGACGCAAACAGATGGGCATGGGGGTTCATGCCTTCAAGGAAAGTAACCATAAGGTCAATGCCCCCAAGGAGACATTTTCCTTAGCGCAACATTTTTATACATCAGTAATAAAACTCTGAAATGTTATTATTTGAAAGAATTATTGTATCTCCTTTATTTTTAAGTAACTGATTACTACCCTAAAATGGGTGTGAGTTACACCCATAGAAATATTATCAGCGACTTCCTCGCATGAAAGTACCTACGTATACAACTTTTCATTTTAAAATTACTACTAGTACAGCCACAATAACAGATTAATGAACCGTTTCAGCAGGCCCAGAATTGGGGCAAACTAATTCCTGATCAACTGAAACCAGAGCATAATTCAGAGCAGCCAAACTTGTTCCAGAATTTGCTTTGGTTTCAGCAGACCAAGAATTAGAACAAACACTTCTGAGTGCTCTAATTCCTGACCCACTGAAACCAGATCACAATCCAAAGCAGCTAAATCTGCTCTAGAATGTGATCTGGTTACAGCAGACCTAGAATTAGAGCAAACACTTAAGAGTGCTCTAATTCTGGATCCACTGAAACCAGAGTAGCCAAATCTGCCCCAGAATGTGCTCTGGTTTCAGGAGGCCAAGAATAAGAACACACGCGGGAGGAGGCCCGAAGGCCCATTGCCACCCCGACGCCTCGCCGAGCGGGAGTGAGTGCTAGCGTCTCAGGATTCCTGGTATATCCTGAGACGCGCATTATTACAGGTCATATTGATTCCTATTGGCTGATATTCAATCTGTTATTGTAGCTGTACTAGAAAGAATTTTCAAGTGAAAATTTGTATACATGGGTACTATGCTGCGATGATTTCACTGATAATATTTTAGGGTAGTAGTCAATTAATAAGAAATGGAAAGAGGTACAATAATTTTTTAAAGTAATAGAAATTCAGGGCTTACTATTGATGTAAAATAATCGTACGTTAAGGGAAATGTCTGTCGGCTGGATGGCTGAGCGAGCTAGCGCACATCTTTAGCTCGCTGTGACGTCATAATAATGTGTTCCTGTATCTCCTAAGCGGAGCATAGGGCAACCGAACACACCGAGCCGCAGTTCTAACTGCCGTACTGTCGGTTGTTTCATTTGCCAGTGCTACTTCTATTTAAGATGTATAGATGGCAAGTCTATAGCATCCGAGTGTGATACACAAGTAGCTGTGTTTTTTATTTTACGACAAATCACACGTTGTCGGTCGCTGGGACTTGAACTGAGGATCTCAGGTTCGTATGACGTCACAGCGAGCTAAAGATGCGCGCTAGCTCGCTCAGCCATCCAGTCGACGCTGTGACGTCATACGAACCTGAGATCCTCAGTTCAAGTCCCAGCGACCGACAACGTGTGATTTGTCGTAAAATAAAAAAAAACACAGCTACTTGTGTATCACACTCGGATGCTATAGACTTGCCATCTATACATCTTAAATAGAAGTAGCACTGGCAAATGAAACAACCGACAGTACGGCAGTTAGAACTGCGGCTCGGTGAGTCCGGTTGCCCTATGCTCCGCTTGGAAGATACAGGAACACATTAAGGGAAATGTCTCCGAAAATTTTGCTTTGGGGGCAGGAGCCCCGATGCTGTCATGTAGTCGGCGCCCATGATTCAATATTTTTCTTTTGTGACAAACAAAAAAAATAATAATTCGAATTCGCTAAATGATTACAAAAATATTCCAAATCCACGGGCGAAAAGATATTCCCGAGAAACTGCAACTTTTGTATTAAGGGAAAAAATCTGTAACTTGTGTGCTATTTTAAAGACTGAGACACTATAATTTACGATGTCTACCGCTGCCAAAAGTAGCATTTCGTGCTTTGAATTGATGACCCACGTTACAAGAGTGTGTATGTGTATATACTCCTCAGATATACCTACTTCTTACTGTTATTGAGGAAAATACAGTTTTTGTCGTGCAAAACAGTGTAAGCATTACAAACGATAAGCATTTCTGGTCTCAGACAATAATTAGAGACACCGCTTTGTTTCTCCTCCAACCAACTGTCTTTAACAGGCAGGGGCGGCTCGTGTACAGGCACTGCGAAATTGCAGCATCCCCAAATTTTCTCGATATATAAATTTATTTATAATTGCTTATCATAATTAATTTTGTAATGAACAATTGTATATAGATTTCTTATTTTGTATAAAAGATTATAAAAATATATCTTGAAACACTAAGCTACATTGCCGCCAGGGTGGAAGTCTTTAAAAGCATTTTGTACACTGATTGTAAAAGTCGAAAACATGGTTTACGCGACACTGCTTTATTTGATATGTATAATACCTAGCAAAGTGGATCAAAATGTATTTAAAAGATAAAGAATTAATATAAGTATCTGTAATTTTATCATTTTTATTTACGTTTATTTTTGAATGTTACAGTCATCCAAAATTATAAATATTCAATGTAATTAAATAGACCATTTCAGAATGACGCCACAGAACCGTAAATAATAAATCGTAACCAAAATCTTGGTTTGCTGGTCCGTAAATATAAAATTTGTAACCAAATTTTCAATAAACCAGCAAACCAAGATTTTTGGTTACGATTTGTTATTTACGGTAAATATTATAAATGTGTGTAACCTAAATTAAAGGATTGGTAAACAAATACCGATTTAATTGATATATAACCCACAATACATGAGTTTGTTTATTGTCATATGATCCTTTATGCAAACTTATAATAAAATAAATCATCTAAATTTTAAAATAAATTATAATTATATTACTTACCTGACGTTTCTCTTTAAGCCGATCAGTCATAATAAACATTATAGTTCTGTACTTATATTCTTTAAATAATAACGATTTATCACTATTTTAAGCACAACTCACTGACAAGATTCTCGTTTAACAGTAAAATGAAGACTAAATCAAGCTAACACGTTCAATCATACAACAGGTTTCAAACCGAATGATAACATCACGTGTTAGCTCGTTACGTACAAAGAAAATATGACCAGCAATACATGAGGGTTTACAAGTCTTGTGCAAAATTAATTTTAAATGTACATAAATAATTTGAATATTATTATCTCAAAATTAACTTAAAATATAGTCACACCGGCAAATTTGAGGGAACGACGATTAATTCGAATTATTCTTCTTTAATTTCTTTTTTACTGGCTTGTTCTAAATTTCGTGGCGGAAACACATTTTTAATCTAATCCCTTCGTTTAATTTTTGTTACCCTATTTTTTTAACCATTTTTAAATAGAAAAAAATCAAGATTTATCGTCGTTCTCTTACATTTTCCGGTGTGTGTAGATTATTTTGGCTTATTAAAAATTATTAGACATAACAATGAAATTTGTTTTATACTTCTACAAAAACTATTTCTAATGTAACATGAAAATTATTCTGTATATGTTTTGATAAAACTTTGTAAATTATTATGAGTAACTAATGGTGTATAGTGGTATGTTTTGTATTTATTTGAAAATATGAAAATGAGTCCATTAATAAAACAAAATTATGAAAAATGCTTATCTGTCAGCATCGCTTTGAATTTAGCTACAATATTACAAAATTCACAATTCTCATAAAATTTTATGATGTGTATAAATTTTTATCAAACGGATATGAAAGGCAGGTTACTATGTTAGTGGATATAATCTAGTGTGATATATTCTTTTCCAATACATTTTCACGTTTTTGCGCAATTGCTGTTGCTGCACACTCGTATTTCATGGAACGATGAACTGTAAACGGCGCTGGTTAGTAAACATAACGACACGCATTACTCATATGGGATTTTAACAGCACATATTCCATAACATGTACTATTGGCACTTCAAATATTTATGACTATTTACAGAAAAACTTATTCCATTGAGTATTTTAGTGTGTACTTTCTAGTACAGTAAAATGTGACCCACAAAACATAACGTGTGCCCCAAAAAAATGTTGTTATGGCTTTTAACATTTTGTTTAATGTGAACTGTTCGGCTGACAACTAAGTCACTATTTCCATAGTAAAAGACAATACTACTATTATTGTTATATGTTACTAAACACAAATTAACGCAATTTGATGTTTTTATTGCTGTTGATGCAGACAATGACCTTTGGAATCGAAGGTTTTCAGTATAGATTCAACTGAAGGAGTTTTTTTAAATATTTTTTTCATAATTGTGCATTTAATAAATACATTTGTCAATAATATTTTTTGATTATTCACGTTGACAAATTATTTGTTAATAAATTTGTTTTTTCACTACTAATCTAGACATCCACTGTTATTAACCGCTATTTAACATTAGTAGTAACCTAGGTCACAAATAAAATATTATTGACCATAGGCGCCGGGTTTGTATTTTGATAAGAGGTGCCCACAATCTCATATATTAAAGCCTATTAAAATCGATTTCATTTAATTGGGGCAGTTGTTTTTTTTGAGCCTAATAATTTAAACCAAACTAGAACATAATTTAAATTTTTAAATGCTTAATTGGGAGAATTTTTCACTCAAATGTGATGGTAAATGAGGGTTTCTACGAAGGTTTAGTTTGATCTAATTCATTAGACCAAGAATTAGACTACCTCTCTGCCCAAATTTTTTAGCGGATTGAATTCAATTTTAACCTAATATTCAGATAATCAATTTTATTCACTTAACTACATAAGTTGCAGATATTGAGCACAATATTTGGTTTTGTCCAAACATAAGATTACTATCCGACCCAAATAGATTAAATTAAGTTTCATCCAGATTTCCAAAACTCACAATCCTTTTTTGATATACTCTTAGCAAATGCGAGTCTTCTTATTTTGTTTTGTTTGGAAATGTAAGGCTTCCTTCTGACTACACGACCTTTAAGGCAAGCTTTTTCTAATTATATAATTACTTCAATATGTACATATGTAAAATAAATATAAATCCAATAAACAATATTTGAATATCAAAATTATAGACTTTATTCATTTTTGGGGCTGCCGAGCACCCCCAGAAATTTTACCGTGGGCGCCCGGGCACCCATGGCACCCACGTACTCGGCGCCTATGTTATTGACCTAGGTCGATTATGAAAAGAAACTCAAGCCTCCAAATCCAAACATTGTTTGATTCATTAAACGAAAAATGTAAGTTATGGATTTACAATTTCAATTTATCAACAAATTTAAATAAGTAAAACAAATAAAAACAAATCAAAAATCAAAAGCAAGGTTAGCAAACTGAAACATCAGATATAAAAATATATGCAGCCTACTTTAATTAATTCTGTCTTATAAATTTGCAAATTTCATTGATTTCTGGTATTAAAATGAAATACTCTTAAATAACATATTGCAATACATGTAGTATTGTACTGTGAAATATGATTTAGTTATTAGCCGGGCAGTTTTTATTTACAAAAATTTGTTTTCCCAAACATTTTCTGGAACACACACACGATATATGTGTTGAAGTCATGTGGTAACATATCCTTTAGGCATAACCCGCAATACAGGAGTGTGTTTATAGTCATGTAGCAACATACTCTTCAGGCAATGTTTAAATTTTTAATTAAATTTTATTTGAGAACACAAAATATAGGGAATATGAACAGTTAAAGTAAATAATAATTTTATAGAATATAATATTTAATATAATGAACATACAATATTTATTTACATGATTTACATTTATATGTAAATAACATTATTATTGTAAAGCATTATACATTATTTGTTTTATCGTTTAAAAATATAGGTAGATGCATAATAAAATAATAAATATTTATTTTCATATTGTAATTATTGTTGAAATATTGCAAATATATTTTACCGGTAATATAAATAAAGTTTGTTTGCACCATCTGTGGTCGAATATGACTAATAGATATATCCATAAATATATTAATAGTAAATAGTTATTTATGGTATAATTGTGATACATTACAAATAAGTTACGTGATAAATATTCAGATTTTTTAAACATTTCATAATCGTGGATAGCACTATTTAAATATATACTCGCAGAGGTGTACCTCCAAGTCTTCCACGTTCGTCCCAAATCTAACCTAACTTAACCTAATATAATCTAATCTAACATAACTTAACCTAAAATAACCTGACTTTACCTAATCTAACTTAATCTACTCAAATCTAACCCAATCTAATCAAACATAACTTAATCTAATCAACCTATCCTCACCATACCTAAAGTTATCTAAACTAACCTAAGCTGACTTAACCAAAACTTATTTTTTTTTTATTTTATCACTATCTTCAATGTCAATCTGAACATGTTTTCATGAAATCAGTTTAATAAATAAATAAATTTTATATGTATAAAAAAACATTTGTTTTGCTTTATTTGACCACATTTACCCCATAGTCTGTACTAAATAATTAAATGAAGAAACTAAGCTTTTCAACACTTGCCCGTTTTAAGAGCAAAATGTGGCCATTTTTCCAATACGTTTGAAAGCATAAAAACTATAGCTTTTGTTAAATACATTATTAAATGTTGTTTAATTAAAAAACGATTAAGGTAACTTTTTGTTTTTTTAATCATTAATATATCTTCAAAAATTATTGCTTTATGTAGGTTCAAAGTTTGAACTATGAATTTTATGTACACACTTACCCCGGATAGGTCATACTAAGTATTCTCCACAAGTGGAGTTCCTTTAGATTTTATTTTTGTGATAGTTGCACTAATTATTTCAAAATTGTTGGAAATATAAAACTTAGCACGACGAAAAAAATTGCATTAGGTCAAAATTACCATTTTTAAATTTACAAATATCTGTAAATGAGTTAGAATTTTAAAAATAAAATACGGAAAATATGATATAGGTACATTAAAACGATGGTTTAGGTTTTAAACGTGGTAAATAAAATCTAATTTTCAAAAAACACGTTTTTGGGTAAAATATGTAAAATCATATTGGGTTTGAATAACAACATTTTCTTCAAAACAGATTTTGTTCTATGTCACACAAAAATCGTACTCACGTACAAATTCATAGGTAAGTACATTAAAATCTCATATTTAATTATGACTTACAATTAGTTGTTTTTATTTAAAAATAAAAACTGTTGGTTGTCGATAACTATGAAAAGTTGAATTAAGATTGTGAATAATAGAAATAGTAATTTCTTGTTCATACATAAGATTCTGTAGCATCCTTTATTCATCAATTCATCAGAGAGCATTCTGGGTGTAATGTGAAGATGAAACCTTTTAGGATGTTATTACTTCCGGGTCGCCAAACGGAAATAGCTACATAAACCAGCAGAACGAGATCCGTGAAAGGATTCAAGTAGCCGTGAACATGACTTTAGTATTACATTTTTAAGGCGAGCTCTAAGAACGGAAGATTTACTTTCTCTTTGCCAGCCTTTGATTTTCAAGGACCTTTTATTATTATATTAAAAATATTTTCTTTAAAGATTTCCACATTCTCCGAATATGTTTTTATTACAAATTTATGAGAGGAACACTGTCTCAAGACCAACAAAAACATATCTTGTGAAATTTATTCTGTATCATTTTAAAATTAAACTTGCGTTCGAATTAAATTGTAGAAAATATGAACCACAACACATGAGCGTGTTTATAGTATGTAGAATGTATCCTTCGGGCATACTTCAAATATATTTCATCCAGATTTTAATAACATTAAAACATTTTATTCTAAATCACGCAGATAATGAAATAATTTTTTTCGTGAAACGTTATAAAAGTGTCATGTTTTGTGACTTGATTTACAAGATAGAAAATTAATTTCTATGACCCAAAGTAAAAAATAATGCAACTTTTAACGTTTTAAAAAAATATTATTATAATGTTAAGTTGTAAAATATATTTGAAAGTATCTACGGTTGAGGAAAAATGGAATATGACATTCGGAGTAAAAGTATCTTTATATATCACTTTACTCCTTATGACGCAATCTATTATTTTTTTTGATTGACCATATTTTTTTCCTATAACCAGGCATAAAGTACATACTTGAACGTAAAAACTTTTATCAATGGTTAAATTTACTTTTGAAATTAATTTTGATTAATATTTCGGTTCTAAGAAAATGTTGAATGCAACATGTGTATAATATTGTGTTATCATTAATTAAATACACACTAATTGCATAAATAACTATTTTTCGACAAGAGCATTCACAAAATTATTTATCTTTACAGGTTCAGGATATTAAGCCTTTTTTACAAAAACAAAGTAAGTAGGGTCATAAGTCATAATTGTTTCCCATGTAATTTGGACTAGTCTGTGTGGTAAAAACATTACCGAACAGATTTGTCAAAATAAGTTGGGACAGTTGAACAATATAGCTGCCATTTCCACCCACACAGACTTGATCACGAAAACAATACTTACAAGAGGAATATATAAAATAATATTTATTAATAACGTGATACCAGTAAACTATCCGCCGATCTTGCAAAGAAATAAGTAGGTATTTCACCGGTTGTATGTTTATCGGAGATCACGACTTCGTCTCGATTTCTAGAATCATCCTCAACCGCACAACCGGTAGAGTACACTTAATTACTGCCCTTGCTAAATAACTATAGAAATGTGACCAACAATACATGAGTGTGTTTGCTGTCATGTGGCAACATATCCTTCAGTCCTTCAAATATACTTCAACCAGATTTTAGAGGAGTAATATTTTGCACCCAATAGTAATTGGACATAAATTAATCTTGTGACGTAACTATCAGCATAACAATACAAGAGATAAGACAGAAATAGTGGAGTCCTTTAATGAACACAAATGTATTACAAATCGCTATCTAGCTTAGAAAGGCTAGTGTTTCACTTGACAAGATTCCTTGTCTTGTTTAGTAATTACTTTTCTTGTCTCGAAAAGCAAGACAACAAATTTAAGTATGTCTTGTCTTTCAATACTCTTGTATATAACAATCTTGCCTTGGTTGTCATTATTTTGCATGTTTCTTGTCTTGCATGTTAATATTCGCAAATGACCTTTAACATATACATAATTTTGTATCACACGTATATTTTTTTTTTAGATAATATTAATGTCAATTATCAAATATATTTCTTATAATACTATTACGAAGTATTATTAAATAAATATTATAAAAACAATAATCTTATAGCTGCAGATACTGTATTTTAGTACAACATTTTGTGTCTTAACTCTTGGTTACATTATTTTGAAGAATAATTTTAATACTTTTATTTTTATTTATTTGAAGGTAGGTTCTTATAATAAATTTAGAATTAAAATTAGCAAAAAAATGCGAGAGTACAAGAATAGAGAAAATCTTGCTATTTTTGCACATTTCTTGCAAGACAATTTCTTGCCATCTTTTATTTTAAAATTGTAACTCTCGTCTAGCTCTTGTCTTGCATTTTTTGCAAGATTGAGTGAAGACCAAAAAATACAAGACTCTCGTGAAACATTAGCAAAAGCAAGGTTACAGACACTCGCTCACTTTTTTACAATATTGTAATTTATTTAACAACAATAAACAATCAAATAAAAACTTGAAGATGTCTTTTTTATTGAAGAACCAGAGTCCTCATCCTCATAATTAATAACTTCACGATAGGGTTTCCATCTGCTCTTAGCAACATAATAATTTATTTAACTTTAAAATAACTTATCTTTAAAAATTGTACTCCCCTAATATTTGAATTATGAAACCACTAATTCTATAGACAATATACATCAAACAAATCGCTTCAAGCTACCCAAACATAATGCGCACCCCTCTACAATTAGTGCAGTGTATGTAATAAAGCCACACATGTTGTAGCCATCAGTAGTTTCATTATTCTGATCTATGTGCTGTCATTAGTTCGTCACTTCAGCGAACATCACAGATAATCCATGTTGGCTTTGTCATCCTGGATAATTAGTACTTTGCTTCCGGCTACCAACGTACTGGCCCAATGGTCCATAATACCCTAAGGGGTATTGTCTTACTGTCAAAGGACAATTGTTTATTTTGGGTCAACACACATTTAAACAGATTAATAGTTCGGTTCAATAGTTCGCCAAAATGTGATTATAGTCATGTGGTAACATATCCTTCAGGTGTAGTGGCTTTATCTATTCCTTTAACATTAAAATATTTAAAATTAAGCGCTATATTTTTAAAATGTGACACAAAATCAGGGTTCTTAAAAAAACACTTTTTACTTGCTTGTACGAAGTAAAGGAAATATTGTAATCGTGAAAAAATTCGGTTTTCAGATTTTTAACGGTTATATACATACGTTTCGACTATTCCTGAATCCATTTTGACTAGTTTAGGCGTGACATCTGTACGTACGAGTATCCCATATAATTCAAAAAAGATTAGCCATAAAATTTTGTATATGGGACTGCTATAACACCTAGTTGTGCCCCTCTCTACCAAAAGGGCACTTTGCTCGTAGTATTTTTGTGAATTTTTCGCGTAACTTGATAAGGATTAGCCCCAGAATGTTGATATTTTGTTTATAGAAATACTATAACATCTAGTTATACACCTCCATTTTTGGTACCAATTGGACTCTTCAAAAGGGCACTTTACTTTTGGTAAAAACTTAACAAAAACGAAATAGATTAGAGTCAGAAACATCCAGTAAACTTGTACAATGTTACAAAATGTTAACACATCTAATTATTATAATTTTGATAACTCTTCTTTAGATTACATTAGCCTTTATTTTTTATTATATTGTGACTGTGAGTTCTATTTCTCCGTTACATAATGTAGTTTGTTTATTTTGTGTGATCAATATTATTTCATTGTTCCCCTATTAAATTTTTAGTTTTTTCGTTTGATGTGAATGAATAGTAGAAATATTTTATGTTCTATTTTTTTGCTTAATAAAAATAATGTATAATTTTTAAATGAAATATATGAATCAATATATGGTTGAATAAAACTGATTTTCCAAAATGAATATTAATTTATAATTTTCTATATAAAACAAAAATAATTAAAAATATATTGTTCAGGTTTTAACCTATGGTAAATAAAATTAACTGGAATTACAGGAAATAAATTAATTAAATTGTAATTAAAATGTGTGTAATTAAAGAAATAGAGTTCTGGCAAATGTAATTTGGGACAACACGCAAAAGTTGCGTTACAAAATTGATACAATTATAATTAATTCTAACCTTAATTAGAGTGAATTATTTCTGTGTCCATCGAAATGAAATAATACAGCAATAATTTGGAGAGAAATTAAATGTATTTTTAAAAGAAATGTTCAAATTTTTATACTTGTTTTGAAATACACTTAAATATTTGTAAATAAAATACATAGTTGTTTAACATACAAAATATATTATATTATAAACGATAATTTTTTGATTTGTAATATAATCTTTGGCATTACTTTAAGATGTTTGGTCACAAATTTTAATTGTATATGTTGTCAATCTACAGCCTTTGCAACGTACCAACAGCTTACAATAGGTTCCAAACCACTCAAAAACATCAGTATTTTTATTTAGTTTATAGTTTGCGATACTCTGAATAACATTTTATAATGTACTCATAGTTTCTTAATAAAATTAAAATAATGATAGTTTCATTCTTTCGAACATTATAGTAAAAATCTAATGTGGCTTCCTTGTAAACCAATTAAATTATACATATTTTCCTGCACTTCATTTAAACTTATTTCAGCTGAAAATGAGATCATTCTATGGCTAATCGTTTTTGAATTATGTAAAATATTCAAGTAAACCCTTCGATCATAGTGCCCTATTGGCACTGCCGATTGCAATAAAAAGGGAAGTGAACAACTAGATAATGTAGCAGCCCTATACATACAAAATTTCAACATTTCAACGTTTTTGAGTTATGCGAAATATTAAAAAAACCATACGTACGCCGAAACTAGGTAAAATGGATTTAGGGATAATAATATAAAAGATAATTTATTTTTTCCTGAAAGAGGGATACTTGATATTAAATATGTTTGAAGTAATCAAGCAAATATAATTCTAGCTGTGAATTTAGTTGGTAAAATTTATTCATATTTCCTGCAAAGTAACGACAACTCGGGTCATAAATGACTCTTAAATCACTCCAACTTCGCTGTCGTGATCTAAATGTCATTTTTGACTCTCGTTTGTCTGTTACTATGCTACAACTATTCGTATTTTTTTCCAATATATCCATGGCTCTTTTTGTATTACTTATGAATACCGTGAGTATTTTTTAATGTGAAACATGGGATTTATCATATCCATGCTTATGGTTTGATATCTGATTGACAGCAATGTATATATGATCGTATCATTTAAAATAATAATAATTTTAAAAATCATTATAAACTTTAGATGAAATAGTAGAACAGTAGAATGGTCTGCTAGATCACTTGATCTTACACATCTAGATTCTTTTTATTGCTGTCCTTCAAAATCAGAAATCTTCAAAATTTAGATCAATCAAAAATTCAAATTCAAAACATTTCTCAAAATATTACAATTGCCCAAATATCATCGTATGTAATTCAAATGTTTTATTGCAGATTAAATCATTGTGTAGCAGTTAGTGAATGGTTTTTGAAAATTTATTGTAATTATTGATTAATTGTTCGTAATTATACTTACTTGTTAAATGGTGTATTAGTTTTTTATTTTGTAATTTCTTACAATATTAAAATTTATTACTTCTGTCAAATTTATTCCATATGTTTCATTTTACACAGACAAGAAAATACAGTGCTGTCAATCAAATATCAAGTCGTAACCATAGATATGATAAATTCTTCATGATTGACGTTAAAAAATACTCACGGTATAAATGCAATTATTAAGTTCCGTCGGAAAATATATATGCTTTATTACATATAATATCGCCCATAAATACTGTAAAATAGAGTTTCTGACATGAGTGTCTCAGGTATTTTCGTTCTAAACTTACTTAAGGAATACACCCCTAAATTATTACTAAAGAGACCTTGATAGATACTATTGTAATCAGTAGTAATGCTGTAAATTTGTAGTTTCAGAAGGTTAGAAGTTAATAAAGTATAGTGAAATCTTCTAAATGTGTTATGAAAAGGGCAAGTGAATATAATGTTAGGTTATGATGTTATGAAAGAAACGGGGAAAGCCATTTGTGAAATTGAGCCTAGAATATCAGCCGGAATCTTAATCTAAAACCGCGATTTGGCACCGGGCCTTAATTTTCCAAAGCGTTTTATCATCATGGCAGGAAAATCATTTCGTAACTCAATTTTCCTTTGCAGGATTCATCCTGCCTTATTTCCGTTGAATTAAACCCTCCCGCCCGGTGACGGAGATACCCGATGTTTCACGACAGTTTCACTTTCCTCCTTTTAATTTAATTGCACTATACGTGGCCGATGAATTTTTAAAATTTAATTTTTGAAGCGTAGATTTTTTATGGTATTCATACACCGACAAAGAAATGTGATTTGCATGAAAATGAAAGTATTTTAAATATGAATAAATAAATACTAGATATGATAGTAGTTATTACTATCATTCATGTAATTTTTCCCATAAATTATTCAGAAATTACGCTTAAATATGTAAGTATAATACGCTATTTACGTATATCATTTTGTAAATAACAGAATCTATTTCAGAAATTAATTATTTATTATATTTTTCTCTTTCATATCACGATTCATAAAATTATTATTATATTTATCTTTTCTATCATAAAATATACTATTATTTGTTTATTAAAAGTAATTTGAATTAACGACCACTTTTTATGCATGTTTTTGCCAGTTGGTATTATTAATTAAAATAGTACCTAATTTTAAAATAAGGTGTCACAAAAGACAAGTAGGTTCCTAAAAAATGCCGTGCTATGCGAATTCATGACATTCATGTTGTACGAAAGTAAGAACTAGATTGTAGTAATTCTCGTTAAAACTCACATATAACAAGGGACTTGAAAATGCGGACGTTATAAGCGACTGAATGTTACATACAACGGCAAAAAAATAATATTTTTAACCAGAAAAGTTACATTAGTGTGTAATACATACATCTATTATACATTGTTAAGTAAATGGACAAAAATTTGTAGAAATAGTTATTTGTATCATTAGTTCAGAAATTGAACTTTTGTGAGAGCGAGCTAATTTTGACAGGCCGAGCTGAAAATGAGTCCTACAAATTATGCGAGATCTCGCAAAAAAGTTTCTTGGCGTGTGATACACAAGATTTTTTGCGCCGATCACACTTTTAACTTATTAAAGAAATATTATTACTTCTTAAGATTTTACGATAGTAACATTTTCGATTCACATGGATATACATATAAACAATTCACTTGTTTTATTAAAAAAATAAATAAAACTTATGTAAATTGATCATTTCTCACA
Source organism: Stenolophus ochropezus (assembly GCA_035578165.1). Lineage (NCBI taxonomy): Eukaryota > Metazoa > Arthropoda > Insecta > Coleoptera > Carabidae > Stenolophus > Stenolophus ochropezus. The sequence goes on along the minus strand of JAQOWZ010000002.1, from coordinate 45,139,878 downwards.
ATTAACGTAATATAATCGTACAACATGAGTATAATATGATGAAGCCAGTTGTTTTAAATAACGTTTTACATTTCCAATAAAATAAAATTAAAATTTTTGACAGAATGTAATGCTAAAATATTTAAGTTGGTATCCTTAGATTTTACCGGATTATATTGGCAAACAGAGAGTTTTTGGAAGATTTTGAGTTCTGTAATAATAGTCATAATGGGACGAAGGCGCGAAAAAAAAAAATAACCGTACAGTACACGTACGTACATAAAAGTAAGGGTACAGGGAACAGCGATCCTATACGGTCGATATACGACGCTGTTCATACGTATCCGTTTTAAGAGGCTAATCATTAGGATCTCGAGAACCATATAAGCGATACGAAGTCTATTAAATTGGGGCAAAGTTTCCGCATTAGTTGGCCATTTCAATGATATATTTGTTTTCCCGAAAAAATATATAGGTCACTAGATATGAGCAAAAAATTGATTTTGACAAATTTACTTTTTAACTTATAACTTTCTTGTTTCAATTCATACAAGTTTTCAGTTAACATAATCTGCAAACACTTTTTACGAGGAATTTATAGAAGTTCTCAAAATTTTTGAAGTTCGAAGTCTTTTATTTTATGTAAAAGGAAAGAAAAAAAAATTTAATAGTACTAAAGACAACTTTGACCCCCATATGAAAATTGAAAGTTAGTATGAATTTCTCGAAAAGTGTTTAAGCTACAAATATTTTGAGCATCGCTCCCCATTCTTTGTAAAAAAGTGTCTGTAGAATGTGCAAACGTGAAACTTGTTTCAATTGGAACAAGAAATTTAAATCAATAAGTAAATTTGCAATGTGCAAACGTGAAACTTGTTTCAATTGAAACAGGAAATTTATAAAACAACAAATAAATTTACCAAAATCAGTTTTTTGTTCATATCTAGAGACCTACGCATTTTTTCGGGAAAACAAATACGTCATTGAAACGGCTAACTAATACGACAACTTTACCCCTATTTAACCGACCTTTCTTACGATTCTCGAGATCTCAATGGTTAGTCTCTTAAAACAGACACCTGTATCTCCCATTACCGCTAAAAAAGCTGAAATCCAGACGTCCAATGAGAATTCTTCGCTAAAACTGTCAACGCTAAATACAAGTTATTTTACAATTAATTAATACCAAAGACCTACCATTACTTTGCATTTTAGTCATTATAAGCGACATTTTGTCATAAGCGCCGCGCGACGGTATTATAAATGACTTACACTGTATATATTTTAGTACGTAAACAAATAATACTAGAGTCATCAGGAAATTGCACTGGTTTATTGGCAGACATAAAATAAAAAAAATCAATTACATAAATAAGAAAAAAAATATGGGCCAAGTACGATTCCCTGCGCCACTCCATGTATAAATGACAAAATATCTGAATAACTTTGATTTACACATATACACTGTCTTCTGTTTAATAGGTATGACGTAATAGTTATTTGCGTACCAAGGGTGCAAAATGTTACATTGCCGCACGAGCGTAAAGATACGCTTCGAACTTCAATTGTGCTAGACAGGCAATGCTATTTTGCACTCGTGGTACACACATTATTTTTCCAATAACTACTGTCAATATTAAAATAAAAGGAATTAATGACATAAGTAATAGTTATTTGTGTACCAAGGGTGCAAAACGCAACATTGCCGCACGCGCATAAAGATTGAAACTCGAAGCGTAGCTGAGAGATTCAATTATGCTAGAGCGGCAATGCTGTTTTGCACTCGTGGTACACACATTATTTTTCCTACAACTGCTTTAAATGTTAAAATAAAAGAATTTAATGACATAAGTAAAATATTCTAGTTTCAAAATTTTATGACTTCAAACTAATTTATATATAAAGTTAATGGCGATTGTTAACGGTACAGCAGTTGCAGTTGTGTGTTATATTTACAAAATACCACTTTTAAGCAATCTAAAGTGTTTGCTAGTTGCTACCCTAGGTTGCAAAATACATTACCGCACGTGATTGCTAGGTAAACAACTTTGCCGCACGTGGTTGCTAGGAAAACTACATTACCGCACGTGGTTGCCATGGAAACATTAGTGTAGTTTAGAAATGACATGTTTTGCACATCGAAAACAATGAAGAAATGTCAAGTTTTTTTGACAGTTGTAGGAAAAATATTTTACCATATTTTATTTGCTAAAAATCATATCTTATTGAATGACAAACAATCGCCATATTTTAGGTTATAATTAACTTTAATTTTTTAATAATAAATATGTTGTAATTTTTTTTCATTATGATTATAATATTTCATAAAACTTACATTTTACTTTCAAAATTTTATAAGTACAAATGTAGATGGCTATCGTTAATAAAATATCAGTTGCAGTTATGCGTTTCTGTGCATTTAATTTAAAATAAATAATAAATAATAAATAGTAACAGTGGCGCCGACTTTTTATATTTCTGTCGGGTGCTCAAAACCTAAAAAACATATTCTATATTGTCTAAAAAATCAGAAATGCATTTAAATGTAAATGGAGCAGTAATACAAAAGGAAAAATGTATTTATTAATTTTTAGTTAAAAAATAAAATCCTGTATTAGCAATAAGTTTGTATACAGTTATACGAAAATAGCAGTTAGTATAAAAAAAAAATATGAAACGTCGAAATCTGTGTTCTTCTGACTAAATTGTTTGATTTAAAGATAAAATTAGAGTGAAAAGAACGCACTTTTGACGTTTGTTTTTTATATTTTCATGGCAACTGCTATTTCAGGTCAATACATATAGAGATTGTATTTTTAGTTTAACTATTAACTTCAGATTCAGATATAGTATTTTTATGTAGATTCCAAATACCTAAAAATGTATAGGGTGTTCCATTTAATTATACAATATCCTGCAACATAGTTGAAACAGCTTTAACTGTTAATCGATTTTTACAAAAATAAACCTGTGAACGGTTATAAACTTTATTATTATTAAGAAAATTAACAAGTTTAATGTTGGTGACCTTTTTACAAAAGTTGGCAAACATGAGTATTATCATAATATTTAAGACGATAACTTTCTACATTTTCTTTAACTCCTTTCTATTATAAAGAAAGTACCTCAGTATTATTCCTCTTTGTGGTCGTGCACCCATTATTTCTATATTATCTTTTAGTAAGATAGCTTCATTCTAAAAATAAAATGTAATATTCGCTATGTGTAAGAAGAGTTATAAATTCCAGTATAGCTTTAATAAAACTTTATAACACCTCGAAGTTTCTTCCAGCGTGTTATTTCGTGCCAAGATGAAGAAAAAACTGTAGTGTTTGAGAGAGCACAATTGTTGAGTTTGGCCGTATGCCACGCACTCTGAAGTTTCATCAAGATCAGCATCAGTTCAGCCGAAATAAATACTTTTCCCTTTCCTGCCCATGATTTCTCTGGCAATTTGTCAACGGCAACAGGTTCGTGAATAAGCAAATCTCTTACAAGCATCATATATACGTCAATAAATAAAAATGTATCGCTCGCTTATTACTTATTGTTAGATGTGTCCATCTGCTGAATCACAGATGTCGATGATGATGTATTTAGGATAAGTCCGGGAGAGATGACATACTTTTTTAAAGTATTATAACTTTATTAATCACTTTATTTTGTAATGTTAATAATATAGAAATGAAAAAAATACCTATTTCTTTCAATAATAATAAATTATTTATTTAAAAACATATGTAGCAACATAATAAAATACATCATATTTGTACTACTATTTTCTGAAGTACGATTTATTTTTCATAGGAAATAATATTGGAACTACTTTTATGTTGTTTATAATTAGTCGACATGTTTACAAGCAATTTAAACAATGATAAAGTAAAAACAAAGTAAAAAAAATGCTATGAAAGTTAAGAAAAACTAAGTTACATTCAAATACATGCCCTACTCAAAAACTTTCGCACCATAAAAATTACCATAACATTCATAAGAAACAATTTATCGACAAAATTTCAATTCAACGATCTACTTGTACTTATATGTTGTTATATATTACGATCTCAGCACCAACTAACAATTATTTTTAGTAAAAAAGAATGTTTATTAGATTAAATCAAGAATTTGTATTGGCGGGATACAAACTTGGGCTCTCCAAATCGCAGCAATTTATTCTAAGCACGAAATAGAAAATATTTGAAGATAACTCAGACATTTAATTTTTAAATTTTCATTGTCAATTGTTCAGTGTATATAATATTATGTAAACATACAAATATCATATTTTAAATTCACTCTCATCTTTAATTTGAAAGATGGCTTATTTTTTATCTTTAAAAAATTCAATAATAAATAAATTTTTCACACCACCGTAAATAAGTACTACCCACATTTCTTGCAGCTTAAATAACTGTAAATTGAGCTGCGTAAAAGGACTTTTGTCGAACTATCAACAGGAATTCTCTTTCGACACTTTACTTTATTTATTAATTGTTTGAAATGACAAACAAATTGTAATACAATATTTTTGTTTCCTGTTATTGTTATCAAATAGTTAAGTAAAACAGGATGCGCATGCGTCGATTTTCACCTATAAAGGCTGTATAAAAGTTTAATTTAACTAAAAATGAATTAAAAATAAAAATGTACATAAATAAAAAATAAATGTAAATGTAAATGTCTGCATGAATCCGCATTGTTGAATAAAAAACATGACTCTTTTATTATTTAATTTTTACTATTCATTTCATATTTCATTTCTTAAATTTTAAATGTGACCCACAATACATGAATGTGCTCATAGCTATATGGCAATACACCATTCGGGCATATAATATAAATTTTATTTTATGAATCATAATATCAATTTTATTAGGCTATTAAAACTAAAATTATATTTGTTACTATTAAGATTTTTCCAAATTATGTTCGACAATCTATTTTCGTAACTTGTGTATAATTTTGTAAACTTATTCTATTTTTAAATGTTTAAATTATTTCTCTGAAAATAAGAATCCAAAACATCCTTATTACCATGTCATAAAGATATTATTAACTAGATTCCAGGTTTATATTAAAGGAACGAAACGTTTATGACATTTTTGTCGCTGTTAAATTTAATTATGAAATAAAAGTTTACAGATGTTGTGGTGTGATGTCGTTTTCAGCAGATCCTGAAGTTGTGATATAACTGTAACACTTTTCTGAAATTGTTTTTAGGTCGTTACATTTTGTGATGAAACTGAAAAATGTTAAAATTATTAATATTTAAAATGTCTCCAATTCTATATATTGTATATTGTGTCGTTTTCAGGATCTTAATGTATTTTAATATAACTGTAACAGTTTTCTGAAAAATATTTCATGGTTTTACTTTTCGTACTCCAACAGAAAATGACGATTTTGAGTCCGGACATCACCAGTTGAGTTATAAAAAAATAACGACTATATTTATATACAGCCGAATTCACCTTACTCTATTGATTAATGAGCAAACTGATTTATGGATCATCATTTGATTTAATTTACCAATGTGATTGAACCAAGTCATCATGATCAACTGATTTATAGTTTTTTCTGAAATAAGTAAAAAATGTCGAAGAAATATGAGTCAAATGGCGGAATTTACGGTAATCTAGTAAGTAATAACTACAATGTAATGATATATCCCTAGGTAAATCGAGCTCTTGCTCACTTCACATCAAATATTTTCTATTTCCCCGTCACTTAATTCTAGTTCTAGTGATAAAATTAAAATCTGTGTGTCAATTGATATCAAGTAATTTGAAATTCCTTAATATCAAGGTAAGATAGAAAATAGTCAAGTAGGGAATTTATGAAAAATTTGTCAAGTCAAGTAATTCACAAAAACGTCAAGCTACTTGTCTTGATAAAATCCTATTCAGGAATATTGATCGTCTAGCGAAGAATTAAAAGACATTCTGAAATTTTATGCAAATATATAGATATATTTTCATTTTATAAATTGAAAACTTAATACTTAACACTAACATTTGAGTAATCATTACGATAACATACATCCATCCAAAAACACAAACAGACATCATCTACCAGTTGGACATCTACAGTGCGTTGCTAGGTAGAGTGCTATGTTGCAGCATCCACATTTGTAATCTTTGTGCACAAGTTTTGTATAAGGTTTTACTATCTACAAGAAACAATTCATATTCTAAGCAAAGTCGGACATGTGTCCAACTTTTACAATTATAAGTTGTAACTCGAAGTATGTTCACATCAAAGTAAGTCTTTGTGTCTCTTCCGTTTTGAATTTTGAAGTTATTACCCTTTAAAAGAAAGACAACATTAAGAAGATTTATATTCACAAACTGAGTAGAATAAGAAACAGATTTGTTATGAATGCAAATACAGTTACAAAGTTTTATTAAATGAGTATCTCTGTTTTTTACGCAAAAAGTTATTAATCTTGGACGTTTGTAAAGTTCCGGCTTTTATGAAGAACAATACATACCAGGATATTATACACAAGACATTTTAAGCTGATAACGCAGAATATATAGCGCATTAAAATAGAGTCTTTATGATCTCAGGAATTTGAGTTATTTCCAGAGCCGGATTTATGTTGCTGCGGGCTCTAGATAAAAGTTTTGTAAGGGGCTTTTTTCAACATGGAATAAAAATTGAAAATATTTATTTTATTATGTTTTTAATAAATTATTAATTTAACAAATACTTGAATAATTTTTAATACCAAGGGGCCGTTCAAATATTACGTAAGCAGATTTATTACAATTATTTACCCCCCCCCCATCCCCCTTGTCAGCAAAAGTAAGCAAAGCTCTTACTCCCCCCATGCTTACGTAAACATTTTTCAATTAATTTTTTTTTAATATTATAATTAAAATGTTATAATCATAATTTTAAAAATAAGAAAATAGAATTAGAATGGAGATTAGATTTTACTGATACAGTATTCAAGATCGATTTTTACACGATTCGGAACTTAGCCAATGTGAGGGTTGCCATTCGTGTTAAATAGTTAATAGCTACCGATGACGTAATCATCATCTAGACTCCCCTACCCCCCATGTCATCCAAAATAAGCAAAACAAAGACCCCCCCACCCCCCTATAGTGCTTACGTAATACTTGAACGGCCCCCAATCACCCTGATGAAGACTGATTTATAGTCGAAACATAGATGTATTAGTTGATTATATTAAATACAGCTACTCAATTATTTTTTTTTTAATTACTATCTATCCAGAGGAATAAAACAAATCAGTGTGGATAACTAGGATTCACAGGTGAGTTTTTGTCAGTAAAAAGGCGGCATAATAAATTTACAATTTATTTAATGTAAATTATAAAATCTTAATTAAGATAGATTTGCTATTTGGTGATTAATTAAAAATGAAATTTGTGAACAAGTATTGTCCGAAGTATTCATGGAACGAGGGCCATCTGTAGAATTATTGATAGACAACGGACGAACCTTTCATTCTTATCAGCTTAAACAATTAAGCGACAAATGGAGCATAAAGATGATATTTCGGTTCGCCAACCGACCCGGTAGAAATGGCATTGTAGAAAGAAATCATCGGACAATCAAGCGAATGGCGGCTCGAACCGGTGAGAGTATTCCAGAAATGGTATTCTGGTATAATTTTACACCAAAAGAATCATTAAATGAAGAAACAACTTCCAGTGCAGGAGTGTACACATACATGTGGAGATGTCCAGGGAAAGTAATCAAAAACAATCATGAAAGCAACGGCGACTCATTCAAGATTGGAGAAACAGTATTCGTAAAGCCTAAAGGGGCTAGATGCACTACAAGGTGGTGCACGGGCATTATAACGGGTAGGGATACCCCAGTCAGAGTTTGGCCGATGTCGTTGAAAATGTGCGTCAGTTTTTGATTGGCTGCGCCATTAATCTCTACAACTATCAGTTTAAAAAAACGCGCGAACACGATTTTGTGCAATTATTAATGACGACTAAATTAATTGCAAAAAGGTAAGTATATTATATAATTAATAGTATTTTTACGATCTTATAAAATATTCTTGTAATTTAGCAGTTGTATTATTAACTTCATGTTTGACTTTTGACATTTTGGTTAAAATTTCAATGCATTTTTGTTTTAGTGTTACATATATCAATATATAATGTTATTAATATACTACTGAAACTATTAAACAATTTTCCATGTCTTAATAAAAAATATTTTGCCTTTATGCGTATTATTACCAAAAACAATAAATTCGTCAGTAATGCATATTCAAATTTTTCCGCCAGAGAAAAATGGCGGCATATCGGCCAAACTCTGACTGGAGTATCTCTAGTAACGGGTAACGAAACACCATGTAGCCGACATCAGACAAGATGCGAAGTGATGATGATAATATCATTAGGGCGTGTAATAATGTAGCAACCAAAAGTTGTTTTCTCTGAATTATTGTTATTGTTTTGTTGTTCGGTGATAATAACTTTGACAGATGTCATAATATTGTATATTTGAGAAACATAAAATATTAAAGTACCTACTCTTTATTTGATAATATCTGTGTGATTATTTTATTGCAACCACATTTTTATATGATAATACTTTTAAAATATTATTGCTGATGCTCAGAACTATAGATGTTTTAGGCGTTGCTCGATCATAACCGGTCTTAGCATTTTTTTTAATGTTGTTAATTTTGAGAATAATTTTTCTACTGTGCAATTTGTTATCACGAAGGAAGATAATAAGATAATTATTCAAGATGACTTCCACGTTTGAAAAAAGGTCCTGCAATTTTTCTATTATTAAATTATTCAAGTGTTCTCGACAAAAGAAATGATTATTTTCTTCTATTAAAAATTAAGTCATTACGATGTAGTTTCATAAAGTTATAAGTAATTAAATTTTGCTGTTTTCCAGATTGACTTATTCTTATTTTCCATCAGTATTGTAAATTGCTGACAAAATTTTTATATTAATGGGGGTCTCATTTTGATGAGGGTTCTGATTATTGCAGTTAAAATTTACCTTTTAAATGCCCACATCACATTTTTAAAACAAAGGATTTTGGTATATACATATTACTTTTAAATAAGTAAATATAGCATTTGAAATGGAGAATAATTTATATCTTTTGTTCTAAATTTAGAATTCTAAATTCGTTTTGCATTTGACGTATGAATTTTAAATTAAAATTGAAATCCTTTTCTAACGAAGTAAACGAAGTTACATTTTCCATCTACTCCATTCTCCTACAATTATTAAAATACGAAACTGCAGTCTCATATATTTACTTACTCGCTAGTAGAAATTGATTTTCTAAAGCATAGTTTACAACGTAATACTTTTATAATGAGAAAAGCAATTAAAATAAAAATACGCAGCAAAAAAATTGCTAAGTTTTTGTGTGTATGTTTTTATTTAAACTTTTTAACAAGTTAAAGTTTCTTTGGAAAAGTTTTTTGTGCAATCTGTTTTACAAAGCGAAATCATCTTCAAAGTGTCTGTAATTGAGTAAGTTTAGCAGTTATCTAGTTAAAACTAATTCCACAAGTTCTTTATCCGGTCTATTCAGCATAAAGGCGCGTTTACAAGCTAAGCTGCGTTTCAGCATTTGAAGTAACTCTTGTGACGGGTCAAAGCCAACCAATTCGACAGGCTCCTTTGTTGTTGCTAGGGAATGCAATACCGGGATACCGGGATCCCGAAATACCGAGATCCCGCATGCTACATGCGGGATTGATCTAGCACGTAAATTTTGCGGGATCCCGCGCGGGATTGCGGGACTGTGGAGAGACAATGTTATACGTGTACACGCCGCGCAAGAACACCCTAGAAGTTTGAATAAGAAAGGAGATGAATTATTTTGAGTCAACTGGAACAAAAGGAACATGCCTTCAATTTGTTTATAATGCTTTAATGGCAATTCCTCCTACTAGTGTAGAAGCAGAGAGAGCCTTTTCTGCTGCGGATTACTTAGCCGACGACACCATTAACACTTTGACATTTTTGCGCAGCTATTTTCAAAATATTGTTTAATTCTCTTAATTTGTTTAATTTATCAATAGAAACTTAACTTGTTTTCCTTTAAGAGTTTAATAAATAATTAAAAGTTTCATAAATTAAGTTGTTTCTTTCACAAATGAGCGCCAGTGCGCTAGTCTTGTGGTTTTTCTGAAAAGTCTTACCTATAAACCGCGGGATCCCGCAAATACCTGGATCCCGCGGGATTGTGATTAGCCAATCCCGCAAATACCTGGATTGAAATCTGCATGCGGGATTGCATTCCCTAGTTGTTGCCAACTTCGGGACAATCGACAGGATGATTCAGGGCTGGTACACTGGGGGACAAACAGGAGAAAGATAAAATGGACGGTATTTGGTGAAAAGGAATACGTTTTCCAGAAATGTAATTATAACACTACATTTAGTACATAATTATAACAGGATTTCGTTACCCCAATAAATTACCGCTACAAAGTAAATAAATATTTGTTTGTTTGGAATTGTCAGTGGGACAGTCAATTAATATTTAAATTGATAATAATTTAATTGTTTCATATTGCGTTGTATATGGAATATATCTCACCAAATACCACATGACCTCTCTGATTTTCTCAGATAAACTTTTATTTTTAACCATTCTTTTCCTTGCTTTTCAGTAAAATCATTCAAGCAAACTGACATTCGGTTATACCTCTCCTCCTTCGGAATGGGAATTTACTATGCAGATTGATTTCGTGCAAAATAAAAGTTTATCGATAAAATCCAGGATTGAAAAAAAAACGATTAAAAAAAATAAGATTTTTTTATTTAATTTTGTTTTTATTTTAATCAGATTTTCATGATTTTTTTAAAAAGCTATTATATATCTGTATATTTCAATACAAGTTTCATAGAAAACATTTATTATAAAAAAATATATATGTATAGTAAAGAATAAGTAAAAACAATAAAAAGCTAAAGTAAAATTCATTTATAACGATACCACTTATAGCAACAAACTGGCTATAACGTCAAAATAAAGTTACGTTAACTTTATTTTACTTTCATCGGTTGTTCCCTTCGATGTCATTATAACCAGATTTTATTATAATCTAAAATTAGACAGAAAATTACATATTACTGCAAAAAATTTCTGCGTTATAAATTCAAAATAATTTATTAGTACAATCGTTATTCTGCAACTATGTTAAACAGATTTCGTAGTTCTTGGTATATAGTATTACATGGTAACACTACAACTCGCTTTTTCCACCAATTTACGTAAATCTGGAATGTAAAAATAACAATTTCAGAAAAAGTAATTTAAATTACTGATTTTTATAAAAAAAATCATTGTGATGCAACTCTGATGAAATCAATATATTATGTCAAATTACTTCTGATAATTGTAATGTAATATCTGCAGCAGTGGTACAAGATTCTTAGATGGACCGGGGATTTTTATTTTCTGACAAGTTTTCTGTTACTTAATTTACTTATTTGTTAAATAATTAGTGTCACTAAGATTTGAACCCCAGATTTCACACTCCACTCAGTTACTCAATTAGGGTCGGAGCACGATAATGAAGTATTTTAAATTAACATATACATTCTGCATATTTAGATGCATAAAACTAACGATACTGTAGTCCTGTGGATGCTGTTCGTTATAGTTACTTAATCCTTATGCCTCTCTACCCTTTCGAGTGTGAGGTGGGTGGGGTTGAGTTCTACTTTTTTGGTCTGCTCCAGATTTCTTTCCACCTTTTTCTGTCTTCTGTGTGTTTCGTATTATTTTTCTATTTTACTCCTTTCTTCTCTGCCGCTTTTTACTTCGTCTCGGCATGTTTTTCTTGGTCTTGTCTTCCTGTTGGTTGTTCTAGCATCGTACAGTTTCCTACTTATTCTATTTGTACCTCTTGTAATCTTTCTGAATTTCTTGTTTACTTATTACCATTGTTTTTATCTTTTCCTTGTTAATCTTCATATTTATTTTTTCTAGATTATTCGTTATAAATGAAGGTGTTATAAATTACTTTCATTGTATTTACAATATTCTACTACAGGCTGGTTTTTCAATATCCTGATAATTGACTGACAAGTCTCCTCAAATTTTGAATATTCTATATTTTATTAGTATTACCAAGAGGATAAACTAACAGTTAGTTTATTTTGCCAGTTGGATAAATTTACGAAGTTGGTCCGAATATGGCCAAATGTAAAATATACTGTAGAATTTGTCAAATTTTTGACAGTTTTTGATAATATTATCAAAATATAGAATCAGTATAATGTATTTTGTGGGAGTGACGACGAAAAAAATTTAATAGATTTTATTTATGTGGTACATAGGTGACTTTAAGTTGTAAGATATCAACCAGATCATTTAAATTTTTGGAGTACCTTGATTTTTTTTAAAAATTTAGATTTTGTAAAAATACATCAATATTTTTATTACAAAATGTAGAAAATAATATTCAGTTTTCTACTAGCAGGTAACTAAAATTTTGAGTAGCATATAATATTTCGTACATGTAATTTAAAATTATATACCAAAGTTTGAAAATTCGGCCCTAAGAGATGCACAGCATTTATTGTTACTAAATATAATTATTATTATAAGTTTCCATTATCATCTTTGGCATAATATTCCTATATTTATTTTAAAATGTGAGCCACAATACATAAGTGACTTTATAGTCTCGTGAGAAAATACCTTTAGGCGCATATAGATTTTAAAAATCCATTCAGATTTTATAGGTACTTTTTATTTTGTTGTTCAAAGGGTAAATAGATATAAACAAGTAACTTTTTAGTGTAAAAGGCGAGGTAAAAGACAACGAAATGAACATTTATTACCGGTATTTATAACTTCTTTTCCTTAAAGCAGGAAAAAGCATGAAACTAAATTACATACAACTCTATTTAACACGAACTGAGGCCCCTCCAAGTTAATGAAATTACATTTACAAAGACAGTTTTTCCTGAGAGCCAACTTGAGACGGAAGCTCAGTTTATGAGTACATTAAATTACGCTGCGAAATTTCATTAATTAAAGGTAATATTTCCTGCTTCTTATAACACTGGAAAATCATTTTCTGCCTTCTTACTTTTGTGTTATAAAATACTTAAACAAAGTGCTACGTTTTAACCTACTAAAGCTTTCAATAAACATCCTTCAAACTTCTGATTATATAAATTATTTGAAGTACACCTGAAGGGTATGTTGCCACATGATTGAAACACTCATTTATTGTGGGTACATTTTCTTATCCAGCGCATATTTTAAATAAATTATTGGTAGGAACAGTGTTTCGTGTGAGATAAGCGCTTGTACCAATCTGCATTCGCTTACGGAATTTGGTATGGAATGGACTGTTATAAATTTGGACAAAGTGTTTTTGGAATGGTAAAATTGTAATGATAGAAGAAAGAAGTTGTAAGATGGATATGTAATTTTTACTTTAATACTCGTTAACACTATTTACTACTACTTTAATAATATAAGATATAAGTATTATATAAAAAAGTTCATTATAATTAATGACATATGAATATTAATGAAAATGTAGAAAAATACATAATAATAATATAATATTATATAAGGCATTATGATTCATTATTCGCTAAGATGAAATTTGCGTCAAGAGCCGTAGGCGAGTGATGCAAAACATCTGAGTGAATAATGACCATAATTCCTTATATAATACTTTTTCTACTCCTGTAAATTCAGAAAAACGCATAAATATTTTTAACAATGACAACATAAAAATACACAATGACTATACCGTCAGCTGTCAGACGGATTATCCATATATAAAATAAACGATAATAATTGATATTTGGTTCTGTGATTGTCCGAGAAGAGTGAATTTTGAGTCATATTTCACTGTTCTAAAATATGGTTACTATAATTAATCAAAGAAATTGAAATAATATATTTATACAGGAGTAGAAAAACAATATTTTTGTAAGAAATGAACATAATAATGTGATTTAAATCTGATTCAAATCAAATGATTTAAATCAGTTAAACCCTAGTATGTGGAATATTTACATTAATTACAATTTAAAAAAATAAAAGCCTAGTAAAGTAGGAACCAGGGCATGTAACCGAAAAAAATACTGGTTAACGGTTAATCCATATTGAGAACATTATAAAAATAAAGGTTTTAGTTCGAAAACCGGTTTTTAAAAATTGGAAACCGGTTTAAACCGGTTAATAAATCGGTTAATAAAAAAAACAATAGAAAACTTAATTAAAAAAATAATAATATTAGGAACAAATGAAAAGCGATTATGTTTCATGCTGCATGCAAAATCAAACTAGAAATTCACAAAAATTCCGATAACACATTCAGAGAAATGTAAGTAATTTTTTCAATTTTAAACTTGATGCCTAAAGCTTACAAAGGGACTACCTATTTTTATGACTCTCCAATAAAATCGAAATTGTCATGACTCATATAGTCTTTTTCAAATACAAATATAACAGATATGAAAAATTCAATTTTTTTCGCACTAAATAGTATTATTAAAATGAAGGTTAATGTTCGCTAAAACCAGTTTTTTTTTTATGATGAACGGTTACCGGTATTTTCGGCCTTAGAAATATCGGTTAAAATTACGATAAAAGTTCACAAATTTTATACAAAATTCATAAAATCAATACATTATTTTATTTATTAATATAGTAAGTTATAATATATAATTTATTTCGTGTATATAAATATTCAATAAAAAACTTTAAAATAATAGAAAACTTTTTTTCCTTTATTATGGTGTACGGGGACTAGTTGATTTGAATGTACATCTGTTATAATAAAATAAAATAAAAGGGCCTTTCCACATTTTCAAACACACTGTAAATTTTTTTACTATATGGCAGAGCAAAAGAAATATGTAATTATAATTAAATTAATTAGAAACACATATTTCATTTATGTCTTCTTACCCATTGTTGGGTGTGCCAATTTCGTACGTCCTAGACATCGGTAACACTACAATTCTATTTACATATATTTATTTTTTATTTAAATTATATTTTATACTTGATAGTGTAAGCTAATACCCTACTATTAATTTAATATAATAATTTTAATATAACGTTGAATAACTGTTAGCTATTTCGTAATCCCCCTACCTTCATTCATTTATTAAAATGATAATTAACGACAGAAATCTTCAGTGTCTTTTCAGCAGTCATCAGGTGAGCACAATTTATAATTTTATTTTTTAATTTGAATTTTAATAATAACTAGTGTGCAGTACAAATATTTTTTTTTATAATTATTAAAAACAAATTTTGTTATAAATAAACTAATTCATATTTTTTATTGTTTCAGGTTCCAGCTACTTTCAAGATATAAGATATAGATAATATAGACGTAAGGGGGGAAGCAGGTACTTCTCAGTTTTTTTTCTAACCACTGAAATAGTAAGTCCAATTTTGATATTTAAGAATAATATCCTCCCTGAATATTTTACGACTTCATTAAATTTAATTCCCATAAGTTCATTTTTAATTTAAATTATTTCCGTGATACATTGTTGACATTGTTTAATCTTAACTTTAACTGATACCGTATCATGCAAATATATTGCATTAAATTTATTCCTAAACAAATTAATAACATGTGAAGTGTGATGTTAGGTGTGATGTTTAAGTATAAGGTATGATGGTTAGATATAAGGTGTGCTGCTTAAATATAAGGTATGTTGAATGCAAGGTATGATGGTTAAATTTAAAGTGTGATGCTTAGATATAAGGTGTGATGATTAGATATAAACTGTGCTTCTTAGATATAAAGTGTGATGCTTAGATGTAGGGAACGGTATGATGATTAAATATAAGGTGTGATAAATACATATAAGGTGTGATGATTAAATATAAGGTGTAATGATTAATATAAGGTGTGCTAATTAAATTTAAGGTGAGTTGATTAAATTTAAGGTGTGCTGATTAAATTTAAGGAATGATAATTAAATATAAGGTATGATGATTAATATAAGGTGTGATAATTAAATATAAGGTGTGATGATTAAATATAAGGTATGATTATTAAATATAAGGTGTGATGATTAAATTTAAGGTGTGATGATTAAATTTAAGGTGTGATGATTAAATTTAAGGTGTGATGATTAAATTTAAGGTGTGATGATTAAATTTAAGGTGTGATGTTTAAATTTAAGGTATGATGATTGAATTTAAGGTGTGATGATTAAATTTAAGGTGTGATGATTAAATTTAAGGTGTGATGATTAAATTTAAGGTGTGATGATTAAATTTTAGGTATTATGAATAAATTTTAGGTGCGATGATTAAATTTAAGGTGTGATGATTAAATTTAAGGTGTGATGATTAAATATAAGGTGTGATGATTAAATATAAGGTATGATGAATGTAAGGAATGATGATTAAATGTAAGGTGTGATGGTTAGATATGAAGTGTGATAAGGTGTAATGATTAAATTTAAGGTGTGATGATTAAATTTAAGGTGTGATGATTAAATTTAAGATGTGATGATTATATATATATGGTGTGATGATTAAATATATGGTGTGATGATTAAATATAAGGTGTGATGATTGAATATATGGTGTGATGATTGAATATATTGTGTGATGATTAAATATAAGGTGTGATGATTAAATACAATGTATGAAAATGTATATATAGGGTGATGGTTAGATCTGAGATGTGATATGTAGATATAAGGTATGATGTATGAATGGAAGCAAATCCTTACTGCAAAACTACCCGGGAAGTTTTCAGTAAAGACGAGCTTTTAGGTACAACTTATTTTAGGTTTATAATGTGCCTTGTTTTATTACTTGTTTTGCTTTTGTTTATTTATGAGTACATTATTTAATTCACTATAAATGTAAATATTACCTACACAACTTTTTCTATGCCATTTTTATGCAAATATTGCTAGATTTAATTTTTTAATTTACTCCTATACTAATTTCAACCATTAATTTTTCCCTAAAAAAATTTTTTTTGATTCTAAAGTCCTCCAATTATAATATTTGAATTTTGAATGTGCAATACCCCGTAGTATATTATAAGTCGAGGCACTCCTTTCTCTGCTTACAGCATTCTGGTCGTTGGTATGGGTTGCACGGAAGGGTTGTGATACCGCCCTCGTATTAGCGTGTCTATAAGTTAGAGTTACGGATGTGCTTGGTGCATCTTGCTACCCTTTTACCATTTTGGGCGTTAGTACTGGAGGGCCGGAAGGGTGTCTGACCGCTAGCGTGTTGAAATGTCTAATTGTGGAGTGAGTTTGTACATAGACTATAATAATAAATATTATATTTTTATTTTCTACTTCTTTCTTGGTTTTCATGCCAATGCCCCTGACCCTTTTCGCTGGAAGTACACTGCATTAGTTTAAGTCGCGCCGAATAACTTTTAAGTCGCGGTTAGATTTAAGTCGCAATAATTTTAAGTCTTCCAACTTTCCTTAAACCCAAAACCATCCCTTCCCCCCTTGCCGTCGTGGAGAGACCTTGTCGTGGTGGCAGGGCTTAACCATCCTCTAAACATCAAATGTAAAATAATAGAGGATGGGACCAACATCTCCACTTTAATATTATATTGATATAATTTACAGATGAAGCAATTTTATAAATTTCTTTCTTCAGATATTTTTAGGAAATAATAGATGGAAATGAAGCAGAACCTATTTCAAATGGTATCATTTCTTATGAAAGCAGCAATTTTTATTGGTGAGTGCAAAATATTTTTTTATAAATAATAGTGCAGCAAATATTGTAAAATATGTTCATATATTTTAATAATTGTAAAAATAACTAATAGTTTTTTTTATTAATGAGTAGTTTAGAAAAATATAAAATATTTTTTATTTTGCTAGGACTAAAGAAATTATAATATAATTTTCAATTCTTAATTCTTATGTGTTATTTAAAAATGTATTGTAGTAACGAAGATATTGAAATATATCCTATCCAAAAGTTATATTTGAAACATTATATTTTTATAGACTGACAGTTTCAGGTATGTCTCTATAATGACAGAAATGCAGAAAGAAGAAATATTTAAACCGTGAAAGAACTATGGTTGAAAACATTTCTAGAAAACTGGATGGATCAGAACCTCGAAAATCGTAAGTGCTTTTTCTTAAATTTATAATTTATATTTCCACTAATTGCCTAATCATTAATTGTTATTTATCCTTATTTGACATGAGAAATTGTTTTTCACAACGATTTTACTTTGTAATCATGGTAACTTTAACATGTTTTATGACGAATTTTTCAGAATAAATTAAATCAAAGAGTTATCATTTTCTTCGATCAGAGAATTTTTTTTTAATGAAAATATTTTTAAAATAAATTACATTATATATTATTATAATTTTTTTTCAATACAGGTCGAAAACATTGTTAAATATTTATATGTTTCATAATAATTCCAATGTAATTTTTATTATTTTTTTTCCAAATACCACAGTACAGAAACTATTTAAATACAGGGTGACCCATAGTATGTGATAGGCACGTAGTTCTTCGATTTTATTCCCCGGAAATGTGTATTAACCAGGGCATGTAACCGTAAAAAACACTCGTTAACGGTTAACCCGTATAGAAAACGTAATAATAATATCGATTTTAGTTCGAAAACCGGTTTTTATAAATTGGAAACCGGTTTAAACCGGTTAATATATCGGTAAAAAAATTAATTAAAAAAAACATAAAAATATAATAAAAATATAATAAAAAATAATTTAAAAAAATAATACCATCTGAAAAAATATAACGAATAAAACAATGCAATTTATTTAACGAATATTCATAAAAATTCCCGTAATACCATCAGAAAAACCCAGGTCACTTATCAATTGTAAACTTGCCTAATGGTGACAAAGGGACTACCTACTTTTATGACACTCCAATAAATTATAAATTGTAAAAACTGTCATGACTTATATTCAAATACAAATAGGTAAATAACACTGATATAAAAAAATTAAAATGTTCGCGTTAAATGATAGTAAAATAAAGGTTTTTAACCGGTTTATTTTTTTGTTGGTTAACGGTTACCGGTATTTTCGGTCTTAAAATTATCGGTTAAAATTACGGTTAAAGTTCGCAATTTTCGTTCAAAATATCGGTTACCGGTTTATATTAACCGGTTGCATGCCTGGTAGGAACTAAGGTTTTTTTAAACGAATAATATATTATGTTGAATTTTCTTCATGCGGAAACAATACTAAACTCAAACAACAAGTCATATTAGTTCACTTTTATAGCAAATGTTTTGAAAAATTTAAAGAAGCAAAATTTAACAAATTTGCTTTAAATGGGTTCAATTAAATGGCTTTATTTATTATAAAGGTGTAACAGAAATAAATACTTTAATTTTAACCAGTGATATAATACTCGAGCAACAATATTTATTAGTAACTTTTGTTGTAAACCTTCTAGATATTGATTTAAAATATAAAAATGCATAGTAGAATATTATACTCCAAGGTTAAGAAGAATATCTTTATTGACCTGGACCAAATTGTGTCCTGAGGTGCGAAGACGCTGATCAATAATGGTCTTCTCAACCGTGGTATATGTACTATTTTTTACTAGTAGCATTTCAATCTCCCCACCCTATTAAAAAAATTATATTGACAAAAACAAACATTTTGACATGATCTTTAACTTGTTTCTTAATATTCACAAAAATAAAGTAGGCCGTCTTTGTTTTTATATTTGACGTTTCAGTTTGTCAACCTTACTTTTGATTTTTAATTTGGTTTTATTTGATTTACTTATTTAATTTAGACGGCATATTTGATTAATAATAATTTATTATTGACCTAGGTGACCATGGTTATCAGGTAGCTGATTTCTCATGTCAAATAACGATTAATAATAGTGGGCGTCTACGCTAGTAGTGAAAAACAATTATATGTTTCACATAATTATAAAGTGACATTTTTCAAAATAAAAATGCTAAGAAAAAATGAAATTTCGAAAACAAGTTATTAATAAATATTGTTGCCCTCGGCGAGTTCTACAACTGATTAAATTTAATATATGTACCAACTTACATCTGTTTCATTTGTATATTCCAAACTTCTAACAATATTCCAGATTAGTTTTTACAATCGAGAAATATAATTCCTTTAGAGTTGAGATATTATAAAACATTACATATTTCTAAAAATGAAAAGTAATTTTTTATAGGGTGATTATTAAATTTATTTAAATTATATTTAAAGTTTACAAACACACATTGCGGAGAATTTATTTAAAATAAAAAGTAGCACATATTTTGTATTTTTATGCAATATGCCGTGACTTTATTTATAAATTATTGATCCGATGTTAAAGTGTAAAGAAACAAAATAAATTTTATCAAAGAAAATAAAGGAGCCTCTCTGCATTGTTCTTATTTTACTTTTACGTTTCATGATAAAAGCATATCACTCGTAGCAGCGAAATACGTTTGCAAATACATCCGCAGTGCGAGAAACAGGCGTATTTGTGGCTTCAGCAGAGGTGAACGCTCGCTCTAATTTAAATAAATCGCCTCTAGGACTTCGTTACAAAGAGTTCTCAAAATATTTACTTTGCAACTGAATTACAGCTTCAGAGTTAGGTCAGTTCATTAACCACCACTTCCATAAAAAGAGAACAATCATATTTATTAAGAACTATATTAATACTTACTTGACTTTGATGAAACATTATTTATTTTTAAATTAACAATTTTTTTGTACTTTTCAAATATAAGTTCTGAACTAAGTACAAAAATCACCGAGAATTGAATTTAAAAGTATTTAATACAAAACTTAACCCAAATGAACGTACCGTCCTTTTAAAAGGACAATGGCCATTTTAATTTTTATCTACAAATAAGGCATTGACCAACAATGGTTGATATATTTATTATCAACAGATAGCTTCATAGTATAAGTCCAATTTAATTTTGTATCGTAAAATAAGAAACAGAAAATTTTATGATTAATTAAATGTACAAAATTTTTGGGAAAATTATTTATTATTGACGAAATAAGAATTATTTTTTTTCATTTTTTATTAGGAAAAAAATTATCTCAATATCAAATTATGTTTCTTTAATTAGTTTTTTAAAAAATTATCAAAATTGTTTATATACATTAGTTTTAGTTCGTCAAATACAAGTGTCCCTTTAAAAGGATAGTAGGATTATACACTACCAAATATTATACATTTTTATTTATTTATTCCAGTTATAAGAACAGGTCAGTTGCAAAAGAGGCTATTAATAAAGATTTATGAAATCTTATGGAAAACAATGTTTAAAAAAGCTATCAAGAGGGGAATTTTATTATGAAAAGAGACAGAAAAGAATATTGTTGTTTGTAAACGGCACGACAATAGTACACAATTTTCGGTAGGTCGGTAAATATTCGCAAAAACAGAAAAAAAATGGGAATGTCAAAACAAGTGCTGGCAATTTGTTTAAAGTATAACGTTGCACTAATTATAAAAATTGTCTTGTTCATATATTTTTTTATATTCATATTTTTGTTGCTGATATTTTTATTTTTTATATTTCAGTATCTATATAAAATTATTTCAATAAATGTATTATGATTTAATATATTTAACCGATTTTTTATAATAGTCTTATATTGTCCTATTGTTCTTTTAAAATGACACGCCTTATCTCAAAAACTACAAATTATTAAAAAAATATATATATCTCACAAAACATGTTCATTATATAAATAGAAAGCAATTAATAAAAAAATTAATTCAATATGCCTTACAAAAAAGATCAGGACTATCTGAGTTAAAAATTTAAAATTAGAAATTAGTATTTTCCACTAGAATGGAATCTAGATAGTTTTTTAATGAAGTAATTTAATTAAAAAGAATAGTTAGTGTATTGAATGTCATTAAAACTGGACCACATGTCTGGCAAGTTACAAAGTTCATAGGTCTCGAAAGTATGCCCGAAATTTAGAGAATGCTGAAAACTTTCGTAGCAGTTAATATTGCAAGAGTATTGGCAATTTGGGGTTCAATTTCTATAGACGACAACTTTGCTCCCGGGTCCGAAAACGGGGTAGACGACAAAATAAGCAATATAAGAAATATGTAGCTATATGTGAAAATTAAATATAATTTAAATTTTGGTTTTTCTTGAAAAATTTAAATTTGTACAATAGTTCAACGTTAAGAATATTATTTTAGAAACATTTTTTTAATAACATTTTTCTCTAAAATGTAACAAAAATAAGATATTAGAAAAATACGAACGACACTTTTGTTGTAGGTAGAACGAAACGTTTCCCGATCACTGAAAAATGCACTGCGCAATGCAAAATTGGCTTTTTCTACATTTAATTTTTTTTAAGTATATATTTAACAAAGCCATATAAATATATATATATATATATATATATATATATATATATATATATATATATATATACAGACATATTTTCCTGCCAAAATAATGAAAATATTCCAAGTAACTTCCGAGATATAACAAGATAAAGTTAAAAAATGTAAATACCAAGAAAATGTGTATTTTTTTTTTTTGGAAAAATTTGAATTTTTGAATGTTTGCAATAAGATGGAATATCGCACCCAACACCATTAGATCCGTCAGAAAATTTCCTATAAGTCCGGGGTTGCTCTCAAAATAAGCGAGCTACGAAGGCTTGGATCTCCAACTATAAAGAAACGATTCCAATACCGCACTTTTGAAGGAATTAAAAGTATATTTTCTCTTGCATCTATATAAATAAATATTAATATTTATTATAAAGTAAAAAGACAAATTATTATACAGTGTGTGCAACGAGACGGACTTTAACAAGGGATTTCATAAAAGTACTGATACTCTCTCTTCTGATAGATTTAGAGCAAAACTTCAAGAGTATAAAGTTGTTTAAAATTTAATTTTACATCAGACAAGATTATAACTCATGGGATAATACGTTTGCATTACGAGATATATTAAATATAAAATGTAATACTTGACAGCCATGGAAATAAATGAAAATAAATGAGATAGTTTAGTGAAGTATCACTGATTATAATTCTTATTGTCTGTATTTTAATATTATTTAAGTTAAATTTGGATTTTTTTTTCTTAAATAATAAACCAATATTACAAAAAATATAAAATTATCTATACTGACGTATCATAAATAGTCACTACTGACACAGATTTTTTTTTTATTTCCACGACTGTCTGATTTCTAACGAAAACATAACATTTTATATTTAATAAATCTAGTAACGGAGGCATACTGTTGTATCAGTTGTGATCTTATTTGATTTAGAATTTAATTTTGAACAACTTTTTAGTGTTTCAGTTTTGCTCTAAATCTAAATTTAAATTTTGAAATCCCATGTTAAAGTCCTACGTTCCAGGTTTCGTTTTACACATTGTATATTATAGCCATATTTATTTGGGAGTTTTTAATTAACTGGTAGGTTAATTCTATATACTTGGCACGTTTGAAGTAACCCAGAACTGATCTTGAACTGATCCAGCTCACCCAGCTATTTTGCTGGCTTGGTGAGTTGAACCTATTTTCTGTCTTTGTTTACAATGCTTTCTCTTTCTATTTCTATCAGAAGTTATGTCTTTTATAAGTTAAAATGAAAAACTTAAAGTAAGTAGTTAAAATTTTCCCCAACTGTAAAATTTGATTGTTTATTTGGTATCAACCCGGGTACGTTTAGGATCAGTTGAGGGTTGGATTTAAATTTCCCAAATAAATACGGCCTTTGTATATTTGAATTACGCCTACGTTGCCCTGGCGATCTGCCACTTGGCAGCAATTAACAGAAAATTCCAGATCTAGAAAAATATATTGCTAATAGATCTATATTTCTCGAAGAAAAGTAACCAAATTTAAAGTTCTCAAAGGAAAATATTGCAAGTACTTTTTAAATTATGTTAGCACTGTTAGCAGTATATTCATCAAGTTGGCAGGTGGAAAAAAACTATTACTAAAACATTTTGCACAAAAATATATCAGATAAATAAATAAATTTTCCATGAACGGGAACAGGATATAAAATTGTACTAGAAATAAAGTATTATTCCCTAAGGAAAAAATATATGTAATAAAAACTTCTGTGTAAGTTTTCTATAAATATTTAATATAAATAGATAATTTAAATTTTTATTTAAAGTTATTATTTTGTAACTAATATTTTTACATGTTTCTTTTCACCAAAAACCATTTTTGACAGCTGTCTTGATGACAATTTATATTTTGCTGTTATTATTTTGTAGTTCTCATTGTTATCATGACATTTTAAAATTTACTAAATTTAAAATTATGGACATAATAATAAAAATTAGACAATTTTCTTGACTGGTCGATGATAAGGATATGGCAATAAATTTCTGGGTAACAATCAATTTATTGCCCTCGTTAATTTGCAATCCTGTAATTATATTTTGGAAAACTCATGCATTTCTCTACCTTAATGTTTAAGTCAAAATAAAGTATATAATTACTTGAAATATACCACTTTATTCCAATAATTAATAGCTATTGTAATATGGTGCAAGCGAAGTCACCGGCGCATTGTTTCTTCGTTTAAAATTTTTGTTTTCTTACAAATATTGTATTATTATGGCCGGTTGCACCAACGTTCCATAAAGAGATACATAGTTATGAATTGCATAAACTTAGAGAATCCTTAAATTTTCATTCTGTTGCATGAATCATATTTATGTGTTCCTTAGCTAACGAATACATAATCCGAAATCAACTGATCTAAAACGACAGATCTAAAAATATGTAATGAAAAAAAAATTTTTGGATATATTTTGTCAATTCTGTAATGTTTATATATACGAATAAAGACATTTTAAAGTTCTTCTGATACATTACATACATATATTTTTAATAAAATGAAAGATATGAGTTAGGTTGGTAAAACTGTGTGTCAGTTTTAAATGGATAAAGCTAGTAACCTCCTACTTCCATTTCTTCTATTGTATTAGGAAATTTTATAAATTGTGGTTTCAATGCGGCAATTGCCGTTGAGACGCGAACTAAAATTCTAGATACTGTTGATTTATGCATAACCCCAAAATCGGCTAAACTTAATAGATGTCCTCCTGTAGCATATACTCTTAACGTAGTTAATAATTGGTTCATTGGTGACACAGAGTTATTTCTAAAAAATAATTTTTAAATATATATTATACTGCAATATAAATACGTAATATGTATTAATTGTCATATGGATATTCCAATCTATGTTCAATTAATCCTAAAAAAGATAAAACGGTTTTTTTTGTTAACCTAAAACGTTCGAAAAATTCTTTCTCGGTTAAATTTCTGAAGTTATCGGCTCTTTCGTATATTTGACGTACATCACCATTGTTGAAAATATTTATTTCATTTATGTCGTCTATGTCGTCGAGATCGTCCACAATATCATATATATTATTCATATTTGTTATCTTTTGGTCAACACACAAGTCATATGTTATATTAAAAACCAATACATAAATTTAAACCGTCAAAATTGGTCGTTTAATTTTAAGTAACCGTTAGGGATATTTAAGGAATACATAAACATTATTTCGGCTTGTGCAACGGTTAAGGAATACATATCATATTTATGGAATACTTAGTAGTTATGTATTCGTGGTGCAACCGGCCATTGTGTTTTATTTTTATTTTTTTAATTTCTTATTTTTTTAAATTTTGAATATAGGTAAGTTAAATATATAAAAATATTACTTATTTTTTTAGAAAGGGAGAGATAGAGGAAGTCAAAAAATTTAAAGGTCTACACAAATCTTTAAGGTCATAGAACTGAATAGGGTAACATGAAAGGTACCGACATGGAGTGTCGCTTCTGTATGTAACTATTCTGTTATTATTCTGTAACGTTTATTTATTTAGGTGAAGTGTAAAAATAATTTAAACACTAATATTTATATAACCAAGTTTAATAAACGAAATATGAATATTAATAGATATTAAAAATAACAAGCACTATGAATGAACAAATATATACATTAAGATTTTTATTTAAACATTTAACACTATGCACTATTTATTTACACGATATTTATTTCCAACAACTATTTATGTTCACTTCGTGTATTAATACCAGACTGTCTTCGCGGACTTTTCTGCTCAGGGTTAAATAGTAGAGCAATTAAGTTCTAAAATATGCTCGTATATTCGAGCGTTAGCACAATAGAAGGGTAGCGAACTACTCTTGACAAGTCTATTAATGGCCGTCGCCCACGACGTGACCTTGGGATTGTTACAATACGTATAGAACGGAATTTAAACCTGTATTCTGTCTACTTTTGTAGTTGCAATACACTAGTTTTTCTTTAGAATTTAATAGGCTTCCTTCATAATTGCTTTTCATTCTTGCCTATATTTTCTTTACAGTTATTTATTTTTAATTTTATTGTATTGTTTATTACTTTGTCTTTTGTTGTAAAATAAATAGCTTATAGTTTTCAAACGTATTTATTTTTGACAAGTATATTTGTTATTATTTATTAGAACATTAATTTGTTTTACAATGTATGTATGATATTATATTATTTATTAATATGTAGTAGTCGCTCGTGCTTTGGTGATGACAGACGACACTCCCCCTCACGAGCGGTACGGATGAAGATTTAGTTTTTCTCTGAAAATGAAGAGTTTTTGTTTAGGCAATGCTTTTGTAAATATATCTGCTTCCATATCGCTGCTTTCACGATATAATATTTCTACATCTTCATTTTGTATAGCTTCTCTTATAAAGTGTTCCTTGATTTTTATATGTTTTGATTTTGAACTTACAATCGGGTTTGTAGCTAAAGATTTTGCTGCTTGATTGTCGTTGTATATAATTATTTTTGTTTGTTGAATACCTAAGTCATTTGCTAATTGCTTTAGGTGTATAGCTTCCTTTGCAGCTTCAGTAAGGGCCATATATTCGGCTTCAGCTGTAGACAAAGCCACTGTTCGTTGTTTTTTCGATTGCCAACTTATAGGTCCTCCAGCATAAATAAAACAATATCCGGTGTAGGATCTTCGATCTATGGTACAGCTGGCCCAATCAGCATCAGCTAATCCAATCATCGGTTTACCTGTTTTATTGTAAATAAGAGAAAAATCTTGGGTTCCTTTTAAATATTTTAAAACTTGTTTAGCAGCTTGCCAATGTTCATGACCAAAACAGTTGTTGAATTGGCTCAAATAGCTTACCGCATAAGCTATATCTGGTCTAGTTGCTACTGATAAGAACATAAGTGATCCAATTAAATTTTGATAAGGTAAATTTTTATTTTCATCAATTTTTACCTTTTCTAATTTTAATCCTGGCTCCATAGGCGTGCTTGAAATTTTACTGTCCTTCATATTGTATTTTTCTAAAATGTCTTCTATATATTTTCTTTGATTTATTCTGTATTCGTTTTTGCTTTTTGTGAATTCAATTCCGAGACAATATTTTAAGTTTCCCAAATCTCGCATTTTAAAAGTGTTCATGAGTTTTTCTTTGATGACATTTATTGCTTTATCATTTGATGATGCAATTAATATGTCGTCCACATAAACAGCAATTATTATTTTCTCTCCCCCTTTTTCAATCTTGTAAATGCAAGGATCTGCAATTGAAGATTGAAAACCTAGATTTTTTAAAGTAGTGTCTAGTTTTTTAAACCATTGACGTCCAGACTGTTTCAAGCCATACAGAGCCTTCTGTAGTAAACATACCTTTTTATCTTTCTCGTTTCTGATATCTTGTAACATTTTTATTGCTTTTTCGTATAAGCTTTTATCTTCATTTGTACTTTCTTCGATAACTATTTCATATATAAATTTTTCCAAATAATCTGGTATTTTCATATAAATTTCTTCTTCTATTTCACCGTTTAAGTATGCTGTAGATACATCTAATTGAACAATATTTAAATTTTCTTCTGCAGCCAGTCCTAAAAGAAAACGAATAGAATTTAGTTTGACTACTGGTGCGAAAGTTTCATGATAGTCTATATTGAACTGTTGTGAAAATCCTCGAGCTACAAGTCTAGCCTTTTTTCTTTCGATTGATCCGTCAGAATTTAATTTATTTTTTAGGACTAGTTTACTGTCAATTGGTTTTTTGTTCTCTTTTTTCTTTATGATTCTCCAGGTGTCATTTTTAATATGAGCTTTAATTTCTTCTTTTATTGCTTCATTCCATTCTCCGTTTTGATTTTCATTGCAATAATTACACATTTCAAAATCTTGAGTCCAAGACGGTGGTTTTGTACTTCTACGGGGTCTTGTATTTATATTATTTTCTTCAATTTCTTGAATTTCAATAGGTTCTTGTTCTTGTATATTTTGAGTAGTATTTTCTGGTCGAGGAATGCTGACAGTATCGGTATCATCTTCTATTTCTAATAATGTTTTATGTTCTTCTGGTACCTGTGCATAATTATTATTAGTGTTATTTATAAATTTAACATCTCGACTAATAATTATATTTCTTAGATTAGGTATCCATATTCTGAATGCTTTTGATGTCAGAGAATATCCCATGAATATCCCTTCAGTAGTTCGCGGTGCAAATTTTCCTTTATTTTGGTTTTTATTTAGAACAAATGCCTTTGTTCCAAAAATTTGTAAGTGTCGAACAGAAGGAATACGACCAGTCCATCTTTGAAATGGTGTTTCACCATTAATAGATCGTGAAGGTGATCTGTTTATAAGATAATTTGCTGTATTGACAGCTTCGGCCCAAAACATTTGCGGTAGATTTGCGTCTAGTAAAAGGCATCTCGTTTTATCTAAAATAGTAAGATTCTTTCTTTCTGCTAACCCATTTTGTTGTGGAGTTCGAGGTGCTGAAAGTCGTCTTTGAATTCCGCAATTTTTTAAATATTTGTCAAATTCATTGTTGCAATATTCGGCTCTTTCATTGTCACTTTGCAAATATTTTATTTTCTTACCTGTTTGGTTTTCTACTTTGGCTTTATATGTTTTAAATATGTCTAAGACTTCATTTTTGTGTTTTAAAAAATATATTTCTGTAAACCTAGAATATTCATCTATAAATGTGACGAAATACCTGGATCCTCCTGGTGTTTGCACACGGAATGGTCCACAAACATCAGAGTGAATTGTATGTAGTAATTCGGTATTTTTCTGCGTTTCTCTAGTGGGGAAAGGCAGTCTTGACAATTTTCCCTTTATACAAATTTCGCAGTCGTCTAATTTTGTTTGTGGATTAAATTCAAGTCCATTTAAAAGCTTTCCTTTAAGAGCTAGTTTCATATCTGCTTCATTTAGATGTCCAAGTTTTTTGTGCCAATTTAAAATTTTGTTGTTTTCGGCTGAAAAATTTGACATCTGATTAGTTCTTGCTGTATGATTCGAGTAATATAAACCATTTTCAGCTTTATATGCTTTAAAAATAACATTTCCTTTAAAATCAATAATTTCTGCATTATATTTTTTAAATAGTACCTTGTATCATTTTTCTGTTATTTTACTTACTGACATCAAATTTGTATTTAATGTAGGCACGTATAATACGTCCGTTAGCTTTATTTTAGAAAATTTATTTTCTATATTTACATTACCATTTCCTTTTATTTCTGCTGTCGCATCACTTGAAGCAAGTTTTAAAGAACCTGTATTTTCATTTATTTCCTGAAAATTATATTTATTTGCACACATATGTGATGTGCAGCCGCTATCAATGCACCAGGACAATTGATTTGTATTTAAAAAATTTAATGATGACAGACTTTCTTCAATTTTAAATGTTGATTGATTTGTCTTATTATCCGTATTTTTTGCATAACAATTTTCGGTTAGATGACCAAATCGATTACATTTCTTACATTTCAATCTGGAATCAAATTTATTTTTATTATTATATCTGTAATTGTTTTGCTGTTTTTTATTTTTGCTATAATTTCCTATGAAGGCATTTTCCTTTGTATTATTATTTTTATTCCTTGCTTCACTCTCTTCAATAATTTTAATTTTCAAATTTTCGGGTGTCGGTAAATCATCTCGGGATTCTATTGCTACACGAAAATTTTCAAAAGAAGGAGATAATGAGTATAACATCATAATACTCAGAAGATCGGAATTAATTGTAATGTCCATTTCTGCCAGCTTATCTACAATATCAGTAAAGTTATTTAAGTGATTACGAATATCATCATTGTCAGTCATTTTTTGTAATATTAGTTGTTTTAGAAGTGTTGCTTTGCGAGCGGGACCTTTACTTTGATAATTTTGTAACAGGGTATCCCATACATTTTTGGAAGTTTTACAATTTTTTATTTGTTTCAATTCAGAAGGAGATATAATTAATATTAATTCAGACTTAGCGTTTAAATCCTCCTGTTCCCATTTATTTACTTCTTCAATTTTATCAGCAGGGGGTTTCTTAATTTTGCCTGATATATAATTCCATAAGCCTATTCTTGTTAATAGTGCTTGAGCTTGTAGTTTCCATGTATCAAAGTTATCCCTTTTTAAAGGCTCGATACGATAATTACTCATAATGGTGAGTAATTATAAAAAGTATTTTAATCTTTTTACCTTGTGGTGGTTTTATATTATTTAATTCAGAGTTGTTCTGGGACTGGGCCCATAACCTGTTGTAAAATAAATAGCTTATAGTTTTCAAACGTATTTATTTTTGACAAGTATATTTGTTATTATTTATTAGAACATTAATTTGTTTTACAATGTATGTATGATATTATATTATTTATTAATATGTAGTAGTCGCTCGTGCTTTGGTGATGACAGACGACATCTTTCCATTTTTAGAAAGTATATTTATTATTAATATTTATCATCAATGGCACACCATTCCTATGAGGAACAGGACCTCAATTATCTGAGGTACCTTCTTATATCGTGACAAATTTTACAAGCATTGTAGTGATTCTATTGATATAGTATATACAAAAAAATAATTTATTTAAAAATTCTAAATTAAATTTAATTTAAGTAAAAATTGAGGAAGATGTCAATTCCTTACAGATGATGATAATGTGATATACTAGTAATGAGTATTAATTTGTAACTTTTTTAATAAACAAAGGATAATTTCTGCTGCAATTGCTTGAAATTCCCGTCGCGATCCTTGACTCGTCGTTATCCTGATTCGTGGATCCGGGTCGTGGCGAACGACCTGGAAATAATGCAGGAACGAAGTGTTTAGCACGGGATTGATGGCACAATTCGCGCGATGAATAAAACATGTGTGATTGAATTTGCTAACTGGTTGAAAGGAACCAACTCTATATTTAGATTTATCCTGTAACGGCTCATTTACTATACATGAAGATTAATGGAAAACCAAAGGTTTTCCTTCCTGATTCGTTTAGCTAGCCCAGATTATATTTGGACAATCCTGTTCCTTTTAAAAGTTGAAGGGTTCACGGATAGTTTTACGCTATACACTTATGCTTTGTTTCGCTAATGTTTGTTAAATCTGCAGATAGTGCGCTGACGATTAAATTTTATTCATCGAATAGTCAAAATTCGGTATAGGCGAGGATTACATATAAAATCTAAACAACTGTCGTCCAATATGTTAAATTTGTAAAATATTATCTGTTAGTGACAGCTTTAAAGCCTAAATAAATCATTCACATATTATATAAATCAGATTGTAGATATAAATGGAAGAAAAAGAAATAAAAAGGACAAGGAAGCAGAAATTATTTTGAAGAAGAATAGGAAATTTTATTCAATATAAAGGTATTCGTTTTACAAAGCTAACCAATTGGGATCTCATATGTCGAGATCCATAAGATATACGAATTCAGTAAAATTGGAGCAAAGTTGGCGCATTAGTTGGCCATTTTAATCATTTTTTTTGGTCAATTTACTTATAACTTTCTTGTTTCAAGTCATACTAGTTTCTACCTTACATATTCTATAGCCATTTTTTACTTTTTATAGCTCGTATACCTTTCGATAAATTCATACTAACTTT
The DNA here is from genome assembly GCA_035578165.1 of Stenolophus ochropezus. Classification (NCBI taxonomy): domain Eukaryota; kingdom Metazoa; phylum Arthropoda; class Insecta; order Coleoptera; family Carabidae; genus Stenolophus; species Stenolophus ochropezus. Next base: position 45,107,957 of record JAQOWZ010000002.1, on the reverse strand, counting down.
CAATTTTCATATGGATGGGGTTCAAAATTGTCTTTAATACTATTAAATCAAGATTTTTTTCCAACGATATAAACATGTACATTAAAATGAAAATAAACTAAAAAAATATAGAATTTCTTTTAAAAAATTGTGTGCAAATAGGAACTTGTATGAATTTAAACAAAAAAGTTTTAAAGTCGAAAACTAAACTAAGTAAAATCTATTTCTTGCTCATATTTAGTGCACTCTTTCGGAAAAACAATTACATGATTAAAATGGCCAACTAATGCGCCAACTTTGCCCCAATTTAACTGACTTCGTATCCTTTACGATTCTCGAGATTCCAATGGTTAGCTTCGTAAAAGCCGGATCCACATCAATAAAAATTTGTGTTGTACTTTGTATTTGACACATATTTGCTCTTGTTTGTTGAAATTTTTGTTGGTGTGAACTGAGCGACGCATAAAAATCCATACAAATAATTTCGGGACGAACAACGCCCGCTATCCGTAGTGCTGTCGATTTTCCAGAGATTTGCGTCGCACAGCAGTGTTAATGTGGACTTATAAGAACAAATCTGCACTCGTGGATTCGGCTTTACAACACACAAGATAAATATTTAAGTGGTAAAATACTGAATTACATTTAAATTTGCACCGAAAAAATAAACATTTTTTTCTTATAAAATCTATTGCATCTTAACCAAAATACGCCGCAAGTTTGTCTAGATATATTTCTACTCTGATATTTTTTTAAACAATTAAATAACAATAATGACAGTGACAGTTACAGTTTTTTTAAGTATGTTTAATGTGAAAATTGGAAAAAAGTTCGGTGTTTTAAAGAGGACGGGGGGACTCTCAGGCCCCACGAGCCACTCCCCCTTCCGTTGAGTCCGCCCCTGGTAGAAGAAAATTTTGAAATTGTCGAAAATAAAAAAACGTGACGCTGTTCAGATGACTTAATTAACGATTTATTCATCAAATAATTACTAACTGACATTTGTGCAACAGAAAAATTAGTAATAGTAATAATATATTATCTGTTGAATAAAATACTTATTCATATTCACTGATGATCAAATCAGGAATAAAACAAAAGTATGGCTTACAAATACAAAATCATTTGCTTATGAAATAAAGTACTACTTTAAATCCTACTAATTGAACTGAAGCAGGCCTAAAGAGTATGTTGCCACATGACTATAAATACAGGGATGTATTGTGGGTCACATTCCTTATAATACATTTTTATAAGAAACTTTGAAGATATTTTATTTTACGACAACAATATCTTTGTTTCATTTCAACCCAGTTCCAAAACAATGAAACTCATTATCTTGTTCATCGATTACCACGCTGCCTAACTTTTACAATTCGAAACTTTTTAAATATAAAACAAATGAAATGAACATGATGGTGAATTTTAGGAGATGTAATACGCCTCATCATCGCAACATTAACTTTGGAGCCAATTTCATTATTGCACATCAGTCTCAGTCATTTTTCATTCCTTCTTGGAAAACATTTTGTGAATAACAGATGTGCGTTATCTTAGAAAAACGCCTTTCATTTGTATCTGTCAATTCGTGAACCGCTTAGCTTAGTCGTCATTCTAAAGGGTTTTCGTTATTAAATTTTCGCCAGAGAAAATGAAAATTAATAATTTTGTTATTACGGTTTAATGTTATTTTAATTTGCATTAGACAAGAATTCTTGTTACTGACAGTTACTAGTGAAATACAATTAAGTTATGTATAAACACATACAATTCAGTGGTTTTATAGTTATTTACATAACAAGCGTGGAAAGTGGTAAATAGCAAGAGTGTGTAGAGATTGAAGAACGAGGCGTGTAGCGCCGAGTGATTTAATACACGAGCGTTGCTATGCACTTTCAAGCGAGTTATGTACACTAATTTTCAGACGACCACAAAATGTAATAAAAACAGGGTTTATACAAAAGTGTCAATGTCAAACACAACTCACGAAAGCATTGGCGTTTGGGTTTTAGGTTAAGTATCACTAGTTAACCGGAAACTGATTTGGAAGTCTAGTACGTATTATTTGAACAATTAATAAAACTATTAGTACATTTTGACTCTTTATTTTTGTTATTAATTCACTACCAATTTTAAAATCGTAATTTTAAGCAAATTTTCATTAATTTTGTTACATTTAATTATCAAAGTTCCATCTATTGACCACTAATCGTCATATCCGGTTATATAACACACTAGTGTTACATTTTCTGGTGTTAATTACAGTGTAAATATGGCTACTTTCATATGTGGTCGTCTGAAAAATACTTTATGTGTTTATATGATTTATTCATTGTTATATTCTATCTATGGCACAACATTCCTATTTGGAACAGGGCTTCAAGTACCTGAGGAACTTGTTTCATGACAGGTTTTACTTGCATTTTAGTGATGCAGGCAGGGCCGTAGCCAGAACGAAATAATGGACAGGGCTGAATTTTTTCTAACCAGGGCTGTTATACCGGATGTTTTTTTTCAAGGTGTACATAGGAGATTAATATAGAAATAAGTTTTTGCAGGTTCTTATCCCCCTGAAAATAATGGTTGTCTATACGAAAATAAAAAAAATTGCATCAAGTGACACTAAATACAAGTACATTATGTTGTATTTTAATCGTATAAATTAATTTTTAGTTTTATTCAATTTCTTAATAATCGACGTTTGACTTTTATGTGTCAAAATTCGGTAAGCAAAACATTCATAGCTAGGTACCTATATTTTTTTCATAAAAAATAATAAATTCTCGATATTTAAAAATTATTTTATATTATAAAAATAGGACAATGTCCATGTAATGATTTTCCTCTCTAACACGTACGATTATTAGATAGCAAATAAAAGTCTCATCTATGCCATGCGTATACGACAAAGATGCAAGATAAAAGTTTAATAATTCTTGTAACAGAAATTGATGACATGAGAATCAACTGCGGGAAATATAGTGTATATAATACTATTTTTTTGTGAATGTAGGGCTGATTATTTTTACCAGGGCTCAATTAATTTTTACCCGGGCTTAGCCCTGGTCAGCCCCCCCCTGGCTACGGCCCTGGATGCAGGTTGTCAGCCTACAGTCTCTGCAAGGCCAGCACACACCGAGCCGTTGTGCGGCAACCCATCCAAGGTGGGTTATGTTGCTTATCTACTCGATCAGACAAGACACGCTACGACCACACAACCGTACTGGCTGACCATTGTTATATTAATCATGAAAAAACTAACCTCCCTGCCATTTTAAGTAAATAACTATTATTTGAAAAATCATATATCGAATATTTTTACAATTTTGTATGAATCAATTAATTATTAATTATACTAAATTTTAACAAAACAATATGTATGAAACAAAAGCGTGAAGATTATTGCAAAACAAATAACATTTTGCGGAAATTGAAATGAATTATGTATTTTCACAAACAATGAAACGTAATCCTGTGATCCTGGTTTTGACATGATATAATTAATTAGATGTTTTGCAAGTTTCTTAATAGCTTACGCCGATATAGTACTCTCTACTCTTTCTACAAAAGGAATTATCATTTTACAAATTTCAACACATGAGCATGAGTTGTAATTTTTGAATTACCACTAGAATGTAAGGATGAAAAATTCATTTATTAAATCCTGATATTTCATTTCATGTGGTTGATGTCGTTTTTAATTAAACTGAATGTTCTATTTGAATATTCCTCGCTATGTATGAGATCAATAAAAATTTTGATGGTACCATTTCAACAAAAGGATATTACATTATTAAAATTAAAAATATCAACAGTTTTTGTTTTTCAGGCAAATGATTTATGAAGTAAATATTTATTTCGGAAATACGAAAACAGCAATTCTAATATTTGTATATCAAAAGATACGTGTTTGTTTATTATATTTCTTATTGTTGGTTTTTCTTATTTTCTTTTTCTTGTTTATTCGTTGGGTTAAACATAGAAATAATATTAACATTCCTTTGAATACTAAATAACATAAAGGAAAGGGAATATTTTATTTTGTCTATAACGTTACCTGACGTTCCAGATTTCTAGATTTCATTCCTGTTTTACAGAATTATTTTATGGTGTCGAGAGTCGAGAAACGAAATTAATCTTACATTTATCGTTTATCCTTATGGTATATAGTTTCTTAATTATGTTTTTACATCTATCATACACATATTGTCAGTTTTAAGAGGCTAACCATTGGGATCTCGAGAACCGTAAGAGATACATAGTTGGTTAAATTGGGACAAAGTTGTCACATTAGTTGGCTATTTTAATCATGAACTTATTTGATACGAGCAAAAAATCTGATTTTGATCAATTTGCTTTTTGACTTATATTTTTTTGTTTCAGTTTCTAATTTGCACATCCCATAGACACTATTTTGCGAAAAATTTTACCGGCCCTCAAAATTTAATATTATTTAATACATATTTTTTTCTCTTCCAGTGATAGCAAATACTGCAACATTAAAACGAAAAATATTAATTATATATTTTTGTTTCAAATAAAGTATTGACAGTTCAATTCAATATTCGCCTAAATGCTTAAGAAGAAAATACATCGAGTGCGGTTTCAAAGATCATCAGTTTGATTCTGACATACATACATGTTTATAAAAATGTTTTGATTAATTCTATTGATAGTTTATTAATTAATAAATTTATTTATTGCATTGTGTATTGTTTCTTCGTAATTTATTTAATTTTATTTATTTCTGATTAAATATTTTTTACAAAAAAAAGTAATAATTTTGTAGATATTAATACAAAAATCAGAAAAGATATAAAAAAAAAACTGCTAAGTCGGAATCGAATTGAGAATCTTTGACTCTGTAAGACGTTACTCTAATCACATAACCACGAATTGACAACTGTCATATTGCACGTGTAAAACAATAAAAACATCAGGCGAAAAAATTAATTCTTTTTTGTAAATATTACTAAATTATGCTGTTAAAATGCACAGATAACCACTAATTGATTTGAACTCTCAAAACATTGTTTGAGACAAACTATTCTTAATTGTGTTTCTAAAGCGCACTTAACCTAAAAGAATAATACCAGTTTTAAATGTAGATATATTTGGAATATTGGAAAGAGAAAAAATTCTATTGAATAGAAATAAAGACAACTTTGAACACCATATGAAAATTGAAAGTTATTGCACAAATTTCTCGAAAAGTGGACGAATTATAAAATTTTTTGGAACAACTGACAATTCCTCGCAAAAAAAGTTTCTGAAGAACGTGCAAATTAGAAACTAGAATGAATTAAAACAAAAAATTTATAAGTTAAAAAGTAAATTGATTAAAATCAGTTTTTTGTTCATATCTCGTACATTCTTTTAAAAAAACAAATAGCTAACTAAGGTGACAATTTAACAGATTCCAATGGTTAAGCTCACAAAATAGACATTAATGTATAAAAAATTATCCTAAAAACTGAAAAGATTTTTCGCATTTTTAATTGATATATACAAGATTTTTGATGGAATATATTTGCTTGAGTAATTTTATAGAAAGAGATATCAAGTGCTAATAAAATCATGTCAACATCCTTTACGTCTTTTTCTGGGTACTTGGCCAACCTGATCGTAAAATAACCGTAAACACTAAACCTTGACATCTACATTAACCTTTGCCCATAAACCGTGTGCAAAACAAGCGATGCAAATTGATGAAGAGAATGAATTGTTTAGAAACTTTTAGCCAGGAAAGTCCCAGAAAGTCGTTGGTTTTATTGTGCTCGACATGTTTATCCGAACTTTAGCTTGTTCCTTTTCGATATCTTCCAAATGTCTGAAAAAACGAAAAAAGAATCGAAGAGTTTTTTACGCCACATTGCCACTGAATTGAATGTCGAATGTATTTACTTAAATGGTTCTTTATACTTGCTAATTGCCAGAAAGCAATCAATTTTTTGTATGTTCAATTATTTATAATATTCATGGAAAAATTCTGTAAGAAAATGTTCACAGTCACAAAACATGAATGTATTATTATTTAAAATACATAGAATTAACAATTAGTTTCACATTTTCTGTATATGTAAAGTTCCGAGAATAACTGCATGTCAAAAACTGAGAAATCTGTTCTGTATTATAATAGTCATACCCTTCAGGCATAATTCATATACATTTGCGTCCAGATTTAATGTACATAATAATACTTTTATTATCTGATATGTGTTCATAATAAATGAGTGTTTTTTTAGTCAAGTTGCTACATACACTTCAGAGATATATAGGGTAAATACTGAAAACACTGACAAGGTAATTAACATTGCTGTTTCCATCTGTCCCTCTAAATAGAAGGGTGTAAGGTGTATGGTATTGTTAGTTAGATTATTTAATTTTGCGTCTAATAATACAAAATATTGTGTAATATGGATTTTTTTAACTGAAATATTTGATAAAATAAATTGTATTTTGACAGTTATCCTTCATATTTTTCTAAAAAGAAACTTTCAAACAAAATACTTCATAACCGAGTGGATAATGATGGATTCATAATATGAATTAACTCTTACATCATAGGTATATCACAAGATACTTAAGACAGGTCAGATTTTGAACAAGCATAGAAGGACAAAACATATTCCCCTCTTTATAATATAGGGCGGAAGTATTCAATGTACATACCTAATTTCTTACATTAACAATTTAAACATAAACATTTATTATTGCAAGTGTTGGTGACACTGCATGTAAAACATTTTTTTATGTCATCGTCATATACGTATATATCAGAAATTATTCTAAAAAAATGATTAACAATTGCATTGTTTGTTTGACTAAATGTACAAAAAAATTAAAATTATTATTTCATGTGTAAGTATTATAAATACTTTTTTATTTAAGGTTTAAAGTAGCACGTTTTAGTTAAAAAAAATCTCTTTTAGCTTTCCCAAAGATTCCTACAGAATAGCACGTTAGGCCCTACAACTAACCCGTAAAGTATTTCATAATTATTCCAAAGTATGTTTAAAGCATATTGACAACTGTGTACAATGTCAGATATATCATGTTGGGTTTTAAATTTGACATTTAATTCCTATTTCCGACTCCAAAATAAGATGGAAATAGTATATCCAACCTTCTATGTTTTGTCATTAATTTAACACGTAGGTATAATATAAGCAAGTCTGTATCTAGTGATACAATATGATCAAAGAATGAACTACATAATCCTAGTTCGAGACCACCACGATTCAATTTTTTTTTTAATTTGTATGTAGTCAATTCGTATTATGAATATTTTTGTTTGAGTTTATTTTTTAGAAAAATATGAAGTGTAACTGTCAAAGTACAATTTATTTTATCAAATATTTCAGTTAAAAAAGGCCATATTACTTAACATTATAAGACGCACAAATATATATATACGAGGGCGGTCCGATAAGTACTTAGCCTCACCGCCCTATAGCACAACAATCGCAAGAGCAATTTTTTATTGCTTAGAACATCATCGTAGACAGCTACTGTCAAATTTTCAGCCGAATCGGACGCGAAGTTTTGTTTTGACCGCGTGTGGAAGCGAGCGTGTCCGCAGATTTGAGAAAAATGGAAAAAGAACACTATCGGTCGGTGATTTGATTCTTGTTTTTGGAAGGGAAATCGCGCAGCGAAATTAAAGAACGCTTGGATGCTGTATAGGGTGACTCTTTTCCTTCGATGGCGACCGTCAAAAATTGGTTTAACGAGTTTCAAAGTGGTCGCACGTCGGTTTTTGATAAGTCACGCCCAGGTGCCCCGAAAACGGCTACCACGGAGGATAACGTAACAAAAATCCACGATTTCGTATTGGCAGACCGCCGATTGAAGGTGCGTGAGATAGCTGACACAGTAGGCATCTCAAAAGACCGCGTGGGTCATACCTTGCATGAATTATTGGGTATGAGAAAGCTGTCGGCGCGATGGGTGCCGCGTTTGCTCACTCCTGACAATATGCACATCCGTGAGACCACTTCAGAGCAGAATTTGACGATGTTTAGGTGCAATCCGAAGGAGTTTCTGAGTCGTTTCGTGACCGTCGACGAAACATGGGTCCACTGGTACACACCAGAGACCAAGGAACAGTCGAAACAGTGGACTTCACCCGGCGAACGTGCTCCAAAGAAGGCGAAGACTGTCCTATCGGCCAGAAAGGTTATGGCCACGGTTTTCTGGAATTCAAAAGGTGTGATCTACATCGACTACCTGGAGAAAGGTAAAACGATTACAGGGCTCTACTATGCCGAATTATTGGGCCGATTCGATGCCGAATTGTAGAAAAAACGGCCCCATTTGTCGAAGAAACGAATGCTTTTCCACCGTGACAATGCACCGGCTCACACCTTCGCCGTCGTCACAGCCAAATTGGTAGAATTAGGCTACGAACTGCTACCCCACCCACCGTATTCTCCGGATTTGGCCCTGTGCGACTTTTTTTTGTTTCCAAATTTGAAAAAGTCACTCGCTGGGCAGAAATTTCAGTCGAATGGGGCAGTTATCACCGCCACGAAAGCCTACTTTGCACACCTTCAGAAAATGTTTTTTTCAGACGAGTTACAGAAGTTGGAGCATCGCTGGATCGAGTGTATAGAACTCAAAGGAGATTATGTTGAAAAATAAATCGCCATTTTTCAAAAAAAATTGTTATTCTTTTGTAGGCTAAGTACTTATCGGACCACCCTCGTATATATATATATATATATATATATATATATATATATATATATATATAATCTAACTAACGATACCACATACACCCCACCATTTTTAGCGGGACAAATGGAAACAGCAAAAACTGTTCTCCCATATTAATTCCCTATGCCAAAGTTTCAGTATTTATTCTATATATTGCGTTCATGTTGAATATACTGTAATAATATTTGTATTTTCATATGACCCAAAATACATGGGTGTGTTTATTGTCAATTAGCAGCATTCCATTCAGGCGTACTTCATTTAAGAGCCCTGTTTCATATTTTCCATTTTTATTATGGCAGGATAATTTCAGAAAATATTTATATATAAAATAATATAACTACAAAACAGAAGGGGCGAAAATCGAAAAACATTATGTAAGAATCTACAAATACTACTCATTTTAAAACTTTACACGGTTACCAGCTAACTGTTTGGCTGACTATTGAATTGTGCTTGTCCTTTGCTACGTCAAGAGGAAAATTTAATATTTTCAAAAAGTTTTTTTAGCGAAATCGGACCTTGTATGAGTAAGCAAAAAAAATCGTACTTTTACATTTTTTTTTTAAGAATATCATAAAAAAAATCAAAAATTACTGAAATATCCATGGTAACATGGCGCCCCTTGGTTGAGGCGTCTTTGTGCGGGGCAGAATCTACACACTTGCACGCGGCGTCCCTGTGACCCACAATACAAGACGGAGTTTATACTCAGGTTGCAGCATATCCCCAATTCTGTTCATAATTGCATAAAAATAAGATTTGTTTTATTTAAATATGATTTTTTTTAAGAAGCTGTAGTTTATTTTCAAAAACGTGTTAATAACATTTATTTTAAAAAATCTGGTGTGTCCAACACAATACCTCCCGCCACTATAGTAATATTAATATATTCTATATAAGTTTTTCAACACATTTAATTTATAGTTTTAAAATTAATTTGTTATTGCAGTCAGAATATTTTTAATTTATTTCATACCTAAAATTTCCTTCATAAAATTTGTGTGACCAAATGCAGCTATTTTTGACGTTACTAAAACCGGAACCGAACTTAATTAGATTCATGCATGCAAATACATTCCTTATATATTTCTTCCACCATTTATAATTTTACAATAAAACTACTTCATATTTACTTATTTTATCTTTTAAACTTACTTACATCAAATTTGACATTATATGTCAAATTTTGTGAACATATGAATAACTCATCTGTTTTATCGAAATTTCTCAGCCTAAACGATATGCAAAATTGTTATAATTTATATATTTATTCTCTTTAGCTAGAAGTTACACATATAAACGTAATTATACAGACCGGTAGAAAATTAAAAAATCTTTATATTGAATAATAACTTAATTTGCGAAAAAATGGTATTTACAGGTTTTTTTTAAGAAAAACTGTTTAAAGCTTCAAGTAAAGTACTGCTTCCGGTTAACCAATTGTAGTCAAAATCTAATTAGTTCATCATATTTGAATATAAGTCTTAAATACCAAATATTATATTTTTTACATGTATCATGTTGGAGTTATCGTGGACGAAAAATCGTCACAGACACACACACAGACACACACACATACACACACACACACGGACATACAGACATCACGGTAAAAATAGCGAAATCGTATTGTAGAGACCCTAATTCGTGCTCATATGTTGAAAACTCACACTCGAGAAATCTGACCAAAAACAATACCTCCCTTATCTATATATTGATAGGCGGGAGGTAAAAAGAAACATTGTAAAGAAAAAGTGAAAACTAAATGAAACAATAAAAAATTATAGTAAAATCTGTTTATAACAATACCGCTTACAGCGACGAAATTTTTGAGATCCTTTCGATGTCGTTATAACCGGATTTTACTGTATCACAATTCAAAGTAAATTAAACCAAAAATTAAACAGATTAGAATTTTCGTAAAGCCGAGATGTTAAATAACAATTGCAGAACAAGTGATTTAAATCAATGATTTAAATCAATGCAACCCTGGGTCTATTTTAAATATACTTCAACTAAACTAAGAAATAATAAAAATTAAAATGTATTCAAATATAATCGTTATTGACATTGCGACCTACAATACATGAGTGTGTTTGTATTCAAGTGGCAAAATACCCTTCAGGGATACTTAATAATGAAAAGAAAATAAACCAACAAGTTGAAAACGAAGCGATTGCTTGCGTATTCATTGGTAAAGCGAAAACAGGATAAGAATGTAATTTATTTTGACAGGTCCATTCAAGAGCAGTGTGAACGTCACAAAAACGATTGTAATTCCTAAGAGGACATTTGTTGAATCTGGCTGGGAGCCATGATGATTCAGCCTACTCGGTAACGGTTTCATTACCAGTCACATCATCGAAAAACATCGTAGATTATTCACAGCAACAAGTACATAAATGTTGACTGTCCAAACAACTCGTAAATTATTTGTTTCCAAACGGTTTTCTGCCACAGGTACTATAAATCAAATACATTAAATAAATAGATAACACTACATTATATTATACGTGATGAAATAAGTAATTTTCTATGAGTTATACTCCATTTTAGAATGAGATAGTAATAAATCAGTTTGTCAAAGACATTTCAGTGGCATGCCAATAAAGGCGTTTGTGACTAAATTTTTATTTTTAGATACCGGGTGATTTACATTAAGCGACACATAGGAAATTAATTAATTGTGAATAGTATCCCCCTAGTGCTAGATATTAACTATTGATTAGAGTTCAAATCAGTCAACTTACATGTGTAATATTAGAAAAAGATTTAAAAAATTGTACAATTTCCAGGATTGTTCTTCATATCCCGAAAAAAAAAATGTTTCAAGCATAATAAAGACGATTCATTATTCGTAGTTTACGAGAAAATAATTTTTAAAAATTTGAGGAAGGGATTCTGTGACCACAGTTTGGTAGAATCGTGAAAGAAAAGAGATGACTGGGAGCATAAGAGAGTGTATACCTATCTTTTTCTACGATCCTACCATGCTGACGTCACGTATCCGTTCTCCAAAGTATTAAATAGCTAATATTCCGTAGCTAGAGTAGATGGTCGAACAGACAACCACCCCGGGTACCATTTTTAAGGGGCGGCAAAATCAAATTTGAATGACTAGACTCAATAGTATATTTTGTATCAAGGGCCTAAAGTAAGTTATTGACAAATACGACAATTGCGTTATGCCCGTAATAAAATTAAAATCTTTCAATCCTTTAAATAGAATCGGCAATTTCTTCGTCTAGATTACAACGAAATACTCACCGAATTTACAGCCGTTAAAACTAGAAAAAATAACTTATAGGTTAAATTATTATATATTATTTTAAAGTTTCATTGCTCTTTTTTTTGGAAAAAAACTACTTCTTTTTTATAGGAAAACTTTTTTATTACTATGAGAGGGGTACAGCAGCAAATATTTTGTACTGGGCGCTAAAAATGCTAGCTACGCCACTTCTATATTGTTACAAACTAATGTTTTGTTTCTATTATAGTAGTTATACTGAAATTCAATTATGATTACATATCATATTGTTTGCTCAGGCTTAGGGATTTAGACGAACAGAATAAATTCGATAGAGATCTACCGTCTTGTAATTATACCGGGTGTCCCATCTCGACCGACACATAGGAGTTTTACATGGGAAATCAGTTAATTATGAATAGTATCTCCCCAGTGCAAGATATTAACTTGAAATTTTGTATACTTATAGGGGAATATTAATTCTATGGATCACACTTATTTGAAATATGCAATTTCGTCTGCAGGGCGAGATTTATTAAATTTAAAATCTAATACTTTCGTTCAAAATCAGACAGCCATGGAAATAAAAGAAAATATTTATCTGACAGTTTAGTGAAATATCACTGATTTTAATTCTTATTCCCTGTATTTTAATATTATTTAAGTTGAATTTAGTTTATTTTTGTTAAATAATATAACAATATTACAATAGTTATTTATGATATAAGTGTTAAAAGTGACATTTTATGAGTGAGTGGGGAAGTTTGAAACGAGGCGAAGCCGAGTTTAACAAACCCCACGAACGAAATAAAATCACTTTTAACACAAATATCATACACTATTTTTCCTACGACCACAGTTATGTACCTATTAGTAAATAAAAACTAAGCATTAGAATGACATTTATGACAGGTCATGATGTATTTGTTATGAACAATTGAACATAAGACGTGTTAAAAGTAAATTTGTTTTTTACTTTTAACACGTTGTCAATGGCAACGTTTTAAAAGTATTTACTGTGTTATAAACTGTTATTTTTAACTTGCTAAGCAACCGTTAAAAATACTATTTTTAACAGTGGTCGTAGGAAAAAATATTAATATCTACAATGGCATGTTATTAACTGTCAGAACTGTCACGTAGATATTTTCTTTTATTTCCATGGCTGTGTGATTCTGAACGAAAGTATTAGATTTTAAATTTAATAAATCTCGCCCTACAGACGAAATTGCATATTTCAAATGAGTGTGATCCATAGAATTAATATTCCCCAATAAGCATACAAAATTTCAAGTTAATATCTTGCACTGGGGAGATAGTATTCATAATGAACTGATTTCCCATGTAAAACTCCCATGTGTCGGTCGAGCTGGGACACCCGGTATATTGATTACCTGTAATATATAATATGAGTGCGTTGAAATAAATATAATTCCAATAAAAAATAAATACATCAACAGATCATTATGAAAAATCCTATCTACCTCAATGTTATGGTCCAAAATGAATAATCGGAACGTTTATAGCGATGTTTATATTGTTCAAGGAGTAAGTTTTTTTTTTTCAAGTATAAAGCATGGGATATTCTATGCCACAGAAAATGATATGAAAATGGCATTTTAGGAAAAATATCCTAAATTACCAAGGTTATGTCAAAATACCAATTGCTGTAGTTATGCTATTTGAAAAAAAATATTGTTTATAAATAATAAATTTATATTTAAAACAGACATAGTATTGTGTATATAATGTAGCATTTTACTTATTAGTGAGTAATAATTGATTTTACTCACCAAAAAATCTGCAACTATAAGATAAAAAGAGATACCTATATCAGAAACAAAATTAAACGTTCAATAACGCTCTAGGTACTTCTAGATGAGAAAAAATATGTTAAATTTTTCCTTCACCGATCTGTATGATATTTTTTTAAATAATGCAAGAATTTTCGCAAAATTATTGTTAATCAATAAATAGAAATTATATTAAATGTTTAGATAAATTGTGCGTAAAATAAATAAAGTGTTGAAAATCTCAGAAATAGTTCGTTAAAATAAATAATTCGAAATATTTGTTTTACGATATTTATTTCAATAATCGGCCATTGGATTTGACGGTGTTTGCCATACCAAAGGCATGAAATCCTAATTACTTGGCAAACAGTCGGTTGTTCAATAGAAGCCAGTATCGTAAATATTTATAGAAGGCGAAATCTTAATCCGATCGGAAAGCTATAAATAGAGTTCGCGGGAATAAGAACACTGGCGCGGAAAATCGTAATTCGCAGCAGCTAAACGAATCATAGACGGAATTATCGCCAGATCATTATAAGACTGCCTTGGAAAGCCATCAAATAACGCTGAATTATATTCCAATTAGTTTCATAACAATACGCAGAAAATTCTATTCAGATACTAAATCTATTTAGATTAAAATGAGGTTTTACAAAACAACAATCTTGAAACATTTATTTAATAGTATTTCACTAGTAAAGAAACTAACACCCAGATTCATAAAAACGCCGTATTTAGTACCGTTTTTGACTCCGTTTCGTATTCATAAAACTAACTCTGATTAGAGGTATTCCTAAAGTTATACTCCTTCTCAACTTCTTAAAATGTTAAACTAATCCCAGATCCAATTCATAAAAAGGATATAAGTAATTATATTATTTAGTTATTATCATTCGACTAGTTTGGTAGAATTAACAATATTTGTATTGGTGATATCAGTATCTCTAAGTAAGGTTTGTGGTGATATTTGTCAACCTAGAAATAAAATACTTTGACTTACATGCATGTCCAAAACTTTCATTGAAGCATAGGTATAATCAATTTCTTTATTAAATTCGTATTACATGGAACAGAAACATTAAAGTTAATCTTTTATATTTTATAATGCAGTAATTAAATATGTATTTTAATTCTAAATGTTTTATTTTTACAATGCCCAGTAGAAGGTTCAGATGAAAGATGTGAAAGATTCGGTATGAGACGATGTCGAGTACTGGAATCACACAGGTGAGAAATAGGAAACGTTATAGAACAAAAATACATACACGAAAGCTATTTGACGTAAAAAAAACCTGTCGCAGGTAACCCTACTAAGAGTACCTTCACACTTGCGCAGTGGTAGTAATTATTATGAAAAGTTATATTTCTTACACTGCACATGCGCAGTGAGAAATAATTTCTGACTCTTTAACCCACAATTGTGGGAAATACGCAACTTTCAAACTTTATATAGTGTGAGAAAAGTCCTATTTACCATAGTAGTCGTAGAAAAATATATTTCTTTATCTTTTCTCTAAAGATAAAGATCATAATAGTTATTAATTTGAGGCGACAAGAGTTAAAGCAGCAGAAAATATTCTTTATGAATCTGGGTGAAAGAGTTTTTCTTACGCATTCATATCACTGCATATAATGTAACAATATGGTACGATTTCCACGTGTTAATTTTTAGACAATCTGGACAAAACATATATGAAGCATCTGAGTACTTATAAACACACTCATATATTGTTGGTCATTTTTCGCACTACACGAAATAATAGTGTATTAAGTATTAAGAAGGGTAAGGCATTTTACCGATCGAAGACAATTGTTTCAGATCAGAATTTCTTATTGTTTATTATTAATTTAATTTACACTGTCCCAAAGACCAAAGTCCAGTAAGAGGACAGGCGACCTACATTTTATAGTAGGTTCCGAACCACTCGGATACAGCGGTATTTATTTCTGGTTAGAGGTTTGTCGTCACTGGGATTTGAAACCCAGGTTTCAAACAAAATGTGTTGTATTAAAATTGATTCATGGAAAAATAAAGTCCGTTTCCATGGTATTTTTCAAACAATCGTTTCATTTTGCAGTATGTCAAAGTCCTGTATTTGTTGTTGTTTTTGTGAAGTAAATAACTGTGGAATTAATTTGCAAAGTATCATTATTTATCAATAATTGTAGTGTTAGTAACTGCACTTTTAATTTTAATACCATTGTGGTGCATCCACCATGAAATAACAATACTAAAGAAAGAATAAACTAAAATAGCTACTTTTTATTGTCAAAGAAAGTGTGGCATCAATCAATCAATACTTAATTAATTAATTTTCTTCTTTTTTCTTCTCTCCTTGCCAACCTCTTTTCTAGTCATGGGCGCCCATAAGGGGGGGCAAGAGGGAGCATTTGCCCTCCCCTGGCTTTTCGTAAAATTTAAAAAGACGGCACATTACTTAGTTATTTCAGCACCATTATATTATATAAGAAATTTATTAATGTTTGTTGTACTTTAGGACGTAAATGTGTGAGATAAATTATTCCGTTAGTATTTGTGGTTATTTTAACTGTCATTAGAAAGTAGAGATGTCTAAGACAATTAACTACAATAAACTTCATTTTATCGAAAAGGTTCTTAATGAATTTTCCAAAGAATTTTTGAAAGGTGGAAGGAATTATCACATCGGAATAGAATGTCAAATGAAACATTCAAATTGCTATCAAAATTCCGATTAGCATTTTTTGTTGTTTTTTTTATTTTGCCCCCTCTTGAAAAATATTTTATGGGCGCCCATGTTTCTAGTACATAAGTCGTCGTGTAAGATGGGTAATGTGATGTGTAAGGAAATTGTGGTGACAGAAAGGGTGTCATGAGTTGTCAATATAGGTTAGTGTGGTGTCAGTGTCAAAGAAAAGATTCCGATAACATAGAAAAGACAAAAAGAGGTGTTGTAGAGTGTGGAATGTTGAAGAAGGTTCTCACACCAAGAACCTACTTACCATTCTAGAACGGTATGTAAGTCTTACCATTTTGTTAGACGTAGCAACCAGTAAAAGCAATCTACTGCTTTGGAAACCCAATCAATAAACCTTTTCTAATGTCCGATCGTGCAAAAGGTAATAAACATAAAGTACTTCTTTACTTCACTATTCATTGTTTATTTTTATGATTGTTTCGTCCTTTCGAACAACACAGTCATCTGATAATGTCCGAAAAGACAAAACAATCATAACATTAATGGGGAATAATCAAGTAAGTTCATTTATGATTCATTACTACATTACTACAAATTGATGTCTTTTAAAAATTAAAATTAGCATAAAGGGTATGTTATTAGACTCAAATGAAATACCTTATAATAGAAAATAATCAAAGAAATTTAAATCAATCGTTATATTAATAAAATTAACCATATAAACACATTTTTTTTAAATCCTTCGCCTCCTAGGATAATATATTACCAATTTTAACAATATTTTTACTCTTTAGGAAATCAAATACATAGAATATATGTTATTTATTTCTAGTAAAGGATATAAATATTATAATGTTATTAAAATTTATATATTATAAATTATTATGTGTTTTTCTAAGGAATAATTTGCAATAAGTTATATTTATTTTAAATTATTAATTATGTATTATTAATAACAATAGAAACTTTATAGATAAACTTAATAAAAACAAACTAATTATTTTATGCAATGAATACTTTATTTTGTTAAAATAATTATAATATTTAGTTAACAACTAACCAGCTTTTTATATCTTCATGTTATTTTTCCTTCCTTAAATATATTTTATATTTACTGGCCGAGTGACGCTACTGTATATTCTTTGTGCTGTGCTATTACTATGAATAAATGATGTTATTATTTTTGTTTCCAATGAAGTTTTTATGTAGGTAATTTAATCATCATGTAGGTTCTCTGTTGGTACATATGGTTTCGTACAAGTATGAAACTTTGGCAAACGTTCATATTGACTACACCAATACATGTCCGTGTACTTGGTACTCTAGGAGAAACTTGGCATCTGGTAGTTTTGCTCTTATTGTTAATAAGCTCAAGTGCTTTTAGCATACTGCGTGCATGATGTAAGTTGTACAGCGAGAAGGAAACACAATATTTACTTAGAAAATAGAAAAAATATTACAAAGTCCGTAAAGTAGAAATTAATTAAAATAACTTTTATATTAAATGACAGAAAGGTTTATTGCCATATAACAAGAAACACAATCAAATATTGTATATCACAATTATTTATTTTTGTTTAAAGTTAATTACAACGAACAACATTTTTTAAATAAATGAATACTTCATCACGTACGGTTTATTATCCAATGTTGTGTGTTTGGTGTACCGACTTCATAACAGAAATCAGTAATGATTTATATCATACTATGTGCCCCTAAGAGGTTCACATTCGCTAAGCCCTTGAAAAAATACCATATTTTGTAAGAGTCGCATCTCATCGTACGAATAGTTCAGATGCACTCTATATCCGAGCAATGTTTTGCCCGGCAGTTAAAAATGTAATAAATAAGGAAACAAAGGTAGTTATTTAACGCATGAGAAAATTATAAAACGAGGAACAGACGAGTTTTTTAAGAGTAAAAGTTAAATAACCATCCAGTTTCCTTACGTGTTTCATACAATATACAGCCGTTTGAATATGTACAAAAATGTATTTGAAATTATGAGTTTTTGACATTTGACCTTGACTTTTTCATCATTGTTGGTTATAGACAGGTAAATAAAGTTGTCATTTAAGATTTTTGAATTGTGTTATGTATTATATCAGTCACTGTAAATCTAACAAATGTAATAACTATATTATCAGTAATTGAATATGAACCAAATTTCCTATTTTTGTAGCTGTTAATGTTTCTATACAAAACATATATGCCTACTTTCCATTTTGATTTCAATGATTGAAACTCTTAATAAACGGAAGTTGAAAAATTATCTTTAAGTAAATTGTTTGATCGTCCTATTGAGTTACTTCAGGCTGTTGTGTGTTGCGTCACCGTAAATCATCGTCGATATCCCATCTAAATCAATGTCTGCCAAATTTTGTGCCGGGGGACAACAGTGCGTCGCAAGATATTCTAGGTGTAGACGCGAAAGATTTAAAAATAAAGGTCATCACTTGATTATCAAAAGTACGAGTATATATACTATTAACATTAACAGTAAAAAAATATAAATAAACTTGAAAAACTAAAATCATTCTTTAGATTTCGTTATTATACCCTATACTTGTTAAACTTCTGTTGTCTTTTAAATTTAGGTTTTTGGCGATTCTGGAAATAAAATTATTACATGTTATTTGGTTTCTTTGTCCGTTATATTATACATATTTTTTGCTGCACGCATTCGTTTTCTTCCTACGAAATGCATCTTCTTTTGAAAAAATTTCTAAAATGTTTATCACTATTCCTTATTGAATTACACAAAATTATTTTAATCGCTTAAAACTTGCAAAGAAAGAAATATAGTTTTAATTTATTTCGACATATTTCTCTTGAAATATATTCTGACAGTTGTCGATTATATATAATTTCTAATCAAATGTTTCCTATAAAAATTAAAAACCAACTAAATTATTATTTTATTAAGTTTCTGTCAAAAATAAAGTGTCCTTTTGATAAGTCCGATTAGAACAAAAAATGAAGGTACATAAGTAGATGTTACAGCAATTCCGTAAACAAAATTTCAACTATATACGGCTAATCGTTTTTGAGTTAGGCAGGTAAAAAATTCAATAAAACACTACGAGCTAAGTGCCCATTTGATACTGCCAATTGTAATAAAAAATGTTATAGCAGTATCATATACAAAATTTCAAAACTTACGGCTAATCATTTTTGAGTTATGCGAGATACGTACGTACTTTCAGGGATAGGCCAAACGTATATTTACGTTGAAATATGAAAACTAGAATTTTTCGCGATTACAATACTTCTTGTAATTCGTACAAGGAAATAAAAAGAGTATCTATGCCTACAGACATAGGTAAGTTTTGGTAATGGGGGTTCCTAGGTTTAGAAAAGATCTTTCAATATCTTGTTTATGCCTAGTGCATATCAATAAAATTCAGTTTTTTGTCACTTTATTTAAAAACGAAAAATACATTTTCTCTAATATTGATTTAAAAATCGTGTCATACTTTAAAACCTTATTTCATTGTAAAATAATTCATTCATGCTAAACATTTAAAAATTTCTTGTAATACGTAATTTATATAGAGAAAACATTTTAACAAGGATAGGATTAATAAAATTATATTTAAAATATTGTTATTATATTATATAAATTAAATTAAAAAAATTAATCACGGTGGTCTTATCCAGCCGGCTATGGAGCCTTTTGTTTAAAAATTTCTTGTTAGAAAAATATCAAATATTTCAGTTAAAAAAGGTCACAGTTCACAACATTTGGAATTATTCGATGCAAAATTAAATAATCCAACAATATGTACCTCATTTTATTAAGCGGAACTAATGGAAACAGCAAAAAACTGTCAATGTTTTCAGTATTCCTTCTGTATATATACAATACCTCTCTTACTGAGTGGTGGCAGTGAAAAATATAGTATTGTTAATTTTAATTTGTTAATCTTGCACCCCTCTTTGCACGCTAATACCTACAGAATATTTTACTAGAATCAAACCAAAGACCATATAATACAAAGTAATCATAGGAAATTATTACTTTTAAATCAATCTTTAGTTTCTAAATGTAATTCGTAATTCCCGTCGCCAATTTCCGGCAATTTCATCGATCGGCTCATCAGAGCTAAGTCGGGAGCAGAAAAAAGAAATCACTTTCTGAATCTCGGAGTGAAGCATCCTGCAGATTTCACCGGCCGGAGTCACGTACTGACCTCTCGAGTCCTCCACAAGTCCCGACTTGTTACTAGTGCCGAAAATTAATGCTTCCGCTACGAAATGTATGCACAACTTCATAATCCGGTTACAATACACGAGGATGTATTGTTTGATGTAGGTCAAAGGGTTGTGAAACTGACAAATGGAGTCTGTAATGTAGTTTACAGGCTTTCATAGAACACTGCATAAATATTAAAATAGAATCCCAGTGAAGTCCATGAATTTTTCAAAAATTTATTCTTCATTATTAAAAATGTTGATTCGCCATGCGGTTCTAAATGTTATAATTTTACTGTGTAAAAAACAGTGTGTCAGTTAGCTCTATTTTTCTATTATTGTTGCCTTCTATTTCAGTTATATAATATAAACTTAATTTTCATTTTATTACTACAAAATATAAAGAAACACATTTGAAGTATGCCTGAAGGGTATGTTGCCACATGGCTATAAACGCACTTATGTATTGTGGGTCACATTAATATTTTATCAAATAAATAATTTAGTATAGCACGTACAGGTTATTATCCATTACTAGGTCTGTCAGATTTGCGTTATAGCAGAAATGGTTAATGACATATTTATATGAAAGGAGATACCTTTTGCGTACTCTAGCTGCTGTGCAGAGAATTATTTTTAAAAGGAAATAGATGGTAGAGAATTTTTAACTCTAATAAAATCGAAATATAATAAGTAATAGAAACAGAGCTAATAATTTGTTTTCAATGAAAACATATGCAATAGGGTATTTCACTAGTTTTGTTTTTTTAATAACATATTTTATATTAAAAAAATATATATACATTATTTATTACTTACTCATATGTCGTTTGATTTCGGGAAAAACATTTAAAAATTTGAATTTACACTTCTTGATGACGTAGCAATGGACAAGGACAATTTATTAGTCTGGCAAATAGCTAGATAGGTGACAACCGAGATACGTACATATATTTCATATATGTTAAGAATATATATGTGCAAATAGTTAATACCCTCATTTTAAATAGCGTATTTGTATACTTTTAATTTTAGGTTTTTTTCCTGTTTTAAACCATATGCAGATTGTTTAGACTAAATTAATATTTTTAGGAGATAACACATTCCTTTTATCAATTTCAAAAATGAGAAGTGGTGTTCAAATCGTAAACAAAGACAATTTGGTCCCTAAATATACAATATACCGCAATCATTTGCCATTTTTAGGTAAAACAACCCTAGAAAATTAGGATATTAATTTTAATATCATTTTTATCTTATTCAGTACTATTTTTACAGTTCAAAATACTTACAACAATCAAGCATTTTCACATGATGTTTTGTAATCTTTTGACTTTATAAAACGAGCAATTGAAAAGGTTGCTATCTCTCTTTAAAGCATTGGCTCTGTGAAATGCGGTATTTTGTATATCAAGGGACTAAAGTTCGGACTACTGCTTCGCCATCTAGCTGTTTTTTTAATTTAATTAACACAGGACGACAAATTCTGCAGAACCATTATCAGACCATTTCAAAACCATAGAAAACTTAATGTTACTACTGGTAAAGTTGTAAGTGTTGCAATCTTTAAATGTAAACGAATTTATGGTTAATTTTGCTTGTCATATTGACATATTCAAGAAAAGTGCACAGAATTAGAGCCAATATATTGTGCAAGAAATTGCATTAGTATGATACAAAACTTCGTCAAAATCTAACAATTTTTGGTTCAAGATATTGTACCACTTCTTGTACTATGTATTGTCCCATATACATATAGGCTAGTCTAAAACGACATTTTTGATCGTATACAATATTTCAATCAATTTTCTGTTTCATACTAGCCAATTTAAATTGTATCAAAAATGGTGCAATATCTTGCATAATAAAACAGATAAAAAATATTGTTATTTTTTTTGCTAAATACGATTCAGTGGATTTAAATTTAAGTATTTAATTTTTTAAACTTTTAAGACTTACTGTGTCTAAAAAAGAAATATAATGAGGTATTTTTCAAAAAAACAAAGTCCCCGTAATTCTTCACAACTTTTGTTGTTGTTGCAAAGTTCCTGCGTAAACAAAGACTGTGCGTGTAACGGAAGTTGCTTGCGTGTCCATTGTTATTGATCCCACATCCGGTGCGTAATTTTCTGGTGGCCTACAGTCCAACTTCCTGGCCCAGGTCTGTAGGAATGTTTTATGCGAACGTTCAATTAGTATTTCAAGCTTAAAATGCAGAATATTTATGGGCTATTGTTTACTGGGGTTGCAAAAAGTAAATTTATGGGTATTAGTACTTAAGGGTAAAGGTGTCTTGTAATATTTTATCCATCGACGTCGATTGAATGGAGTTCGCTTGTAAAGGGATTTTTCTTTTTATGAAACGTTGCTTCAGGCGGTATTTTCACTTAAAATGTTCACGAAAATCTCATCGTACTTGTTCCATTAAGGCTGTACAAGAATTATATTTTGATTTATAATCATGCTCAATAATGCTCTATTAGACAGAATTTTTTAACTTAAAATCTAAATAATAATTTATGCTAAAAAAATTCTGTCTAATAGAGCATTATTGAGCATGATTATAAATCAAAATATCTAAATATAATTATTTCCCACATTAAATTAGCCGCTGTTGTGCATTCTCCATTCCAGTCAAAGACTAACAAATTCCATCTACATATAGATATCATTACCAATAAAAACATGATATCACACACAATAATGGGTAATAAAACGTAAATAATATATTAATATTATCAATTAAATTAAATTTATTAAAGCTACTTTTGTACCTTACTGTGACAATTTATAAAAGAAATAAGTCCCAAAAATTTTTATGAAACTTTGATATATTACTGCGACATTTTAAAACTTTTATCCATTCATAAATTATGTCGTGTTTTTCTGTCATTTAAAAATAGTAGGTAATTTTTTCATAAAGTATGGTTTACATTGTGTAATTAATTTCAAATGCAGTTTTAAATTGTATTATTGTTTAAAAAAGAATAAAGTAGAAAATACAAAGGTATGTAGATATATAAATCTACATATTTAAAATGTAAAGTATCTACGATAGACAATAATATATATTTGTTATAGACTTATATATAGATATTTATGTAATAAGTAAGCTTATTTAACGCATGCGAAAATTAAAAGACGAAAAAAAACCACCCAGTTTACGTACGTATTTCATACAATTTTTTTTTAAATTTCGTTTAAATAAGGACAAAAATGTATTGGAATTTATGAACTACTATAACAAAATTGTTAGTTATAAACAGATGAACGATATAAATCATTCGAGTTTTTCTGGATTGTTAAATATGAGTCACTATTAATTTTCTTCATAAATAATAAGAGAACCTATATTATATTATAAAGAAAAATAATCTTAAATAAATATGAAATATTTATCTAAAAGTCTTAGTTGAGATATAAAATATAAGCAGACGTCTAAGTATAATTAAGAATTGAATTGTAAAAAATTTAGCTCTTTATATTGGGGTTGAAACCCTGAACCTTTGTTTTTCACAGGATGAAATAGAAATTGATAATTTTTTAAATATCCAGAAGCTCTTCCGTAAAATATTATTTCCAATTTTTTTAAGGTGGATTTATGCAGCCAAACTAAAACTTTTTAAAAGTGACACGTCTGTAGCTTAACCTAATTTTTTTTATTTGTGTGTGTTGTTTTCATTCTGTTTTTGTGTTCATTTGTCAAATACTATATTTAATATATTTAACTTCTTAGTGTTAATGTAAATGTTAATCTTAATTTTAATTTTGGCTGCATAAATCCACCTTTAGAAACTATAAATATACCATATAAATTTATATTTGAAACATATTAATTGCACTTCATCCTTTGATTAGCGCAACACCAACCATAACCGCTTTCTCTATTCCAGTGCGTGACCGATACCGTGCCTACCTCCTCCGTTCCGCTATTCCGCTGTTCCGCTGTTCCAGCTCCGGTGGCTTTGTTCGGGAGCGCCCGAGCCGGAGTGAGGCTCCGGGACTGCGGCACGCTCCAGGTGGCGCAAAGTGGTTCCGGCCAAAAATCGTTACAACCCCCCCTCGCCATCAACACCCCAGCTCGGCATGGCCCATATGGATAGGCTTTTCATTTCCTGGGAAATCGTTCAAAAAACGCATTCTAGTTTCTGTTTATATGTTTATATTCTAAATAGTAATTTTAATATAATATGTAAAATATAGCAAAAGGAACATTAGTTAAATAATGACTCACAACTCACAAATACATGAATGTTGTAGCCGGGATTTGGAAAAAACAATTTAAATAATATATTCCTTTAAATACTCATTGGTCGAAATTTACAAAACACTGTAACCTTGATTGGTTAAAGTAATCGAGGGAAAGTATATTGTACAAAACTACAATCTCTAACTCAGTGTTTCCCAAACATTCGACCCATGCGTACTCCTTTCAAATAAGTTTCAACACTTCGTACCCCTTAGTAAAAAAAATCTGGCATACGTATATTCGTACTATTAGAAAAGAAAACTTTAATAATATTTTCCTACGATCACTGTTAAAAATAGTGTTTTTAACGGTTGCTTAGCAAGTTAAAAATAACAGTTTATAACACAGTTAACACTTTTAAATCGTTGTCATTGACAACGAATTAAAAGTAAAAACAAATTTACCTTTAACACTTATGTTAAAAAGAAACTAAATCTAGTTGCCTGTCATAATTGTCATTCTATAATGCTTAGTTTTTATTTACTAATAAATAACTAGGGTCGTAGGAAAAATAGTGTATGATATTTGTGTTAAAAGTGATTTTATTTCGTTCGTGGGGTTTATTAAACTCGGCTTCGCCTCGTTTCACGAACTTCTCCACTCACTCATAAAAAGTCACTTTTAACACTTATATCATAAATAAATATTATCCACAACTTTCAATTAATATACATCTAATTCAATCGTTTTTTATAAGTTAATGTCCTTCGTTACTGTTGCTAATTGAATAATATTGACAGATGGATGGAATTATATTATTCAATGTTTATGTCAAATTTAAATCTTACCTGGCAAAAGAGTAAAATTAATTAATTTAAGTAACTTTTTCTACATAAATGTATAACTTTATACTGTTAACCATAAAAAATCAGTAAAATATTTTCCAAAATACATCATACCTTTCACAAATTTAAATTATCGAATAGTTTCATATTTTGGACCAATATTAATAGCAGCTATGTTTTAGTAATTAATAATCAATTACCAAAATCACATTTTTGTTACAAAGCGTAAAAAATATCAAAGGTAGCATAAATGTCGCCGTTTTCAATTGATGAACGATTAGAGTTCAATTTTCATTAATTCCATCATTCGATAGGCTAGGCTGGAAACTCTATATCCATTGAGTTTTTTTGTCAAACGAAGGGTTAAGCTAATGAAATTATGTTGCTCAAAGGAACGAAAATGTGTGAATAGTAATTTCACCCTTTGCTAACAAAAATACCAAAATATAACAATGGAAATACATTTTAATTATATTATTTAACAATATGAATTTTATTAATACATTAGTAATAATTACTTTTCTTTCCTTTCATTTTTTTGATTATTTTATCTAGACAATACATCAACAGAATTATTTTGCAGTTTTACAAATTGCAAAATGTATTGTTTTATTTAAGCTTAAGAAATAGAAGGCATTTCAAAAATTTAATTAATTAATTGTTATTATATTTATTACAAATAATTCATTAATAATTATATCTATACGAGTATATATACGTACAGAAAATTTTAAATTATATAAAAAGTACTAAAGCTTTATTTCTAATTACATTAAATTTAAAATATCTTTATGAGGTGTTTTGTAGCCACATGCCACCTTTTATTTATTTTTTCTACGACCACTAATGCAAATAGCTACTATTGTGCAACTTATATGTCGTGCGTAAAGTAGGCCAATCTTAAAATTAGGGAATTTTTATTTATCGAAATTATATTAGCAGTATAAATAAGACAAAATTAATTATAATTAATTTAAAATATTATGACTAATGAATAAATAAACAAGAAATGTTCTAACCAGTATCGTTTCATTGAAATGTAAATAGCTTCAATTTATTATTTAGAGTTGACAATTTGAATAGTTGTTTTTATGTTCTCTAGTTGGCACAATTTACTACTGATATGTCAATTCATTCAGCGTATTGTGTTATTGTGTTGTGATTGAAAAGCTGTGAAATAATGATCGTAGAAAAAGTATAGTACATAATTCGAGTTGTAAAGCAATTTCGTACTAGTGCAAATAGAAACTTGTCGCTTCGCGGCTCTAGTGTAACTTTTTTACATTCATGTTATAAGATATTTTTTAATTCAGACATTTTGTTTACTTTGTACAAGGAAGTAAAAAAAGTTTTTTTTTCAAGCAAAGCCAATTCTATGGATAAAGTTACATAAGTGTGCCAATTTTCGGATTTCGTCCTATTAGAAAGACCCCTTTTTTGGGTCTGACTTTGAACGGAAGAAGAGGTAATTGAATTTTATTTGGGAATTTGGAGACAGCGTATTAACATTTACTTAAGTCCAGATAATCAAAATTTTGAAGAAAAAAAGTTCTTCAGCGAAAAACCGTAATTATTGTTTTTTGTTTTTCTCATTTTGCACATAATCATTCCCAAAAACTAATTTGAAGAAAAACTGTTTCTTGTGGACCTTTACTGTTGTTGATATTGTATCTCTAGATCTCTACCCATTTTAGATACATACATATACCCAAAATACACACTTTTTTTAGATAAAAATCTCAATAACGAAAAGAAATTATTAAATTCTGTTCGTAAATTTTAAATAAAAGCACTAATTCCAGAAACTAAATTTTGGATAAAAACAATTGTACTTTCCTCGTTTGTGTGTGATTGGAAATAAAGTGGAGATATGGAAAGATTTATTTTTAATTGGAAAAACTATTTTTTATCAGTTAAACAGACAATGATTATGTACTACGTATAAACCCATTTTTAACTCAAGAAGTGTTTATTTGTTAAATTTTGTGTTCTTCTTTAACATTATAGTAATAAAAATTTTACAGTGCCTCAAGACAATTTCTCAGTAGCTCGAGCCCCTGTAAAAACTGCCTGACAATACAACTTAATCAATTAATAATAAACAAGTAAGGTATAACTTAAGCTTTTACTGCATAAGTTACAGTAAAATTAATTATTATTACTGTTCTTGTATTTCTATTTTAATGTACACTTTAATTTTATAAATAACATATTTACTACTGCTCTCATTTTAATTACATCTTACAAACATTAATTTCGCTTATTTATTCATTTACAACATGAAAATAATTACACTCGTATAAGCTAAAAGCATGTTGTAATTACAGATGCATTTAATTACTTGATTTCTTTATAGTACTTTGCCTTTGTACCTCGTTTTGTATACGTTAATATAGAGCTAAATAATGCAAATGTCTTTTTTCTTTTTCTGTTTATTCTACCGTGCTAATGTTTTTACGACTTGTGGTTGAATTTATCAACTCACTGACATTTTGCGAAGGATAAGAGGGAGAATAATTTGTTCACGTATGGAAGGACCCTTCAGGGAATATAAATTTCCTAATGTCATTTTCATCCTTTGCTTTTTATCCTGTTCAGAATTTAACAGGTTTTTATCTGACAATCAAATGGTGGTCCTGTATCATTTATAATATCACTTAATTTTAATTATTACCTCTAAAAGTCATACACACATTTTTGAAAAAAGGTTTAATTATAATGTGTTTTTACGATATTTTCTTTTTTAGCAATTTGCATACCTTTCGTACGCGTTCATATATTATAAAAATTATTATACCAATGAAATTTTATCCATAAATTCGAATGGTATTGTATCGCAGCCCTTTTAGGTAAAAATTTAATAAATAGTATTTTAAGTAAAATTTTGAACGAAAATATCTCGAGACGAGAGAAGCTTTTTAATTTTGTTATAAAATTTGGAATTAGTGCATTTGAAAACAATAATTCATTTTTACATAGGGTAAATTTGAGGAGAGATGGACCGGTAGGAGAAATGGTTTTTTAGTCTAGAAAGTACATTAGAGTAATATCTCTCATAGGGAATGTTAATTTATAGTTTGGAGATATTTTAAGTAGCCGCTTGAAAATTAATTGAATAATAATTGATTTACAATTAGTTAATTACTAATTCGATAAGATTAACTAATTATTTATGTACATACTTTTAAAAAATATGCACAAGGTTTAACGTAACCTAAAAATGTGATTCTATTGTACATAGTCATAAGTAATTTAGTGGTCCATTTCACTTCTGCTCTGAGAACAGATGACCACTTCTGCTGAGGAGAGATGGACCATAAGATTTTTATTGTTAAAAATATCAATTCAACCGGTAACAAGGAAAAAAATCATTCTAACATAGAAAGGTACACGATATAGTTGATATTTATCGAGTTCTGAAAAAATAGTTGATGATAATGAAGAAACTGAATATTATGAAAACGAATATTTGTGCGGGATGCATGGAAAATTAATTAAAATGAAAACGATAAAGGAGAATGATTGGATAAAAGGTGCATATTATGGTCGCAGTTTGTACGAAGAGTGTACCACATATGAGAACATAGTTTAGTTTTTTTTTATATGTAACCCTAGATTATATGTTGTTATAAATAAAATTTGTTTTTTTAAATATCATTCAATATAATAGATTAATAATAATTTTTCCAAAAGCTGTCCATCACACCCCACCTCATTGATTTTTTAATGATTATTCCATGCATATGTAAGTCATTTTCATCCAATCAGAATGCTTCATTTGATGCAAAAAAGCAGTTTTTCTGCGAAAAAAATGATAAAATCACCGTAGGATCATAGATACATTTAGTTGATATGAAAAATATTATGTTTGAACTGTTATCAATCGTGAAATAAGCAATTGTTATTCGAGCTATAACTTTAATCGATAAAATTTACTCATAATTTGAAATAATTACAACTTTGTACTCTATTCAAAATTGATTCTTAATCTGCCGTCGCAATTTAGATGTTATTTTTAACACTTACGCTCTACGGAATAACTATTAGTAAATTTTATCATTAAATTTATAGCTCTTGTTATATTATTTACGAAAAATAATAAATAAAGTTTAGACATTTGGACTTACCACAGTTGAAATAAAATGAAAATAGAGTGCTCTTTTACCTGCAACAAAAATAAATATGTAAATAAATACCCAATTTTAAAGAAAACAAACGTCAAACACATTTTCATTTTGTAAAAATATGTCTTTCAATTCAGTCTTTTTGGGTAAAAATGAAACGTTCTTACAGTATTATCACTTTATCTCATCAGATCAGAGCAGAATGAACAAAAGCATACTAAAGTGTAAACAAGAGAATACTTTGTTTTTTTGTTTATCCAATCAAAACTCCCTGTGAACATTTTATAAAAACAATTTTAATCTTGTGTTTTTAACATTTCAAAGAGATTAAATTTTAATTTAAAAGTAATAAAATCACACTGCATAAAATAACAGTATAAAATTATAAGTTAAGAATAACATAGTTTTTCTTCAAAGGTCATAAAAGTTATAACTTTTGTGACATGATTGACAAGATTGAAGTTTAATTTTTAAACCGTCAGAGTAGAAATTTTTACTTTAACGCCGCCGGAGTAAAAGTAAAATTAATAAATATTCCTAGAAACTATGTAGAATCAACGAATAAGAAATATCTTATACAATAGAAACCTGTAATATCGCCCTAAATGTCACTATAAAACTAGGCAACCTATAAGAAAAAAGTTACTAGAAACCATCAATAATTGACTTGACAGATTTAAATTGATACAAATTGAAGGTTAAGTAGTAAATGATTTTATAAAATATCTATGTTTGAAGAAACAATAGTTTGTGTCATTAAAAATAAAAGAGTCTTTGTATGCCTGGCATTTCGCAAAAAATACATATTTTTCGCAACTGCATCCACTCTGATTAATGTTACAGAAATCAAATTCGCCTAGAAACTCTTTATTTGCCGGTCTGGGCAAAATGTAGGAATGGCATCTTAAATATTTAAGCATTATGTTCTGTCATTTCATTTCATTGAAAATTTAAAACGTTAATTAAACCTATTATTATTTTATTTCTTATTTATATTATACTAGTGTTGTACAAGATAACGTTAATTGTTGAAAAATATCAATTCAAATTCGTTTTATTTTTTAGTTTAGAACAAATGTCACTAAATTATTTCAATAAAACTGGTGAATTGTTTATATATCTATTTGAATCGAAAATGTTACCAACATAAAAACCTATAGTGTATGAAATTTTAAGTAATAATAATCTTCTTCTTCTTTTTCTTCTTAGCTGGACTATCCGAGTAGGATATGCGCTTCCTTCATTTTGTTCCTCCATACATTTCTCTTTGTGGCTACATTTCTCTAATTTGGAATGTTAAGTTTTGCTATATCTTTGATCATTTCGTCATTCCAACGACTTCTTGGTCTTCCTTTGGGTCTGTTTAGTGTTGGTTTAGATTTGTATATTTTACTAGCGTTTCTCCCGCCTTCCATCTGTATAAGATGGCCTAGCCATCTTAATCTCTGTCTTTTTACGAATCCGATGATGTTACCATCTTTGAACATCTCTTCTAATTCTAAGTAATAATATTATTTATTCAATAAATTAAAAGTGTCACACGCCCCGAAACTCTTTTGGGAGATCTCGCATTCAGCTCGGCTTGTCAATATAAATTCGCCCTCACAAAAGTTCAGTTTCTGGACTAGTGATATAAATAACTATTCAATTAATCGCAATAGACGATAAAATATATGTAAAAAAATTAAATAATATGAAATATACTTGTAAATTTTGTTGCTACATGACTATGAGAATATTCGTGTATGGTGATTAGGTAATTCACATTTTCTTGTCATTTAAAAATATATTTTTTTTAAATACGCATTTAGGTATCTTTGTTATTTTGAAAATATGTAGCACTGATTATTATTTGTTTTTCATTTCCAAATATTAATTTTTTATTACGTATCAAATAAATAACGATAAAGTTAAAATCAGATTTCGAAAGTTTTTAGTGTAAAGACATTACTCCAACAAAAAAGTCCCTGATAGTAAACAGAGAATTTAGTGCGATAACAAGAAGCAGAGATAAACGAGACTTCTTCCGATAGGGGACAAAAAACCGTTGTTAAATATTGGAAAAGATTTGTTCCATGCGTCATTGCTTGGCTGGTTTTATGTTACGATAGGATGTTTTCTTAGGACACGGAATGTTATCATAAATATAAAAAGGGTGAATGATAGTGCTTGTATCTTCCAATATTTTTATAAGGAGATAAAAGATGATTTTCAAATTATTTTGGTTATTATATTGTTATTGAGAGCACTGAAAGCTGAAAACGGAGAAACAATAATTTCGAAAAAGAAGGTTCTTTACTTTCAACCTTTAAAAAATGCCATGCCATGAATAATAATGTTAGGCAAATATTATTAAGACAACGGCATATAATTTATTGCCATTGGCACTATTGGAGTCTAACGTCTAATGTGTAGATTAAGTTCAATTTAAATTTTTGTATTCATTGCACGAATTCTTAACCGAAGATTAAGGTGATGTTTGTAAGTTTAACTTAAATCCAACTCTTTCTAAGGTTTAAGAAGTGGGATAACCTCTTTTCAATGGTATTTTTGTGAAAAAAGTACAGGTATTGATTTTTTTTGTCCTTTAATACAGATAAAACAGAATGTAATAATAATTGATTATTAAAAATTTACTAATTATGTATTTATTATAAACAAGTATTAAACTATAGATGCAATTCAAGATAACGAGGAAGATGAATTGTTTCATTTTGATATTAATCCGAAAAGAATTTAGAACGGGATAATCCGTTGCATGGGTTAAGTAAACATGATTTCTTTTTTTATTGCCATAAATTGAACTGAATTTGGAATTTCCATAGTGAGTTTTATGCTTGTTTAGACTTTTTATGTTACTTTTATTGTCAATAGCTGATTTTGATGCAGTCCATATTTCAACGGTTTCTAGAATTGTAGTAAATGTAGGTGGAGCAATAGCTCGCTTGGAACAGGAATATATAAAATTACCCTCAACTCCAGACGAAATTCTTCAAGTACAAAGATTATATAATTATATACAACATACATTTAATAATATTTTAAGCTACGTGTCGTGAGATAATCTCAAATATAAAAATATTACGTATATTTAGCTTAACAGCACAATCTGAAGTGCGTAAAAATTACCAAATTTCCCTAAGATGAAACGTAAATCTGTAGTTTAACGTAATACCTACCCTAAAGTGGTGCAATGTAAGTTAAAATTATCTAACAGTTAGATTAAAATGCAGATTAACTAAACTTCATTTTTATCTTACAGTGATGCAAATGGCCATTGAAGCTATGCTGTATAAAATAATAAACTAACATGAATATGTAAAAGTGAATATTTTATAAATAAAACTTGATTTGTTTCAAGATAAGTTATCTGACTTTTTTTGTCTATAAATATCCTTCAAAATAATATTTTTATTATCAATACTAGAAATTTATTTAATTATTTGACAGTATGCTGATATCATAGGCGTCTAATTTTCATTTTTCTCGTAGGGGCGAAATATTTTTTTACGCCAGTATGGCCGGTAAAGCATCGCAAAAGCCCCGCCGGGCGATAAAGAAAATATCAAAACATTTATTAACCTTTGTAATACCTTATATTAGTTTTCATACCAATCTTTCGATTTACCAGGATATTTTCGAATGAAGCTCCATGCTTGACATTTAACATTTTGCTTGAAATTTTGCATTGTTATTTATTTGCAACTTGTTTGTTTACACAAAAACACCAGGCTTCTAATGCAACGCAACTTCTTAAAGTTTTGGCATGACATCTTATAATCTCATAATTAAAAATTACATTCCATTTGGTAGCAGTAGTGCGTAAAACCTCAGACGGGAAGAAATTTATGCCCATGGATGTTAAAAGCCCTCCGCTATGCGGCCTTCTATACGTAAATAATTTTTATATCTAAAATATAAAACAAAGTAAAAATTATATTAACAAAAGTATATTAAAATACAGATTTTTTAATATTATTATAAAAACATTTTTATTTATTTTTAAATTAATATTAATAACCTTACAAAAAATTATAGATACAAAAATATACTTTGAGGATTTACTCACCGTACAATGCAAATAAATAATATTTTAGATAAATATAAAAATATAATACATTTAATTAATTATATTCATCATTCCTTGAAATTGAAAAAACGTATTATATCAAAAGAATTATATGGGAGCGAAATGTTGGTTTCGTCCTACTAATTTCATAGCGTGGAGGCGATCGCCCACAATGCCCGCACATAATCGGCGCCTATGGCTGATCTTACAACTCTGATATGTACAAGGAAAAATCATTCCGAAAATATCCGTGATAAATTTAAAAATTAGATTAAATTAAATTGATATGATTAAAATTTTTATCTGTTTGCAAATACGGCACATAAAGATAAACTCATACTTTTCCATCAACGGTTTATGTTTAGTAATCGTCTTAGAATAATTTTTAGATAGTGCAAATATGTAGCATTCCTAAGATAAAAAATAAAAAATAGTTTTTTTTATACATATATGGGATTATGATAATTGTCATTATGCGCGAAGATGAAGATGCAAATCTTCTAAGTTAATAATGACCATTATTCCGAATATACTGCTACACTTTTTCTATTCCTGTAAATTCAGAAAATCATAAAAATATTTTAGAAAATGACAAGGAAGGAAAGGTGATCTAGAAGCAAGGCATATTTAAAGTAAACGTGTATAATTAATTTCTGGCTCTGTGATTCGCCGAGAAGAATAAACTGTGAGTCGTATTTTCTTGTTCTTAAATATGGGATCTATAATAAACAAAAAAAAATAGGATACATTTATACAGAAAAATAGTAATTTTTGTATTAAATGCGCGAAGTTTGTGTATTAAGTGAGTGAGACGTTTCGCGCACAAAATACAAACAATATTTTTTCTGCAACTGATGTACATCATTATTTATAATATTTTTATTTACCTATATAAACTGAGTGATGAAATATTTTCCATCACCGTGAAAAAACGATTTCCAAAAGCGTGAAGAAACGTTTTCCCAGATACTTCGCGACGGTGTTATGGTCACAAAACAACTGTGAAAGAATTGCCTTAATTATGCATTGTTATTAAAATAAAAATATTAACATTTTTTGACAATTGTAGAAAAAATATTTAGAAATCTGTAACAAATATATTTCTTTACATATGTAAAATAACATAGTTTTATCGGTAGTGGCAGAAAAGTGAGCGAAAGTAAATTTTTCCTCAGTACTTTCACCCGTTGCCATAGGGATAACTTAAATGAGCAAAATAAAGAATTTCAAATTGCTATCGAAGTAAGGAACAACAATTTTCAATGGCAGGTTTGAACAAAATAAGTACATATATTTGATTATTAGTTTATCGTCTTTTAATTGCAATCAATACGTCATATTGGACGTAAATTAATTATCATTACATACTTAATAATGATTTAAAAACCAGGCATAAGTTAAATATTTTTTAAGATAATATTCTGTGCTGCTTATATTTACTGTTAAAAGTTTAGAAGGCGTGGGAAGCCAGCAGATCTTAATGTAAAGGAATGTTTGGTTCCCGAAGGTTGGGAACCCATACACAAAGACCTGTTCTCGTTGAAATGGCACTCAATGCGGGCATATTCTCAACTTTTCTCCAAGCCATGTTTTGAATTTTAAGAGGATTCTGATGTTCAGATTTATTAACCCATTTATTTTAATGTCGCTTTAAATTACTGCCCGAGAATTTAATTTCAAACCAAATTTATTCCATTAAATAAATATGGAATCTGAGGAGGATATGTCGAGATGATTCACATTTTATATTTTCAGTATAAAATTCAGTCAGTCTTGGTGGATTTTATAGTAAAATACGAATCCATATTTCTTTTTTATATTTCCTCCCAAGTTCATATATTTCAGAGAATGTGACCCACAATACATGAGGGAGTTTATAGTCATGTGGCAACATAACCTTCAGACGTACTTCAAATGATTTTTATGCTACAATAAATTTTATGAGGACAACAATATTAATATAAAATGTTAGAAACAAGTAACTACTTAGACAGAGCGATATTTTTATTTAGTTAATACTAATGTTGGGATTTGAACCCCAAAGTTTAAGAATGCTAGCCGAATTATATTCAGTAAATTTCATGGAAACAATAATTTGGAATTGCAAACACAATTTACAAACTATGAAAACAATTTATATATTGTGAAAATAATTTTTATATTGTGAAAACAATTTATATATTGTGAAAATACCATGAAACAAATCTCTCATTATTTCAATAGGGACTAACTATAAGTTACTCATTTAATTTTCCACATCAACATTTTAGCAAATTGTTTTTGTTTAAAAAATCTGATGTGGCCAGCACATAACCTCTCGTCTGTCCTCTTAACACTTTACATTATAATCAGGATCGCTTCTTTGTTTCTTTTTATATTTCTTATCTGCTATATATTTTTGCTTCGCAGATTTTTTCTTGAATCTTATTTTTGCAATAGGTATCTATAAATTTATAATATATGAGTATCCGAACGCTGAATGCTAACACAGTAAAATAAATTATTAAAATAATTAGTACTTACATTATTAGAACAATTAATTTTAGATTATTCGATACTTATTTCTATATATTTTTACTGACAATTATAATAATTGTTACTGTCAAATATGGTGATTTCCATAGGTAAACAGATTAACTGCAATTGTAACAAATTTACCGAATCATTAATTACTTGTAATAATTAAAAAGGACTATAGGTAGAAACAAATTTGAACTATGAAATATTAGCTAATGACATAATATTAAATTATTACTTACAAAAATTCTCATATATTTATAAGAAATTAAGATTTCAGAAAAACAGTCCAGATCTTCATAACAACACTATCCGGATTCACGATTACCACCAAAATCTAATCAGATCTAATCTAGGATATCAGAATGTCACATTCAAAATTTCAACTTTCTTTATTCTCTAGTATTTAAGTAATCGTTACTACAACACACGGACATACATCAAAACGTACTTATCCATTGGAAACTCACTATTCGATTTGCAGCATGATTCCAATACCTCTCTTACACAGACTACCTTCTTCTTATTGTAAAATTAATATTATTTCTGAAATTCAGCACCACCAATGTGGTCAAATCTTTATTAAGTGTATGTATGTGAGAAGCATTTGCACTCCTCACTCCAGATAGAGTCATGTCTGTCTATCCGCCATTGTAAAAATGTCACGAAACAAGTAGGTAGGTACTATAAAAACAAAATATATGTAGACAATGTGACCTAAAATACATTGGCACGTTTACACACATGTAACAAAATACTCTTACCCTTCAGCCGTGTTCAAATAATAGTGTAATTCTATAGAATTATTCTTTTACAAATGAATGTACTTTGTGCTATCAACGAAACTAGATGTAAATAAGTAGTTTTGTACATTTTCTATTGAAGCACCCACAAAGTTTCGTAAAATTTCCATGTCTCCAATTTGGCATTCAAAGGGAAATAATGCAGTGCATAGAACAATAGAATAAAACAACAGAAACACATTGAAATCTCGTAAATAATTCAGCAGGACTGAAATGTTGCTTAATCCAGGCCTGCAGTCCTGTTCTACTTCCTTTCATCCAAACACTCGAATGTACATCAACACAAGCTGGAGAAGCCAACAGCACGCGATGTGCTTTCTATCCTTTTGTGCTACAGCGCAAAGCACAGGAAAGCAGAACATAATCCTGGCGTACAGAACAGAAAAAGATAACACTCTCATATGTACAACTACACCATAGAAATTTTAAAATTAATTATTTCGTTTTCTGGAAAGTATAAGGCGTATGTAATTAAAGCTAATTAATCACTTAAATTGAATTCTGAGTCTACATACCATAGCACATAGCATAACATAACATAATATAACGTAAGAAAATGACCAAATTTCATTTCTTTACGGTTACACTATGCAATCGGTTATGTTCGGATACATATGTGAGTAAATGAGTTACCACCGCCATATGAATATGTGGTTTTATAATTTTTAATAATCTATCAAAAACTGTTACATTCATTCTTGTATATTTAAAAATTCTAGATAGATGCATAGCAGAATCTGTAGTAATGACAGAGATTAAAGTATTCAAAATTACAGTAAAAACAAGGTAAAGAGCAGTAAAATGGGGAATGAGGAACGAGTAAAAAATACCTAAATCTCAATTCTGCAAGAATGATATCCAAAAATAAGAAAAGGGAAAGAAAAAAATTAATTAACAAAATGGGGACAAGCTGAAAAGCTTACTATGAAATAAATGAGTATTTTACGGTACAAATAGAAAATATATGGAAAGAACCCATAATACGTTTGTATCAGATTGGGAACAACAATGTAAGATCAAAAATTCAAATTAAGATAATAAATAACA
The DNA here is from genome assembly GCA_035578165.1 of Stenolophus ochropezus. Taxonomy (NCBI): domain Eukaryota; kingdom Metazoa; phylum Arthropoda; class Insecta; order Coleoptera; family Carabidae; genus Stenolophus; species Stenolophus ochropezus. The sequence goes on along the minus strand of JAQOWZ010000002.1, from coordinate 45,069,751 downwards.
TATATAAACTAATACAGACAACATCAAAACCACGGTACTTACAAGACAAAAAGAAAAACATTAAGATGTCTGCTAGATTCTGATGTGGTAATACAGAGAGAAACAAGTACTGACTATCAAGAGAAGGTGTAAAAGGTAAAAAAAGACAAAAGTGTTTCAGATATAAAATACCACACAAAAGTATTACAAGAGTGTAATAAAATATTTTATATTTTTTTATTTGAAATATTCAGTATTTTAAATAATAAAATATCAACAATACTTTAAAGTATTTTAAATATTTTAAGTATTTAAAATATTTTCGAGTATCTACTATCTACTTTTAATTATTTCACATAAAATTTATTATATTTCAAACAAAGCAAAGATTAAATATAGTTAAAATGAACATTTTCACGGATTTGCTATAGATTTAACTACAATGAGGTCTTTGTATACTAAAAAAGGATCCATGTATATTATTCGTATTTTACTGTAGCTAAGTTATAGTACAAAGAAACTAAGCTCTATAGTGCACAACTTACGCGATCTGATGTCAGACAATGATGATGATGACGGTTTGCATTTTAGATAAAAACAAGTACTAATAATTCAAATATTAATATATATTTCAAATACTATATGCATTTCAAATACTAACATGTATTTCGAATATAAAAATTTTTCAAATACTTGTACGAAGGTATTTTAAATATAGGTAAAATATATGTCATATATGAACAATTTGTATTTTGTATTATTAAAAGTATTTTAATGTATAAATGTATATAAAATACTTTTGAAACGTACTTGAAATAAAGCACAAAATACTTTTTTAAAAAAAGTATTTCAAAATATTTATGAAAATACTTAATATATTTCAAGTACATACATATATTTCAAATACTACAACACTGGATGTATGACTGTGTTTCACTATGTATTATAATTAAAATGTATATACACAAATTTAGATTCTCTAAGCCGACTGACAAGAATAAATAATATAGTCTTTTTCACGAAAATGTGATCGTACGTAACACCTAGTAATAAAATTGTAGCCAAAACAGCAATGTTACTATCCCTAGCATATACCCAGTAAAATACACGGAACTTAGTGTCTTTTACTAACAAATGGTTGGTAATCCTGTACAACGTTGCCGTTCTCGAAATGTCAAAACATAATATTATTTTTGAAAAATGTCAAAAAATCGAGCAAAAAATTTAGGAAGTTGTGCACAGAATATGGTGAATTCTGTAATAAGGTATTTCGAACAAGAACGTGATAAACGAAGATACAGAGGGGGATGCTGAATATATTTAATTTATTTTATGTAAATAATTCACAATATGATATATACACACATGGTATGTATGCAACCATCAACACTTAAATGTACCTTACAAATACTTGGCAACGTTGCACCAGGGAACATTATGACGTACGATCACATTTTCGTGAAAAAGACTATATAACAGTTAAATTTCGTTATAAACAGGGCATGTAACCGGTTAAAAAAACCGGTTAATAAAAACCGGTAACCGATATTTTGTACGAAAATTGCGAACTTTAACCGTAATTTTAACCGATATTTTTCAGACCGAAAATACCGGTAATCGTTACCCAAAAAAAAAAATAAACCGGTTTTAGCGAACATTAACCTTTATTTTAATATCATTAAGCGAGAAAAAATTTTAATATATTTTTTTTAAATCTGTGTTTTCAATTTGTATTTGAACATGAGTCATGAGTTTTTACAATTAACATTTTATTGGAGAGTCATAAATGTAGGTAGTTTCTTTGGCCGTTAAGGTTACTTAAAAAGTCCCAAATAAATACGGCCTTTGTCAACACAGGCAAGTTTAAAATTGAAAAGTGCCCTGCGTTTTTCTGAAGATGTTAAGGGAATTTTATTGAATATTCATTAATTAAATTGCTTTTTTTTAATTGTTATATTTTTCTCAGATGGTAATTTTTTATTATTTTTTTTAATTAATAATTCTGTAATTTTTTTTAATCAAATTTTTATAATTAATTTCTTTTAATTAATTTTAATTAATTTTTTAACCGATATATTAACCGGTTTAAACCGGTTTCCAATTTTCAGAAACCGGTTTTCGAACTAAAACCGTTATTATTATAACGTTCTCTATAAGGGTTAACCGTTAACCAGTATTTTTTTCGGTTACATGCCCTGGTTATAAATGAAAATACGGTGAACTATTAGCTTTTTATTCTCTATAAACACAGAGTTAGATGGTTGTAGAACGCTCTTTAAGGAAAAGTAAGTACACCATTTGCTTTATTGATCGTTTTTGGCGTTTTATTTAAATAAATAATATGAGTTTAACGGTAAAGTTTTGTGTGTATGAAAATGTAGTGAGTTATTAGCTTTATGTTCAATATAAACACAGAGTTAGATTGTTGTTGAACGCTCTATAAAGAAAAGTAACTAGCTTGAAATGGTATCGTTTTGTAAAATCAGGCTATAAACCTCCTTAACTCTGCACGTTTGCTTTTAAGGATTTTCTAGCTACAGTTTAAATCGCATTAAAAATGTGTAATATGTGATCGTAAAATTGCAGAAAGTAACTTACTTTGTTAACTTTTAATGTGTTTTCCTCATTTTTATCTACCAATGACTAAAATGAAGAGTTATGTTGCAATGTTTCTAAAATCTCACGACGAAATCTGAATGTATAGATAGTTATCTTTCTAGCGTGTAAGATTTACATTTTTAAATATAACAAGATACAATTGAAATTAATTAACATTAGAATCAGTAATCAATAAAGAAACAGAGAATGATAATAAAGTTATTATACACTTTAAGGATTTTATAGCTACAGTTTAAATTACATTAAAAACATGTAATATGTGATCGTAAAATTGCAGAAAGTAACTTACTTTGTTAACTTTTAATGTGTTTTCCTCATTTTTATCTAACAATAAATAAAATAAATAGTTATGTTCCAATATTTCTACAATCTCACGATAAACTTTGAGTGAATAGATAGATATCTTTCTATCTCTTAAGATTTACATTTGTACATCGCCTATCAATATATACCTAGATAAGGGAGATATTGTTTTTTGTCACATTTCTCAGGTGTGAGTTTTCAACATATGAGTACGAATTAGGATTCCTAGAACATGATTTTGCAATTTTTATCGTGATGTCTGTACGTCCATGTGTGGGAATATAACTTCACTTCGCGGCAGTAAAATCGACACATTGTCACTCGCTATAAACTGCCATATTATTAATTCATCATAATAATAAAAACTTAATTCCGAGTTGGTGGCTCCGGTATTGTGATGTAACTAGAAGTCGTAGTAATGATTAAGTGATTACGAGTGACAAGTGAGTGATGAAGAGTGCAAGAATAAGTGAATAATTGATCATACGAAAAGCGTGCATAGTTTCTAGTGCATATGGTGTTATGTGTTACCCATAATAAAAAATAAAGATATTTTAAGCATAACTTAATTAAAAAAAAGTAGGGCCGAGGTGGTCTCGAACCACGTCTTGTAGATTATTTATATCATGAATCCGCCCTCTTATCCACTCGGCTATGGAGCATTTTGTTTTAGACATTTTTTATTCGAAAATATGAAGGTTAACCTTGAAAATACAATTTATTTTATCAAATATTTCAGTTAGAAAAGGCCATATTACACAACATTTGGTTTTATTAGATGCTAAATTAAGTAATCTAACTAACGATACCATATACACCCGATTTTATTTAGCGGGACAGATGGAAACAGCAAAAAACTGTTTTCCCATGTTATTTTCCTATGTCAAGGTTTTCAGTATTCACCCTGTATAGAATATATTACTACAGTGACGGGAGGTAATGTGTTGGACACATCAGATTTTTAATTATAATAAGATATAAATGAATATAATGTTGTATACTGCTCACATTAGCAGCAATAAAACAAAGTTTAGAATTTTGTCTAACTAATTTATTTAATAACGAAAAGTATTTTTTTTTATTCTTTTGTGGAGATATGGACCAGTTGCAGAATTGGAAATGAATGAGGAAGAGTTTACTTGGCTAGGAGGTTATATAGCAAAAATCGGGGAAGAGAGACGGGAAGGGGTTGCAATGACCTGCAGATAAGGGTTAGAACTTAAACCTTGAAATTTAGAATGTGGAAGAAAACTTAGGAATGTACAGCATTTTCAAAATTTACAAAATCTTTACAAGTAAATATAAAATACAAATAAACATTATCTTAGCCTAACATGCAATTATAACTAAACATATACATAAATTAAGAATATACAACAATAATAACGGAATCAGTACTCAGTAAAAGCAAACAGAGAATGCTAATAAAGATATACACTTTAAGCAAACTGCGAGAAGACAAATTGCGGACAAGGAGCACATTTGTTTCCCTTGTGATAATATATGCGGGAACAAGCACCTGGCCCGAAAACAGGTGCTGTACAAAATTAATATCGTTCCGTTCCTGGATATGTTATGGTGCCCCAACCAAGAACACCATTTAATATTTATACTTCCTTTTAATTTTTCAAACGGTGTTCCTTTTACTAAAAGAGGAAATGAAACAAAAGACAGAATATTTCATGCCGTGCGTGCCTCACATTTATTTCATTTTCATCCGGGTTTTGAAAACCGAATCAAAACAGAAGTTTACTGGTGTTCTTACATGCTATTCCAGTGGCCTAACACACTATGAATTAAGCTCGTTGTTGTTTTTATTATTGTCACTTTTAGGGTCTCGTACAATTTCAGTTTACTTAATGAGTATTTTTAGTGTTATAATTAGATATGAAAAATTTGTTTAACAAAAATGAACATTGTTTTATTTACGGACTTTAAATTGGACGAAATTATCAATTACTTCATCAAAAAACACATGTCGGGCCAAGGAATATTCGATTGACAGTGTTACCAAAAAAAAAAAACACGTAATCTCAACGTTGTATGATAACCAGTTTTAACAAACAATAAATAAGCGTGAATTGCACCTCGAATCGCGTAAAATACGATAGCAGAACAGAACATTAGACAGCGATTTTGTTGATGTAGCTGGGCCACTAAAGTATTCAGTGATCATTTGACTGATTTTAACACGTCTCAGTGATTATTTGATTTTTATATATACTTTAGTAATGTATGTATATGGTTTATTAAAAACTAAATTTTTATTTTAAATTTTTGGTGGTTCTGGAGCTCTGCAGCTTTGGAGCACGAACCGAGTTTTTCTTATTCCACGGACTTCCTCAAAAAAGTTTTTATTAATTTTAAAGTTGAGAACGATCGTTCGGCACTAATTGTAGTGACGAGTATTGCCAAAAATAACATGCAGTATAATTCAGGGAAACTTGTCAACACAAAGAATTCTTTGATATCACAAATAAATGAAAATCCGAATTGAGATTAAATATCTTAAAATAGATATGAAAGAATTGATTCCTTATCACTTACCTAATTTATTATAAAAAATAATAATAATAACACGGAACGGGATCAATTCAATTGTATTTTATTTGTATTTTCTAACATAAACATTGGGTAAGTATAGGATAGACGGTCACTGTTTTTTTTCAATCTTTTGTTATTTATTGATTAATTGAATAAGGTTTCTAATAAAAGAACTTATGATGGCTGAATGCTGAATACTAACTTTTATGACCAAATTGCCAATGAATTCTAATTATGGCACTGATCATGTGCTGTGAATTAAAACATTTTCATGTATATTTACGTGTGAACCATAAATAACGATTACTGTTATAGAATCGCGTCAGCCAGTACGGTTGTGTGGTTGTGGCAAGTCTTGTCTGATCAGATAAGCAAAGTAGTATGTCTTGTCCAATTGGATGGATCCCAGTACAACGGCTAGGTGTGTACTGACCTTGCAATAGAGAATGTAGGTCATACTAAAAATGCAAATTAAAATTGTCGCAAAGTAAGAAACTTGATACTTTCAGGCCATGTTCCTACAAGGAATATCGTGCTACAATGATGATGTTAGAATTGCAGTACACATTGTATATTGTTGATATTTGCAATTTATATCATAACAAGTAGAATGATAGAAAACGAAGATATGGAATCCTATCCCTGCTTAGAAATTGGAAATCAATTTGAATGTTTCTTTAAATAAAAACAAGTGTAAAAAATGCTGTTATTGTTAAGTGTTTTTTTTTTGTTTTTGGTACCTATATGACCAACATTTTTATTATAATATTAAAAATAATTTTCTTACAATTTACAGGGAGGGGCACAGGAACCTCCCTTCTTTCAAACGGTAATTGTGAAGGGAGGGGATGTCGAAGAAAGATGAGGATAGTCGTAAAAGGAGCATATAGTCGAGAAGTTATTGTATGGTCGCTTGGTCGCTGTGTATTTTTGTAAATTTTTGGTATTATAACACTCCAGATGTTACAAAATGAACAGATTTATAGAGATGGACGCACATTTTTGCGCCTTCAAGCTTGATTTCGAAGAAATAACTGTCCATGTCCGGTACTTGATGTTCTCGATGGACGTCAATAGTTGGGTTACTTTTAGCATAGTTCTTACTTAGAGAATGAGATAAGCCGGATGAATAAAAAAAAACTTCAGAGTTCGGAAATACAATCTCTTGTTGAGACTCTTGTTGCAATCTTCGATTGTTGTGGATGTCTTGCCTGAATGCCAGACATACCTTGGTATTTATTAGTGAAATAGTTAATTACTGTTTGTAAAGGCTCTCTCATCTTGGTGTAAATTTGTAAGTAGTTTTAATTAGTGTATTCTTTGTGAATCAGAATTATTGTAGATTGATGTAACAAGGTTTTCAAAATTGATTTTAAATGAGGTAAATACGAGTTTAGAGTTTATACAGAGACAAGTTACGGTTGAAGTTTATTTGAATTATATAAATGTTTTTGATCGCTGTTGATTATTAAAATTTATATAATTTTGTTATTGTAGGAATAACGTGTGAATCCTATTCCCACCCCTGTTTTTGTGACGTGGTAGCACAACGCATATGTAAACTCTATTGTTTTAATAATACTACCTTGCACCAATTTGACCATGTACTGAACTGCCTCTGTAATCATTAATAATATTATAAACTGATAATGTTGGCAGCGATTGTCCTTACTCTTGTGTTATATAAAAGTGTTCATTAATATAATTAGTGGATTATTTTTTAGGTAAATTATACTCATAAATTAAAACTCATTTTTCAGGTACTAGATTTCCTCTTAGGCGACCGTACCTGTTACATTATCTTTATAATTCCTCTCAATCTAAAGTATGGCGTGATCCAAACAGCAGCACATTTTTGCCATCGAAACTTACTTTTCGAAAAACTACTGTATCGGAGAGGTGCAGCATGCGTTTCGTACTCGCTACCTAATACCTTCTCGGCCTTTAGTTGCTAATCAAAAATCTAACTTTCAAGACACAGAAAGAGTGACTTTGAAAAGAATTAGACATAATGGAACTCTCGAAAACCAAAGAATTGGTCTTTACTTTTTTTAATGAAAGAAAAAATGAATAATATAATATGTGAAATGTTTGGTTCTAACAGAATTGAGCCACAGCCCATATAGCTCGAAATTTAATTGCTGTTTTGGAAGATGTTTCCCGACCTACTAATCTCTGTAAAATGTGACATTTCGTGGTCTTGCGTTCGTTGGATTTAACGCCTGTGCCTATTTCTTGTGGGGGTATCTAAAGACTGAAGTATTTAAACATCGTCCCAGAACCCTACAAACCCTTGAGGATGCAATTCCTTTGGAAATAGCCCTCGTATGAAAAGATGCTTCACAGAGCTATGCAAAATCTTAGAATCCAGTTGCAAGAAATTATTTTTAAAACTAGGTTTTTTAAACTTTCAATACGGTAGTTGAAGAAACTACAAATAATAGTTATTTATGGTACAAGTGTGTTACATTACAAATAAGTCACGTCGGAAAAGTTTAGCTCACGAGGCCGTTAGGCCGAGTGTGGTATTTTTTCAAGTGTGCCATACAACATTTTATCCAACACTACATATAAGATTTTTGACAGATGGAATTTTGAAATGACATTTAGGAACAAAATAGTGTAGAGAAGGTTTTATAACGTAGTTACTATGATACGAACCAAAAAACAGTGAGCTAATATATTTAGCTCACTAGTGACTTATGACCTACTTTATTTATCTAAAAACAGCATACTTATATCGTTATAATTACACGGTGTTGGATAAAGTTTTTATATGTCTACTAGTTTTTTTTAATTCACCTTCAAAATTGTGGAGGTTGGTTTGCCTCACCCTGTAGAATATTAAATATAAGTTTATACCACGCTGATTTTATGGGAGGGTTGGCCTGTTTCTTCCACACGTGAAACTTGTGTAATTGTTATTGGCGCAGGTCCATAAAGTTTACGTTTATGGCCCTCGGGTGCGAACGACGCGTCGGGACGCCCGATGATGTGATGTGCCAGCACAAACATTCATCCGCATTGCTCATGTATTATAGCTCAAAGAGCACCCTTGCTATCTTGTAGCAGTACTAAATGTTCTAGGTTTGATTATTGCGAAAGTTTGCGCATATGGAAGATATCTCTGGGAGTTTAATGATAACTAAATCTTGAAATAAATTTTAAATATAGCTTATTAATATAATATTATATTATTGAGCAATCAACTGAATTTAGTTTACCACTATATTTAATCGTTATTGACAGTGTGGAAAGCTTTACAGGAAAATGGCATATCTCCCAAAATTATCAAAATATTACGAGGAATCTACCATAACTCCTCTTATCGTGTATTACATAATAGTTATTTATTTATTAAGGGTATAATTAAAAGATTATAACACGAGGGAATGTTTAAAGCTCGACGCGGAGTGAAGAGTTTTAAATTTTCTGAAAGCTATATCTTGATTATGTCCGTGGTACAAACAACGTTTTATTACATTTTGGTATTTCAAATGAAAAAACACTGTAGGTTTATATTGTATGTTATAGTTTCTTTAAAGGTAGGTGGCATTGTTAGATTATTTGTTCTTAAACAAATTTAATATAATCGAAATGTCACTGTCATTGTCAAATATATATGGAATGTCACTCACTGATATTCTGTCGAAATATTAATGAAATTTGAGGCTGTACAGACCAAGTTGATTTCTAAAGATTCAAAATATTTACTTGAAAAAGAATTTGAATAGTTCTTTGAATGCTTAAAATTAAAATTTATTGTATTGTTTGACATATATTCATGAACATCAATTTTAATTTGTTTGAGTAAGTATTGCTTAGAAACTTTATACGCCCTCGTGCGATAAAAGCCAAATTACGCCTGCATAAACAAGTTTATGATTCCAAAATAAAATAAAGGTGTTAAAAGCACACCGTCTTCTACAAATACAGGTGTTAAGCAAGGTTTTGTACTCTCTCCCTTCCTATTTAGTATCGTTCTAGACTTCTCTTATGAATAGTGTTTCACGCCTTGATTTGATATTCAAGTCAAGTAGTAATAATCGAATTTCAAGTCAAGTCAAATAGTAATATTTCATTATTTTTGTGTAATTTAAAGAAATCACAATTTTATTTTCAAAAAAGACTTTTATTTACAAAATTAAATTATAAATAATTCTAATCTGCAACTTGATAATTAAGAATGTTACAAAGGTAAAAAAAATACAAATAAAAATGAGGATTCTAATAAAGTTATAACCTAAACAGTTGCGAATTTTTGTAGTAGTTAAAGCAATCGTGGAAAATTGCCTTTGAACAGTACCTGAGGATACTGGTATTAATTAAAAATATAGCCATTTACATTATTTTCGTTATAAAAATTTTGGTTAACCTATGTCACAGTATACAAATCCTAGTAAAAGCTATTGTAAAATAATAAAACAAGTAGTTCATAATATTATTTGACTTTTTATTTTTAAGATCGTCTAACAATTTTTGGAGTCAAAAAGGCGGAGTTTGCTTTACTCTAGTAAGTGGTAACTATAATATAATGCAATATCCCTAGGTAATTCGAGCTCTTGCCCTCATTTCACATCAATTATTTTCCATTTCCTACTCACTTAATTCTAGGTCAAGTGATAAATTTAAAATGCAATCTGAATATCAATATCAAATAGCATGAAATTGCTTGATATCAAGGTTGGCAAACATCATGTTTTTTTTTTATTTGATAAACGAAAACGAAATCTGTAATAAAACCAAAATGACTCTGAATAAAACTAGCAAGAGTAACAAATAATTTTTTCTTTTAGTTATACATTTGAATATAAATACAGGGTGGCCCAGCGAAAATTATCAGCGCAATTTTTGGCCACTTAACATCAATTTTGCAAAAAACGCTCGAACACGTCAATTTTAGTATAAAAGGGGACACCTGAATGGATTAGTACCAATGGCATAACTTCAACCCTAAAATGGGGGTGGACTGCAACTCAATAATTTTAAATGGAAAAGGGTGTTAAACATGACTTAGTTCGAAAGGCCTTTCAATGTTCTTTTCAACAGTTTTTTTATTTTTCAAATCCGATCATTAGTTCCAGAGAAATATCGTTTAAAACAAATTTTACCAGCTGTGCAAAACTGCAATCAAGTAGGCTAAAACAAATGACAGAAACTAAATAAACAATTCTTTCGATAAGTTGTTTGTAATAAACAAGTAATTTATAAGTTAGATTTCTTTTTGTGGAGTTATTTGAAGTCTAAAGTTTATGCCACGCCACCCGAATCTTTAGAAGATTTACGGCAACGTACCGTAGCTCCAAAATTTTGAGCAAAATCTTTATTATTGTATGGAAGTTGGAGGTAGTCATTTTGAACATCTAATAAACTGATACTTGAGTTTCTGTCATTTGTTTAAGCCTACTTGATTGCAGTTTTGCACACCTGATAAAATTTGTTTTAAACGATATTTCTCTGGAACTAATGGTGGGATTTGAAAAATAAAAAAACCGTTGAAAAGAACATTGAAAGGCCTTTCGAACTGTGTCATGTTTGACACCCTTTTCCATTTAAATTTTTTGAGGTGCAGTCCACCGCCATTTTAGGGTTGAAGTTATGACATTGGTACTAATTCATTCAGGTGTCCCCCTTTATACTAAAATTGACGTGTTCGAGCGTTTTTTGCAAAATTGATATTAAGTGGTCAAAAATTGCGCTGATAATTTTCGCAGGGCCACCCTGTATTCTTCTTCTGTTATATAAAGTAATCAAAGTGATAAAATATCATGTACATGCCTACACCAAGTACAACAACAGTTTTAAGTATCATTAATAACTTTAAAGGAAATGATAGAATAGAGAATGGTCTGCTACACAACAAATAAATATAATAACGTGCAATTAAATAATAATTACAATAAATTCTCAAAAATCTGTCCATTACCTGCTAATCAATTATTCAATCTGCTATAAAATTTTTGTATTACATACGCTGATATTTGGGCAATTGTAATATTTTGAGAAATGTTTGAATTTGAATTCATTTAAATTTTTAAGATTTCCCCCAGTACAAATTTCGGTTTTAAGCTGACCAATGAAAAGAATCTAGATGTAAAAGATCGAGAGACCATGCTACTATTCTACCTTTTCCTCTAATATTATTAATGATTCTTAAAATTTTTGTTGTACTTGGTGAAGACCTGTCATAAAATTTTATAACCCAAAAATCCAATCTCAAATTCGTCCCCTATGTTTCATTTTATATAAGACAAGCAAGTGTACATTGTTGTCAATCAAATATGAAGTCGTAACTATGGATATAATATATCATATATCCCCAGGTTTCACGTTAAAAAATACTCACGGTATAACACTACATCTACAAATCTAAATAAACTAGCAACTGAAGCTATCAAAGCAGGCCTGAAAAATCAATGTCTATAAAACAAAAGCTTAAGACTTAATACAAATAAAACCCAAGAGTTCACGTCAGGTAACTAGTAACTCCTCTATAGAGAACGTAAAAGAGTTCATTTATCTAGGCAGTATTCTAACAGTTGAAGGCGGAACAAATGAAAACATTACAAACCGCCTAAATAAAGCACGGCAATTTTTTCCAATAGATACTCCACACAAACAAAATTACAAATTTTTAAATTAAATGTTATGTCCATACTACTGTACGGTTGTGAACCTTGGAAAATTACAAGTTTTCATAAATCGATGTTTGGGAAAAATTCTAAAGATTTTCTTGCCAAAGCAATAAAGGAGAACAGACAACGTTACAAAAATGGTTTTCGATTGAAATCAACAAGGTTTGAGAAGCAGAATGGCGCCCAGTCACATGTCATTGACAATTATAATCATAAGGTAAATATTTCTACCGGTTTCAAGATATTAAGCTATTGTTTACATAGGCAAATGTAACCATGGTAACTAAATCATAATTGTACACTATGTAATTTGGCAAATCAGTATGCTAATTAATATTTACCGTACAGGGGTGCAATTCTATAACTTCGATTGCTACCAATTGAACTTGTTATGATAACAATTGAAAAAATCAACTACAAATTATACTAGCTATTCTGTAACAATCATGATTATTTATGGTTAATACTGTAGCGATCCCAGGGCGGCGGCCGCTAACGGACAGATTACAACAAGTCCGTCCGATCGCGAGGAACAGTCATACATATATTGAGACGGGTAGTGAACACATAGTGATATAAAGAGAGGGTGATATAAATAGTTGGTAATATAAATATCGCGTAGTTTTAATTGTTGTCTTAAATTAGTGTTTATATTTCTTAATTCTTAGGGCCGGTTTTTCAATCTCTGGTTAAGAGGCTGTTGTCGCAATCCCGGTGAGGTAAGCCTGGCCGCGACGTGAGAGACGAGGTAGCCAGTGGGCTGTCCCATCATACTACCCCCTCTACCGAACTGTGGTACAGCTGTGCACCCGAATATACAATATTTTTTATTCTAATGCTCATATCCCATTTAAGCTACACAAAATTTTTTTGTACATCTGTACAAGGAAACTAGCAGTGGGGAGAGTAAACCAATCAGGAAATAGAAAATATGAACTGGGCGGACTTGGCTTTGAGTAGTCTGCGAGAGACATCTAGTGCGGAGACAATAAACTAAATTTCATGAATTTTACAGATCTTTAAATTGCAATAACTTTTAAACAAATTTATATATTAACAATTTGAAATTAGAAATTAATTTAGAAACACATATATTATTGAATTGGCTAGTCATATTTTTAAATTTTTATATATAAACCATAAAAATTGATACTGTAAAAGTAGAAACTTTAATATTTATTTGTTGTGAAACAACAAATCATATTTAAAATATTCTCATTTAGCGGTCTTTAGATATGTTTAGTTATGTAGTATACAAAATTTGAGCAATATAAGTTCAATAATAATGTCTCAGGATTAGATTGAAATTAGTAAATTTCGAAAAATTGTCCAGTTTTAATTACAAATTACTCACTTATTTTGTACAATTTATAAAAAAAGGCTCTTTAGCGGGCTAGAGTTATCCTTTCTTATTCATCATGTAAAATTTCAACAGTTTGGTATGTAAAATAAGTTCACAATCCTAGACCGAAAAAGTTCATTTTTGGACAACAGCCTCTTAAAGTGCCGGTTACCTTAACCATCGGTTAACAGAAAAATATCGCATCGAAATAGTAAATAATGTGTATTTTTGACAACTTACATCAGATTTTCGATGCGATATTTTTCTGTTAACCGATGGTTAAGGTAACCGGCACTTTAACTAGAGATAGAAAAACCGGCCCTTATGCCCGTATGCATAGACAATGGGAAAAACTTAGATTAACTTATCTTAGATAAAATATTAATCTCAGGTTACTATTGCTTTATATGCATAGTCATAATTAAATCTGAGATGTAATAATCTAAGATTATGTATGTAAAGTGTTTTGTAAATCAGGCTTTGCACTACGCATGACACAAATTCTGCTGTCAAATTTCCTTCTAGGTTATTTTGGTTTTTTGACGTTCCTGTGACAAGCGTTACTTATTTTGGTTTTTTGACGTTCCTGTGACAAGCGTTACTTATATTTGTCATAAAAGCAATAAAATGAGCAAGGAAAGGGCGAAAAATTTTTCTGAACCAGAAAAACTTGCACTCCTGTATATTGTAGAAAATTTTCTTCATATTTTGGAAAATAAAAAAACTGATGCTACTACAGTGAAAAAAAAAAATTTGACACTGGTAAACCACGGTTATTTTTAACTGGTTTTAATATAGATTCTATTAAATTTAAAATATGCATTACAGAATGTATCATAAATCGAAATCGTAATTTAAATTCATCTTCATTATACATTTCGAACGGATTTGTATGCGCTCTGTAGGTTTTGGGTTTACGAATTCGATCATTTAAAATTTCCAGCTCTGCAAGAGATTCCAAAGATGATGATAAATTTGATAAACTTGATGATGACGAACTTGTAGAATCCGTAAATACTACTATAGTTTAAATTTGAACAAAAAGTTATTAACAACTAAACTTAATTGCAATACTTCAAATGTAATATACTCGTAACTTTCACAAGTGACAGCTACAAACATGAATGATCGCAAATCTCAGTTCAAATCGGTTAACCACGCAAAATTGGCAAGTTAAGATAATCTGAGTTTAAACTCGCGTTAAATAAGCAATGTTCTCTATGCATACGAAAATATACAAGGGTTAATGTAATCTAAGTTTAAGGACTTAACTTTCATCTATGCATACGGGCATTTTAGTGTTAGTTATTTTTCGTTGTCTTTTATAATTCATATTTCTCTTATTAATTTTTTAATTTAATTTTACACTTCACCTAAATAAATGAAACGTTACAATACGTACTTACATATAGGTACTCATATATATATACACTATATAACACTATGATGTGGGAATGTCAAATTCATTGCAAATTTGATTTCGGCCATGGTGACATTTGACACTTGACGTTTGTAATAGATATTTTAACAAGTGCAGTTGTTATTTGTAGTTGGTATGAGTTATAGAATCCCACCCCAATTATCAAAATATCCTGAGACAATTATCATATCATATCAACCCATATATACTTAATCACAATAACGTTACTCACAAGTGAATTTTATAAAATAATATTACTGTAACGAAGGAGATTTACCGCAGATGAGACATCACGGCTGACCTGTCTGGGCAAGTAGTCGCGTTAAATATCAAGTGGGAAAGGAGCAAGACCGCTATTGTTGGGGAATTTTATAGAGTCCGGAAGTCTCTGAAATGTTCTAGAGATTAAATGGCAGCAGGTATGTAAGGGTCGCATCGGGAGACTCTTGGACTACGTTTAGTATGTACTGGTACGCGTACCAAATACA
Organism: Stenolophus ochropezus; assembly: GCA_035578165.1. Taxonomy (NCBI): domain Eukaryota; kingdom Metazoa; phylum Arthropoda; class Insecta; order Coleoptera; family Carabidae; genus Stenolophus; species Stenolophus ochropezus. The sequence goes on along the minus strand of JAQOWZ010000002.1, from coordinate 45,054,421 downwards.
TACTAAATTTTATTTTAGTACGGTATGTTTACACCGGTGTATAAAAAATAAGACCAAATATTTCTGGTACACTGTTCGGTCTCTTTGGCATCCTAACCTAAAATTATTTAAGTATTGAAGTTGATTGATATAACCTAAGTAATGTTATAAATATTATTTAATATATTTCACAATAGTCTGACACCGTCAACTGAAGTTTTGTACCAAATATCACTAAAATTAACCTAAATATTACTACATAATTTTACTTCAATTGCTTATAACAGATGGCAGCCTAATCGGTTTAGTACGTTTGCTGTTTACACCGTGTGTGAGTAGGGTCTGGTACATCCCCCTTGGAACGTACTAAAGTTGTGTACCAATTGCGTACCAAAGGTTTGGTACAGAGTGTTTACACCGTCCGTCGCCATCTTATGACGTCATTTAGTACTGGGACCAAACGCTTGGTACGTACGGTGTAAACGTGCTCATGGAAGTTAGCATCGGTCAGAGTGTTCAGAAAATCACTGAAGAAAGTCAGTGTCGGTCAGTGGGTCAGTACATGTCAGCGACAAGTAAAGTAGAAATACATAATTAGTTGGTGATATTAATGAATATTTGGTGATATAAATAACTAGTTGGTAATATAAATATATTGTGGAAATAAATATTACGTAGTCTTAAGTGTGTAAATAAATGTTCGTAGTGCTTAAGTCTTCATTAATAATAATTACTTCTAAATTAGTGTTAATATTTTATTATATATATATATATATATATATATATATATATATATATATATATATATATATATATATATTATATAAATATGCATGCAATATGCATTAAAAAATCATCATAATATGCATGATATATGCAAAAAAGTTATAAATATGCACTTTACAATAAAAATGTGCAAAAAAATAATGTCATCCAGGCTCGTTTTACTGATATTATTTTCTTATTTCTATTTTTACATGCAGTGTTTTATTTGGAAAATTTCATGAAATGTATAAAGACAATAAATATCACAGGTAATTCTAATAAAAATAAAAAAATCTCGAATTCATATTCATATTGAAATTTACAAAAGCTCTTTTTTGAAACAAAAACCAAAAGAGTCATCTTTAACGAGAAAGTTGCTATATGCTGCTCATATTTTTAATACATTTTTTTCGGCATTACTAATTATTGTTATAGTTCCAAACATACGAATTTCAGTGACAGATATTATTTACTTACCTTACTTACAAAATAAGAATTACTTAAGTTCTAAGCAGTTCTAAAATCACTTTTTTTTGTTCTGACGAGAAATTAAATATGATTGTAATGGTTTCAATGAGTACATTGTATATAAATGCTCACTTGTTAAAAGTACGATCAAAATTATATTTCTTGTAATATACTGGTTTCAAAAAAGAACAAAATTTGTCAAAAATTAATTTTTGTTTTTGAAAAAGTCTTAAAATATGCACTAATATGCCGAAAATATCAAAATATGCAATAAAGTATCATTAAATGCAAAATATGCATTATTTTTTGTTTTTGTTGATATGCCTAATATAAACAACACATGCAATTGCATAGAATCCGCTCTTTACTCATAACTATCCTAGGTATATTTAATACCAATTAATTTAGGAATTTTGTTTAAAGACCGTAACAATGATAATAATCTTTATATGTCCTTACAGATAAGTTCGGTAATAAACAATAACTATAATTATTGAACTTGTTTAGCGCAACGAACGTATCACACGTCATTCCCACTCACACCCTCTTCGTGTACAACAAGCTCGATAACAAACGATCTGCATAACACAATCCGCACTGCATAATGTACATGCAGAGTGCAACAAGGCAAAGATTCCAGGCGGAATCTCTGTAATTATGCGTCAAAGTCAGACAGACACAGAGTTGTACGGTGTGAGTTCCCACAAGGAGTAATACGAGCAAATGAGACGCGTAATTACTACGTGGGATACGCATACGTGCAGGTGTAAACGGTAAACTCATAAACAGACATCTATTGTAGCGGGTAAACAATTATAAGCGTGTATGAATTGCTAATAGGAATATATTAATAAACAATAAATTTATGGTATTATATAGGTAAATAAAAACACTTAGTTATTCCACAATAATTATTATATTAGTGACGATACATGATGTAGTCTGAAGTCCGAAAGGACGAAACGATCGTCACTAATATAATAATTATTGTGGAATAACCAAGTGTTTTTATTTACCTATATTCAAATATATTCTACCAAGTACCCTCTACAATATCCATTTCAAGTATTATGGTATTATCGTATATGACAGGGGCAATGGTGACTGACTTGGTTACGCGCTCCGACTCGAGCGGAGTGTGAGATCTAGGGTTCAAATCCCAGCTTCGCCAATCTTTAATGAGGTAAGTAGGTATATTTTACAGTTGTGTTCAAGTGGTTAGAAAAATATACAATGTCACGAAACTAGTACGAGAGATACTTAAGGCCCTGTTTCAGATTTTAAATATTTATGTTATTATTAACAATAGGTGTATTTATAGTCAATTGGATACCTATTCCTCAAGCATACTTCAAATGTTCAAATATAAGTACTACATCCTGTTTTCACATATTTATGTTTTTTAAAAACGTATTATAGTAATGTGGCAAAATACCCTTTACGCTTAGCTCAAATATACGTTGCCCGGATGTATAATTAGCTTTTATAGAATAATTACACGGAAAAAATACTAATTTTTATTTATTTTGTTCAACATGCTGAGAAATATTAACTATTGATTGTTCAGTTATTTATTTTGTTTTATATTGTACAATATTTTATATCCTATTCTATTCATTTTTAAATGAATTTATATTTCTTGATATTTCTTACTACTAATAATTATTAAAATTTAAATATTTAATATTAAATATATTTATATTTAATACTATTATTGCCATCTCTGAAGTTTGTTCATCAAATTTAAATTTAGTACTTATTGATACTTCATTTAATACCACATATAGCTTCGCCTAACTTATTACAATCATGGTTTGGCCAAAGTTGTGGTTACCCCAATTGACGTATTATAGAAATGGACCCAACGTAGAAACAGACGAATTGACTTTCACCTTAGAAAAGGAAAGAAAGAGTAATGGTGGGGTTGAATTGGGCAACGTCAACATTTTTTGTATAATAACTCTTTTAAATAGAAACAAAAATATTTAAAATTTTGTTAAATTTATATAGATGTTATATATTAAAAAATTTCATTCCAATACTCCTATACGTACTACGTGTTTAAATTTCATCTTTTGTCCAAACTAGTGCTATCCTTTTTTAAAATATGCGCCAATGCTTATACTGTAAAGCAGCATAAAAGTTAAAAGTTCCGTCCATTTGTAAAATACGTCAATGGTTTACCCTTTCAAAGTTCTACAACATTTATTTGCTTCGCAGATTTTCTATTGGTTCTTATTTTTGTAATTGTAACAAATTTACGGAATCATTAATTATGTATATGCAATAGTTAAATGAGATATTTACAAAAAATATTATAGCTGTATTCATAATTAGGTAATTAACAAATTTTAAAAAATGCTTCAAATCTTCATGAAAACACCTTTGGTTGCACGATTAATACCAAAATCTAATCAGATCTAATTTTGTTTTTTTATTCACCCGTATTTGAGTAATCGTTATGACAACATTCATCCATTCATACATCCATCATTTCATCCACACACACGGACAAGCATCATCATATAAAATTAAAATCGTGTTCTAGGAACTTCAAAACGTACTTATCCTCTAAAAACTTACTATCAGATTTTTAGCATGATTCCAATACCTCTATTACTGACTGCCGAAAGATAAAAAACCAATTCTAAACACAGTTAGCAGAATTGCAGAAGAATCGTCGTGAATGTCAGCGAATCGTTACAATTTGAGGCACATCTCTCACACTCGTGCTATTTATCATACGCCTGTTTATTATTCCCGTTCCTTCCTCTGGAATCCAATATTCGCTCCCCGATGTAAACCAACAAACACCTCTGCCTGTATTCCACACTCGATTCCGGATCTCCTGCTGGAGAAAGTGAGATATCGTGAGCAGGATACTGTGTTACCGACGCAGGGATGCGACGCCTCCCACACGGCAGGCTCACGGAGGGAAAAAGGGTCACGAAAAGAGTGATCTAGGACACTGTGTTTGCTTTTTTAAGTGGTCCTCAACCCTAACCTTACATTCTAAAAATAGGACAAAGATTCAATAGGTTGCAACGAATTTGTTTGGTTACGCAATGTTAAATGTTGTCGTAATTTGCATAACCGTATTGTCATATATAATTCTGACTAGGTAATATGGTATTTTTATTCACAACAATACTTATATACTCGAAGAAATAACTATTACAGAATAATATAGTTTAAGCAGCAGATAAAACCTATTAGTTTTTCAATTGTCCCATTTAAAATAACATTGGAAAATGTAATTGCTTTCCGAATTAAGCAGACATTGCTTGGTGTATTATTTATATACGAAATAGTGTTAGAAAAAGTATAGTGTAAAACTCATACGGAATAATATATCCGCTATTCGCGAAATCGTATTACTCGCCTACAAACTTTTCCCTTGTGCAAATATATGTTCTATTCCATACTAAAATACAAAAAGTAAAATAACCAACAATATGTACAGTGGCTCACAGAATTATTCGTACACCTAAGTTTTCTATTTAAAAAGTGATAAATAGAGTACTTTTAAAAATAATATTGATATATTACTGACGGAATCATATTCTCTCATATTCCAGTAATAAAATGCAATAGCCAATTATGAAAAAAATATTATTTTTCTTATGTAAATTAAATAAAAACAAAATGCATACAAAAAACAGGTACACAAAATTATTCGTACACTTATGAAATCTTACATATAACGAGTCAATATTAATAGTTATAAGTATAATACATCTGTGATTACATAATTATCATTTGTTTGAGTATTTTGTAAAAGGTTTTTTCAAAAATGGGTCGCAAAAACAAGAAATTATGGTAGTTGAAAGACGAATCTATGTGAAATGACTTTGCCAGTATAAATCTTTAAGGGAGGTTGTCAAAATTGTATAAATATTGTTCTCAATTGTTAAGAACATTAGAAGTAAATATAAAAATGAGGAGTAGTTGAAAAATATTTGCCGTGGGGACCGTAAGAAAATTTTTAATCAGCAGAATGAACGAGTTATTGAGCATTAAATGAAATTAAATACTAAAAACTCCTGAATAAATTAACAAAAAATATATCTGAAATATTTGGAGGATATATTGAAACATAGTCTACTCGAAGAACTCTAAGACATTTTGATTTTAATGGCCATATAGTCATAACTAGCTCCTACATATCCCCAAACTAATATGATCCTGCCGCCGTGTTTCACTGTACTACATAAATTGCAGTTATTAAGCTCAAAATTTGGATTTCTCCAATCAAAAGATTTGCCATTCCACTCAAATCCGCAAAATTATCAATTTCCAAAAACACAATCCGTGCTAATGTACTATTTCCAAATGCGAGTCTCTTTATTTTATTTTGTTTGGAATTATAGAGGCCACTTTTTACTATAAGACCATTAGAACCAAAATTTCTTAAAGTTCTCTGAATAGTCTATGTTCCAATAGACCCTCAAAAAAAATTAGTTATTCTTAATATTAATTTATTCAGGGGATTTTTAGGGTTTGATTTCACTTAACGCTCAATATATAGTTTATTCTGATGACTTAAAAATAATTTAAGGCCTCCACTGTGAATATTTTTTTACTGGTTCTCATTTTTATATTTACTTATATGGTTCTCAACATTTAGTGCGATCTTCGTTTAATTTTGTCACCTGCCCTTAAAGATTTACACTGGCAAAGTAATTTCAAGCAAATTCGCCTTTCAACTACCATAATTTCTTATTTTTGTGAACTATTTTTAAAAAAATCTTATACAAAATACTCAGACAAATGATAATTATGCAATCACAGATGTTTCATGTTTATAAATATAAATATTGACTCGTTATATGCAAGATTTCATAAATGTACGAATAATTTTGTGTACCTAGTTCTTATACACATTTTGTTTTTATTTAATTAACATAAGAAAAATAATATTTTTTTCATAATTGGCTATTGCATTTTGTTTCTGGAAAATAAGAGAATCTGATCCCGTCAATAATACATCCATATTTTTTTGAAAGTACTCCATTTTTCACTTTTTAAATATAAAACTTAGGTGTACGAATAATTTTGTGAGCCACTGTATATACCTAACTATGTGGCAACATAAATTTCCGAGTCCGACATACCTACTTCGAACTATAGGGCTGCAGACTTTAAAAACATCGTCAAATATTTCAAAAAATCGAAAAAATTAAAGTCATAGTATCAAAAAGTCAAAATTTGAGTTCGAAATGTTTCCTAATTATATTTTTAATCTGGAATAAATTATTTAAATAAAAATGTATTCTAAATGTACTTTATTTAACTTTTTGTATTTATTGTGTTTAATTTGCTATTATATATTTTATGTAAACAAAATTTATAAATAAATGCAATATTAATTTGTTAAATACAGACCGTTTCGTACACTTAATTCAAGAAATGACTTCAAGTTCGAATAATTTATGACACCTGACCACTAAAATTAAAAGCTTCCCTCCATTAAAGATTGTAAACTCAGCATAAGACAGTATCATATATCGCCTCCTACAATATACAGACCTGAGATAATATTACAATTCTGTAACTTATTTGTCGGCTGGATGGCTGAGCGAGCTAGCGCACATCTCTAGCTCACTGTGACGTCATACGAACCTGAGATCCTCAGTTCAAGTCCCAGCGACCGACAACGTGTGATTTGTCGTAAAATAAAAAACACAGCTACTTGTGTATCACACTCGGATGCTATAGACTTGCCATCTATACATCTTAAGTAGAAGTAGCACTGGCAAATGAAACAACCGACAGTACGGCAGTTAGAACTGCGGCTCGGTGAGTTCGGTTGCCCTATGCTCCGCTTGGGAGATACAGGAACACATTATATTAACTTATTTAATCCGTGTATATAATCATTTTTGCAATCAGTGCTTTATTCTTGTATTATCATTAAACTGAAAATACATTTTGTATAATTGTAAATATAAATAAATATTCAGCAACCTATTGTAAATATTCTAATATTATAAAAATTTAAGGGTAAGAAATTGAAAGAGATTAAAGTTTCAGATAATCGAAAAGTCGAGAATGAAGTCGAAATCTAAAAGTCGAAACAGTTGTTTGAAAACAAAAGTCAATATTATCGAATTAATGGAAAAAGTCGACGATATCAATATTACGCTTTTTAAGAATCGATCGATCGACTTTATTAAAAAGTTTACTTAAATTGATATATCGACTTTTTTGCCAGTCCTACTTCCAACTATTTTATGTAAGCCGTCTGGAGGTATTATTTTCCCTTTAATTTAAATATTTAAATTTTATTGTTCTGTCGACTGTTTGCTGTACTTTTAAAAAGGTTAATTATATAATTCCAGATTTATAATTAAATAAGTAATTAAAAATATCGTGATCTACTTAGACGATTGATGTCAAAGTAAAAAACTCGTTTTCAGTTTCTTTTATCTAAAAAGATGGAACATAAAAAACTATTTAATCTTATGTACTACAGTTTTTAATAAGAACTATACTTCTTAGACATTAAAAACCTTGTTAGTTCAATTTAAAGGATAGAACTGCAAGAGGCAAAACTTTTTACATATGAGCATAATACGGAAAATCGCTCGTTGTTTCTAAAAACTTACTTAAATAAGTGTAATGAGATTTGCCAATATATAATATTTTCTGATACGAGCGAATATTTTTGATTTGATGACCAAAAATTGGTATGAAAGAATGTCCAAAAAGGAAATAAAAAAAATATTCAAACTACAGTGAAAATATTTTTTGTCTACTATATACATTTAGAGAAAAATCAAATCGTGCATTATTGTCAGTTGTATTTAACAATTGATTTAAAATATGTTATTTCCTACGAAGTTTAATCGCCCCTGATGAGAAAGTGCTGTAAGAAATTGTTATGCAAAAAGTGTAAAGAAAACACGTTATTCCACAACGTCAATTTTTATTACAACTTGTATTTCCCTCCGACTACGGTATACGAACGTGACAGGAAAATAGAAGAAAGTATGAAAATATTTTCTTACGTTTTATTCTTCTTGACATGTCACTTAGCTCTTAAACTTGACATTACAAAGTGATATTACAAAATAAGAAAATTATAAACCATAAAAATAACCTTTATTCAAAATTTAAATAAAGAAATTTTTCATGAAACCTTCAGAGTTGGTTTTCCTTATATGATACAACAAAAAGAAATAAATAAAATTAAGGATGGGTTCATTAAAAATCTGCACAAAATTGGTAATACATTCAAAAAAAGTTATAACTTCAAAAATAACTTATAATTCAATTACATAAATTGATACAAGATACAATTACTTTACCGTTTTGAGATATACCCGAAAAACATACTTTTTTAAAGGAAAACGATGAGAGTAAAAATGTCTTGAACGAAACGAGTTAATTCAATTCTATAAATTTGAAATCAGCGTATCGACTTCTATAAATATGCATTATTTTCAAAAACAGAAATTTTCGACCCAAAAAGGGTATCTTAATATCTTTGTATTATTTCTATGTATAAACACAATTTAACACTAAAAACCCAAGTTCCTTTTTGGTCTCTTGTAGTTTTTTCTTCAGCAAATTTATAATTCATGATTTATCTTGGCGAGTGGTGCTGTAGTTGGCACGTAGAGAAATGTTACAGGCATTGGGAAGAAATGCTTACTTTTCTGAAATTATTGAAAATTATTATCTACTATTTGTTATATAATGAATTAATAAAACTAAATTTTTAACAACATTAACTCACCAAAATTGAATAAACACAATACAACACAGATCACAGAACATATGGAACAATAAACAATAAAATATAATACAAAATAGAAATACTAATGCAAGGGCTTGTCAGAAATATATCAACACTATCAATCACAATATTTCCTAATGTTTTTCCCCATGATAGTCCCTTACATACTCGACTGATTGTTACAAATTGTATTTATTCCAATAAAATACATATATTTTGTTTCGAAACTATGTGTATTATGTTCTGATTAGTATATTGTACATGATTTCTTTTGAAACTGAATATGACCAAGCCTTTGTCAAAGTTTGTATGTAAGGGTAGTTGAAATTACATACGCCCAGCAAGTTTAGTGTAACTTTTGGAGCTAATGTTGCACGAAGCACGATGTAATAGTTTAGTAACGATGGTAATGCGTATAATAGTATATTACATATTAAGAGTTGTAAGATGCATATTACACACGAAGTGGAAAAGTCACACAAGAGCCGCGAAGCGAAGTGCATAATTGCTTTAACAACTCGAATTATGTACTATACTTTTTCTACGATAAATATTTGACTGTACTTCGATCACCCCATGATTATTCACTGAAAGAATTGATATAGTACCAACTACAGAATATAAAAACAACTTTCGACCTCAAAATAATAAATTGAAACTATTTACAACCCAATCAGACAATAATATGTAGAACATTTCTTGTTTATTTCTTCAATAGTCGTTGTAATAAAAAGTATAATAGTAAGCATTGTAATAAAAAACAAGTGTAATATAAGTCATTGAGAAATATACATAAATGTCAAAAGCAAAATAGAGTTCAATCATTTTAATACAAAATAGACAAACAACAAAGCATTTATCCATAACATTGGTCCTTCGAACCAGGATTTACAACAAGAAGGTACGAAAGCATACAAAGGCAGAAAACAGAAAGAAGGTACGAGTAAGCATATAAAGGCAGTAAACAGAAAACAGCAACAATTTCACAACTTCTTACTTTTCAACATGGACGCTTTGAAGAAAGTAAGAAAATCTTTGAAAATGCAATTATCAAGATTTAAAACATATGTAGCAGAATACAATCAAGAACAAATACATGAATTGAAAGTTAGACTTGAAAGGGCTGAAAATTTGTGGGACAAATTTGAAGATACACAAACAGCCATAGAAGATTTAGATGAAAATGAAGAAACACATAGACAAGCCTTTGAAGACATGTACTTTGAGGTCGTAGCTAAAGCAAGACAGAAAATTGAGCAGACGGTGTGTGATGTTAACACAAGCTCAGCAAGTTTAAAAACAACAAATGCAATCAAAGTAAAACTCCCGACAATAACATTGGCAAAATTTAGTGGAAATTACTCAGAATGGCTCATGTACAGTGACTCATTTCAATCAATAATTGATCAAAACGAAGATCTGTCAAATGTTCAAAAACTTCAATATCTAAGAGGTTCACTGCAAGATGATGCTTTACAAATTATTCAAGCTTTAGAAACTACAGATGAAAACTATCCAATAGCATGGAATTTATTAAAACAACGTTATGAAAATCAACAACTCATTATTAATACACATATGAAGGCTTTATTCGATTTACCGCAGATCAATAAAGAATCACGCAATAATTTAAGACTTTTCATTGACAAAATTAGAACAAATATCAGCGCTTTGAAGACTTTAAAAGAACCAGTAGATTATTGGAATACAGTATTGATATATTTATTCAATAGTAAGTTAGACTGGAGAACAAGGCAACAATGGCAAGAAAAACTATCACTAGAAGATAAATCAAAAAGGCCAACACTAGACATATTTCTTGAATTTTTATCAAACAAGTGTCAAACATTGGAAATGACAGAAAAACCTGCAATACCAGAATCAACTAACAAACCATATATAATAAAAAGAAATGCATATGTAACAGCAAATAATCAATCCTTCAGTTGCGCAAATTGTGGCGAGCAGCATCAATTATTCAAGTGCCAAGAATTTCTAAAACTATCAATAAGACAAAGACAAGATGAGGTAAGAAAACTAAAACTTTGTTTAAATTGTTTGAAGCCAGGACATTATGGTCTAGAGTGTAAATCTTCTAGTTCTTGTAAAATATGCCATAAACGCCATAATACGTTGCTACATGAAGAAAATAAAAAAGACAAAACCGATGATCATTTAAAAACTGAAACCAAAACAGCCACAACAGTAGTTAACAATCATTCTTTAAAACAATGTCAAGAATATCATACAATTCTACCTACAGCAACTGTTCTAATTAAAGATAAACATGGAAAACTACACCAAGCCAGAGCTTTGTTGGATTCAGGCTCACAATCAAATTTTATAACCAGGGAATTAATCAGAAAACTAGAATTACCTCGCAGAAAAATAAACATGTCAGTCTTTGGAATAAATCAGAGTCTAAGCACAATTTCTGAAAATACCCAAGTCACAATGATGTCAAGACACAACAATTATTCAATTACAATGGAATGTTTAATATTAGAAAAAATTACAAATAAATTACCACAATTAACTTTAAATAAAAATGATATAAAACTTCCCCATCATATTAAGTTAGCGGATGACAATTTTGACATAACTTCAAAAATTGATCTACTTATTGGGTCAGAAATATTTTGGAATATACTTTGTGGAAATCAGATAAGATTTTCAAAAAACAAGCCAATACTACAAAAAACTAGACTTGGATGGATAATTGCAGGTCCAATGAAATTACGACAAACACAATTGCAACCAATAAGATCATCATTCTTAACAATTAACGATAACTTGCAAAATCAATTAGAATTATTTTGGAAATTAGAAGACATAAATGAAAAACGTCAATGGACTCAAGAAGAGATAGAATGTGAAAAACAATTTAAAGACACTGTAACTAGAAATGAAGAAGGTCGTTTTATTGTAGGATTGCCAAAGAAGAATAACTTTGAATTAGGTGACTCATATCAAGGAGCAATTAAAAGGTTTGAATCAGTAGAAAGAAGATTAGCATATCAGCCAGAAATCAAAGAAGAGTATATTAAATTTATGCAGACGTATGAAAAACTCGAGCATATGTCAAAAATCAAATCTGAATCAAACGAAAAATATAAATTAACTAAACCATATTATTTACCACATCATCATGTGATCAAACAAGACAGTTTAACGACAAAACTCAGAGTAGTGTTTGACGGCTCATTTAAATCAACATCAGGAAATTCTTTAAATAATGTAGGCCCTAGTATTCAAGAAGATTTATTTAATATTGTTCTACGTTTTAGAATCCATGCATATGTACTTACAGCAGATATAAAAATGATGTTCAGACAAATACTAGTCAAGGAAGAAGATAGGCATCTACAAAGAATTGTTTGGAGAGAAGACAGAAACCAGAAACTACAAGAATTTAATCTCAACACAGTAACTTATGGAACCGCATGCGCACCTTTTCTGGCAATAAGAAGCCTTAAGGAATTGGCAGAACAAGATGGAGATCAATTTCCACTAGCAAAGAAAGCTTTGTTATACGACTTCTATATGGATGATGTATTAACCGGTGCAAATACAATAGATGAAGCAATACAACTTCAACAACAACTAAATAATTTATTGAATCAAGGTAAATTCGAACTACGGAAATGGCGAACTAACAACAATGCTATTTTAAATCATATATCAGAAGAAGACAAATCAAATCAACTGTTAGTCATTCAAGAACAAGATAGTCTAAAAACCCTAGGCATATTATGGAATACATTAGAAGACACAATACATTTTAACATACAGTTAGACAACCAATCGAAATTTACCAAAAGAAGCATACTTAGACAAATAGCTAAAATATTCGATCCGTTAGGTCTCATCGGTCCAGTTACAATTAAGGCAAAATTAATTATGCAAACACTCTGGCAATTAAAAATTGAATGGGACGAAGAAGTTCCTGAAGAAATTTATAAGGAGTGGATGCAATATCGTCTTTCATTACCAATAATTAATAAATTTCAAATTAAAAGAAATGTCAATCCAGAAAATAAATATCAAAATATAGATATTCACGGTTTTTGTGACGCATCAACTACAGCGTATGGAGCGTGTGTTTATGCTACAAGTATCAACCAAACTCAAGATCGAACTACACGTCTACTTTGTGCCAAGGCAAGAGTTGCACCTCTAAAAACTATATCATTACCAAGGCTGGAACTTTGTGGCGCAACGATATTAGCAAAATTAATATCAGCAGTAAAACAATCACTAAAGGACAAGGTGAGAAAGATATATCTATGGTCAGACTCAACAATTGTACTACATTGGATAAAAACTCCACCAAATATACTAAAGACATTTACAGCAAATCGAGTGGCAAAGATACAAGAATATACATCTGATGCTATATGGCAACATGTTAATAGTGTAGAAAATCCAGCAGATATTATATCTCGTGGAGAAACTGCAGATCAACTAATTCAAAACAAACTCTGGTGGTTTGGTCCCAATTGGCTACAAAACAACAATTGGCCAGAACAAATAAATTACAATGAAGATCCCATATTAGAATTAAAAACAAATACGATGTTAGTTATACACCAAGAAGATTTTAGTATATTAACAAAATATTCTTCATGGCTCACACTATTAAGAGTAATCAGCTATTTACTAAGGTTTGGAAGAAACCTAAGACAAAAAGACTCAAGAAAGTTTGGCGCATTAGATACAACAGAATTAAACAATGCAAGAGAAACGATTGTTCGTTTAGTACAAGAACAAGAATTTTCTCAAGAAATTAAAGAACTCAGAAAAAATGGTATAGTTACAAGTAAGAGTAAATTATTAAATTTAAATCCATTTTTGGACAACAAAGGATTAATAAGAGTGGGTGGAAGGCTGAATAATGCGGACATAACCATTGATCAAAAACATCCATATTTATTACCCTCTAAACATCATGTCACAAATCTTATAATTCAACACGAACATAAGAAACTTCATCATTGCGGACAAGAACAATTATTGGCTGTAGTACGTTTAACATATTGGCCAATAAGCGGCAGACAAGCAGTTAAGAGAACCATACGAAACTGTCACAAATGTTTTCGTTTCAAACCTAAGATACCAGATCATCTGATGGGAAATTTACCAAGTCCAAGAGTTAAGGGATATACTAGACCATTCACTATTTGTGGAATCGATTATGCAGGACCCTTACAATTAAAGCCACACAATCGACGCGGTAAATATCAAATTATTAAAGGATATGTAGCTGTATTCGTATGTTTTAGTACTAAAGCAGTACATATTGAATTGATTAGTGATCTCACTACAGAAGCATTCCTAGCAGCGTTACGACGATTCACATCTAGAAGAGGTATCTGTAAGGAAATTTATTCAGATAACGCTACCAATTTCACAGGTGCAAATAACAAATTAAGTGAAATATATGAATTTCTGAAAAACTCAAATGGTGATATAGATCAAGATTTACAATCCAGAGGCATACAGTGGCACTTTATACCACCACGTGGCCCACATTTTGGCGGGTTGTGGGAGGCCGCAGTAAAGGCTACAAAAAGGCATTTATACAGGGTGATTTCTAACGTACGGACGAAACTGATAGGGCAACTAGAGGGGACTAAAATATAGTCTTTTTTACAATAAACTTTTAATCAAAATCGAATAACAAGAAAGGTACAACGGTTTAAAGTTCTTATAAATTAACGCCCACTTATTGAGTACCGCTGAGCTTACTGTATTCGCGTTTACATTAGAAACAATTCTCACACAATCTGATACATTTCTGTTGTATTATTTTTACGGTATGCAAAAAACATCAAATAAATGATGACAAGAGATACAAACGAATGAAATTAACCATTTCAATCGAATTAATGACATATCAAATAACCTATTTAATTTTTGACGTTTAAGTTATTTTGACTTACCTACATACATGATTAGATTAAATAAATCAGCGGTTCTCAATAAACGAACACCCATGACCGAATATTTTAAAGAACAATTTAAATAGCCATAACTTTCATCTTATAAAAATTTTAATAAAATTTTAACTGAACTTTGTTTAATTAACTCTCAAATATTCTAAATTTGAATTCAAAACGTAAGTTATTACCGTATTTTATAAAAAAATGCTTAAGTTTGTAAGAACTTTAAACCATTGTATCTTTCTTGTTATTCGATTATGATCAAAAGTTTATTGTAAAAAAAACTATATTTTGGTCCCCTCTAGTTGCCCTATCAGTTTCGTCCGTACGTTAGAAATCACCCTGTATACAGTCACACAAGGATTAATATTAACTTTCGAAGAATGTACAACACTTTTAATCGAAATTGAGGCGATTCTAAATTCTAGACCTCTAATACCTCTATCAGCGAGTCCCAATGATCTGATTCCTATAACTCCAGCGCATTTTCTCATTGGGGATTCTCTAATTGAACCAGTAAGTTATGTATACGAAGACGTACCGGACAACCATTTATCTAGATGGCAGCATTTCCAAAAAATTAAGCAACATTTTTGGAAACGTTGGTGTAGAGATTATCTACATTGTTTACAACAAAGAACACGATGGCAACGAACTACACCCAACATTGAACCAGGTACCATAGTGTTACTTATCGAAGACAATGTTCCTCCTCTACGATGGCCAATGGGACGGATCTTAGAGACATTTCCCGGCAAAGATGGAATAGTGCGTGTAGTATCTGTACGTACATCAAGTGGTGTATTAAAAAGGCCTGTCAAACGTGTATGTGTTTTACCGAGTGAAAGAGAATCGATTTAATCTATAATATTTATCTTAACATAACATGTAATTATTATTAAGCTTTTGAAAGAAGTAATCTTTCAACGCGGGCGGAATGTAATAAAAAGTATAATAGTAAGCATTGTAATAAAAAACAAGTGTAATATAAGTCATTGAGAAATATACATAAATGTCAAAAGCAAAATAGAGTTCAATCATTTTAATACAAAATAGACAAACAACAAAGCATTTATCCATAACAGTCGTAATGTTTTAAATTAATTATAATCAATTTTATATATTTAATACTTGCTAAAATAATTTCAATAAATAACAAATTCCCTATATGTGCGATCGCATACTTTTATACACAGCCTTCAGTAATGTGACACTTAGATAACCTACAAGTTGTACAAGAATGGCTATTTGCATTAGTGGCCGTAGAAAAAATATTTGTCACATATTCGTCAGACAAAGTTGTCATTTTCTCGCTAAAGCAAGGAGCTGATTGAATAGTAAATACAATAACAAACCAAAAAACCGTAACCGAAATTAAGTTTAAACTTTTACTTGAACATTGGAATCCCAATTTTTATTTATTTTTACACCATTTTAAATATTTATTTATTTTAAAGGTATATATTGTTTTTGTAAAAATATGTAGAATTTAATATAATTAAATATTATTTTTTTTAGTTATTAATAGTATGT
The DNA here is from genome assembly GCA_035578165.1 of Stenolophus ochropezus. Classification (NCBI taxonomy): domain Eukaryota; kingdom Metazoa; phylum Arthropoda; class Insecta; order Coleoptera; family Carabidae; genus Stenolophus; species Stenolophus ochropezus. Next base: position 45,037,993 of record JAQOWZ010000002.1, on the reverse strand, counting down.
TCCAAACTTAACCAAAGTAACTGTGGCCCCGAAACCGGTTACTTTGTGGTTCTTGAAATTTCTGGTAACTTCTGGAACGCTGGGATTAGTTTTTATACATAAGCCATGTATCTCTCAATTTTCAATTGATTGATTTATTGTTTGGCAGTGAATATTTGTATTAATTATATTTATTTACTTTTTTCTTTCGTAGATATAAACATAACCTCTTATTTTTATTAAACAAAAATCCATTAATTTCTATATTTCATAAAGACAATACAAATTTAATCACACTAACCGCCACTTTTATCTGGTTAGTCTCGTTACTTAAAACTAGCCAAAATTTTCACGAATCTCGTTCCGTAAGTTAACCGGTTACTAAAAAAAAATAACCGTGGTAGCTTTGGTTAAATTTTGAAACATGCTATAAAATATTTATGTTTTTTTTTAAGCTGAATAAAGATAATTGTCCTTTTTTCCAAGTAATGAATATTCTAATGAATGCTTCTGAATATATTTTTTTTATTAAAAATGGTACCTGACATGCCATAAATACTAAATTTGAAAATTTACTAAAATGGAACTTGGGCTTAAGGTTCGCCACCCCTGGTTTAGGTAATCTATCTGGTGCTCTTTTTTATTCAGAAAAAAACCTAAATGTATTCGATATTTACTTGAATAACATTTATTATTTAATGGAGTCATCCTGTTTTATTCAAGGAAGTGCTATCGACGTTTATATCTGGGCGCTTACTAATTTGGGGCCGGCCCTTAATATTCCGGTATTGTCTCTCAAATAAAATTGCTTAAATCCCACCACTGTAAGTATATAACTAAAAGTAAAAAGTAAAGTACTGGTTTCTTAAATAATTCATACCTTGTTTCTATTGGTATGTCGCAAGGAGCATGGAAACATTAGCATAGCGAAATGAAGTAAATTAGCAAATCCCTCGTTATCTTGATCCTACCTTGAGAAACTCAAAGTCCGAAATGTATCTAAATTCTTAATCTTCTTATAATGAAATACGGTTAGACTGGAAACTTTTTAATAGCATTAGCAGTGTAACTTCCACCCTGCACGACAGAAGTCCTGGCCTAGGACTAGAGGACAAATGCGAATCCTCTTAAAAACTTCCACATTAGCCGGCTGGCTTCACAGCAACTTGTGTTCGAATCGCACCGCAACAACTGCTGGCCTTTTATTCACTTGTTCCTTATTTTTTATTGTTATTGCTAATTGCAGTTGTTCTTGCTCATTTGCGTTACCTCACACAAAAAATTTAATAGTGACCTGTTGTTCCAAACTAGTAATTCTCTAAAACGAAACGAAACGAGATTTTTCTTCTCCTTGTACCGTCTCATTTGTAAATGTAACATAATTTTATTATCTCGCCTCGTTGTCGAATCTCACTGAGTTTTCAAGGTCGAATATTGTAGGCTTTATCACTCACTACATCTGTGCACAGTGTTTCCATATCCAGAGAAATTGAACATTCTTTTGGGAAATTAGGAAGAAAATATATATTAAGAGAAAAATCAAATTATTTTTTTATGCTATTATGGTTACTATAATATAATTATCTGCTCCATCTACATATTTTACGTACCAGACAGTCATATAAAACTGCACTAAATGATGAAAATTCAGGGATTTTTTTTTTAATGGTACACTGTTACTACTTTTAGACGGCTTACTGAATTTTTCAGATTCCTTGGACAATTTTTACTCGAGGTACACACCCAAAGACACTTTTATTCCGAATGGCACATACTATTTTTTCTTCAAACGTAGATATTATAGAAAATAATTTACTACTTGAGGTATCCATTTTTAGGTTATCAATTTAAATCAGTTATTGATGGTTTTTATTAACTTCAATGTTTGGTTATCTGGTTTTATAGTAACATTTAGAAGGATATTTTGTATTTCTTATTCGCTGATTCTACATAGTTCCAATGGATACTTTTTCTTCTATGCCGGCGGCTATATAAGCTATAATAATATAGATAGCTATATTTCTACCTTGTGTATCAAATCACAAAAGATGTTAAATTTATGATGTTTGAAGAAAAAGAAATTTCGGCGAAATTATTGAAATTCAATAGTCTCGATTTTATTTTCTTGTCACAAAGTTTTGTTTTTAAAATAGTCTCGTCTTGTCCGAAACAAAATATTTCGAGACGAGATGAGCGAGATTCGAGTAATATTTCGTCTCACTCAAATCACTATCTAAAACAATTTTGATTGTAATACTCAGGACTCACGAAAAAAGATAATAAACATTGACAGTTAATAATTAATTTTGTTGTCATGTGTCATATGATCATTACAAACTTCATAATGTAGAATAAAGTTTAGAAACCAAGGATCGGAAGCATTCGGTTGTCATCATAATTCGAATGACAGTTGAGGTCGTGAAGTTGAGGTTAATGTTGATATATGGTTAAACTGTTCTTATATGCATTGACGAAGGACAAAGCATGGTGGTATGGATAATAATGTATATCTAGAAACTACTACGACCTCTTTCAAAACTCTCTATCTACTTTCAAGTAATGTCCGTATGTCTATGTATTTTTCTAATGAGCATTCATTAACTTCAATTGAGAATTTATTTAATGATTATTAAACATACCGTGTGCTCTGGCAAAATGTACAACATTTCATTTGATATTTCGATATAACGTTTATCACTATTAGTAGGCATCTGACAATTGTGTTTAACAAAGACTATAATAATAACATATTATTTTGGAATCATGAACCTATTTATGCACAATCAAATGCGGGCGTAAATTGGCTTTTCCGCCCGAGGGCGTATAAACTTGCCAAGCAACAGTTATTCAAACAAATTAAAATTGTGGTTAATGTCAAACAATATACACTACATTTTATTTTTCATTTCACATTCACAGAACTTTTTAAATTATTTCTCATATAAATCTATTGACTTTTCGGAAACCAACTTGGCATGTGCAGTGTCAAACCATTAATATTTCATGAGAATAATCAGTACGTGACGTTCCATACATACTTGGCACTTCGATTATATTAAATAAAAAAAATCTAACAGTGGCAACTATCTACAAAGAAATCACAGCATGGAATACGTATCTACAGAATTCTTTAATTTTTAAGTACCAAAATTAAATAAAACTTATGTACCGCGGGCACAATCAAGATTATATAGCCATCAAGAAATTTAAAGATCGACGCTCGTGCTATAATCTTTTGATTATGCCCTTTACATATAAATAACTATTACTTCTACGCTTTCCTGTTTTTGCGAAATATAAATATAAATATAAATATCACTCAGTAGTCCAAATAAGTTTTTGTAATTTTATCGCTTTGTATAAGAGAATTATACAATTTGCCTCAAAATTTAATTCTTTAGCTGTTCTGGTAAATTTTCTATTTATTACGTGATCTAATTATTGTCTCATATTTTTTTCTAGTTTATACTAGTTTTTAGTAATTAATATACTTATTTGCTCTACTATATAAATCTTGAATTTCTGAGGTATTTTATCCCAAATTTACTTCAGTTGTTTAGTTTATGTATTACCTAACCTAATTAATGCTTATTTAGAATTTTCCTTAGGTTTGATTAATTTCCATACTTGACCAGTTAATTTAAATGTCACATACTGTTTCTCTTTATAAAACCAAATCTTCCATAAACTTGCACATAATGTAGACTCTTTCCAAAGCGAATTAGATTTACAGAGGAATCATAGCAAGTTACGTAGTTGAATCGAAATGAAAAATCCGTTGAGAGGAAATGATTTGAGCGCCCCGAGGGAGTACATGATTCGTGTCTTCCAACTGTGCATTTGCTGCAGTTTAAATCAATAGCAGCTCCAAAGGCTTAGCGCCTTTCGAAGGTAATTCTGTCTCCATCGCTTGTTTCTTGTTTCAAACTCGAGTTGACTACGAAGATGAAAACCCATTCAACGAATTAGACGGAAAATTGTTTTGATGCGAAAACACCTTATTTGTCAGAACATTTCCATGTGGAAAAAGGTATGTATAAAGATTTCATGAAAATATATCGCTCATAGATTATTATACATTACTGCGTACACTCATGTATTAGATCACATTTTCTTACCTTCTGTAAAATAGTTATTATCTTGTTGCACCAATAAGTATTTTATCACATAATTTTAAACATAGTATATTATTGTACAAGTTTTATAAGATGCATTCTTCCACGAATAGAACAGTAGGTCGTATAAAATGAATGTAATATAGCAAGGTAAAGAAGAGTTTATTTAATTTATTCCACCGCTCGCTATCAAAATAAATAAAACAAGTACGGTTGCTTAAGACGAAATCTAGTACCCGACATATGGGGTTTAATTTATGAATTGTACTGCCTCCAAAGTAATCCACTGATTATATTCATGAGGAACTTTTATACATGACAAGGGTAACGTTAGTCGCTGCCACTTTATTTAAAAGTCTGCCGTGATAGAAACAGACTTTAGTTTATAGTCAAATTGGTGGAGGGTTGTTACTAAAACAATAATAGCCGAATTCTCGAAAGAGTATTAGCGTTAGCACCGGGTTAGTTAGCTGGTATTAGCACTAACCCTATTCTCAAAAAAGTTTAATACCAAACTCTTAACACTCTGCTAACACCGGTGTTAGATACGTTAACCCTTGCCATATCTTTGACAACGTAAAATAAGTAACCAAATCCTATTCAAGAAGAATAATATCGTCTTATAAGGGTTAAATTTAGCACCAAAAATTAAAGCTATTTACCAGTAGTTTTAGTCGAAATTCGATACATTCTTAATATATAATTTTTGAATGTTAATTTCAATCACTAAAGTATGAAAATAAGACGATTTTTACTTTTTTACAAGGCAAATAACAATAAATTAATAATTAAACCGTCCACACAGAATGCATCGTCCAAGTCACGGCTGCAAAATTTCAAAGTAATATTTGTCATACTTGTTTATTATCGAACAAAAATAGATTTTTTTATTAGGAATTCTAAGTCATAATAATTGAAGGATTTCGTGATCACAATAAGTATATACCTCAACAGCAATATAGGACGGGCGTTAGATCGTTTAAATACAGCTCCATCTAGCACTTGAAAATTTAATTATTTAAAGACAACAGTAGAACTTATACAAAACTAAAAGGAGAATTGCCTATCTTAATTCTTTCAAGGTGTTGCATTTTTATGGCGAGTAGTATATTTCAGAGCATTACATGCAACAGCAATGAAATATTTCATTATTAAAATATTTTAAAGTTAATTTATTAATTTACCGCACATTACAGTCTTCCAGATTTTATTCTGGAGAATTCCAATTTGATTAGACATGTCTATTTCCGCACAGTTGGGGATGACTGCGATTTTTAGCGAGTAGAGACTTTGAAAATGTAATAAGATATGTGATCCATGTTTGTCAAGCTAGTTGCGAACTAAAATCAATATAAATATTAACACTTTCACAACGATGTGGTACTAAGCTAGCACTGGGTTAGTCTAATATTGTGTTTGTTTCGAGAATACGGTGTTAGACTAAATTTTAATACCGGGTTAACGCGGTGCTAGCATTCATTTATTCATTTTGGGTTTGAGCTAACACCGTTTCGAAAATTCGGCTGTAATATTTTACCTACGCGTTGTGCTACCGCGCGACAAAGACAAGAGTTGGAATAGGAAGGGCTGAATTAAACACGAAAACACGATATACCATCAAATTTGAAACCCATTGCTCATAACCAATGTATATTATCATAAATTTCGGCTCCGCAAGCTCCGCATCCTTTCATACCTCCTCACATTTTTAAAGCCCTGAGTATGAGGTACATTACAGATTATATAATTCCCACATGGATATTACAAGTTAAGTTATAATAATGACATAAATTTTTATCAATAATAAAATAAGTGTTAAAAATATGAAATTGCTTTTAGAGAGACTTTGAATCAAATAAACGAGCTATTGGTAATGAAACTATCGCTCCAGTGACCTCGAGTCCTTTCCGGAAACGGTAACACGCCGGAACCGGATGGCGCAGGCTGAACAGATGAACAGATGAACGCTGGACCGTTTCTTTATGGCCCTCCATTGGCCAGCGCGCCGATAATGGGGAATTGATGATAGAGAATCAAACAGAAATCAAAGATAATTATTTATGGAGGGCCAGTGTCACGATCCGGGTTTTATGTCTGCAGATAATAGATGACGGCGGATAGATTGCCAGATGGATGGGTTCTAGATTTATTATACCAGAAAAATATCTAGATTTTCATTCAACTCGCAAAGATAAAAAACAAAAACAGTTGGAGAACTCATAGTCGGCACATAGAGAAATATATTATTTAATATAACAATAAAAAATACATTTGGTTTATCTACATATATTAATAAAATTTAATAACGATCATTTTGTCCTTTCTATTATGTCCAAATGATCATCAATATATATTTTTTACATATTAAAAATGTTTTTTTTATCATCATTTCAAAGTTGATACAATTGAAAATTAAAAAGAAATATTTAATTATTATAAAGAGATACAAGTACTAGTACTGTGCTTATACCACAGAATAGTTACATACAGAAGCGACAATCCGAATAGGTACCTTTCATGTTACCCTATTCAGTTCTATGACCTTGGAGCATTGTGTAGACCTTTAAATTTGATGGCTTCCTCTATCTCTCTCTAAGATGTGACGAAAGTTTCCGATTTTAAACAGCCCTTTAAATTTGTTGTTTTTCCCTATCTCTCTCTAATTTTCGTTTCTCTGTCTTACTGTCGCTTCTGTATAAACCTATTCTGTGCTTATACTATTAAGGGAGTACAAAGGGTGCCCTCACCCTTGGTTTGATTGCCGTTCAAATTTGTTTATCCTATTAACTATACATATAGTCATCTCTTACTCCGTACATTTGGTTAATCCGATTATATTTTTCATATAAAAATAAAACAATAAAATAGTAATAAAATATAATCTCGTATATCATATGATACTGATTAATACAGATGTCAAATAATTGTAAAATATTTAAGTCAGAATAGTGACACTATACTGTATTTTCATGATTCATGTCATCCTGAGAGAAATTAAAGAAGAGACATCATATGATCATATCGTCAACTACAATAATATTTAAGAATGAAACTGTGACTCCGTGTTTTTTTATCTGGGCGCACCCGTTGAACAAAATCGTACCGGCGCCCTTGTTTCTTTATAAAAAGAAATGACTCGATTTGTGAAATAAATCGAATCGTTAGATTTTAAAATAATTGTTTTCTTTGAAAACACAATGCCTTACCTCTTTGATTGTATCATTAAAAAGGACTCAGTCTGTCTCATCCTTTTTTATTTTAAATAAAAAAGAGTTGAAAGATACGCAAAGTAGAGTCAATTCAGCAGATTTACATTCCACAAATTCTTTTCAGATTATTGCGAAAAGATAAAAATAAAACCGTTGATCATTTCATCCTTTCAGAGACCCGAAAAATAGAAAGATAGTCATTATATTTTTACAATAAATGTGCATAATAGTTATTTATGATATAAGTGTTAAAAGTGACATTTTATGAGTGAGTGGGCAAATTTGAAACGAGGCGAAGCCGAGTGTAACAAACCCCACGAACGAAATAAAATCACTTTTAACACAAATATCATACACTATTTTTCCTACGACCCTAGTTATGTATTAGTAAATAAAAACTAAGCATTATAGAATTACATTTATGACAGGTAACTAGATTTAGTTCCTTTTTAACACTAGTGTTAAAAATATTCACTGTGTTATAAACTGTTATTTTTAACTTGCTAAGCAACCGTTAAAAAGACTATTTTTAACAGTGGTCGTAGGAAAAACAAATTATGTAAAACATTATTTCATTAAATTATATAACAAGTGTGGACCGAGAATTCTCTTAATGGATTTATTCTAAGACTGAACCCCCACTGCCGCAAACAAACTTAGTCTGAAACAAATTATTTGAAACTGTTTGTCACAACTGTAAAATATTTGTATATTATTGCTAAGATACATATTATATTTTAATTTTTATTTTTGTATTAAGTGCGCAAATTTTATGTTTTTACTGCGTAAGATGACACTTTTTTGTATCATTAATTTTAATATTTTTTGTCTATATAAATATAATATTATCCATTAGCGTGAAAAAACTTTTTCCCAAACCACAAAAAATACGTTTTTCCAGGTACTTGTTATTAAAATAAAAATGTTAACATTTTTTGACAGTTGTAGAAAAACGCATTATCATTTCCCATGGTATCCATAGACAACTTTATGGTATTCATATCACTCTTCTGTCAAAAATCGTATTGTTTAATTTTTGTTATGTAACTAGTTGCTAGGAAGTAGTAAAATGCAGACATCTTTATTATGAAAATATAATGTATAAATTGCTTGGAATGTCCCTTTCATACTCGTACGAAATGAGTACCATTCCATGCTTTTTGTACAATATACTTTTAAAATACAGTTGGTTATTGTTTCCGTGATATATTAAAAATAAATACTTAACATTATTGATGAAGATGTAGATGATGATTGTGTGTCAAGATTATGGCAGTGGCTGTCAAATAATTTAAAAAAATGGATTCATTCCTTAAATTTTAAGGAAAGTTCGACAATATCACATTGTCTTTGTTATGTAAATTGCGTTGTAATGAAAAAATAATTATTTATGTAATAAGTAAGGTCACAAAGATGGTGATAGTAAACGCATGCAAAAATTACAAAACCAACAAGATTCCTTTCAGGGACTATATTTTTTACTTTCATTTGAATAAGTACAGAAAACGATTTGAAATTATGAATTGTTGATATTTATAACATAAACAAAATTGTCAATTCCAAGGACTATGATAAAAAAATGACTGATTATAAACAGATAAAAGATATAAATAAAGTTATCATTTCAGACTTTTGAATTGTCACTGATGTGAATCTAAGAAATATAATAACTGTGTTATCAATATTTGTTCTCTACAAATATTGATAACACAGTTATTATATTTCTTAAGAAATAAATTTCCTATTTTTGTAGGTGTTAATGCTCATGTTAACGTTTCTACATTTCACTAATGAAATAATGTAATTAATAACCTAAATTATATTAGTAATGTAAAGTGTCTATTATTAATCGTAATTATTAATTACACGCTAATACGAATGAGCCCTTCTAGTTTCCATTTTCATTTGAGTTTCAACAATGGTTTAAAAAAATGGACATTAAATTTATCATTAAGTATTAAATTTATGTTTTATGACAAATAAAACTAAAAAAAAAGTATTATTTCAATATGTAATACAAACTTATTCTAACAAGACAGTAATTAGATATATTTTTCTATAGCCAACTTCAGCTTTGGCCAAAAAGTCAAGTTTTATCCATTAATTAACAATAAAAATGATGTCAGATTTAATAAACATTTGTTACATTATTTAAGGTTATGTTGGATCCTAAAATTGGTTTAATTTTGAGGAAAACGACCTTGGGAATTCCATAATTGAGACAATTATTTGTGACAGAGTATTACATCTTTACTCATCTAATTTATATACAAAATACATATTTTTACGTTACAAACAAGAAATCAAAAACACCCGTATTTTTTTTAATTAGTTGTTCAACATTCCAGAGAAAAAGAATAATAAAGTTTTGGAAATGGAATATTTGACGTCACTTAGGAGAATTAGATAGAATTTGATTTCATTCGATAAAAATAATCTATCATAGAATAATCTACATTTGACCGATTACCCAGGTTCCATTTTTAAAAGGATGTATGTAAACACTGAATAGCCTTCGAAAATCATGACATTGGCCATGTTGACAGTTGACATTTCAATGTCAATCAAATTTACACCAAAACAAAATGTTACGTAATATCAAAATATTTTTATTCTATTTTATGAATTGCTTATATTGATATATTATACATTGTTTCATTAATAATTATGGCTAATTTACCATTAACAAAATTTATTCGATATCATTAAGTTAAAAAATTAGGTTTATGAAATTCCCACTTTTAGCATTGTAAACAGGTCTGTCATTCTCCTACGTGACGTCCGAAATATGGCGCCAGTACATAAATTTTTATTTCAATGAAATTATAAGATAATATATAGTTTTTGTCATTATTATAACTAGTCACAAAGGTTAATTTTTACTTTTTATACTTTTTTTGCTTTAATTCGACAGTGGTCATATCGCCCATTAATGTGCACTCTTTTATAAAATTATACCTAGGTGTTGCTTTAGCTTGTACTGTTTACGACAATGTGGGTTTAGCTTTATTACATGATTTATTTTGCAATATATATAATTTTCCTATTGACATTCATAATGAATTAATCTGGAGACTTTAGAACAAAGCGTGATATATTCCAATGTTCATATATTAGCAGCTATGACATGAATCCTACTGTTAGTTTAGAATATTATGAACCACATAAATGTAAACCGCGCATTCCTATCTATCTGCTCGAGATCCAATATCCACTATCTCGTATCACAATGGGGAAATCCCATGAGTAAACATCATATAGGACAAATCTTCCCACGAAGTAGGACGACAAAGAGAAACGAGTGTCACAGACAACACGAGATTCTGTTTCACAAGGAAATGAGACGTCTCATGATAACGATGAAGAAACGGGAATTAGAAACTTGATAGTACCATCTGCCAAATGTCGCAAACAAAGATATTAATGAGTGATCCCTAAAATTGCTATTATTAAAATGAATCTAATGTGGCCAGCACATATATTTCTTTTGTTGAAAAGCTAAATATAAGGCGAAACATAGCCAGAAATTTAAAAAATTGAAGCAAATATTACAGATGATAAACTATAGTTGAAATAAATAAATTAACTAAAATAAAAATTAATCTTTCTTCTTAACGTACTTTTTGTTGAAAAGCAGAATGTGTTAATTTTAATTGTTATTTTGTTAAAAATTATTACAACCAAGTCTCCCTCTTAGGGAAATGAAGAGAAGCCACATCCTTTTATATTTCCCTAGATAGTAATATGGTATATAAATATATAAACTAATAGATAATAATAAAAAGATTCTAACGTTACTACTTTATTATTGATCCTATTTCACATTCTTATAACATTCACTCTATAATATTATGCAGTAACTATTCATATGTTAGGTGTAAATGACAGCGTTTATTTATTACTTATACACATCACATCTTTACGTAGATTTCAAAGTGTATATTATTTAAAAATTACATTTTTTGTTCAAAGTTCATTATTATTCAAATAAATCCAGTCTCGGAAAAAACGCCCAGAAAATATTTCATTACTTTGTCCGTAATATGTAGAAGGATGAAATAAAAAATTAAGGTAGTTTTCATTAAAAATAGAAGACAATTTCAGATTTATTACGAAATCCGTTTAAAAAATCATATTTTGGAAAATACGACCCATGATAATTTTTACCAATTTTTAGTAAATTACAGGGTTGATATAGAGGGTACGGTAGGTACTTTTTGTTAAAAATAGAGGGAGCAGTAAGATAAAAAAAATTATCGGAAAACGAATTATAAATTTATAGAACAAAAGTTGGGGAATAGTTCTATGAAAAATTATTCACTTACAAGGTTTCAACAGTAAACGGCTGCCTTCATCAGGTAAATAACAAAACTATAAGAACAAAAGTTAAGAACACAGACATGACATTGACAAATGAACGGAAGACAATTAACTACAATTTATTAAGCTCAAAACATGTATATAAATTTAAATTATTTGGAGTTTTCGTGATTTCGATTACTTCTGTAATTAGTCTTCTCATCCAGTGATTTTAATTAAAGGACATGTTCTGCAACTGCAGATTTATCAGGTAGGTTTAATCTAATATGCCGTTTGTATTCCTTTAACCTTTAATCTTATAATTGGCAAAAAAAATGTAGAGAAACTATATAGTTAACATTGCCAAAAGAACACAGTGCGAGACAGATAGCTCCCGTTGAGTGGTAAGAACTGGTGAAGTCTTATTAATTTGCATGTGATTTTGACTATTTCTTATAATGTTTTGGAGCTAAGAAAGCTGTTGTTTTTCACAGGTAAATAAATCTACCACCAAACGATGATGTAATGATTTGTTAAACTGGTGAAGCAATTTTTAAAGGATTAAAAAATACTCCTAAAGGTAATGTCTTTACTAAATTATTTGTTTAACAAGAAAAATTATTGTAATAAAATTTTTCAAAATTTAAATGATCAAGATTCAATAGAGGTACACCATCTATAACATGTTGAATGTATATTTTACCATAAAAACTAATTTTTGAACAAAATTAAGGACAGAATCCGGCGTACATACTATAGATTAATTACATTCAAAAATAAGTAATTGTGCTTTTTCAGTTTTTCACATAATAATTTATGAATAGCTTTTTGAATTTTCTTTTGTTATAAAAAAATAAATAGACATTACTTTTCTGCTTCACAATAGTTTCATTTTGTTAATTAAATACATACTCTGATTTGTCTATTGATATTGTTTTGTCGAAATAGGTATTAATAGCATACAAGTTTGCTAAATAAAATATATATCAATTTAAAACCATTTATTTCGTCTATCTTCAGCTCAAATTTATATGTGTAATTCAAAAAATTGTTTTAAAATATAATTTTTCCTTCAAACTCCTAAATAAATGAACTCTTCTGCCACTCGTTATATGGTCTGTGTATTTTTTTCCTTTTCCTGCTTCTTATTTTCAGATATGTTTACCTCTTTCTATGTTCATTACACCGTGCGCAACGTATCAGTATAAGAAACGCTCAAAAGTATTGTCTTATTTAAATATGAGTTCTGAAATCTCCTTTCAATATAAAATTAATAAGTCAACATTTTATGTGGTGATTTCCTCATGAAATAGCGAATTATTTTCCAAATTAAGCTATTCAGGGTAATACTATAAAACGTCATTTGCCAATGATGATAAACTATGCGAACTGCGATAATTTTGTTATTCGTCCCTTGCTAAATATGTCAATTATTCCATAATTGCTGAACTATGCCATCAACCGAATACCGATGCGGCATTTCGCTGCATAATTCAACTGACCACTGACATCAACGCCAAATATAACATTTTAATAATATATTTCACATTTTACCTTAATCCGGATGAAATATTGATTCGGGTTTTATCTGCATTGGATCTCACCTGAAAACAGACAGACATTATGACATACAATTTAGTAAAAAAGAAAAAAACAGTTGTTATTATCAAAATATTGACATTCAGATTAACATCACTCAAATTGCTTTTGTAACATGTTATGTAAAATGTTAATATTTTAAAACTTTAACTACAAACATTGATTGAAAAACATATAGATTGGCAAGCTTACTGGAAAATTGGTTTCACCTTCATAACTGTGTGTCTGGTTGCATTTAGGTTAATATCGGGCGTTTCCGTCAAATATTATCAAAAAAAAAACAACATCAAATAATTAATAATACAAATTAGTTCTGTTGTAAAATATACCAATGAGTTATTTAAACGACTATATAATAGTTACAAAAAAATCAGTAAATATGTAAAACAGTTTTATTTATCAGATATTTTGTCTTTTTAATTCAGCCAAGTAGTTCTTGGAATCACGAAATAGATAGCTCTGTCGAATCTAATTCTAAAATAGCGGCACACAAAAATATACAGTTTATAAGAAATTGTAAAATTCTTACGTTATTTATGAAAAACGATCAAATCAAATATTTTTATTTATTTTTTGTGCACAGTACTGATACTGTTATTTGTATTTAATATCAAATTGAAAATTTTAAATATTGTAATTCTTGCAACAATCCATGAAGCATGTTATTGATTTAAATTTTTGTGGAAGCAAATTTCCAGTAGCATCAAAGGCTTTTCTTCGTACTTCCAGGGGAGTACCTTGTAATATTTTACCGTTACTCTCACTTGAACTCATTTGTATCACAAAACAATAATAATTTTTACATAGAATTCAGATTTATGTTAAATATATATATATATTTTTTTTTGATCGGACGAAAACCTTTCCAATGTGTTTTCGAACCGGAAAATGCATTGTTCCGGTATTTTAGAGTAGTTGCTAGGATACGAAGTATAACTGTCCAAGGGTGGGATTCTGTAACTAAGTACGTTAAGGTTTTAGTGCGTTATATAACCGATGGAAATAATAGACATAAACAAAAAATTGTAGTTACCAAATATTTATTTTCAGATGAAATAAGTATCATACCATCCTCATTTAACAAAAAAATACAATTTTATTGATTATTTAGGTATTACTTACTTATGAATTAATTTTTAGTCTTTGAAGTGGACAAACTGATGTTCTGTGACAGATACTATTTATCTTTTGTTATGATAACGGATTCAAATAACGCAATTAACTGTTATTTGGGTGCATTATGTAGTTACAGAATCCCACCCCTGGAAAATTTTTTCAGACAGGTGACAAAGCATTCCCGTTCAAGACTCAGTCCATTGTTTTTCCATAAATAAATATACAATCATATTTATTTCATTATTATTGAATATAAACCAATCAATAAAAAAATATGTGTATCACGTAGGAAAAGTGACTTCCCGGACTTCTGTTCGGGAATATATCACTTTTCCTACTTGATACGCAATATATGATTGTAGTCATGAAAATCGGCTCTATGATTTTTAAATAGCTTTTATAAAGAAATGAATGTTTAACATATTACAAAAAATACTGTTTGTTTCAACAAAAAGTTTGGTTATAATTTGTAAAGAATTAAAATTTTATTGTAAAATATAATAAACTATAACAATATACCTCACTATATTATATGTAGGTATTCACTAAAATCACTAAATTTACTGAAACATTGCCACACGACTGAAGCTAATTAACAAACGTCAAACACTATGGTCACGTGACTCCTGTTAATAATTTCCTGCAAACAGCTGTAAGTTCCAAAGGAAATACTATAAATAAACAATTAGAGGTTTCGGTTATAAAGTACTACAAGAGGTGTAATAAAACTCTGGCATGATAAAAGTAGGAATTAAACAAAATTTATGAGGTGATTCCCTTGGTGATAATATCTTGAGAATCGTGCAAACGAATTTGAATTTGGGGTTGTTATTAAGTTATTTATGGTTTCCTGATTATTGTAATTATGGTTCTTCTATAATTTATCATAATTATTCTTAATTTATATAGCTAGAAAATTATTACTAACAATAATATAATATATTACATTATAATCTATAATTTTTTTATTTTAATATTATATATTTTTTAAATTAAAGAGTAACAATACAAAGTTAATTTATTATCATGTAGCAACATATATATGAGTTGTAGTTTAAATATACTTGTTCAAAAGTTCATAAAGATAATAATTTATTGTTATCTATAATAATAAGTATTGAATGTAACTGCATAAAATATGCAAAAATAAGATCCAGACAACAACGCAACAATTTATTCGTACGATATTATAAGTTTTTGCAAAATTAAATTGCTAAGTATAAAAATAGCCGTGTTTTATATCAAATTTATTTAAAAATTTAAATAAAGCTTTCTGTATAAAAACATATGATATTGACGATTTAGGAAAAATAACCTAAATTATTTAGAGAACGTCAATACTGGTTTTCACTTATAAATAATTGTTCTTTTTGTCACTAAAATTAAATGAATAAAGTATCTGAAAATCCTCTACTGAACGATAAAATTATTTGAAATTACAAGAGACCCACAATACATGAGCGTGTTTATAACCATGTAGCAACATTTATAAACGTAATAATTATGTATTAAGATGTATTAAATTGTTCTATTTAATTAGAAACAAAAACAAAATAACATATGAGAAAACTTCAATAATATTAGATTACATATCTAGTTTTTTACAGAGAACTTTAACATCAATGTCGAGTTAAGCCGGAACCAAATTTTTAATTTCGTTTCTACATTCTTTACATTCTTGCACACATGTCTGTGTGAAAACTCAATTTTCTGCTGGCAAATTCGAAAATATTTCCGCCTCGACAAAAGAACTCGGGAAAGTTTTAAGCAGTCTAGGAACGTCGCGTCGAACTCGATTTTTCTTTTTATCATTTGTCGACTCATTATTTCCTTTGTGACGTGAAAATTACTTAATTAAATAATATGCAAATTAAAATATGGAAAATAAAAGATACAGTGATGAACTTTAAGAGCACGCAGATTTAATAAGACATTTTATTTTATTTAATCTTCTTTTTAGATTTTTATTTTTATTAAGCTAAGATTAACTGTTTTTCTTTCCTATTATTAATTACTGTACTTTACATAACTCCGCAACCTTTTCTAACTAAGACACATTAAAGTTCTTTTGAGAATTCTGCGGCATACCAAAAATTACTTGCACAAATTTTACATTATTTTTTATCTTCCGCCACCTTGGTAAGGTAGGTATTGGGGTCGTTCTAAAAAAACGAATAAGCACGTTTCAAAGTCCCTACAATCTGAAAATAATATATAATATTACGATAATATCTGTATGTGTGTGAATGTAAATTAATAATATATACACGTTTACCCATTTTCTATCAAACTTGAATTTAGATGTATTACTACAGTATTATCAGAGAAATAGTTATGGTCAGTTCGATTTGAACATGGATATATTTTATAATAATCCATATAAAAATTGCGGTAAACTTTAAAATGATTGCCATTCATTTTTTGATCTATATGAAACATAATTTTTTTTTAACTACAGCCATTTAAAAAATAATAGTATAAATGTATAAGAAGACAGCATTTTTTTAAACGAATTCGAATATGAAAAAGTTTAACTACGCATTAGTAATGAACATCTTGTACGAATATTTTCAAATTTTAGAATATTATAAATACATCTTCTGAGAAAAAGAATATACAAACAAAATATAAAAATGTGTCGCAATATTATTTATATAATAAGAAAAACAAAAGTCCAGCATTTCATTTACAGTTCGTGGTATTGCTTTTAAACATGAATATTTGATTAATATGCACAATTTTAATGATTGTGAAACATAAAATATGGAAAAATATACTTCACTTACATGTATATAGTTTTTAATTGTATTGTAACATTTTAAACGCACCGACCGTCAAAATTATTAATATGTTTAAAAGAGTTTCGTTTTCTTTTGCGGAATTAAAAAAATATTCTTAGATTTGATGTTTCATATAACATGTTTTAATTTCAAGTAAAACTGTTAAATATTTTTCCGAATAGACATTATTTATATTTATGTCAAGCAAACAATTATAAATGTTCTGTCTACAGTATACTGTATAAAGATATGTATTTTTTTTTGCTATATAGTTTAAGAGCAATATTATGTTTAATAATCATGTAAGAAAAAAAGAGGTAAAACTGATGATCATTTTGAATATTAATTTTTGTAGGGTACATGACTTGTTTTTAATGTATCACATTAAATATAATAATATCCCCTTTGCACTCTCTACTTCATCTAAAGTCCCCGAGAGATAACATCCGGTAAACACGTTACCCGTTATAAATATGTGAATACCAATATCTGCAATAAAACAGATTTGGTACACCCAGTAATGTGTAACAATCCGCAAATAATTATTTAGCTCATATTATCTATGTTAATCTCCTATGACAAACCTTGATAAGAAACATCCGGTATATTGACAAGTATCTACGAGTAGGTATATCTGTTCCATAAATAATTTACGAACAAGAATACAAGTATAGAAAACTTCAGTTATCGATTGCCATATAAAGATTTTTTATGCCAGATAGAAAAATTTATGAAGAAACATAAAAATTTATTACTTTAGTATCAGTAAAAGGGGCCAAGGATATATTCATATATAATTTTGTTCTAAATACTTACAATTATATTCGTTATAGATTATGATATAACAATATGCTGATTTAAATTTCTTAATGTACCACACAAAATAGTTATTTGTATATCAATGGACTAAACTATAATTCTTCATTATGCATGGAATAAACCATGTGAGTAATAAAATATACTTAGTCCTTAGATATACAGTGTATTACACCTGGTTAGACGTCATCTGCATGAAATCAGATAAATTATCATAAACATCAAAGGTAAATAATAAATAAATTCACCAATCATATTATAGAATGATATGTTCGTTATTGTGATAAAACAAACTGAATAATATAATATTATTAAAATATAAGGTAATTCAGTTTGACAGATGGAGTCCGTAAAGTAAAATTTTGACGTAAGAGTCTTTAATGTTTTCCTTTAGCTACTTACTTTGGCTAATTCGCGGGATGATAACGTGTACTTTAGTATCGATTTCGAAAAAATTTATTTTTATATCCACAGATTTTTCAATTGCTATTTGTAACAATAAGGGGATATCAGAGTGTATTTTTACCTTTAAATAAATAAAGAAATTAATAATATTATTTTATTTTCCGTATTTTTATCTACTTTGAAATATAAAATGTATTTTATTCTCTTTACAACTGACTAGTATTTACTTTTTCAACTTTATGTGACATTTAAAAATAAAAGAATATCAGGAAATCAGATTTTGTTCCATTATTTACACTGTAGCTTTTGTTTCGTTTTTACATCAAAAGAACGATTTGTTTGATTTCTTCCATTAAAGCCACATGGAAATAAAACCAATTACAAATGTACCTACATTCTATGTAATTTTAAATTACATTTATGTTTGTAAAAAAAATGGCAAAAAAGGTATTATATAACTCACAAGATTTGAGAGTGTTCGTAGTCATGCGACATCACCATATCTTTTAGGCATACTTCGAATATAATTTTTTGCACGTCGGGCATAAAAAATGATTATTGATAGGTTTTCCAAGGCAATAACAAAACGATAAGTGGATAAGTATTCACTTATCGTTCAGTGAACGGTGCTAGAAATGATTTTTCTACGACCACTATGGAAAGTGCCACTTTTCTCACACTGTATAAAGCTTAAGTTGCGCATTTCCCATAATCGTAACATTGCGCATGCGTGAAGGTACTATTTGTGAGGTTACGTGCGCCATATTGTTCTTATGTCAAATAGCTTTCGTGCATATATTTTTGTTCTGTAACATTTAGCAGTGTGGTCATAAAAAAAGTATAATATGCCACTTGTGCTGAATCACGTAATTTCCACCTTGTGTGATTCCAGCACTCGACTTCGTCCCGTACCGAAACTTTCACACCTCGTGGGAAATAGGCAACTTTCTGCACTTGTTGCAAAATATACTATAGTACATATTCACACCGAAACCATGGAAACAGATTTTAGTTTTTCGGAATGCATTTTAATACAGGGTGTTCAATAGTAATGTGACAGGAAATTTTCATTAATGACAACAAAACTATGCTTCTAGGAAAAATGTTTGATATTTAAATTTATAGGGTTTCAAGTTTTTATTAGAAATAATTTTTATTTTAGTAGTTCTATTAAATTCAAAAACATTATTTATTTAAGAAATTTATTTTTAAGTAGTATAAGCGTTACGAACGATAAGGAATAACGATCTCAGTCAATAATTGGCGTCATCGCCCAAATAAATGTCTTCAATTGGTAAAACGACTGTAACGTTCATAATAGGAATGACGATGGGTACCCGGGTACCCGGAACCTACCCGATAATAATGTACCCGGGTATCAAAAATAGTACCCGATTACCCGAAATGTACCCGTTACCCGTTTATTACCCGTTACACGTTTATTACCCGTTACCCGAAATCTACCTAAAATCTGTTGTTGCCAGTTAAAGACAGTTTTCAGCTGCCGGAAACATTGTATCCACACGAAGATCAAGACTGAGTGCAGATACAACATCCATGCTGATATTTGCGAGAAATATGAGATATTCCTAAATAATTAAATCAAATATACTTCCTTAATAAGTTTTAATTTTATAATTTTATACTGCTGATATACTCGTATGTTATGTAAAATAACAATGTTTTTTTTTTATTTCCATACCAGAAAAAAAATATTTTTTTCTTCATTTAATAAATTTATATGCAAATAACAAAAACTTACATTAAAAAGATAAATGTGGAAGAATAATGGATATTTTAAGGGTTTCAGGTAATTATCGGGTAACAGGTTATTATCGGGTATCGGGTAATTATCGGGTAACGGGTAATTATCGAGTATCCGGTTCTACCCGGGTATTCATGTCGGGTACCCGGGTACCAAAATTTTTAGGTTTCGTCATTCCTAGTTCTTAATACTTAATATATTCTTACATTTTAAAGTTTTTACAGGAATATAATAATAAATAAAAACAATAAGTTAAAGTGAATTCATAAATACAAAATACAACCTTTTTTGTACATAATACAATTAAATTTTAATGTTAATTTAGTGTTACTTTGTAACAATAGGCATCTTATAAATATCTGGAAATTAGAAATGGGAAACAGCAAGTACTTGCTCTTAATTTCACATATTATTTCTCAACGATCTCACCAGATGGCACGCTGTAAGCTACACTTACAAATTTCAGGCTTCAGGTAATATTTTACAGCGTATAATTTTATTAGTTACGTTCCACTGCCACTAAACACCGAACACAGATGAGATAAATAATATTAATTAGATTCCCTACAACCAGATGGAATGCTTAAACCAATGGATAATATTTCATTTGCCAGTAAATGAATTCTAATTAAACTGTATATCTGTTATACAATTCCATTGTGACCTACATTACATGAAATTGTTTATAGTCATGTGGCAATAAACCCTTCAGACATACTGAAACAAATCATTTATTTCTGGAGAATATTGAAAAAGTTATCTCCAAGTTCGCACTGAACTTTCAAACAAAGACAGATTTCAAAGACTATCAATTGTTGTATTTCTCTATCCTCGAGATAAATTGTTTGTTATAAAACAAAAGAATTGTTTATTTTCCACAACCATTTGTTTCGAATTATAAGTGTCTGTTTGTGGACGTAGAATGTCTTTGCTGAAATGATTGATGATGTAATTAATCAGCAGAGTATAAATTCAGAAGGTAATCAGAAAATGGATAAATCATGGAATTACATTTTCACGAGTTTTAAGTTGTTTTAATAAGGAAACAAAAATGAAAATGTGATCCATAATACCTACAAACAATGCTTTTAAAAAAATATTAAATTCAATTTTTAAAGAAAAAATTTAGGATTGAATGAATGAGAAATATAAGTTTAATTGATTTACTAAATAAACATACATTAAAAATAATGCTTAGATGATTTTCTTGACTGGTCGATGAATAGGATAAGATATACCTAATACTTGAAATTCAGTCAATCTCAATATTTTGAAGGAGCAGAAATGAAACCTTCGAAATATTGACGTCATCCCAGAAATTATTGCCCTATCTTATTAAATTAAATTATAATTAATTTTGTCTTATTTATTCTGCTAACATAATTTCGACAAATCAAAAATTTCCTAGCTGTGTGATCGCGTTTACACGCATCCTTTCGTAATGAGACACTTAGATAACCTATAAGTTGTATAATAATGGCTATTTAAGTAAGTAGTATTATTATTTTTTGTTTTGTCGGTAGTTACTAGGAAATAGTGAAATGAAGAATGAAATTAATCAGAAAATATTATACTCGTATGAAATGAGTACCATTTTATGCTTGTTGTAAAATATATACTATTATTTACTTCTATTCTATAATAAATCCATTAATATGTAAATTACTGTAATGAAATCGTATATGAAACAAACCACATCATGTGTAAAAATCAATTTAATTAAAAGGTAAATAAAACATAAATATAGTAAATCATTGTACTTTCATTTGAATCATAAATAACATACTGTATGGCGCTTATTTGTGAAGGACTTATATGCATAAAGCATAAAAATTCTTCTTTACTTCATGCTCCTGTATCATAAATAACTCTTATCTAGGTCTTAAGTATATAAGAACCATTTCCATTAAATTGTTATCCACAATATATGACTGTATTTATAGTCATGTGGCAACACATCATTCTGATTTATTAAAATTTATTTCCTGTTTTGTAATTTTTAATGTTATTCGATCAATAAGTCCTGTTTCTTCCAGGGATGTTGTGCCAATCAAATATGAATAACAATGTTTTGTTTATGAATATCAACATAAGTATGTTTGAATACATTATCCTAATATCTAAATTTATATCGAGGAACATGTTTAAATTATGCTTTAAGATGTAGGTTAATTATTAAGCCTCTGTTTCTTCTAGGAATGTGGTGCTAATTAAATATAAATAACACTGCTCTGTTTATGAATATTCAAAATAAAAATACACGAATACATCATCGAAATGAATGGAGAATTTCATTGAAAGTGACATTTTTGACGTAAAAATAGATCGTAAAAAATTCTGCCGGCAGATTCGCGTCCCTTGAGGAAGGGGTGACCTTTTACATTTATCATGTGGGTTAAGGGTCACGTGATACGTCGAAGAGGAACTCTTGCTTTTCACTCAACAGGAATTAAATTTCCAACTTACATCCCTACCTTCTATCTTTCATCACACATGTCTTTTAGACTGTTATTTTACTTCACATTAATATAATTAAATTGAGAAATATAATCAGCATGCTCAAAACTCAAAGGTTTACTTTGATTATGTTACACAGTTAAGTAAATATATGAATAAATAGTATATTACGTACCGTGAACTGTAAGTGGCAGTTTTTAGGTCGAGAATATTGTTTGGGAAGTCGAGACCCGAAGGGTCGAGCTTTCCTAAACATCCGAGACTTCAAATATCACTTACAATTCAAGGTTAGTAAGCTATTTTTTACAATACTTACAAAAATAATAGAAAAAGAAAAATAGGTTTCAAAATTATCGTCTGTCAGATTGGTCAAAAATAAAAGTTGAATTGCAATTGAGAGTAAGAGTGCCATGAATGTTTATGATGATGTGGAAACTAAATACTTACCATCCAACATGAATTGTAAGTAACACACTTACTGTCCACCGTGCACGGGAAGTGTTTACTATAACCATGGAAACCAAATCTGCAATAAAAGTTCCACTTACTGTGTTTAAATTTTGTTATTAATGGGTAACTTACTGTGCAGGTATTGCAAAAAATATATTAATGGTTTATAACTCATTGCTGTATATTTATTACATACAGGCTGTCCCGTTATTCGGTAAGTCATAAATACGTACTACATTCCGACTCTTAATATTACAGGATTTATGGGAGATATTAAATTTAATAGAGCAAGCCATGATTATACTTTTTTATTGACTAATTGTAGCAATTGTTTGTTCTTTAACATTTTATATTTATTTTACATTTTCAAATCAAGAATATTCCGATCTTCACTTTATTTCAACAGGATGACGTCTGATTCATTTAGGTACAAATGTTAGAATGTATCTAAATAACAACTTTGTTAACTGGTGGATTGAAAGAGGAGATCCAGTTCTTTGACCACCGAGATCACTGGAACTAACGCCTTTCAACTATTATCTTTGGGGTAAAAAGGGTTTAATTAAGGAAGAAAAACCCCAAACTAGAAATGAATTAATTCTTAACTTTAAGGGCGCAAAGTAAAAGGGGGCACAAATTCAGACTCTTTCCTCTTAAAAATGATTGTATTAGTGTGATTGATGTGTGAGTTTTTTTTTATTTCTTGCGGACTTAAAATTGTTATTAATATTTAAAAAAATGTTATAAAAATCTCATTGAAATTGTCATGGTCGCCATCTCCTTTGAAAAATCCTGGGATTCGATAACTAGCTCAATGTCGTTACTACTTACTGCTTTTGTCATATTGGTTATTACCTATCACAAAAATTTAATTAATAATTCTGCGTAAGAAAGAAAATTAAATTGTAATAATTTGTTGTTTATACCTTACGTACATCTTTTAGTAGATATAAATATTCCCTTTTGTTAGTTTTTAGTTAATTTTCTATTTATCTTATCGTTTTGACGGGATTTTATTTCTACGCTATATAAATAAACACTGCTTTGTAAAAATAAATAAATATTAGTTAGTATATATTATATCTTTGATATTCTTATCATTATTTAATAAACTAGTGATATAAATATTTGTTTTAAAGAGAGATTTGTGTTATCTTTGTTTAATTCTATATTATATCTTTAATATCTTTAATATTCTTATCATTATTTAATAAACTTGTAATATAAATATTTGTTTTAAAGGGAGGAATTGCTGGGTTTCGGTCAATAAAACGATTACTTCACATCGACGTTTCGGTCTTATACGGGATCATTCTCAGGATGTGAAATTGTTGTATTTAACTATTAATTTGATATACATTATCCTGTATTCACTCTTTGTCATATAATTATAGCATAAATTACAAAATTAATGTTTGTTATGATTTTTGTTAAAAAATATTTTGCTGAGTGAAAATTTATTTGTAGACACACTTCGAGAACAATATCCATATTTAAATCAATGTCCAGTCAAGAAATCTTCCATTCCATAAATAATTGTGTTTTTTTACTTTTTACACTTCACCCATATAAGTAAACGATACAGTATTTTCGATTTAAAATTACTACACCGATAGGATAATAATGTATAATGTACATATATTGGTAATGGTATATTTATATTGTAGAACATTAATGAGAACAACTATTTACTGTCACCACTTTTTTCTCATTTAAAAAATAAAAATAAATAATACATTTAGCAAAATATATTTATTCACATATTCTGCGTTTTGCAACAAACACAATTAATTACATGTAATTATTTTAACAGGAAGGTCACCTTTCGGGCACTCTAGCTGAAGTGTAAAGTATAATGTTGTTAATAATCTGTGAGGATTTAATAATTGTATTATAATTAACCTTTCACAATTTGAAACTGATATCGCTTCAAAATTTTTCATAATTTATTCTTTTGTACGTACCGCTAAAACTCGAAAGTTAAAAAGTTGGAAATCCTCATCGACCTTTGAAGCCGTGCAAGTTGTGGCAGGACATCTGTATTCATGCGAACCTGCGATAAAGGATAACGCGAGGATGTCAAGGAAGGATCATTTGAAAAAGGATACAAGGTGATATTGAATGGAAGCGATATTATAGATGTTTAAATGATGTATGGTGCTAACTTATTTTTTATGAATCGAACATTTTCTAAAGAATTTTTCATATCGTTTTCGGTTATTGTTAACTTTATCGTCCTTAAAGAATGAGGATCAGAAAAAAGGAAAGAAATTTAATATTTATATATTGTTTTCGATGATACAAACCAAAGATATAAAGTCAAAAGTAACGAAACTAAATGAACGGAATTTGTATCACTTTTGTTTAAATTTAAAAGAATTATAATTATAATATAAAATATACAGAGTCAAAAAATGCCCCGTACAAGTAAAATTTCGATATGAATAAAATGTTGATAATAGTATATTACGTACCGTGAACTGTAAGTGACAGTTTTTAGGTCGAGAATGTTGTTTGGGAAGTCGAGACCCGAAGGGGCGAGATTTCCTAAACATTCGAGACTTCAAATATCACTTACAGTTCAAGGTTAGTAAGCTATTTTTTGTAATACCTACAAAAATAATAGAAAAAGAAAAATAGGTTTTAAAATTAACGTCTGTCAGATTGATGTCAAAAATAAAAGTTGAATTGCAATTGAGAGTAAGAGTACCATGAATGTTTATGATGATGTGGAAACTAAATACTTACCATCCACCATGAATTGTAAGTAACACACTTACTGTCCACCGTGCACGGGAAGTGTTTACTATAACCATGGAAACCAAATCTGCAATAAAAGTTCCACTTACTGTGTTTACATTTTGTTATTAATGGGTAACTTACTGTGCAGGTATTGCAAAAATAATCTTATATTGTTGTACCGCTAAAAAAGTATGAATAATCTAGCTTAATAAAATTTAAATAGATCTAATTTAAGTAAATTAACCAAAGAATATGATATTCATTTTTAGAATTTTTATTAAAAATTCTACCGTTTTCTTGAATTTGAACATATATACTTTTTTACGATCAATGTAAATGATGTACTTTCTATACTATATCTATTAGAAGAAAGTACCTAATATAAATTTTCGAGGGATAACAGCAGCCGTAAAGTAGAATTTGACATATATCAAAAACAGATTTTAATGAAAATTCATATTTTTTTGTTATAATCGCCTAAAAAATGTTGTGTACATCTAGATGAAATAGCTATTTATGTATTAAGGGCGAAATGATATAGATTTTGGCCCGCGGTGCAAAATTGAAGCCCGACGCGCAGCGGAGGGTTACAATGCACCTAGGGCCAAAATATATTTCGCTCGTAATACATACAATATTTTTTGCACATCCGAAGTAGTATTACTTCATCACCGCGATCGAAGTAAAACGATGTTCAAATCAAATTCAGATCATAGTAGTCTATTTGACATATGTACGTTGTCATGGATAACAATGAAAACAAGCAAGTAGTAAGTAAACAAAGTAGCAAAAAAGCGGTGACACGTCAAAAATTTATAATAAAAATGGGTGAAAATAGTACAGGAAATGAACTCTCAGATGCAATTAAACTAGCGGCAGAGAATGCATCACGAAATTTGCTGCCACAGAAATTACGGCTTTTGTATGAATAGGCTTATAGTGAATTTATGAAATTATTTTAACTGGGCACGAAAAGTTCTAGGGCGAAAAAGAGTGTCATTTCGCTCTTAAAACAATGTTATTTGTCCGATTTTTACGCCCGGATGTGCAAAAAATTATTTTTTTGGCCTCATCTCATTTGCTAGCCTCGGCTGCAAACTTCGGATTCATCACTTTTACGACTTTGACATACAAATTACCATTTCGCGTCACCGTTCACGTAAGTATAACTTACTTTCATAGCAATATACTTCCTCAAAGGTTATAATGTATTTACATTACTCGCAGTTTCAATAAGTATTAAATTGCGAATAATCGATTTGAATTATACTGGGACGTTGCCATTGTTTTCCACAAATTGAAAATATTTTTAGTTGTCTGTTTCAGAAGTCTGACAGTTCATTTTTAAGTGCGAAATGGATCGCTTAAAAGTAAATAAATATATAAAAATAAATTATATGAAAAACATCATTATAACTAAGTAATAATATTTTGATTTTGTTTTCTCTTTAGTATTGTTTTTTTGTATGTGAAAAACCAAGTGAAAGTCTATATTGCTTTATCAAATAAAATAAAAGGTTTCATATTATTTTTCAATTTCAATCGAATGATGCTTCAAAAATAAAACATATTAAGTAGCAAGTAGTGTATCTTGAATATTTTTATTTTGCTTCCCCAGCAATATTGTTTTACTGTGAAGTTCCTCCGGGTGTCCCGAGGTTATTTAGCATCTGGAGTAAGTTGAGAGCCGAGAGTCTGCGGTTCGTGTTCGCTAGAGAGGAATAATGTGTCAAAGTGCGATATTCCGGCAGATGAAAGCTCCAAGATGGAGACAGCGTTGCTAATGAAGCTCTAAAGCCATCCACACCGCCACCAATTTTTGGCGAAAGCTCACTCTATTAGCACAGGCGATAATGCAACCTGCATAGTATTCATTTTGTAAAATCTTAAAAATTAAAATACTGTGCTGTATTTCCATGTTTACAATAGGGTAGAACTAAGCCTAGAAATTTTACAAAATACTTGTTGGATATCAATGTTCATCATGTGTAATTAATATTAAGGTAAATAGGTACAATCTTTAATTTTCTGATTTTTATAACCCTAAAAAATTACTTTACAATAATTAAGGATACAAGTTTATAATGAAATGTGTGTAAGGCGATGAACCGAGTATTCTAATCACGCAGTTTTTTTTCTTTCATGTACAAAAATAAATTGCCAGGTCATTTTAGAAAAGAGTATATTTTTAACAGATTGTTGTCTATTCACATAATGTACTAAGAGCAGGACAAATCAAAGATGGTCTATCTGTTACTATTATAAACAACTACTATATAACAATTCTTCGTAACACAGTTTATGAAATTGATTTTAGTTAATTAAAAAATTAACAATATAATATAATAATAATATTGCAGATAGGGTCCTGATTCAAACGACTCCCATTTCTTACCAATCCTTGATCCTAGAAAATGTAAAATAACTAAGCATAAAGCTCAGTGAGGAATTACCCAAAATCTCGCACACTCTCACACGCAACCGTAACTCGTGGGCAGCCTGGTCAGGGCCACTACAGCACAAAGCTGCTTCAACCTCTCGTTGGCAACCTGGCTAGGGTCACTACGGCCCACAGCCGCTCGCTGCTCCGTCGGCGGCCGAGCCACGGCACACTACAGTCCAAAGCTGCTCGCTGCTCCGTCGGCAAACCAACTACGGTTTACATCAAACACTCTCATAGGTTCAATACAATATCTCACTCACTAAAGGTGGCTTTACACGATCAAAGAATTTGAACTATTTTATGTCATATTTTACATCATATTCTTCAATCAAATGGCTCCGCTTTACACGTTCAAAATTTTTGAACTATTTTCCCTTATAAAGTAGGGGTATCAATAAAGAAAAGAAAAATATAGGTTGATCACAATGATATATGATTTCACATTTGTTTATTTTTCACTTTTGACATTTGATAAAAACATAATCCCTAGAATTAACTAAAATTTGAAGTAAACGACCTTGAAATTTAGGACATGCTCTAAGTGAGAATTTCTATGTCATAGCATATGAACTATGAACAGTCAAATTTCTTTGAACGTGTAAAGTGTCAGAATCATATTGAACAATACGAAGTTGTAGAAATTGATGTAAACTTATGATCGTCTAAAACGCCCTTAACTCAACTCATATCATCCATACCCGGTAACTCAACTCACCTCAAATCTATTTGCACTAGGGCACTATTAAGAACTACACAATACATATGCGATCGCTCTGAAGTCCAGGGAAATACAGAAAAAATAATTGAAAATCCCTCCGCATAATACTCAGGCTACTAATTTAATTAGGAAACTTATATCATTATATACATGGTACGTAGAACTATCCAATGAAATAAATTGTAGAATATTCAAACACAAATATAATACATGTAAAAAGATATTTAAAAATGTCACTAAATGATAATATTAAACTGAAGATTAATGTTCGCTAAATATTTTTTTGATTAACGGTTACTGGTATTTTTGACCTTAAAAATATTGGTTGAAATTAGAGTTAAAGTTCGCAAATTTTGTTCAAAATACAGGTTACTGAATATGACTCTGACTATATATTATTTAGGAGATAACATTATCAAATCATCATTATAAAACTAATTTAATCATAATAGTTTACTTGAGAGGTGAATTATTATAACACGCGAATCTTTTTTATGCGTTTATGGTATGATTTAAATTTCGCGCTCCACATTATTTTCCCCTGCACGCCTGCACCTTTGAATGATCAGCGAAGTGTTGCTACTGTATATTCTTTACATATACATATTAGAAATATACTGCTGATACAGCTTTCTGAGCATGGAAGACATTAGAGTACATATATATGTAGTTCTATCTCACTTCTTGTACCAATGTTCATTTGCGCAAATGCGAAAAGTTAAATTCTATTGGTTCAAAACAGTATGCGATCATAGAGCCAATAGAAATGAGACGTTCGAGTATTCGTACATTTAAAAAAGGTACATGAAAAGAATGATCTATATATATTCCCCTCTCTCTTTGAACACCATGACCACCACTCATTGTCTGAATCGGACATCAGCAGTATATTTCTAAAACGGATATGATTCTTTATACTGTGATCATAATTAGACTTTTCAGTTTTCATCGGCCTTCGTAGTTCCGGCTCACCGAGCATTGCTCGATAGTTTTCTGGGGCAATCCGGACCTGACTCGTGTATTGTAAGTCACATTTCCTAACAAAGTCTGGCATTTGATTCACTGTGTAAAATGAAAAATGAAAGTCATTGGAAGGAACTCATTCATACTAAATGAAGTCATTTTGCTGTCATATGTCAAAGTGTAGAATAGAATGGTTCACGCACCGACGAAACATACTTCTTATTTGTGACAGTTATGAAATAGGTTAAGATTTCGCGTGCGATGTAAGTGATGACAGGTGAATATGAAACGTAGCAGTAGCCTGCTTTGATATCTAACCTTTAGGTCACGTAATTTTGGGGGTCGTGTCAATCTGAGATATGAGAAATTTGGAAGGAAAAACGAAAGTATAAATAAACACGGAGGAATTCTTCTAATGTCAACACTGTTTTATTTTAAAACCATAGCTCACCATGTAACAAAGATTTTCTCTAAAACCAGGTACTCATAATGTGATGTTTTTGAATTAATATTTATTTGTAATTAACCCAGGGTTGTCATAATTTTGATTTAATAATATAGGATGCTTTAGATTAGCTTCATAACATGCATTGGCGTAGCCCAGATTTTTTCCAGGGGGGCAAAAATTATTACAGTTTTTCTATTACCTTTATTTTTTTTTTCTAACCACAAATATGTATAATCGTAATCTTTTTCTGGTCTTCAGTCCAATATATTTTTCTATGTCATATTATTCTGCTTCAGTAGGTAAATTAACAGTGAATGTTCGGGAATTTTATAGAGTCCGAAAGGCTCTGAAATGTTCTAAAGTTCAATTGGCGGCAGGTATGTAAGGGATACATCGGACGGGTCATGGAAGTCAGTATCGGTCATGGTGTGCAGAGAGTCACTGAAGTCAGTCAGTATCAGTCAGTGAAATGTAAAATAGAAATAATGAAAAAGTTGGTGATATAAATAAATAGTCAATGATTTAAATAGATATTTGGTGAAATAAATACCGTATAAATAAATATTGCGCAGTGTATAAATAAATGTTCTTAGAGTATTTATTAATAACAATTAATCCTAAATTAGTGTTAATATTTGTTTGTTCATAATGTTACTTACTTTTATTATCTTTTTATAATTTATTATTGGTTTATTAAACTTAATTATATTAATATTGGTGTTCCAGTTATTTTTACACTTCACCCATATTAATAAACTTTACTTATGATAATATCTTCTTAACTTATTTGTCTTAAAATATCACTTTCTATGCCGAGTAAAGCCAAAACTTTAAACTTGTCTTCTAACATGGAGGTTCCAAGTTATCAGCAGCTATCAGCTGTCCTATCCACTGAAGAATTTAACCGAATTGTGACCGAATTAACCCACATAAAATAACTGCGTCGAACATCTTTTATAGAGGGCCCGCACCACATTAAGTATTAATACAGATATTTTTATATTAGTGTATTAAAAATTAAAATAAAAAGTTTGTTTTATGGTGCGGGCCCATTGGCTGCAGCCTAGGAAGTCTGTGCATAAATACGGCCCTCTGAACCATAAAGTGAAAGAAAACTATTTCCTTCTTCTTCCCATTTTTTTTCTTCTTTTTTCCTTT
This sequence comes from Stenolophus ochropezus, assembly GCA_035578165.1. Taxonomy (NCBI): domain Eukaryota; kingdom Metazoa; phylum Arthropoda; class Insecta; order Coleoptera; family Carabidae; genus Stenolophus; species Stenolophus ochropezus. Next base: position 45,006,531 of record JAQOWZ010000002.1, on the reverse strand, counting down.
TCTTTTATATCAGCTAGAGTTATAATTACTGTTTCTTCATCTGAAAAATTAATATTTTTACACTTTCCGAAAAAAAAAGACAAAACGATTGGTTCTATATTTTAACAAGAAAATGTGGATACACTAAATATAAAATCGTATAATAATAAATATATTTCACAAAATGCCGACTAGACATAAAGTTATTTATTTATATATACGTTAGCAATTGCAAAGAATAATGCAGAGGGTAGATTCTTTAAATTGCTGATGTGGAATAAAAAATTGAATGGCGCATCTTCTGGCAAGAATACAAGCTGGGCAATATATTCCGTTGTTATCTGCAAATAAAACAAATAGAGGCGGTTATTGAAACCCGGGCCGAATGGTCGATGGTTATCAGCGATGCTGGCGCACTGCAGTCCGGAAATGCTAGCGTATTGTACATCAGCCGACGTGGCCGGCAATATCGGATCGCCAACGGGACGGCGACTCCATTTTGCCCAAATGGGCCATCGGCATTACGGATTAAATAACTACATTTATTTCAAAACACTTTCAAATCAATACAACTGGGAGCAGTATAATGGGGTCAGCCAAAAAAAAACTTCATATTATAAAATCTGGTTCAATTTAATAAATATTCTTGTTTCTAATATTCATAAACGACATTACTGATTCATTGCACTATAATAAATTATTGTTCGTTGATGCGACCTTAAATTATTTTTCGTTCTCACTACCTAGAAACTATTGTTTCCTCTAGCCAATTCACAATCAAAAAGGCCATATTCCGGCTATTGTTTTATTTTCATGCACTAGTGTCTCAATGGAAACTACTTTGATCGAGTAGCTTAAAAGTGTTATTATATTTTTATTTTTTTTGCACATTGCGACAAATTTAATATAAGAACAAGATAATTGAGGGCATTAGTGAAAAGAATAAAAAGTATCTAAATTAAATTAGAAATTTTATTGCTACTTTTGACATTTTAATACTACTAGCGCTATCTATTAGCAACACAAACAAACAATAACGGTGAACAGTAGCATACAGTCAATAGCAACGAATGTTTATTCGCTTTATTGACGATTAAATATCAGTATTACATTTTTATTAATTTCGTTTTATAATTAATTCGTTCGTTACAAAAAATCTTGTACAATACTTATACGGAATCTTTCGGAAAACTAAAGGAGAAAATTCAAAAGCCTAGTACTTTAAACCAGTGGCGTAGCAAAAACTTTTTGGAGGGGCTTAAGCGCCCCCAAAATTTTGTTGAGCATCTGCAAAAATCTGGAGACTAAAAAAATTAGAGGATTGTACGACCAAAACTAAAAGTAATATAAAAAACAAGAGATTTTCGATTTTGTTCCCGAAGCACATTTGACCGAAATTGAATAAAATCAATAATTCTCTAATTTCTTAGTTTATTTTCATTTTATTGTGCATGTGTTTTATAGCGATGAAGAGAGAAAAAAAATGTCTACGTAACAGTACTAAAGACAACTTTGAGCCCCATATAAAATTGAAAGTTAGTATGAAATTCTCGAAAAGTGTACGGGCTATAAAAATTTTGAGGAATGTGAAAACTAGAAACTTGTATGAATTGAAACAAGAAAGTTACAAATCAAAAAGAAAAATTGCCAAAATCAGTCTTTTGCTCATTTCTAGTGCGCTATGCATTTTTTCGGGAAAACAAAAACACCATTAAAATGGTCAACTAATGCGGCAATTTTGCCCTAATTTAACCGACTTATCTTATATCTTACAATTCTTGAGATCCCAATAGTTAGGCTCTTAAAATGGACACCATGTAAATGATACTTTTTTGTTTAGATTGGGTGGTTTCTCCGTAACTCTTGTTTTTTTAATTGTTTTTTAGTTTTGATATACATTTACTTTGAAACTTTACTTCTACAGATTTTTTTTTGTTAAATGAGAAAACCAATCATAAAACTTGGAAAGGAAGTAAATTAGAAATCATTGAAGAGATAAAAATTGCGAATTTCCTTTTAAATTGAAGTTGTCGCCGTTTACAAATAACTACTTTAGTGCATTCGATTGCTCTGAATAACTTTGTTAAAAGATTCAATCTCCGATTACAGTAAATTGAGAGTAAATTTTGTTACATTTGCTGCTGTAATCGTCTTTACATTTCAATACAAATTTAACAAAAACAATAAAACAACCGAGCATACGATTTTGGAATCTTATTTTGTTTAGTAATGTTGTGTACCCACATTATTCTATGTATAGAGTTTATAAGTTTAATATATATTGTTAATTGTTGTTGAATTATATCTTGTATTTATTTTTTGTATTCTGTATCTATTGTATGTTTAAATTTGTATATTTATATGTATTGTGTTTATATTTTGTTAAAAGGCAAATTGGCTTATTGACGACATTCAAAATTCCGATCGGTAATTTAACATCTATTATTGTGAAAGTAAGAGTTTTCTAAAATTCCAGTTAGACAGTTTTTAAATTAGAAATGAGACATTTGGCTATTCAACAAAGAGCTTACTAATTCGCGATTTAAGAGCACAGAATAGTTATATACAGAAGCGACACTCCTTGTCGGTACTTTTCATGTACCCTATTCAGTTCTATGACCTTGGAGCATTGTGTAGACCTTTAAATTTGTTCCCTTCCCCTATCTTTCACTAAAATGTGAGGAAACTTTCCGATTCCTTTAAATTTGTTCACATTCCCCATATCTCTTTAATTCACGTTTCTCTGGCTTACTGTCGCTTCTGTATAAACCTATTCTGTGTTCAGAGTGTAATGCACCCTACTGCTAGTGGTACAGTACGGGGTCGGGTGAAGACGGGTTGAGTACCTGTGGTAATAAAATTTCACTTCCATACTAAGATTGCAGTAATTCGGTACTTTTCATTATTTCCCGTTGAAACACTAGAAACGCCAGGCCATGAATGATTACATGTTTCGCAATCATACAAAAATAAAAAGTTTTAGAACAGATGTCCGTAACTTACCTATTTTTAATGTAAATTCCTTGACGGTGTAGGTTTTCTGAAATAATGCTCTATCTTTGTCTACTCAGATAAAAATCCCGAAAATCTCATCATCACTAGCTTGGAATGTTTTCAAAGTTGATACTAGATGGCAGCATTGCATGATTAATTTTAAAAGCATTTGTTAGCGAATTAGTGTTTCAGGAATAATATTCTAATAATCACATGATAAACAAGAAAAATAATACATAATTTGTGTTAATTAAAGATCAATTTATGCCTAATTGGAAACAGTTTTTTGAAAATTTCTTGTAATATTAAGGAATTTTGCTCAGAAAAGTGGCGTTTTTTACCATGTTTAATAATTACTTATTAATTAAAGAAAGCAACAAATTAAAAAAATAATACCTATTAGGCGTACATTTGTTCTTACTCTATAAATTACAATTTATTTATTTACCAAAAGTTTAACGATAGCAAAGATATGACTGGATTTCAAAATCACTTTTTCGCATATTTCCAATACTCTTAACAAATTAATTAGTGTTAGTAACCCGTTCTTTATTTGGATACCTTCCCAACCATAAAGATACAACCGGGTTACAACAGTATAAATAAAAGTACACGTATCTCGTCAATATCTACGACTGATTGTCCTGTTCAATTCTCCATGCACGTATATCTCTGAAGCTGAACTTTTAATCTCGATATTGTAAGCTGGGAGCTTTCAGCATTGTGACTTATTACGTATGTAAATCTGCCACAAGGGAAGCGGCTTCTGGCTTCCCTGACATCAACATCAATTTTTCACTACGCACCAGAGGTTAATATATTTATAACCCTGTTCTGCAATTTACATACGGAATTGTTTTACGACCAATATTGCTCAAGATGGAAAATAAATCCATGTCTGTTGTATCACATTATTACCTCTTCACCCTAAGAACAATAGCAACATTTTAAAGCTGAGAGAATGGGATCTTTAATGATTTTTAATATATTTTCAAAGAATTAGTATCATAGATTATAATAGTATATTAAAGAACGAATGCCGTAATTGTCATTTTATTTTGTGAGAAGGAAGTTTGAGTAATGATGCGTAGCGGAGTTACCCAAACCTTCGAACAAAATAATCGACAATTATGACATGAGTTCTTTATACTATTTTTTCTATTTTGCGCCTTTTATGCCATTTTAAAATTAAAATAGCGTAATTTCAAAATTTAGGGAATTTGGTGTTAGTTGGTAATACTGTGACGTATGATAAACGTCAAATGTAAAAAAAAATTATTTTAAATACACCACACTTAACATTCAGTATATTTGCATATATTTCGCTCACTATTATAATATATGAAAACATAATTCAATTCATAATATCTCTTCACATTTTCCAAAAACATCAAATAAAAGTTTCACATTGAATTGTTAAAAGTAACGGACATTTGATATTTTTTGACATTATAATATTTCAGCTATGCTACCAACTTTATAAAAATAAATTGTACTATAACAGCACTCAAACGAGCTATAACCGAACTCCTTTGGGTGCTGTTATAGCTTTGTAACGAAAGCAAACTCGATGTTTGCTCCACCAACTAATTGAAATATAGCAATACATGTTATAGGCAACCATTCATACTTTGAAGTAATTTATGATTAGTTCAATTTATATTATGAAAAATAATTACCTATTATTATTTTGTGAAGTAATATTTGGATATGAAGACTTCAATTTCGGCTAAACTTCAGTACAAGGTCTTGTCCAGTCCATTTTTATAAACCCTCTGTCTGTATACTAGATTCAGGTTAGACTAGACCTTGTACTTGAACTTTTACCAAAATAATTTCAAAAACAAACAAATATTTAATATTTAATTCATAATTTATTTAAACATTAATATTATATTTTCATTTATATATTAAATGTTCCAACTGCTTCTCTGATTTTGATTTCTGATGATGTGAGTGTATAAACTTATTCTTTTTGCCACTTTGAACTGATCCAATTTACACTTTTGGAACAGGATCACTTATTTTTCATTCCATTTGACTTATTCACTTTATATCCTCTACTGAATCAACTGATCCTAAGTTATCCACTCGCCGAGGTAAATCAGTTGGTTTAGTTCAGATTGTCACGTGCCTTTTTTCAGGGAGACGTTTCAACATCTTTGCTTCCATTCGATTCGTATCTTCAAACTTCTCTTCATTTTTTGCAAATTTTTATTAAAATGTTCATCACTGTACCTTATTGCACTACACAAAATTATTTTTATCGCTCAAAAACTTGCAAAGAAAGAGTTGTTGCTACATGTTTCTCCCATATACATTTTGATGTAGTCAATTTTGTCAATCGTACTTAAATCGTAATTAAAGCTAACTATATTATAATTTCTATTAAGCTTCTGGGGATCAACCTAGATATGACAGGAAAAATCGAGTCCAATACCAACCATTTAAGTTACACAACCCTGATTAGTATATTGCAATATAAGCGTGGTAAGACTGTTAATACTGTTAATGAAAAACGAGTATGACGCTACACTCTTACTTCAATTATTTTATGAGTTTTACATTGGCTGTTGTTGTTACGTATTATTTTTTCTATGGTCGTGAGCTTTTACAAATTAAAATCAATACTTTATAAGAATGTAATTATGTGAATCTAATAATTATAATCTATTGTTTCAAATAAAAAAAAATCAAAATCATTCCAAAACAGTTGTCATAGAGAAAACAAAAAATGTTGCTATGATCTGAATTAATGCTTAATATGCATTTGCAAATGTAAAGTTATATTTCAATGTAACGTTATTCCTTAAAAAAAAAAATTATCTTCGAAACGTAATGCAATAAAGAATTTTATCCAACGCATTTTAATCATTGATATAAAATACATATAAGATTTTTGACAGATGGAATTTCGAAATGACATTTAGGAACCAAATAGTGTAGAAAAGGTTTTATAACGTAGTTACTATGATACGAACTAAAAAACAGTGAGCTAATATATTTAGCTCACTTGTGACTTATGACCTACTTTATTGATCTAAAAACAACATACTTATATCGTTATAATTTCTCGGTGTTGGATAAAGAATTTTGTTGCAAAATATATTGTTTTATTACTGGAACTGCAAGGTCGATATTTCCCAATTTAAGATAATATACCTAATAAGAATGAGGAAAATTTATTACCATTTAAGCAATTAATTAAGATTAGTGGAGTTGTTACGATAAGATTAGTAATACATTAATAAGTTATAATTGTGTAAATATTGCACTGGAATAAAGAAGATTGGCAATCATTGGAAAAAAATTGTAGTATACTAGAAACTCTTTTAAATTCTCGATACAATTTGTAATGTTTTAAATTGTTATTCATATTGAAATTTAATTAAATTTTGAATTCATATAATTACAGTGTTATGTTTGCGAAATTATTGTTATCAAGGATGCGTTTCGGAACGACTTTGGATGTAGGAACTTACAGTGTCATAATGTATATAAAATGTATATAAAAAATCTGGTGTGTCCAACACAATACCTCCCGCCACTGTAGTATATATAATATATTCTATATACGTTTTTCAATACTTTTAATTTGTAGTTTTAAAATTAGTTTGTTATTGCAGATCAGAATATTTTTAATTCATTTCATACCTAATGGTGCTATTATGTAATTTCTCACTGTAACTCTGTAACTCTGTAAGTTCTGCAAGCTACATAGCTCTGTAACTGCTTACATTACAGTTATAGGTTTATTGCTATTATGTAGTGCATTCTGTAACTTAATCAGTTACAGTGGGTATCAGTGGGTATGTTACAGTGTAACTAAGGTAACTAAACTTCAAACGTATTGTGACAATACAATTTTTAGGTTAAAATGAATTTTCAATTTTTTTACACTGTAAGAGCTACGGCGAAAAATTTCTCGCCTTAAAGATTAATGTTCTTACATACAGAAATGTAGCGCTGTAAAAGTTACAGTACCATACATAATAGCAATTCAGATACAGTCTGTAAGTTTAAATAGTTACAGAGCTTACATTGCTTACAGAAGTATACATAATAGCACCATAAAATTTCCTTCATAAAATTTGTATGACCAATATGACAGCTATTTTTGACGTTACTAAAACCGGAACCGAACTTACCTTGATTCACGCATGCAAATATATTCCTAATACATTTCTTCCATTTTTAAATTTTACAATAAAATTTCTTCATTTTTACTTATTTTATCATTTACACGTACTTACATCAAATTTGACATCATATGTCAAATTTTGTGAACATATGAATAACTCATCTGTTTTATCGAAATTCCTCAGCCTAAATGATATGTAAAATTATTATAATTTATATATATTTTTTTCTGTTTAACTAGAAGTTATATATAAACGTAATTATGCATATCGATAGAAAATTTAAAAATCTTTATATTTAATAATAACTTAATTTGCGTAAAAATGATATTTAGAGGTATTTTTTAGGAACAACGGTTTAAAGCTTCAAGTAAAGTACTACTTCCGGTTAACCAATTGTAGTCAAAATCTAATCAGTTCATCATATTTGAATATAAGTCTTAAATACCAAATATTATATTTTTTACATGTATCGTGTTGGAGTTATCGTGGACGAAAAATCGTCACAGACACACACACACACACGCACGCACACACAGACATACAGACATCACGGTAAAAATAGTAAAATATTATTCTAGAGACCCTAATTCGTGCTCATATGTTGAAAACTCACACTCGAGAAATTTGACCAAAAACAATACCTCCCTTATCTATATATTGATAGGCGGGAGGTAAAAACACAGAAGGATATTAAATGTTATATTTGTTTGTTTTTATTAAGCATTAAACAATATGTAGCAATGGATAAAGATGTAATAATGAATCTACCAAAGAATAACACTCTCTATAAAAATATTAACAAAACTGTATGTATTTTTTGTCCCTAATTATAATTAAAAAGCTGTTTTTTATTTAAATGTTTAAAATTTCTATATTTTGATTATTTTTGCTACAATAAAGTTATATTTTTTTATAAAAACTTTCCGCATTTTAATTATATGAAATCTAGTACAAAATTTCTACTTGTACAATTTTTATGTTGCCTGGAGCAACCATGCTCGAAAGGCTTAATTTAGTTTTAATTTGTACACTATTGCTATCACGACGATCTATAAGAGATATGAAGTCGATTCAATTACTAAGAATTATTATAGTACAAGACTATTTTTATGAGCATAACAGTTATTTGTGTATCAAAGTAGTAGAAGAAATTTTAACCGAGGAGCATTTTTTTAGGCGATTATAACAAGAAAATATACATTTTTATTTATAACTGGTATTTGACAGCTGACAAAGTCTACTTTATGGCTGCATTTACTTTACGGCCGCATTTACGCGCGCTATTGTCACTCGCACATTATTTACTTTTTAATTAATATTTGTAAAGAAATAGTTAATATTTAACTTACATTTGTAATTATATAACACAATAATTAATCACATTAAAATCTAATCTATCTAAATTAATAAAAAAGGAAAATTATCACTTGAGAGATTAAAGGCACTTTAGACCTTTGGTCTATGCGGTATTTTTGCATTTCCGCATACAAACATTTTAAAATAATAATTATTTCGTTATATTAGGTTTATATTATTGTAAAGTACATGACAACTTAGAAAACAAAACATCATTATGCACATTTTTCTGGTAAGCTAGGCTAGGCTACACACATATTACTACTTGTTTCTGTGGTAATATAACGCTTGTTCATTAATTTATCCCGCCTTTCATATTTACCCTTCATTGTTAACCTCAAACCAGGTAAACAATTTGTCAATTACATACCATGGATACGGAAATAGTATATTGTGTTATTAAGAGTAAAAGTGATACTTTGTGTGGCGAGCATGGAAGTTTGCACGACGAGCGAAGCGAGTCGGACAATTGCATGCGAGGCACACAAAGACACTTTTACTCTGAATAACACATGCTATTTTTTCTTCAAACTTAGAAATTTTAAAAATAAACTACTATTGGACGTTTAATATGTAGGTTACCTCTCAGTTATTCATAATTTTTAGTAACTTTATTCTTAGGTTATCTAGTTTTTATAGTGACATTTAGGTCGATATTACAGATTTCTATTGTACAAGTTACTTCTTATTGGCTGATTCTACATACGGCGGCGAAGAAATTAAACGGCGGCTAGAATAAAAAAATTATATTACGCCGGCGTTGAAATTAAACTTCAACCTTGTCAATCACGTCACAGAATATGTCACTTTTATGACGTTTGAAGAAAAAAATATTTTTTTAGCTAGTTATTCGTAAACTATAAAGACATATATCGAATAAAGAAAGAAAAAGAAATAAGAAATATATGGTCCCACTTAAAATATCAAAGACAAATATTTATAATAAATATAAAAATAAGTGTAACTAGTAAATAATACCTAATATTATGTTAAGGAAGAGATAAAATTTAACCTTTTTTTCTTAACCAAATTGGGGACTGTAATTTTAAGTTTGAAAGTAAAAAAAGTTTCAAGAACTCCATTCAGTTCTTCCAACACTGGCATTTTTCAGGGAGGTTATTACATGAGAAGGGAAAGTAGAAAACTTGGAAAATTAGCTCAGATAAAATAAAATTAATTATGGGTTTTGAACAAATTTAAATTTATTGTTTAAAAATGTTTACAGGTAACAAGTTTTTAGTACTACTTATGTCCTTTACCTTTATAATCCTTTCAACCAAATTTGCCCTTAAATCTATAGGTTTTTACTCAATTTTTTTTTATGTCAATAGCATGAAATAATAAATTACTATCAAAAACTAATATTAGGTTATGTGTCTACAGGATTGTTTGTTTAGTTCATGGACGCATTAAACGTTGCCAAGGGAGTTCACAAATTGAGAGATTAAAAATTATTATAATCTCTTAACTGGTTTGAACTTTTCAGTTTAATTTATTTAATATACGTAATATATGTTAATATTTGAAGGTTACTTACTGCATTTTACCACTACTTAAGTAGGGAAATTGGATTTTCCTGCTGAATTTATGGCTGCTATTTGATATATTACTGAACGATTTAAGGAAAATATTTTTTAATCTCAAAATTAGTTTTTTATATTTTTTATTTATATTTTTAAATATATCTTCTACAGTAATGAACTCACAAAAATATATTTTCCTACGACTGTTAAGATATTTGCTTGTTGTATGTTTGTTATTGCTACGGATACATAGTATATTGTAAACACATTTTCATTTCCCACAGTAACCATAGACAACGTTAAGGTATAAATTCATTTTTCACATTTAATTAATTAGAAAATAATATCGTGGTCGTAGAAAAAGTATAGTGTACAACTCGCATGAAATGTGTACCATTCCATGCTTGTTGTACAATATGCTATTATTACCATAATTTTATTTTACGGACAAGTAATATATATAAAGAAACATAGGAAGGTTTCAATGAATGTTATGTTTTGTTTCATATTTATGCAGTAATTTGTATTTATTGAATTTGTGTAATAATAAAGATGAAATATGGAAGTGCTGGTTATGTATGTATAAGAGTACTACAAAGTTCGCAAGTGTAATGTGATGTGAAATGTATGACATAAGTTGTAAGCAAAATGGTTTGTAATGGAAGTAAATTTACACCAACTAGGGCAAGGTTTTGCTAATTTTGTAAGGGCCTAATTACTTTATGTGGGTGCTATTTGGACAGAAAGGATCATTACTAAACTTGGATTTCACAAATTCTTTACATAAGGCCGGGGGATAGCAAAAACTTATATATTAGTAATAAGAAATAAAGATAGGAACATATTATTATTATTTACAAAGGTTCGATAGAAAACTACGTAGGTATTGTATAAATTTTAAATTTAAGTTTTTTTAATAACTGGTGAAAAAAATTTTAGGTGACATTTTTCCAATTTTTCTTTTGTCGGCAGCAGGGCCGGATTTATGTTGGTGGGGGCCCTTTTTCCAGGTGAAATAAAAATTTTAAATCAATATCAAATAAATGATTTTTTTTATTAATCAATGATAAAATATAGTTTTAGTACATAGATATACAGGGTTTGCAACGAAATGCGGAACATAGGATTTCAACATGGTATTTCAAACTGTTAAGAATGCTTAGTACTCAGACTGTACAGTTACAGCAATGTCTACTAATACATAAAATATATAGTTGTTGTTGATCTTGTCAGTTTGTTTATAAGTGATATCTGTCAAATCAATCCTGTTTGCAATTATACGTTTATTATATTATTTGTGTTATACTTGTTTCTTATTATACCTGTTCACCGTATCTTCAATTGGTTATGGGACGTCAAATTTCTGACAGTGAGTGACAATGGCGACAGTCCTACAAATCATGACGAATTTTGTCAAGGCCAACGTACAAATTTAAATCAAAATGAAGAAAACGAGAAACAAAGAAAAGCTGATTTTATCGATGTATACATCTCGATATCTAAAAAGGTTTCAGAGGATTCAGATGAAGATTTCCTAGGGTTCGAGAGAGAAGAAGCAATAGAAGATCAGAGTACAATACATGAAGATTTATTAGAATCGGAAGAAGTATCTGATTTACAGGGTATAGGACAACCTCAAATAATTCGTACTGGACGACGTGGTAGACCACGAAAAATCTACCAGAAAGGTGATGAAGAGCAAGTTGATCTTGCATGTATAGCCGAAGTTTCGATAAAATCAGCGCTCTCCAGTTCTAAAAGGGAAGAGTGGATGCTAGCAATGGCAGATGAACTTATATCCATTTTGAAAAACAACACTTGGGTCATGGTTGAACGACCAAAAGATCGAGCAGTTATAGGAAGCCGTTTAATTATCAGAAACAAGTATGGGACAGATGGCGAAATTACGATAAGAAAGGCTAGAATTGTGGCAAAAGGTTTCTCACAGAAGCCAGGTGTGGATTACAGGGAAACTTTCGCACCTGTAGCACGATTAAGCTCAATTCGACTCGCCGTAGCACTAGCTGCTCGTCGGAATATGTATATTCGACAGTTCGATGTGACTACTGCATATTTGAACGGATTTGTTGAAGAGAAGATTTTCATGGAGGCACCAAGTTATTCCAAAGAAATCCTCGAATTCATATTACAAGAGAGACGTGCAGAATCCAAAATAATGGATGAGGCTGAGAAAATGCTGAAATGTCTGAACAGAGATTATGTTTGTAGAATCAGAAAATCATTATACGGTCTAAAACAAACTGGTCGCTGCTGGAACCAACGTCTAACAGAAGAATTAATAAAAATTGGAGTAAAGCCAACAGCCGGTGATCCATGCATTTTTGTTAAAGGCATGGATGACGACTTTCTTCTGATCATCGTTTACGTCGACGATATCTTGGTTCTTTCGAGAAATTCGAAGGAAATAGACAAAGTACACCATTTACTACGAAAGTCATTCGAAATCAAGGACATGGGTGACGTAAAATATTGTCTTGGCATAGAATTTTCTCGAAACGAATCTGGTGTAACCATGAATCAAAAGGGATATATAATGAGCATTCTAGAACGTTTTAAAATGTCGGATTGCAAACCTGTGGCTACGCCGATTGAAATTGGTACAAAACTATCAAGAACAAGTACATGGTCAAAAGATGATGGCGAAAAACCTCCGTACAGAGAACTGGTAGGAGCTCTCATGTATTTAGCTGTCGCAACCCGACCTGACATATCTCATGCTGTGAGTGTACTATGCCAGTTTAATGATACATTAAATAAAAAACACTGGCAAGCATCAAAGAGAGTCTTACGATATTTGAAAGATACTCTTGAAATGGGGATTACATTTAAGAAAGGTACGGGCAATTTAGTCGGGTACGTGGATGCTGATTGGGCGACATGCATTGACGACCGAAGATCCTACACTGGTTTCGCGTTCACAATGAATAACGGAACTGTATCTAGGGAATGAAGAAAGCAGAGAACTGTGGCGTTGTCTTCAACCGAAGCCGAGTATATGGTATTAAGTGAAGCGGCAAAAGAAGCTTTGCACCTCAAGAGATTAGGGGAAGAAATGGGAATCAATGACATACAAACAATACAATTATACAATGATAACATAGGGGCGCAGAAGCTCGCCGGAAATCCTATGTTCCATTCTCGAACCAAACATATACATATACGGTATCATTTCGTTCGAGAAGTCCTTTCATCTGAGGAGATTCGAGTAGACTATTTGCCAACCGATAAAATGCCTGCTGAAAGGATTGCCAAAGATAAAACATTGGGACTGCTTACAAAAACTTGGAGTTACAGGTCGAAGCTGATTCAATGCTCCAGTCTTCGAGAGGGGGTGTTAAGAATGCTTAGTACTCAGACTGTACAGTTACAGCAATGCCTACTAATACATAAAAATATATAGTTGTTGTTGATCTTGTCAGTTTGTTTATAAGTGATATCTGTCAAATAAATCCTGTTTGCAATTATACGTTTATTACATTATTTGTGTTATACTTGTTTCTTATTATACCTGTTTACCGTATCTTCAATTCAAACAATTGCGGATACTCTCTCCTGATAAATTTAGAACAAAACTACAAGAGTACAAAGCTGTTCAAAATTAAATTCTACGTCAGATAAGATCATAATTGTTTCAATAACAGGGCTGTAATACGAGATATATTAAATATAAAATGTAATACTTTCGTTAAAAATCAGATAGCCATGGAAATAAAAGCATTCCTACGCTCAGCGCAATGCCGAGTACAGAAATGTAGAGGCAAAAATTATCCTGCCTCTAACTTCATCAATATGTGTGTATGACTGTGCTGTTTTTACAATGCTCACATCTTTATCGATTTCTCTCTCGCTGTAGTACCTGCTTCAGAAAATGGAATCTTGAGACATGCTTCAAGTACTTTGTGATTGGTCTGTTTAAATGTGGTCGAAGCGAACATGCGACCGAATTAAATTCTTTTGAAATTTTGGCTGTTGCATTTGTAGTTGTTCAAATGTAATATAGGAAATAATTTAAAAAAATGACAGCAGGAGCAGGTTCTTCCGGTATGCAGATAATAAATGACGTTCGGAGCACTAATGATATTGTTCATTGTTTGATAAATGAATGTCATTTCGCCACTGAATAAAATTAATATCTGAATCTGTATATTTGTGTAAACTTTAATATTTTTTTGACTCTTTTGAAAATATATTTTTGAGAAAAAAAAGGTAATTATATCAGCAATGTACTAACTACATACAGTGAATGACGTATATAACGTCTGATAAGGGATAACTGTGTTATATACGGCGGCAACAAAATTAATATTTTTAATCAGAAAAATTATATGTGTAATACATACATAATGCTTCTATTTATTTGGGAAATTTTAATAAAACCCTAAACTGATCCTGAACTTACCCGTGTTGGTATATATACAGGGTGTTATATTTTAATGGACCCAGCAAATATCTCGCTTATTTATAAGGTTACTAATTTCTTTCATATAACATGATTTATACAGCAACATGTAAGCTATTTGATGACGAATGTACATTCATGATACCACTTCCGGTTTATTAGTAATTTATATCAACTTTGAAATTTCAAATGGAACATACTATATTTTTTTACATATTTGAAATGTACATCAAATTTGCTTTACAATCATGTAAAATAATCCATATGTTACATTATTAAAAATTAAAATGGCGAGAACTTTTTTATACACCTAGTCGAAAAGAGAATAGTGAGCCATGACTATAGTTCGAAATAAAACAATTAACTAAAACAATTGTAACAAGGTAAATGTCAACCTGTAAATACTCAGTAATAATTGTTCTAACCTTTATTATTAGCAAGTTTCATTGTAGTACCTTATTAAATTATTATAAAATGAATTTATCTAACTCAGAAAATGTTGATATGCTAGATGTGTATTTTCGAAGTTTAAAAAATAAACGCATAGCTGCAGAACTTTATCGTCAAGAATATCCACATCGCCATCATCCAAGTGAATCACTTTTTGTAAAACTTGTAAATAAACTACGAACCACAGGTTCATTTGAAAGAAGAAAAAGAAATGTTATAAATGAAGATGATATGGAAATTAATGTACTTGCGCTTTTTGAGGCCAATCCCAGAATTTCCGTTCGCGACGCATGTACTGAGACAGGACTAAACATTTTTAAAATTCGCAGAATCTTAAGAAAACACAAATACAGACCATATAAAATACAAACAGGAAAATGACTATTGCCAGACGATTATCAACGTAGACTTGAATTTAGTGAATGTTTTTTGGAAAAAACACGTAGAGATCCAACCATCTACGCAAAAATTTTTTGGACTGACGAAGCTAGTTTTTCTAGAAATAGATTTTTTAATAAAAATTGCCACCATTGGAGCATAAGGCATCCTCATGAAATTCGGGAAACAAGACACCAGACTAGTTTATTTTTATGGAGATAATTTGACGGGTACATTGTATGCATTTTTTAAATAATGTTTTACACGAGTTTTTTGAAGAGATATGTGGTTTCAATTTCAACAAGACGAAGCGCCTGCGCATAACGCGAGAAGATGCGTTGATATTTTAAATAATACATTTGAGCGACCTGTTATTGGAACAAATTGTATTATTCGGTGGCCTGCTTGTTCTCCCGATATGACTCCACTTGATTTTTTTATGGGGCTACGTGAAAGATTTTGTTTATAAAGAACCAGTAAACACATTAAACGAACTGAAGAATGAACTTGAAGCGGCAATTGTATCTTTATCTGAAAACCAAATAGAAAGGGCTACTTAATCTGTTTTAAAACAATGTAAAAAATGTATTAAAGAAGCTAGAAGTCATTTTGAATATTTATTGTAAAATCAATTTATTGTTATTAAGTAGTCCTTATTCTTATTTTCTGTATTATTATGACAAAAAAAATATTATTTCGTTTAATAATAATAGTTAGGATTGTTGTTAAGTGTTCCTTATTCTTATTTTCTGTATTAGTATGACAAAAAAAAAAATTTCGTTTAATAATAATAGTTACAATTGTTTTAGTTAATTGTTTTATTTCAAGCCATAGTCATGGCTCACTATTCTCTTTTCGACTAGGTGTATAAAAAAGTGCTCGCCATTTTAATTTTTAATAATGTAAAATATGGATTATTTTACATGATTGTAAACCAAATTTGTTGTACTTTTCAAATACGTAAAAAATATAGTATGTTCAATTTGAAATTTCAAAGTTGATATAAATTACTAATAAACCGGAAGTGGTATCATGATTGTACATCCGTCATCAAATAGCTTACATGTTGCTGTATAAATCATGTTATATGAAAGAAATTATTAACTTTATAAATAAGCGAGATTTTTGCTGGGTCCACTAAAATATAACACTCTGTATATATATATATATATATATATATATATATATATATATATATATATATATATATATATATATACAGGTGTCCCATTTAAGATACGAATGCATTGGTATCTCGAGAACCGTAAGAGCTACGAGGTTGGTTAAATTAGACAAAAGTTGCCCCGTTAGGAGGCTATTTTAGTAGTGTTTTGTTATTTGCGAAAAAATGCATAGATCACTAGATATAGGGGAAAATGTAAATTTAGCGATTTTCTTTTTTTGCTTATAACTTTGTTATATGAAATAATACGAGATTCTGGTTTGCACTTTATTAAGGCACTTTTGTATGGTGAATTTGCAGAAGTACTCAATTTTTTTTTATATCTAACCATTTACGAGTTACTGATAGCAACTTTTATTTTTCATATGGAGGTCATATTAAGCTATGGTATTTTTAAATAGAGATTTTTTTTAGCTTTACAATGATATAAAACAGTAATAATTTATTTTTATATTTAACAGAAAAATTAACAAAAATTGTTATTTATAGTAAAATTGCATTGAAAAAAGTAAATCGAAGGCTGCTGTGGAAGAAAAAAACTATTTTATAACATATACTGCAACAAGTTTATTTAATTAAAGTTAAAAATACAAAAATAATTTGCGAAAACTTTACAATAAATTTAGTTATTTTCTTCCATAGCCGCCTTCGATTTACTTTTTTCTAACTAAATTTATTGTTAAGTTTTCGTAAATTATTTTTGTATTTTTAACTTTAATTAAATAAACTTGTTGCAATATATGTTATGAAATAGTTTTTTTCTTCCACAGCAGCCTTCGATTTACTTTTTTCAATGCAATTTTACTATAAATAACAATTTTTGTTAATTTTTCTGTTAAATATAAAAATAAATTATTACTGTTTTATATCATTGTAAAGCTAAAAAAATTTTCTATTTAAAAATACCATAGCTTAATATGACCTCCATATGAAAAATAAAAGTTGCTATCAGTAACTCGTAAATGGTTAGATATAAAAAAAAATTGAGTACTTCTGCAAATTCACCATACAAAAGTGCCTTAATAAAGTGCAAACCAGAATCTCGTATTATTTCATATAACAAAGTTATAAGCAAAAAAATAAAATCGCTAAATTTACATTTTCCCCTATATCTAGTGATCTATGCATTTTTTCGCAAATAACAAAACACTACTAAAATAGCCTCCTAACGGGGCAACTTTTGTCTAATTTAACCAACCTCGTAGCTCTTACGGTTCTCGAGATACTAATGCATTCGTATGTTAAATGGGACACCCTGTATATATATATATATATATATATATATATATATATATATATATATATATATATATATATATGTATAAACATTTATTGATTTCGACGCTAAATCCGAATTATTTTACAAATAATTTTTATCGAACACCTTCCATTATCTTGCATTTTCGTCGTTATGAGCTACTTTTATTATAAGTGACGGTAGTATAAATAACATTCACTGAATATTAATCTTTTTAAAATCTTATTTGAAGTACATATTCATAGCAAATATTTGTAATAATGGCTGAGCACGAGAAATTGAACTATTGGATTTTTGTGTTTTAAATTAATAAAAGGAGTTTATGAATTTGGAATTAAGATGTCAAAAAAATGGTAGAATTTAAATCGCTGCCACCAGATTATTTTTAATTAGAATAATCAAACTAATTTTAGAAAAGAATTGATTAAAAGGGATAAACAAAACAATAATAAGAAAATTTAACAATAAATTATATTAAAATGAAATAGAATTACAAATTAAAAGTTAAAAACTACTAATAAATAAATATAGGTTACATATGAGGATAAAACTTAAACTTACTTACAAAATATTATTTACACGAGTCATGATTGACTCTTCTTCACTCGCTGACTCTCTGACTGTGACTCTCTCTTTTGTCTTAAAAATTTCCTTATTTAAAGGTCGGACATACCCCCTCTAAGAGGCGGAATAAACTGACTTAGGTATGGAGAAAGTGACAACTAGAACTTTCCAAAACTGAAGGTTTTCTTCGAAAAGTCCAGTGTCAACTTTCTCATTTTGCTAAAAGTACTCTAATCGGAATTTGGAAACTGTTACTTTCACAAATAATGCATTTTTAATAGCCAAATAGAAATTTTGAAACAACATTAAGTCAATTTATTCACTCTTTTAAAACTAATAAATAATATTTTAAAATTATTGACATCGGTAAAACATTTTGTTACATCCCTTTCCCCTTAACTTGAGCTATATTTTCAAAAATATAACATTTTTAAAAATATAACTCATTTGTTCCCAACTACTAGATTCCGAACTCTAGGTGCTCCCCACACTCGATGGCAGCGATCTCCTTGTACTTCGTAGCTCGGCAGACGTCGGTTTCATTTCCGTTGTCTTCATCAACTGTCGGCCATACTGCGGTCAGCATCTCTTCTGTGACCCAGACTTTTCGCTTCCTCGACAATGCAATTCTCGGAGAAGACAATCTCGACGCCTCTGATCTCTGAAGGCAGATTCTGCTCGCCATCGATGTATGAAGGTCCCCAGATCATCATCCTCTAGCAGTTTGGCGGAATGTCGGACTGTAACAAAATGCCTAACCAGTATCATCGTTCAAAATACAATTGCTCAATTCTATATTTCTTGCATATTCTTTTATCAAAAAAAAACTATTACTTGTTTATCAAAATACAATTGTTTACTACTACAATTCCTGAATGATTCTTTTATCAAAAAACAATTACTTTTATTTTCATGAATTATTAACTCTTATTTAACTAATAATTAATATTTTTATATCAATAACTAACAAGAAAAACTTTAACTATTTACTACCATACCATAACCATAACATCCGCAGGTCTTAGCTTGGAAGGAATTATTCAAAAAAAACTAATTAACTTAATTTCATCTCCCAGCCTAAGACATACGTTGGCTATCACACGGGCAGGAGTGCCAATATCCTGGATACATTCAACGTTTATGATCTGATTACCCGAGGGATTACAAAACAAAACGAAATCTTTTCTATCTGTGCCGCTTTCGGCATTTATAAACATGGTAAACTAATCCCTTTGCCTTTACTGCATAATTATTTCCTTTTACAAATTCTAATGCCAAATAATTTTTAAATCCGTTTTCTTCTAATATAAATTGATTATAAAATGGTTTTCTACTAAAATTGCTAATTCTGACTCTATAGTTTCTTTTTAATATGAAATACTTGCTTTTACTAATATTTGTACTTAATTTCGAAACCTTCGTTTTAAATTTATTAACTAATTTAATTTTAACTTTTTTCTTTATTTTAATAAACAACCGCTTACCTTTCTTTCGTATTCTTCTGTCTTTACTCTTGTGTTTCCCGTCCGAATCCGAAACCTGACCGCTACTCTTCCACCTGGGCCGATGGTATGTACCGCCACGCGCCCGGGTTTTATGGCCTCGACTTTGTCCGTCTTTCCGTCTCTCGCTGGGTCGGTTGCTCGAACTTTTCTTCTTCTGCGATTCCACTATATCGCCGACGTCTCCACCAGGACAACACACCACGTACTTTTGAACATTCATGACTGATAAATCTTTAATTGCTACACTCTCTTCACGCGTCGAAGAACTATTGAATTTCTTCTCATCTTCTGTGTAAACGATCTCTGCGATTGTTTGTATCACAGGAGGTGTGGCAGTATGCTCTTCTTTAGCCGTTTCCCTGGATTCTGCGAGTCTCGCGCCAGAATCATCTCTCACAGGTGCCTTTTCTGAGCCATACTCCACCCTACTCTCCTCTTCTAAACTTGCACAATTCGTAGAGTCGTTTACCTGTTCTACTTCTGTTGTCCTAGTTGCCTCTACCCTGACGTCGTCGTTTGCTTCTTCTTCGACGCTATGGGCTGAACTCCTTGTTGGATCGAAATTGTCGTCTCTCTCCTCCGAGTAGTTCAGCTCATCATCGGTGCAGATCACTGTCTCTTCTTCACACTCACTTTCTGTATATTTATTGTTCGAGTCCGGGTAAACATTTTTATCACTACTATCACTTAAATCATTGTAACTAACACTCTTTTCATCACTCATACACTCATACTTATCACTGAAATTATCTAACTTTTGTTTTTCCTCACATGTAACCGTTCTTTCTACTATTTGTTCTACTATTCGGGGCGATTCCTTCAACGGACAATCTTTCTGTATGTGCCCCATGTTTTCACATTTGAAGCACATACGATTCGCAAATTTTGTGGGACAGTTCCATTGCATATGTCCCATTTTTTCACATCGAAAACACATCAATTCTTGTAAAGGAATCCTTCCCCGATAATTTTGATAATTTTCCGCGCTAATAACTGAATTTAAATTTTGATGTCTTAAATTATGTACCGGAACTCTTTCGGGTTGAAAATAATTTTGAAAGTGCATTCTTGAATCCACAACTGTCGTAGGTCTAGTAACATTTTCAAAAAAATTGTTATTAATTTTCTCAAATTTGGTTTTCATTCGATTTTTGAAAAGTTCCCAATTTCCCTTGAATTCCTCAGAATATAACCGTACATATTGTTTTGCTTTCCCCGTACAATGCAAAAACCCAATAAACTGTAATCTCTCAAATGAGGTATTAGTATTTCTCTGAAATTTTTCTAAATGTACAAAGTATTCCTCAACAGATTCATGGTCTTCACCGCCAAAAAATGGTATACAATTTAACATATCAAGTACTTGTTGATTCATTTTAACAAATTAATTTTGAAAAGGTAGCCTGAACGTTAAAGCAACAGGAATATTCGTATCCCACACCGCTGCCAACCAGTTGTAATAATGGCTGAGCACGAGAAATTGAACTATTGGATTTTTGTGTTTTAAATTAATAAAAGGAGTTTATGAATTTGGAATTAAGATGTCAAAAAAATGGTAGAATTTAAATCGCTGCCACCAGATTATTTTTAATTAGAATAATCAAACTAATTTTAGAAAAGAATTGATTAAAAGGGATAAACAAAACAATAATAAGAAAATTTAACAATAAATTATATTAAAATGAAATAGAATTACAAATTAAAAGTTAAAAACTACTAATAAATAAATATAGGTTACATATGAGGATAAAACTTAAACTTACTTACAAAATATTATTTACACGAGTCATGATTGACTCTTCTTCACTCGCTGACTCTCTGACTGTGACTCTCTCTTTTGTCTTAAAAATTTCCTTATTTAAAGGTCGGACATACCCCCTCTAAGAGGCGGAATAAACTGACTTAGGTATGGAGAAAGTGACAACTAGAACTTTCCAAAACTGAAGGTTTTCTTCGAAAAGTCCAGTGTCAACTTTCTCATTTTGCTAAAAGTACTCTAATCGGAATTTGGAAACTGTTACTTTCACAAATAATGCATTTTTAATAGCCAAATAGAAATTTTGAAACAACATTAAGTCAATTTATTCACTCTTTTAAAACTAATAAATAATATTTTAAAATTATTGACATCGGTAAAACATTTTGTTACATATTCAAAGACATAAATTCTTATCGTATTTTCAATTCCTAAACCTCTTAATCACATCACTATATCAACATTTCTATAATATAAAAAAATAATTTATATATATATATATATATATATATATATATATATATATATATATATTTATATGAAGAAAAAATAAACCATAGAAATATTTACTAAATATCCAGAAATTTATTTCCTAATAATAGCAATGAAAAAACTTTCAACTTAATTACTGTCAAAATTGCTTAGAACCCTTACAGGAAACTTTTTCATTACAATTCATAATTTGAGTTATCATTGTCTTCGGATTACACAGCGAAGTGTGTTGGTACCAAGATGGAATTGGGTTGTCTCCCAAAAATGCTGGTATGGGATGCAAATTTCTAACCTGCATAAAAATAATTGTAAAGAAATGTCATTATGATTATCTTCTTTTACCTTTGAGGAAGAGCTGTCATCGTTATACACACTTAAAAATGCTATTAGAATAGAAAAAGCAGCCAGAAAAGGTATGATTAAAATACCAATAACTATATAGATATACATTACTTACTCAATGATTTAACCCTAAAACTGTCAAAAAGCAAAAAAAACAAAGGAAATTAGAATATAACTTCATCATCATACTTGCTATCCACGAAAAAAATCAAGGTGGCTGACCTCTGATGAGGACATTACATACATCCGAAATCGGGTATCGCATTGTTATTTGCATTGAGAATAGGGCGGTCCGGTAACGGATATTTGAGGTGAAAAACTTAAAATCCAAACATATATTGTTTCTTGTAATCGTTATACTGTATATCATTGCATTATTTTTCCATGAAGACAATTGTGATGTGAAGTTGGTTATTCCGATTATAGTGAAGACACTAATGCTACCTATAGTCCTATTTTTTCACGGATATTAGACTGGCCTCTTTTGGGAAATTATGCATTACTATGATTTTACTTAATTAATATTTTTAAATAGAATACATTTTTTGCAAGCTATTGCAAAATGTTAAATAGGAACTGTGAATTTGATGTTTACTAATATATTCTGCCTATACCTATGCCTGTGATGCTCTTTTCCACCAGCGAGATTAGCTGATGTCGGTGGGAAATGGGAAACAACCTCTCTGGGATAAATATGTCATTACAGATTACCTGTAGAAATGAAGAGTAACAAATTCTCAGTGATAATTTAAATTTACTTTCTGTGTTGAAGTTTTACATATTAAATGTCGTTTGACTTTTTTGACGTCATGAGAGATATTTATTGTATATGATTATTACTTTCCTGACATGAAAATGTATGTTTTTTTTTATAGGATGCTATCAGATGCTATAAAAATAGATGAATAAGTGACATGTTGAATAAAAATGTAGAAGAAAAGAGTTCATCATATTTTGTAAATAATAAGGAGTTTTATTAATAACAAGCAACATTATGTTTACACAAAAAAAACATCACATTTATCATAAATAACTAAATAATGACTATATACAACTGTAATTTGACAATTAATACAGAATTGTATTTATATTTATATTTATATAAAGACTATTAGATTATGACAATGACTATGACTCTATATCCTAACAAAATAAGTAAACTATAAATTACACAGTAAATATAATATGTCATAACCCAAGAATTTTATATTATTTCCATTACTATTTCTTGTAAAAAAAAACTTCTTCTAAATATTTATGTATGTACAATGCAATTAAATCCTATTTTCTGTTATTCGAGATTAAAATATTTTCTTCAAGTGTGAAGGAAATAATGTTTAATGATTAAATGGCGCTTAGGAGAAAATTGAACTGACAACGTTTCAAAAAAAAGAACGCGGGAGCTATGTTTAGGGTAAATTCGAGGGAGTACGCAAAAATAAAGAGAAAAGTTCTTTAGCGAGGAGGAAGCCCTAGTTGTGGTTTCTTCCGACATGCAATCAAATATCAAGTCGTAACTTTAGATGAGGTACAACAGACAGATATGCCACACTCCTATAGCTACGTACTACTGAGCAAGCAAAAGATGTATGGTCAAGAATCGCCTAACAGTCAGCTGCGTGAGAACAATCCGCCAGCTGAGTAGTGCACACTTACAGTTAGACGAACGAAATATTGGTCATAGTGTTTGGGACATGTTTTCCTCATTATTTGCTTGGTTGAGTTTTTCATATAACTACTCCACTGGTCCACTGTTCTCAAACAGCTGGCTGCAAGCGATTTTAAACTTTAGATCTTTCGACAATATATTTGGGCAATGCCATATCTCTATGTTATACCTCATCTAAGGTCGTAAGCATGGATATGATAAATCCTCATTAAAAAATACTCACGTTAGATACTACTTTCAAGGCTGTTAGATTTTTAAAATGTTCTGCAAAGTATATTATTTTTAATTAAATATTTCTTGTTATTTTTAGGTATAGTTGGACAAGAGATCTCGAGTTGACGTTTAAATTATTTTATGGTTGTGGTATCTATTCAAAGTTTTTCCCTGAGTGAAAATATGGAAAGAAATGTGACCTTTATGCGTTCTGCTATAGGGTATAGAATTGTACGAAATCCATTAGAATACACTGTTTGTTCCAGGTACCCAGCTAAGCACTGGATTTGGAAATCCCAAAGTAATATTAGCATACCTTACTTAATATAGATGGATTACTGTACAACCTGGTAATAACCAGACAGGGATGTATTTAAAATTTTAATACCATGTTTTATGAAAAATACTCTAATAATTGTCACAAGTTGTAGTAACGTTGTTGTACTCTTGGTAATAAGAACATTATGTTATAGCAGTTTCGTTTTTATGCAAAAATTGTTTGCAATTCCACGAAGATAATGATTATTGGTATGAAATTAACGGTATTAAAATTTTAAATACATCCATGTCCAGTTATTTCCATGTCGTACAGTAATCCAGCTATATTAAGTTAGGCATGCTAATATTACTTTGGGATTACCAAATCCAGTGCTTAGCTGGGTACCTGGAGCAAAACTTTGAATAGATACCACAACCATAAAACAATTTAAACGTCAACTTGAGATCTTTTGTCGTACTATACCCCTTCGTACGACTTGCTCGGAGTTGATCTTGAAGCAAGAACATAAAAGACACTTTTGATTCATCTACATTTCCTTAGCAGTTTAAATAGCTACGATGATTCCGCTGACCTTAGTCTGATCCCTCATTCCCTATCTCTCAAGCAAGGGTGACTCATTCAGAAGTAGTTCTTCCGTCTGTACAGACTGGAATAGGGATATGCAAGGCTTCCCACCACGGCAAGGTGTCAGCGAATGAGGAAGCATCTAATCTTCTTATTCGACTTCTTCTTTTCCATGAATTTCATAATGAGTTTTTATTCTATAGAATAATAATGGAGTCCTTGGTTGTGGTGTAGGTGTAAGAGGTTTGGGATATCCTTCCACATCGATGATTGAATCTTTATTTTCACGATGTTTGACACATGAAAGTATGATACAGATACTACATTCATCTTTCTTCTGTTTCACCTTTTCTGTTTTCTGTAATCCATAAGAACTTATTTCAAAATCCTTAAATACAATTATTAAAAAAAAATTGAGAAACAATAGTCTATTTTAGTCCATTGTTAGTCTAATTATATAAATGCTTCTCATGAACAAAAAATAATAAGAAAATGTTACCGGTTTTTTTTTTTATTTTGTGAACCAAATTTTATATAAGGTAAATGCAGAAGTATATTTTTAAAAAATTCTCCATTTTTTTTTGAAATATTTACAAAATATATAATTTGTATATTCTGTAATAAATAAAACTTAAGTGACGGATGCCTTTTCAATGAGGAACTTGTACGAAAATAAAATACAGTAATGGGGTTCAGTCAAATTTCTTTAAAAACTCTCTTAGTATTTCGTATATTTATATATTTATTATATATTCGTTATGTTTTTTTTTTAATTATATTTTATTTACATTTTAATATATTGCTTGCTTCGTTCGTCACACAATATATCACTTTTACTCTTAATAACACAATATTCTATTATAATCTTTTATACAAAATAAGAGAACTATATACAATTTTTCATGATAAAATTAATTATTACAAACAATTACAATAATTTATTAAATAGTTTCGCAGTGCTGCCCCTTTTTTATACACTAATCACTTTTTAAAAATGCCCGAAACCATTGGAGGTTGATTAAAATTTTTAAATAAATTTGACTGCATTTCAGTACTGTATTGAATTTCCTGTAAATTATACTGTACCTTGTGTTTAAATGTACATTTCCGACACAGGAATATGATAATAATGATAATAAGTATGAATATGAGTATTGCTAATATCCATATAAGGTATAATTGTATATCTGGTATTAATTTAACGAAAAAAGTAAGTATGTTATTTGAAGCAATATCTTCCTCATTGATTTCCATTCTTGTGTTAGTATTTTGCGTTGTAGGAATTGAAGAAGAATATTTAACATTACTACGAAATAATTTATTAATTGTGTCAGGTGTATATGTTACTTCTATAATTTCTTCTTGTTTTTCTGTACTTGACAGTATTACTTCTTGTTTTTTTGTACTTGATATTATTTCTGTTTTATTCTCTGTGTTATATATAAGATGTCTCGAAGCCCTATTTTTGTTGTCAGATATTGCAGGAATAATATTTTCATTTGCTATATTTACATCTATTACACCTATACAATCAATACAATTTGGTGATATTATTTCTGTTTTATTCTCTGTGTTATTTATAAGATTATGTCTCGAAACCCTATTACTGTTGTCAGATAATGCAGGAATAATATTTTCATTTGCTATATTTACATCTATTTCACCTTCACAATCAATACAATTTGGTGTATAACAAGAATATGTTCCTTGTTTTTGAATATTTTTGATAATTAATGTAGAGGTAGTTACTTTTGTTTCTTTGGAAGGTCTAATAACATGTTCGTCGGTTATACTTCCATTATTAAATTTCCAAATTATTTTAGAATCAATGCAAATGTTACATTGTAGGGTTACTACATCCCCTCTAATAATAGAAGATTTGTAATTTGTAATCGTTGGAACCATTGTTGAAGAAAACTCATTCCAATCTTTATTAATGTTGTTACATCTGGGAATATGGCGTTGAAAGTATGAAAAGGTATTCATCAGAGGACATAAGTTTTCATCGCAAAACCAAGGATTTTCATGCAACAAAAAAATACTCTTAAATGGTTTCAATCCGTGCATAACATGAATATCTAAAGTTTTCAAATGATTATAGCTCAAGTCTATTATTATTATTGAAGGCAGGTGTACGAAACAATCTTCTTCTATTGTACTTATTTGATTGTATGGAAGTCTAATACATATCAAATTTTCTAAATCTGTGAATAAATTTTTTTGCAGTCTCGTTAAATTATTTGAAGTCAAAATTATTTCCTTTAATTTAGTCTTGTTGTTGAATGTGCTATCTTCAATATAACTTATTTGATTTCTACTAAAATCCAAATATTTTAAGTTACTAAAACGGTCCAAATCGTTTTTCCTGAGCTCCGTGAAGGTATTTTCTATAAAAACAATGCTAATTTTAATATAATAACAACAATAAGCAAAATTTACAACAATACTGTCAGATGTAAATAAAACTGTAAATTGTTGTAAAAATTGCAATACATGTACATATTCGTGTTTAGATGGGTGTTGCTATAGCTTTTTCTCTTCTCATAGTGACAATTCACAAACACTTCACTAGGTTTATAAATTATATCGACATCAAATTTAATGACAGCTAAGTTTATTTACATACAACAATAAAGTCTCACACAAAAATATATACACAAACAAAATATACAAATACAACGAAAAATTTATAAACACTATAAGTGAGAGAATATGCAAAAGACTCCAGACCCTTGAGACCGCTTTCTTGGGCTTCGTGAATTCGACTGACTCTCTAGATAAAATTTTGAAAGTATATAGTAAGTTTTCTTGGACAACCCCCGAAAGGAACGGCACCAATCAAACTGAAGAAACTACTCAAAATTACTCTATTGGCTTAATTAAAAATATTGAGTTGAACAAAGGTCTTCAAGGGTCTGGCGTCCAGTTGTGGGAAAGTACCCCTTAGCGGATTATAAATATCTGAGAATAGAACAATATACTACTGGTATTATGAGGGTTTTGCAGGACAAATAGCCCTAATGGGTTTTTCTTAAAATGAAATGAACAAAAAACAACCATGCTTAGAAAATATTTAACTAAATTAAAATAAATTCAAAATGTCTTTACAATTTGTTTTAATAAAAAAATATTATTTTAGGGTCAAACTGTGTATTTTACTATTTTCTTACATATATTTAAAATGAAAAGAAATTAAAAGACCTACCAGGATATATTAGGACTTGTGTAAAATTGCTAAGATTCCCCGGTATTTTATTAATCCCGTAGACATTATTGCCAGGAATTAAAATATAGATATAAAGCAGTACAAAATAGATAGTATTCTGAAACAAAACAAATCATGTGTAAAAATTAGTATATTATACAACGTGGAATGAACTTCTGGCACGCATGCCAGAGCTGGTAGGTACATAGAAAAATTCTATTGGTACGCGGAAGAACTAGTTGCTTTTCTAAAATTTTTATAAATTATTATACATTTTTTTTGTTAAATAATGTAATACGATAGTAATTTACTAAAACTATACAATACAAGAGAATTTAAAATGGTAAATTAAGGGGGAAATAGGGCCGAAGTGGTCTCGAACCAGGTCTTGTAGATTATTTATATTATGAATCAGCCCTCGTATCCACTCGGCTATGGAGCATTTTGTTTTTGACGTTTCTTATTCGAAAATATGAAGGATAACCTTCAAAATACAATTTATTTTATCAAATATTTCAGTTAGAAAAGGCCATATTACACAACATTTGGTTTTATTAGATGCAAAATTAAGTAATCTAACTAACGATAACATATACACCCGATTTTATTTAGCGGGTCAGATGGAAACAGCAAAAAACTGTTTTCCCATGTTATTTCCCTATGTCAAGGTTTTCAGTATTCACCCTGTATATATATATATATATATATATATATATATATATATATATATATATATATATATATATATATATATATTATACTTCGAGTATAGCAGACATAGAGATATTGTAGCTAGGGGCGTGGATGGTACTAATCGGCGTTCAGTACAAAACCACATGGGGTCTACTTACCTAGCGTGCTGGCCCGTATTTAACAGAAATTCCTATTGGTTTTTCTGCAAATTATCATTATGTGAAATTTGAAATGTCTGTGTAAAGAGAGGTAATATAAAACTGAATACTTCTCTGTTTTTGTACCTGTATTTTGTTTGTTTAGCCCTTTGCAGACTGGTTGCTTACTTCTTCGGTTTAGGCTCACAGCATGAGGTAGCTACAATATCTATGCGTGTACTATACGCGGAGGAACTAGTTACTTTTCTAAATTTTTTGTAAATTATTATATATTTTTTTGTTAAATGATGAAATACGATAATAATTTACTAAAACTATAAAATACAAGAAAATTTAAAATGGTAATAAAAAATGGTAAATTAAGGGGGAAATTAACCAAAATTATAAATTACGGTAATTTAACATCACTGTATGTTACAGCGGCATTAACAATCGTCAAATTTTAGGTTATATTCATCTTTAATTTTGTAATAAATAAATAAACATATATATCATTGATTTCTATTGTGCGTTTGCGTGCTATTAATTTACAATAGATCACTTTTTATTACTTTTCTATTATTTAGTTAATCTTGTAACAGTAAATTACGGTGTTTGTAACTAACGCTATAAGGCACAATAGTTATTTATGATATAAGTGTAAAAGTGACATTTTATGAGTGGTGGGGTTTTAAAGTATTCACTGTTATTTTTAACTTGCTAAGCAACCGTTAAAAAGACTATTTTTAACAGTGGTCGTAGGAAAAGTACTTTACCACATGTTGTCCCGGAAACATTAAGTGTTGTTTAGAAAAAAACATGTTTATTTGCGCATCAAAACAAAATGAAGAAATGTCAAGTTTATTTGATAGTTGTAGGAACAAATATTTATATTTATAATATCTCAAAGATTCCTTTGCCTTAATAATAATAAAAGAAAATTGTTAATTATTGAATAAAATTTAATTTATAAAATATAGTATTGAAACACAATCACAAAGTAGCGTATATTTACAATAAATAAAAAAGTTTGTACAAAAATAAAACTAATTAATTCGATTTATAAGGACATTAATACATGCTTGCATTTTACATATTTATTTATTTGCAACTTGTTTACACAAAAATCTGGTTACCAGTGGAAATACCTCCTTAATATTTTTGGTATAGCCTCCTAGCACAGTTTAAAAAAAATTGTAGAATTCTATTGTTATTTAAGAAAAACGCTCAAATTAAAATAATTTATTTGTTACTTATATTAATACCAGATGAGAATTTTTGAACTTCTTGCTGCAATTCATGAAGCAATGTTGTTATGATCCTTTGTGTTTGGATCACAACGTAATAAAAGGTTCGCACTTAAAGGAGTTTAGATTCTTTGGGCTTTAAATCAAACTCACACACTTCTCTTGACTTAAATGTAGATGTTTATTGAATAGTTTAATAACTATTTACACTACGTCTAATTCTATTCTCTACTATTCTCACTAGTCTAGTACGTATATTATCTAGCCTAGCGTGGTCTATAGCTAATCGTGCTATCAGCTATTCTCCCTATTAGGAGTAAGAAAGACGGATCTTATACAAAATGCAGTGACAAGATCAGCATTTCTTATACCCCTACTACTAATTACGTGACTAAAACAGTCTTTCTGCAAGTAATAAAAACCACTTCACTAAGAACACGTAATTTCTATGAATTTAATATGTTGAAAATAAGTGAATCAAAACAAAACTGAGTTCATTCACATGTAAAGAATTTTTAAAACTTGCTTCGGACATAACAATGTTATTGTTTATTAGAAACTGCTAAAAAATTATGGAAGCAAATTTCCAGTAAGTTTCATTAATGGCTTTTCTTATTACTTCGAGTACCTTGTAATATTTTACAGTCCCTCGTACTTGAATTAATTTTTACCAAAAACAACAATAGTTCTTACTTAGAATTGACATTTAAGTCTATATTATAGATGATGTTAAATAGTTCATTTGACATTTTATTCCAATGTGAACTGTTTAAGAAAAACTGAAAATTTAAGTAAAAAGGGTGCAAACGGCCATAAATATTCGTTAATATTAAGGAATTCTTAAATTTTAGGTTTGTTGTTTATGTTGAAATTAAACATTCCTACACTAAACGCCGTTTTAGACTAGCCTTTATATGGGACAATAAATAGTACAAGAAATGGTACAATATCTTGAACCAAAAGTTGTCCGATTTTAATGAAGTTTTGATACTAATGCAATTTCTTGCACAATATATTGGCTCTGATTCTGCGCACTTTCCTTTAGTATATCAATGTGACAAACAAAATTAACCATAAATTCATTTACATTAAAAGTTTCCAATACTTACAACTTTACCACTAGTAACACTAAGTTTTCTATAACCTCACAAAATACAATAAAAACAAATCAACATTAGAAACTCGTGATATCATAAAATTCATATATGCGCATGCTCACAGCCAAATTAGCTTACAGATTGGACAGCGACAATACTTACAAATCATATATATTGCAGTTCCAATCTGTGTTCAATTTGTTGTAAAATATATTTTATTCCAAAATTTTTGTCAGTCTCAATAGTTAAAAAAATGCCCTCTAATTTATGAAGAGCTGATAACTTCAATAACTTATCTTGAAATTTATCAGATCGTTCACAGTTTATCTCACTGCATTGTTCGTTGTACAATTTCGTATCTTCCAAATCATCTATGTCATACATATTTTGCTTGTGTATTGTATTTGTATGTAGATTACAACAATTTCTAAGTGTCATAGATTAAATTTTTTTACAATTTATTTATTTTAAAGTTGCAGATTTTATTTATAAAAATATGTAAATATTATAACATTTATATGTGATTGAAGTTTGTATTTAGAATATACCTATAAATATATATACCGCTGGAAAGGACAGAGAGATGGTCCAAACATCACAGTGCAGACATATATATGTTTGCACCGTTGTCAAGTTTGTGTGCTTTGAGTATGCGCCGATTATCTGTCATTCTATTGGTCAAGAATTGCTTCTTCGAATTTTAAATATGAATATATCTATGAAATGAATTTTTGTTGTTTCGTTTTTCAGTATTACGGATGTATTTTTAAATAAGTATTATTTGCAAATTTCTAACTCTTTCTGTCCCTTTGTATGTATTGAAATTTTGATACGTTAATAATGTACTACAGTTATATTAATATTTCGCAATTGTTCAAATTCAGATTTTCAAATGTTTTTGTATTTTTATTCTTAATTTTAGGAAGTGTTCAATTTTTAATTATATTGCTGTAATCCTGTAATAAAGGTTAATCTAATCTTTTTTGAAAAAAACATAATGTTAATCTTACCTGCCATAGTAAATTAAGAAATGTAATTTTCTAACTTTGTGGTACTCATTTTTCTGAAGATGAAAATAAAAACAATTCTCATTTAACTCTGTTAAATAATTCAAAATAATATACATATTCATATTTCAATACATTTCAAATATTTTAAACAGGCACGGTTACTTTGCGCACGCGCTTTAGTGTGACTACATACTGACTGAGAAGAACAGAGATTGTTATGTTGGTGACACTTTCCTCTCACGGGAGAGATAGCATTCCAGCGGTATATATATTTATAGGTATATTGTATTTAGCCATCAAAATACAACGTTTATTATGTTCGTAGGACAATTTTTCTTTCTGACGCTGTAAAAAGATAATTTTTTTGTTTTATAAGAAATGGATATTTTGTGGACCATTACAATGAAAATTTAAATGGAAGCCATAATTGATTTTATCCTCAAAAAATTTATATATATTTCTCTTTCCAACGATAATAAAAATAAACAAGTACATAGAAGTTTTGAACAATTAATAGATTAAAAATGAACAAAATTATGTTGTTTGTTTAAATTTGTAATATTTTGAATTTAATTTTGTTATTTGTAGTAGTAAAATAATCATATGTTTTTGTTTACTTACGGATAATGTTATTTCTCATGTAAAAAGTTAATTTTTCTCATACAAACAGCTATTTATCATAATTTCTTTTTCTTTGTAAAACTAAATTAAAGTAGTACAATATTAACATCGTTGAATAGAGATAAAAATAAGATATTTTTTAGCCTAAAATCAAATATGTCTTTTATTTAAAGAATCATAGGTATATCAAAATTGTTTTCCCTAAAATTTGCAAATAATATATTTTTTTTTTTATTTAACACTTCAAACAGCATTCGCTTGTGTACTCTCATATAAGTCCTACTTCACACTCTTGCATCTATCCTAAGTAACTTTTATTGGGTACTTTAGATTATTGTAATGTTTTTATTTATTTATAATTTATAAAGCATTGGTAACTCGTATGTTCACCTACCATTAAACTATTGTTGATGTTTGGCACCCACAGTATTGAGAAAATTAGCTTTCAAAAGCAATACTGGGAAGATTAGTTATCGGTTTCTGCTTTATATACATGTACTTCTTATCTTAAGAACTATAAATACTATATAAGTATTTTGTTTTGAATTTGTAAGATAAGGATACGTTTTTAAATGAAACTATAAGATAATGGAAGTCCAGAAATCAGTTTCATTTAAAAAGTACCATTTATTGTTACCAGTATCGGGTTATCATTCTTACAGTAATGTGTCTACCCAGGCAGAGTAGTGACACAAATATAGTAGTAAAGTAGTTTAGATATATGAAATTTACTTTCGGATAAGCCGATTGGCCCTTATAAAGTTTTATGGGACTTGCGGTATTGGTACTTTTAAGGAGGTAGTTTTTTTTTCTGTCGTATGATGTTAAGGGCCGTAACACAAATTTTCTTTCAAAATGTTTCCTAATTATATACTTTTAAATCTAGAGTAAAATATTCAAATAATGATGCATTTTAAATATCGTCTTCTAATTTCAAGTTGTAAATTGAGAAGAGATTAAATTATTAAAATAAATTCAACCGTAAATTTTAAATACAAACAGTTATTAAAGAAATACTTGGTTGTTTAAAAAAAATGAATTTTATTTTTATTCATATTTCGACTTTTAAGGCTGGAAATACTAATAAATATACTTCACAAAAAATTTTTAGTATTTATACATAGAAGAACAAAGACAGAAACTGAATATTAACTACCTTTTTAATGGTAAGAATACTAAGAATATATAAAAAGGATTAAAGCGGAGAGATAAATGGAGATTTGGCTAAGTCAAGTTGTTCATTCATAAGATTTTTCTTTTCTTGAGTGATCTTTGGATTTCCAATTACATATTCTGAGAACTCCATTATTAGTTTTAAAAATCTTCTTTAGAGGTATATTTTTTATACACGCTCAGTTTTGGACAAGTTATCAAAACGTAAAGTTATTTCTGGGTTTGCAGTTTTGAGTAAAGTGTGCATAAAACTGTGAATACGAATATGTGGAGACCTTGGGAATATAATGTTGTGGACGTGAGTTATGCTGAAACCAATATTTCGAAAGAAATTATTCAACATTTAGCAGATCAGCCGTCGATGTCGAAAAAACCGCAAATATCTTTCCTATGACGAGAAGAATATGATTTTAAATGTATTTAATACATTAAGAAGCCCCGGTGAAAAATTGTCTTTGGAAAAAAACCGTTGAATTTACTGGAGCATCGAAGATAACAGTTTGGAGAGTGGTAAAATTTGGAGCTATAAAAAGGAAAGTAAGAAACGGCAAGGATTCATTTAAAAAAATTACTTGTACTTATACAGACATAATACGGAGAAAAATTTATGACTTGTACAGTAACAATATTGTACCAACAATTCCCATGTTACATGAGAAATTAAAAATTGATGGTACCATTAAATATTAAAAAAAAATATTTTTTTAAATTTGTTAAATCCATAGGATTTTCTTTCAAAAGAGTGAAAAAGAAACGATACTTAATTTATACAAAGTACAGTATGAATTTATTTAACACGGACCTGATCTTACTTTTCAAGTGAAACCTTTGAGTTGGGATAATTTATAACTCCTGACCACAAAGCTTCCCACCCTTCCATAAAAGGTTGTAAAACCCGCATAAGTCATTTTCATATACCTGAACTTCTACTATAAGTATAAAATCAGTTATTGTTTCTGTGGTTGTCCGGGTATTAATTCAATACATCAACGACAGTGCGATTCACTACTCAAACGCACTGTCTGTTACAATTCGTTCATTAAACTTAGTTGTTAATGATATAACTAATCATATTTCATTTATTTTCCACTTCACCCAAAAAAATCTGATGTGTCCAACACAATACCTCCGGCAACTGTAGTAATACATATGTACAGGGTGTTAATACTAAGTTGTACCATCCGAAAACGGCAGTTAGAACTCATTGAGATAAACAACTTTTCCTAGTTCAAATTTTTGATTTGGAGCCCCAGTCCATAGTTATTGGCGTTCTTTTGTTTTTCGAAAAATCGTCATTATTCCCTTATTTTAAGAGATATTGAAAAATTACAAAAACTTTCAGCATTTGCTTTTAGTTCTCTAAAACTTTTGTATTTACAATTGTTTTCTATTTTACCAAATAACAAAATAGCGGCCGATCAAAAATTTCAAAACAAGATATTTTGAAAACCAATCGATCGACTTTTGAAAATAAAACATTTATAAAATCCTTATACTATCTACTAACATATGGCTGAAACATTTTTTTTTCGATCTGTCGAAAAAAAATTTTTATTAAAATTTAATTACAAGATAAATTTTAACAAACTGCAACAATAATTTAAAACCTTGCAGTTTCATTGTTCATTGTATTTTTGCTTGTTCGTTTCTTGTTTTTCTTGTTTATTTTTTTGTTTAATGGCAGCAAGCCTACTTTGTTTTAAATTATTATTGCAGTTTGTTAAAATTTATCTTGTAATTAAATTTGAATAAATTTTTTTTTTCGACAGATAGAAAAAAAATGTTTCAGGAATTTGCTCGGGAATTTGTTAGTAGACAGTATAAGGATTTTATAAAGTCTTATTTTCAAAAATCGATCGAGTGGTTTTCAAAATATCTTGTTTTGAAATTTTTGTTCGGTCGCCATTTTGTCATTTGATAAAATAGAAAATAATTGTAAATACAAAAGTTTTAGGGAACTAAAAGCGAATGCTGAAAGTTTTTGTATTTTTTCAATATCTCTTAAAATAAGGGAGTAATGACGATTTTTCGAAAAACAAAAGAACCCCAATAACTATGAACTGGGGCTCCAAATCAAAAATTTGTACTAAGAAAAGTTGTTTATCTCAATGAGTTCTAACTGCCGTTTTCGGATGGTACAACTTAGTATTAACACCCTGTATATTCTATATAAGTTATTCAATACATTTAATTTGTAGTTTTAAAATTAGTTTGTTATTACAGTTCAGAATATTTTAATTCATTTCATACCTAAAATTTCTTTCCTAAAATTTGTATGACCAATATGACAGTTATTTTTGACGTTACTAAAACCGGAACCGAACTTACCTTGATTCACGCATGCAAATACAATCCTAATATATTTCTTCCATCTTTTTAAATTTTACAATAAAATTACTTCATTTTTACGTATTTTATCTTTTACACTTACTTACATCAAATTTGACATCATATGCCAAATTTTGTGAACATATGAATAACTCATCTGTTTTATCGAAATTCCTCAGCCTAAACGATATGTAAAATAATTATAATTTATATATTTTTTGCTATTTAGCTAAAAGTTATACAGTGTGTGCAAGGAAATGCGGAACATAGGACTTTAACATGGGATTTCAAAAAATTGCGGATACTCTCTCTTCTGATAGATTTAGAACAAAACTGCAAGAGTACAAAGAGTTCAGAATTAAATTCTACGTCAGATAAAATCATAATTGTTGCAACAGCACGTCTGCAGTACGAGATATATTAAATATAAAATGTAACATTTTCGTTCAAAATCAGACACCCATGGAAATAAAAGAGAAAATCTATGTGTCAATTGTGACAGTTAGTAACCTTACTTTGTGTTCAATATTTTTTAAAATTATATTTGTACTGTTTTTTAATATTAGCACATTGTTAAAGAAATGAATATAATTTCAACTTAAATAATATTAAATTATAGACATTAAGTATTACAATTAGCGAAACTTCTCTAAATTGACAGATAGATATTTTCTTTTATTTCCATGGCTATCTGATTTTTAACGAAAGTATAACATTTTATATTTAATATATCTCGTATTACAGGTCTGCTGTTGCAACAATCATGATCTTATCTGACGTAGAATTTAATTCTGAACAACTTTGTACTCTTGCAGTTTTGCTCTAAATCTATCAGGAGAGAGAGTATCTGCAATTTTTTGAAATCCCATGTTAAAGTCCTATTTTCCACATTTCCTTGCACACACTGTATATAAACGTAATTATGCAGATCGGTAGAATATTGAAAAATCTTTATATTTAATAATAACGTAATTTGCGAAAAAATGGCATTTAGTGGTGTTTTTTTTGGAAAAACTGTTTAAAGCTTCAAGTAAAGTACTACTTCCGGTTAACCAATTGAAGTCAAAATCTAATCAGTTTATCATATTTGAATAGAAGTCTTAAATAACAAACATTATATATTTTGCATGTATCATATTGGAGTTATCGTGGACGAAAAATCGTCACAGACACGTACACACACAGACACACACACACACACAGACACACACACACACACACAGACACACACACACACACACACAGACACACCGACATACAGACATCACGGTAAAAATAGCAAAATCGTATTCTAGGGACCCTAATTCGTGCTCATATGTTGAAAACTCACAATCGAGAAATTTGACCAAAAACAATACCTCCCTTATCTATATATTGATAGGCGGGAGGTAAAAATTATGAACCTCATTACAGTTATATCCTACAGGCTAAATCTTAAAGCAAAAAATGGGAAAATTTCCTCAACTCAGCAAATTCATCGCTTATCACAATTTTATTGGTAAGAAATGTGATTTATGGAGGTCACGTCTACCCCAAAATCGCAATTTACTGCAACAAGAATTAAACGAATTCTTCATATAAATAACATACATCCCACAAATCAATCAAACTGAAATGTATATCACAAAAAATATCCAATACCTTTAATTACCTATAATAATATTAAATTATACCTATACTGATCGTCACTTATACATAATAAGCAGTGGCGGCTCGTACTACATATATGTGGATGCTGCATCAAATAAAAAAGAAAATAAACTATTAATAAAAGGTATTAATTTTTTTATAGTTTTAATTTAAATTATAAACTAATACGCCTTTTCTTAATATATAAATTTCTAAAATACGAAAACTGTAACAAAAGTAAAGATTATTCCTACGGAAATAATACAATAAAGAGGCAATCGAAACTACTGAGGGAATTTTCAGTAAGAACTTAATAAAAGTATTATTTTAATTTTACTAAAAATGTTTCAAAGCTGGATGACAATTTAAAATTTATAAAGGCTACTAAAATTTTAAATTATGGGTATGAATTAGAGATAGTAATAAATAATGTTACCGAATATAAAATGTGAAAAAATAGTGTACACAACTCAGGAGAGAATATTATTTTTTCCTCTTTGTTTTGTAACCCTCTTGATACAAATTTCACATCATAGAATATTACTCATTTCTCTCCCTTAATGTACAATATATTATTCTTCTACATTTAAAAACTGTAGTTACTTATTTTTATTTTTTCATCGTAAATTAAACTTTTCACGAACTTAGTTAAAACAATTTGAATTTAAAGTTTACTCACATTTTTTATTTTATTCTACAGAACATCTGCCCTGTTTTTAAAATCTTCTTAGCAAAGTCTCAGATTTCTAGAGATGCATTATGTCAGGACGTACTCAAATTTCAAATTGCTAATTATCAAGAATATAAAACCTCAAGAAAAATATTATATTTCATACTACTTCCTCTATGAATAATAGATAAGAATACTTTGGGTATTATGTTAGCTTTTTTTATAAATAAACTTTTATATGGAATAAAAAAGTTTTATTTGAAAATAATAGTATATTATTATTATTATACAGGCTGGCCCAATGAAAATTATCAGCGCAATTTTTGACCACTTAACATCAATTTTGCAAAAAACGCTCAAACACGTCAATTTTAGTATAAAGGGGGACACTTGAATAATAGATTAGTACAATGGTATAACTTCAACCCTAAAATGGGGGTGGACTGCAGAGACACATAGATTAAACATTTATTTTTAAAATAAAATAAAAATTATCAAAAACAATTAATATTTGGCTCCGATTTTAATGCGAAAACGAAAAAATTAACAAAATTTCGTTCTGTTGTAATTTGTATTATTTGTTTTACGTGAGATTTAAGGAGCAAAATGAAAGTAGACAAAGGGGCTCATGAAATGAACGTAGTAAGAATTTTGTGTCACTTTCGGTTTTAGCGGAAATGTATGCAATTTTAATTCTAACATAGGGAATCCGTACATTTATATTTTTTGTCGGAATGTACATAAAATTAACGTTACAATGATTTCAAAATATCATAGCTTTTTTTTGCAAGATTGCACATTTGCAGGCCTCGACTCAGTATAATCTACTGCTGTTGATGAAATTCGAATTTAAAATTGATGAACGATTTCGTTTTCGCTTTTATTTGCTTTTGCTTGTTTATATATAAACATAGTAACCATAAACAAAAATTGTGTTGTGAGGAACATGATAATGAATTAAAATCATTGCGAAAATAATTACTAGTATAATAATAGTTATTTGTATATAGGGACTAAAGTATAATTTTTTATTGCGCATCAGGAGAATAAACCATGTGAGCAATAAAATTCTTCAGTCCTTAGATATACATATATTTTTTTCGAAATCGTTAAATTATTAATTAATAACATAAATAAATAGCATTATGTGTCTAAAACGTCAGCTTGCTATTGAGACTGAGACGGGGATGCCTGTGATAACAAACGAACTGCCAAAGTGTCAAATATTTCTTTATAATTTTTATTTATGTTTACACCTGCTTAGACGTCGAATAATACATAAATTCGCCAATAATATGATATGTTTATTATTTTAGGTAGTGCTAAAATAAACTGCAAAAATATAATACTATAAATATATAGGTTAATTCAGTTTGCCAGATGAGTCCGTAAAGTTAATTTTTGACATAAGAGTCTGTAAAGTTTTACTTTAGCTACTACTTTGGCTAACTTCGCAAAGTGATATGGTGTACTTTAGTCACAGAATAGGTTTATACAGAAGCGACAGTAAGACAGAGAAGCGAAAATTAGAGAGAGATGGAGAAAGTGCACAAATTTAAAGGGCCCATTGTTTAAAATCGGAAAGTTTCCTCACATCTGAGAGAAAGATAGGGGAAGAGCACAAATTTAAAGGTCTACACAATGCTTCAAGGTCATAGACCTGACTAGGGGAACATGAAAGGTACCGACACGGAGTGTCGCTTCTGTGTGTAACTATTCTGTGCTTTAGTATCGATTTAAAAAATAATACCCGTGCACTTCATGAATCTTTCTCCTGTCTTTCGCCGCATTTACAAGTATACTATCTGTTGAGCATTGAATACTTGCTGACGATTTGACACACTTGACGGTTAACGGAACCACATCGCAATAACTAACTGAGGCACTGTTTTTACACAGTAAAGTTGTAACATTTGGAACCGCATGAGGATTCAACATTTAATAATGAATAATTAAATATTGAATGAAGTACATATTCTACGGTTTCTTTGTTATTATATTCTTAAAATTTTATAATTAGAGACAAAATCTTTTCTATTTATTTTTTTTACTACTTTTTATTCCCTACTTTCTTTTGAATATCGAATTTTGAATTATGTTTCCAATAAAATTTTGAATATTTTTTTTAATCGACAGCACAAACTAGCTTTCGTAAAAGTTCAGTTTCTGAACTAGAGATGCAAATAACTATTGTTATGACAGTACAGAATATTTTTAATTCAATTTATACCTGAAATTTTCTTACATCAAATTTGTAATAGCGGACCGAAAACTGAAAAAATAACAGTTGTTTTGAGCGTAGACAGTGCCGTGTGTAGGGCAAGGTCATAGGGGAACCTGTCTATGAACCAAAATCTGAAGGAGCGCAAATTCAGACCCTTTCCTCTATAACAAAAAAAAACTCAACTGACAGTACTTACATCTATTTGGATACAATTTTAACTAGGCAGGAATAGAACTTTACTACCAAGCGACAAAATGTATTATTTTTGTATTTCTTTTGCATATTTAAGGCTATACTACCAAGGTAGAGGATGGATATTTTTTTACTAGGTTTACTTTTTCCCATCCGAATACAAATTTTCATGAAAATTATAAAAAAGAACCCATTTTTTTATATAAAGCAACAAAGTCAAAAAAAAATTGAAATAGTTATTTGTGTATCAAGGTTCTAAAAGTAATCTTTTTGGGCCGAAACCGAAGTTTGCAGCCGAGGCAAAGCCGAGGCTACAAATCAGTTGAGGCCCAAAAAGAACTTTTAGCCGAGGTGCACACAACATTTTTTAGGCGATTATAACAAGAAATTATGAATTTTCATTCAAAATCAATTTTTGACATCTGTCAAAATTTACTTTACGGCCGCATTTACTTTACGGCCGCATTTACCTTACGGCCGCATTTACTTTACGGCCGCTATTTTGACTCGCAAATTCATTACTTTTTCATTAATATTTGTAAAGGAATAGTTAAGATTTTACTTACATTTGTTATTATATTGCTGACCCTTGAACAAAGGAGATCCCACGCTGACATGATATTTTTACATAAATTTTTAAATAATCACATTGACAACCAATGCATTATAGGTTATGTTTACATACATGTGCCAGCTATACACACACGAAATTATAATCTGTTTTATTTAAAAAAGTGTAATACAAACAATTTCAAAAATGCTCCTTTGAATAGAATGTTGTCTCAGTACAATAATAATTTCCAACATCTTGATATCTTCAATTTAACACTAGTCCAATTCAAACGCGCATTAAAAGTACAGTCACTGTAATAAAATGTTTCTCTTTCTCTGTGCTAATTAATTTCTTAAATGTAATTGTACTTTATTTTGTTGTTTTGTATATACCTAAGTCACTGTTAAATATGTTTATGTATATGTTCTCTTCATATAATTAATTTGTAAATGTTTGTTAAATTTTTTTTTATATTTGTAATCCTGTACAATTGTATATTGTTTATTGTGGAAGCCTTTAGTTGGGTTACTGTTGGCTTCCCAAACATGTCATAAATAAATAAATAAATAAATAAATATTCTAAAATAATTAATCACATTAATATGAACTATGTAAATCAATAATGAACAAACTAGCGGCCAAAAATTTTGACTTTGACAGATGTCAAATAAAAATTGATACTTTAAGGTTGCCAGCAGATACGAAAAACAACAATTTATGTACCAGCCGCCTAAAAAAACATTTTTTGTGCACCTTTCACGTATTTAAAGGTGTATTGTTAAAACTAGAGGCTGAACACTTATTATGTACAATAAGTGAATTTTATTATTAAAATGTTATTTGGAATTAATGCCCATTACAGGTTTCCCATTGTTTATTTCGTTTGTTAGAATGAATTTGAATATGGATTTTTAAAATACCCAAATTTTCAGCCAAATTCTTAAAGGACTCACATAAATCAACAAATTCAAAAAAATGTAGAATAGCATTTTTGTGCTACTTTTACGTATTGCAGGGTATGCCCCTAAAACTAGATGTTCACTTTTCTTTCTTTCTGTTTTTTTTACTTCGTTGTACGAAGTAACATTACATACATTGCTGTCAAAAACTTAACCCATGGTTAAAGTTAACAAAGCTTTATTCGAACGAACAAAAGTATTTTCTAATAGACAAATATTAATTTTCTTTTAATTGTACAATTATACATATATTATGTTTCTGAAATGTTTGCCTTCATAATTCATGAATTTATTTATATAAGAATGAGGCTATATTCCCATCAAATAAATATTAATTTGCAGTCTAAAAGCTAAATTATTTTATTATTAATTTTTAAATATTATAACAACTTTTCTTGTCTATTTCTTTACAAGCTATTTATAAAACGATTTCATCATTTTCTTATCAAAAAATTTCAATGCAACAATACTATTTTTCCATTAGATATAAATATTTGTGCCAAACAGGAAAGTATCAAAACATTATTTACAATACATTATATTTAGTCATCGATAAACAAAAAGAATGCGTAGGTAGAATGTTCGTATTAGTTTAAATCTAATATTATGTTAAAAAAAGCTGATAAATTATTAGTATCTATATCGTCCGAGTAGGTACTTGTGCGATATCATCAAAATAAAGATAATAGTTCTAAAT
Source organism: Stenolophus ochropezus (assembly GCA_035578165.1). Classification (NCBI taxonomy): domain Eukaryota; kingdom Metazoa; phylum Arthropoda; class Insecta; order Coleoptera; family Carabidae; genus Stenolophus; species Stenolophus ochropezus. The sequence continues at coordinate 44,963,028 of JAQOWZ010000002.1, read as the reverse complement.
ATAGGTTGTGACGAAGCGTCACGATACAGTTTTATTTTGACAGTATTTTTGAACGTAAATTTGATATCTAATTTACCGAAGCTCTACCTTCCAAATATTTTAAAAACTATTGCCTAGACTTTGCATTCGAGTCAAGCAACCGCGCAAGGCCAGCGCGCGCATGTCTAGTAATGGCGGAAGAACATGGAGTTTTATTTGTTTACATCGTGTTTTTGTGAAGTTGTTCTACAAACCATTACTCTGATTTTCTTGATTCGAACACCATAAGATGCAAGATAATGTTCTACGTAGTGTAGTACCAAACACATCGCAGTGGTTTTTGTGAAAGTGGTGTTTTGAAAAACATAACCATCGAACATGTGTTTTGGTTGTAGTCAAGTTACTCGTTCAGTTAATTTCATGCGGCGAAATTAACTCGTTTAGTAACTTAAGGCAATAGTAAGTGTATTGTTTTTATTATTGTTATATTGTATGTTAAATGTTATTTATTTATATTTATTTATATGTGATATTTTTTTGATCTGTGACTATGTTCACCCTCCGGGATGGAGGGGCGGAGGGGAACAGTATAAAAGCTCGGTCAATGACCGACTCATGGCTTTTTTTAGTGAGTTTTTGGCCAAATAAAGACGTAAAAAAATAAAAGTTGTGAAGCAGAGTTTTTATTTGAATTATTTTCAGTTGTTTTCCTATCCTTCCACTAGTGAACGTAAGGTAAGTGGAAGTGAAGTATTTAGAGGAAAATTGGAATAGTGTTTTGCCGTTTTTCACATCTTTATGTGAGCAAAACGTGTTTGTGAAAAAATCGTTCATTTTCATCCCGTGCACGAGTTGTGCGTAAGTTGCGATAGTTTGTGAATTCCAATTACTAGGGGCAGAGAAGAACTAGTGATTGCGCTACCACTATCAAGATAATTTTGGATGAATTTCGGTGTAGAAAGAATCCTCGAAACCGTCATTTTGCTTCGTGAGCCGCGGAACAGGATTCGGCTTGTCTATCGGCCACCGCCAGGACTAATCAAGGATAGTTCTGCTGAATTTGGTTTTGCGTTCGTTTTTACCTCACCCTCGCATCGCGTATACGTGGGTGAGCGAGCAACGCAGGTTGTAAGAATAACCGATTTTTATTCTAAATTTATTTATACTTTTATTTACGTCTTTTTACTATCTTTTTTGGAAAGTCGTTCCGTGATGTTGTGTTCAAGCGAGCGACCACAACCCATGTTGGAAACCGTACCTTGGACATTTTTCTCCATTGAGATACCCGTGGCCGTCGTCACTGGAAGCCTGCGAGTTAGACGTCTCTACCGTTACGTAGAGTGGCGCCCGAGATTTTGAAACGAGTAGTGCGACAGCGGTTGTATATTTTATTATACCGTGCCTGTCGACTAATTATTGTGTTTTTGTATGAGTTACTGTGTTATAGGCTGTGACGACGTATTTTACATTGTGTGACGCGAAGGTAACGCCGTAGTCCGTCACACGTTTTCAAGAACGATAGGGACTGACGACGTAGCGACGTCACAAGGTTTCAATGCTTTTCTGAGTGGGAGTTGATTCTGTAGATTATTTTAAAATAAATATACAAACTTGAAGGTAATAAGGGTGCATTTTAGTAAAAAACGAAAAATTCAAAAAATATTTAAAAATTGGGTTACTTGTGTTCCTTCTGCTTATTTAAAAGTATTCCGCTAAAACTAGAGGTTGGACCAGTGGCGTAACAATGCAGGCACGGGCCTGTGTTCCATAGTCAATCCGGTTCCCAAAATAGATTTTCAAAAAAATATTGACCCCATAACAGGACACGTTATAAAATAAGTTTTTTTTTTAAATTAAATCTAATTTACCTGTAGTTAATTCTCTCTAACGGGAAAATAAAATTTTAAATTAACTCATTGGGCAGAGCCAAGTCGCTCTATTGTTGGGATGAGGATACTTTTCGAGCCTCTAGGAAAATACAAAATAAAAAACTAATTTAAAAAATATACATTATTACAAAAAAAAAAACAAATCGGACTTATTGAAGCAATAATAGCTTTTCCTAAAACTTATTTTTTCTTGTCTTAAGACGTACAAAGAACGGGACCGCTCTAAGGCAACCGAAACGGATGGTGAAAAAATGTAACATGCAGTTCGAATTTCACTGAAACTACTGCATGAAGATTTTTTTTAAATTAATATGAATTTGGTTAATTCTCTAATGGAATTAATTTTGTTTAAATCTTCTACTTTTCTAATGTACACATTTCATTTTTTGAACCTTTTTACATAGTATATTCACGACGTGAAATAAAAATAAAAGTATCACATTTTAGTTACATGCACCAACTATAAAAAAATTTAAAACTTGTAATCTAAGCATAAAAATGATTTTGTTACATTTCCTGTCTGTAATGTAATAGTTAATATATTTAGAAAAGAAAATTTAAAAAGTGTAAGAAATTTATTAATGAAGACAATTTTTCTTTAGTTTTCTTCGCCTTCTGAGATTTACTTGATGCACTGAGTTGAATATTAATGGGATAAAAATGTAAAAAGTAACGCTGATTAAATTATTTTATACGTTTTTCTTGAAATATTCATAACTACATTTTAAAATAGAAAATGCATTTTAATTAAATAAATTATTTATACTTATGATAATATAAATATATCAGTTACACTCACGGCTATTATACATTATGTGCCAATGACTTTTATCGCAGGTTGTGATAATAATATAATTATTAGTAAACAACGGACTATTACGCAGTAAAAAATATCAAAATATGCATGTTATGTGCATTTACAAAAATCACCAAAATATAAACGATATTTGCAAAACAAAAAACTGTAAATATGCACGTTTATATGAAATTAATTCATTTTTATGGAAAATTATTAAAAATATACAGTAAAATATAAAAATATTATAATATGCAAAATATGCATACTTTTTTTTACATTTGGCATTAATTTTTGGTTAAACGTAATCATATGAAATCCAAAATTCTGTCGTTTCAAAGAAAACTGCGACCAATCAGAACATGAACTTTATTTTGTATTAGTACATTAAGAACAATAATTAAAAAAAAAATTTCAAAATGCGGATTTTTACATCGACGATATAGTTTGTGATATCACGAGTAAATGGCGCTTATTCAGCACCGTTTTTAATTCATGTTACTTTCATATTGCTAATATTACATGAAAACATGTTTTAAAGATTAAATTTTTGCTACTATTATATTTTTTTGGTTCGTACATTTGTTTTATATACATTTTCAAAGTTCGAGAAAACAGTCCATTCTATTATTGGTTAACTATGAATTTTACTGTACCCAGTAGGTCAGTAAGATATGTTAAAAGTTATATGCTGCACGTTGAAATAAGCAGATTACTATTTTCATTAGAAATTTAGGCAAATATTGAATTGAACTCTTAAAACTTTGTTTAAACCTAAAGATTTTTTTTTCTATATATCTAAATGATAATTTAATAAATTATCTTTATTTCATTATAATTTATAATTTCACTTACAATGAGAATGTATTTCTCTTCTATATTTTTTGCTCCAATTTAATTTTTTCCATATAGATGCTTATCTTTTGAGTACAGAAGTGAAAAACAAAATTTTTAAATATATTTCCACTGTTTATTAGCAGAGCACAACATTACTCAATGCTGGGCTATTTTCTGTATCGTAACTGCAAAATAAAGGAATGGATAATTCTCTAATGAAAGTAATCAATTCCATAGATAGGAACAAAGAATAATCAGTAACAACTAGCAAGTAATAGTCTTGTGACCAGAAATTTTGTTTAAAGATATCAAAATTGACGGAACAATGTATAATAACAATATAAATGCTAATATTTATTTGAGAGAAATATGAGAACAGGGGTGGAATTCTTTAACTTCATAACACACTCAAATAACAGATGATTGCGATATTTGACTCCGTTATCATAACAGACGATAAAAAGCATCTGTCACAGAACATCAACTTGTCTACCTCAAAAACTAAAATTTAATTTATGAGTAATACCTAAATAATTAATGAAATTATATTTTCTGTTAAATGAGTATGGTATGATACGTATTTTATATAAATATCAACAATTCATCTTAAATTAAATATTTTATAACCACAGAATAGGTTTATACAGAAGCGACAGTAAGACAGAGAACACATCACACAGAACACATCTGAGAGAGAGGTAAGGAAAGAGCATAAATTTAAAGGTCTACACAATGTTTCAATGTCATAGAAGTAACTAGCGGAATATGAAAGGTACCGACACGGAGTGTCGCTTCTGTGTGTAACTATTCTATGTTATAACTACAAAATTTTATGGAAACTTTTAAACTCATCAGAATTTAATCATCACTAACCGAAATTTGTAACATTCTCATCAATCTAATTGTTAAAATAGACCTGAGAATGACCTAACAAAAAGGTTGAAACGTCGTCTTAATATTCATCTAAATAAAACATCAAGCCATCAACTCCAAGAATTTTATTTTCCTTCAAATTCCAAAATTTGACTTAATAAAATTAAAATTCACTACAAAACTTTATGTTATCTGTTATTTTCATCTGTTATATAATGCACTCAAACCTTAGTTACAGTTAGAGAATTCCATTACTGAAGGCGTATAACATGTTCACCTGCTTCCTCTTCAAGTCCCACGTCCAAAGTGTTACCAGATTGAACGCTACGTTGCCAGTCGTATTACTTAATTTGCACACCTCGTATGACCATTTTTAATTAAATATTTATATTTATTCTCCTTGCATTAGCATAATACTGGTTAACTACATCAGAAAGATAAAAGTATGCATCCAAGGTGGTTGAATGCCGTCGTTGTAGAACGGTTTGGTATTTAGGACAGCACCGTTAGATGTATTCCGATCAAGGGAGGATACAAACCATATAAAATCGAATCTTTTTTATAAAACAGAATATTTAAAAGCAATCTGTAGTTTTGTTAGTACGAAGTATGAATAATATTTTAAAAAATCATTTATTCTATATTGAAATTTAGATATTAGACATTTGAAAAAGTAGTTTTATCTACTCATATTAATATTGTATTACAATTAATAATAGCAAATTGTGTTATTAAGGGTAAAAGTGATCCTTTGTTTGGCGAGTGTGAAATTTTGCACGACGAGCGAAACGAAGCGGACAATTGCATGCGAGGCACATAAAGACATTTACTCTGAATGACACCTTTTATTTTTTCTTGAAATGTAGATATTTTAAAAAAAAATTACTACTTGATGATCAATTTATAGGGTATCTGTTAGTTGTTGATAATTTTTAGTAACTTTATTCTTAAGTTATCTAGTATTATAGTGGCATTTAGACCGGAATTATAGGATTCTATTGGACAAGTTATTTTTTATTGATTGATTCTACGTAGTTCCTATACTTATTTATTTTACTTTTGCTCCAGCAGCGTAGAAATTAAACTTCAACCTTGTCAATCACTTCACAAAAGATGACGTTTGAAAAAATATATATGATAGTACATTATTTTTTCGTCATACGTCATAAAAGCAACATCTTTTGTGACGTGATTGACAAGTGGTGCTTTGCAACACTCGTCTTCGGCTCGTGTCGCAATCTTTTCCCTCATGTAAAAATTTCAGCTTCACACACTTGCCACATAATATATTATTTATTCGGAAACGGGTTAAGATATCGGAATAATATTTATACAGGACATAATTAGGACTATTGATACTTAAAATATTGGGATAAAATCAAAGTAGTGTAACTCCTGAACATTTTGCCATATTAATTTAAATTGGGGTGTAGAATTATTTGTACCAGTGGTACAAAAACTGAAATACATAAAGATTTAAAAATTTTATAATAATTACTGTATAATAATTATATTAGTTGTACAAAAATTTTATATTACGTTACTTATTTATTAATTTAATTTATTTTTATAAATTTAATATAACATTCCATCCTTATTATTATCACTCATTGCGAATCGCTTCTTAATTGTTGGTTGTCCCAGTTATCCTGCGGGAATCTGGGTCCTTCTCACGTTATCCTGACGCGCACGAAGCAGTTTGCAAGATGGAACTTTGTAATCGGCTTAGCAAGACGTTCCAAGAGATATAATTAGTGAAATGAGAATACATATGTACACTTTCTCCCTCTCAAATGTAAGTGTTACTGTTAATTATATTCATATCTACAATTTGATAATTAATTTCTACTGCGATGAAATATTTGAGTGTTCTAAATTAATATACCTTTGTCATAAATAAATGACATAGTAACATACTTTATTAATATGCATAAATTTGTCAAATTTATAATATTATAGCTTTAGATCATTGTTTGTCTAACTCTCTAATTGATTCAATAAGAAATGAAAAATTGACAAACAACACAGAGATGCAATTTTGACAGTAAATATTGCAAGAACGAAAAGAAATAATTAAATTCTGTTCGAAAATATTATTAATGACTACTTTAAAAAACCAACATTTTATACTACAAATGGCAATAATAGGTATAGTCGCGTTGTGTGACTCTGCAAATTATCAAATTGTTCACATCATCGATGGATTATAAATTTTAATATGGATAATAAAATAGTAAATACACACATATATAAAATAAATATAAATAGATTCGTAATAGAAGATTCTTGACTGAGGAACTAGTAAGGCTGAAGTTATGTATAAGCAAACTAAAAACGTGGTTAGGGCCCCACTAGGCCTCCGTGAATTTCCATATAATATTTTTTTCCGCAAATGCATACAATAGTTATTTGTATCACTAGTCCAGAAACTAAAACTTTGGTAGAGCGAGCTTATTTTAACAAGCCGAGCTGAAAGCGAGGCCTGCAAATAATGCGAGATTTCGCTTCAGAGTTTCTGGGCATGTGATACACAAGACTTTTTAGCCCGATGACACTTTTAATTTATTACAGCCGAATTCTCGAAACGGTGTTAGCTTAAAACCAAAATGAGTGTTAGCTAGCACCGTCTTAAACCCGGTATTAAAATTTAGTCTAACCCGTATTCTCGAAACAAACACGGTGTTAGACTAACCCAGTGCTAGCTTAGCACCACATCGTATCAAAATGGCGGCTGGTATTCCAGCTGTCAAGATCATTTGAGCCCTATCTGAGAAAAGTATTGGGCTAGAGGTGGTGAAAGTGATAATATTTATATCGATATTAGTGAGCAACTAGCGTGACTAACATGGATCACATCTCTCATTGTATTTTGAAAGCCTCCACTTGCTAAAAATCGCAGTAATCAACAACTGTGTGGGAATAGACATATAATTTGATTTTAATATTACTATCTGCAAATGGTCTAATCAAACTGGAATTTTCTAGAATAAAATTACTTGGAAGCCTGAAATGTGTGGTAAATAAATAAATTAACTGTCCAAATATTTTAATAATGAAATATTTTATTGATGTTGCAGGTAAAGCCCTGATATATAGGTACTACTCGCCATAAAATGCCACACCTTGAAGGAATTGATATAGGCAATTCTCCTTATAATCATGGGCGCCCATAAGGGGGGGCAAGAGGGGGCATCTGCCCTCCCCTGGCTTTTTGCAAATTTCAAAAAGACGGCATGTTACTTAATTATTTCACTATAAGAAATTTATTCATGTTTGGTTAACATTGGACTTGGGATTTTTAATGTGTGGCACAAATTATTACATTGATATTTATAGTAAATTACTTAAACTGGAAGGAATTCCCTTTACAAATCAATAAAAAAATAAGAATTTTTTTCTTTATGTTTGTTTATTTTCTTTTTTAATACAATTTTGTTTTACTAATAAGTGTATGTTTGCAGTATATCATATTATATATAGTCGATTGCTCATAGTGTCCTGAAGGTGTTAATGTATTTATAAATATGTATAATGACCGAATGCAACAATATTATTAAAATTTTTATGTTTTTCTTAAATGGACAATTTTACGTCGGAATGAAATCTACTAACTATTCAAAAATATATATATTTTTTATAATAATATTTCTGTTTTTTTTGCCCCTCCCTAAAAAATACTTTATGGGCGCCCATGCTTATAATGTACAAGTGCTACTATTGTTTTCAAATAATTACATTTTCAAGTGCTAGATGTAGAAGGCCGCGTTTATTTTAAATCGTTTACCAGGGCCGTACATGTAACGCCCGCTCTTACATTGCTGATGAAGGAGAGGCTTATTGTAATCACGAAATCCTTAAAATATTTGATCTAATCAATATTTAGAGTTTCTAGTGATATTAAAAAAATGTATTATGACTCGATAATAAACAAGTATGAAAAATATTACTTTGAAATTATGCTTAGTAATGGGGCTGTATATTTTATGACAAACAGCAAAGCAGTGTGTAATCAACACTAAGATGTAGATGTTGGCTTGGACGATGTATTCTGTTTGGGCGGTTTAATTATTAATTCATTGTTATTTCCCTTGTATTTCTTTTTAAAAAAGTAAAAATCGTCTCATTTTATTACGTTAGTGATAGAAATTAACATTTTAAAAAAAATTTGTATATTATGAACTTAACGAATTTTCACTAAAACTGCTGGGAACGAGTTTTAAGTTTTGGTGCTAAATTTAACCCATATCGGACGGTGTTATTCTTTGTGAATAGGATTAAGTTATTTATTTTGCGTTGTCACGGATATGGCAAGGGTTAGCGTATCTAGCACCGGTGTTAGCTGAGTGTTAAGAATTTAGTACTAAACTTTTTTGAGAATAGGTTTAGCGCTAACACCGGCTAACTAACCCGGTGCTAACGCTAACACCGTTTCGAGAATTCGGCTGTTAAAGAATAGTATATTGTGTTATTAAGAGTAAAAGTGATACTTTGTGTGGTGAGTATGGAAGTTTGCACGACGAGCGAAGCGAGTCGGACAATTGCATGCGAGGCATACAAAGACACTTTTACTCTGAATAACACATGCTATTTTTTCTTCAAACTTAGAAATTTTAAAAAATAAACTACTATTTGACGTTTAATATGTAGGTTACCTGTCAGTTATTCATAATTTTTAGTAACTTTATTTTGAGGTTATCTAGTTTCTATAGTGACATTTAGGGCGATATTACAGATTTCTATTGTACTAGTTACTTCTTATTGGCTGATTCTACATACGGCAGCGATGAAATTATACGGCGGCTAGAATAAAAAAATATTTTACGGAGACATAGAAATTAAACTTCAACCTTGTCAATCACGTCACAGAAGATGTCACTTTTATGACGTTTAAAGAAAAATATTATTACTACTCAAAATTTTATACACTGTAGGTTTTTATGCCATTAACATTTTCGGTTCACATAGATATAAAAACAATTCATTTGCTTTATTCAAAAAATTTAGTGACTTTGTTCTAACCTAAAAAATAAAATGAATGTGAATTGATATTTTCAACAAATATCATAATCTCATACAATAAGACAAGTACAATATGAATAATAAAACAAAAATTGTTGTTTCAATTAACGTTTTACATTTTCAATAAAATAAAATTAAAATTTTTGACAGAATGTAATGGTAAAATGTTTAAGTTGACATCCCTACATTTTGCCGGCCTAGGCCGGCAAACAGAGTGTTTCTGGACGATTATGAGATCTGTAATACTAGTCATAATGGGACGGAGGCGCGAAAAAAATTTTTAGTCTGTCATTACAGGAAATTATTCATTTCCTTTTAGTACATCATAAGTCAAAAGAAACAATTGCCCACAACTTATGATTGTATTTAAGCAAAATCATGTCCATTCCGTTCAAAGCCAATTAAGTAGCGACTAAATATATACTGGTGTCCCAAATAACTTGTTAATCATGGGGATCTCGAGAACTGTAAAAAATGCATAGGTTACTAGATATGAACGAAAATGAAAATTTTATGGTTTTTAATTTTTGATCATAACTTCCAAAAGATTAAGTTATTTTATCAAGTTATCGGTGTCAACATTAATTTTTCATATATAGAGCTTATAGTAGGTTTCGATAATTTTGAATATTCAGTCATATAAAATACCATTTTATTTTAATAAATAATATGAAAAGATAAGAAAATCGTTTTTTGTCTATCAGAGTAATCACTCTATATAAGCTATCTTGCTAACTTGCTATATGCGATAACACTGCGATAAATAATAATAATCTTTATTGAGATAAACACTCAAAAATATAAAATTTATTATTATAAGCAATTGAAAATTTAAAAATATATTTATATATCGAGAAAATTTGTAGATGCTGCAGTTCCACAGCGCCTATACACGAGCCGCCCCTGTTATATATGTAACTAATTTAATCTACTTATTTAATTTTAATACATCGGAATAATTTTCCGAATTATAAACAAAATATTTAATTAAATTTTTATTAATTATTTTTATGCTCTGCAGTCTGTATTAAAACAAATTTTAATTAATAATGTAAATAATTTATTATTTATGTTACCTACATATTAAACATACGTTAATAATTTAAAACAAGGTATACCTATTTAAAAATGCAATTTTTAAGATTGATATATAATAATAAATAAATAATAAACCACATGGTTTTTTGGGATTTTATAGATTGTATTGGATATTTGAATATTTTTTCAAGTGTTTTTTGTTCAAAAATATAGTTAATTTTATTTATGTTTTATTAACAAGAGAAAATATGAATACAAAAAGGGAGACTGAATAATTAATTTAGTTTAATTTTTAACCCTTTATTATAAATAAATGCATAACTACATTGAAACAGTTTTTATTTAAATGTATGCAAAGTAAATAATTAACGTTTATTTGCACATTTATTTTCTGTATTTTCTACTACAATAGTCTTTAATTTTATATTCTTTCTTTTATTTGAATAAAAGTTTTTAATGGAAAAATTGTGGAATAATAACTTTTAAGAATTAAAATGCAAGTAAAATTAAACTTTGTACACAAGGTTCTGTACCTTCACCTTACAAAATTATTCTATTTTTTTTTTAAATGTGCTCCAATATTTGCTCTAGGTTACTTAATTCATCGATTTTTGACCGCTCTATATAATAGTCTTTAATTTTATATTCTTTCTTTTATTTGAATAAAAGATTTTCAATGGAAAAATTTTCAAATTGTATTAAGGTTTTTCCAAAGCCCTCATAGGATTTTGGGTTGGGTAAAATTACATCAACCCAGCCATTAGAACATTATACTTTCTTGCAGATATGATATAGGTACTTATAAGAGGACACCCTAGTTGAAGTGGAGAGTGCACTGTAGTGTCTTTAAATATAATTCGTCAGCTTTCCAGAACCATAGAAGAACGAACATAATAGATATAATTATAATGACATCGTGGTACGTGTTATGACAGCTTGCTATCTACAGATTCTGTGTATTGAGGGAGGCACAATGCTAGTGCCGTTGTGGCCCGTTCATTGCTATTGATCGCAGAGTTTCGGGCAGGCCCAGACAAGGGAACCACCGAAAAACTCACCCTAGGTCGCGAAGTGGGCTTTGTTTACCAAACAATACACCCCAACGAACTTTGCCTGTTTATTACCGTTGCAAAAACTGAGTGAAAGTTTGCAAATTACAATATTTTTTACAATATTTCTTGTCTAGCTTAAAAAATTTCAGCTGTGTCTGATTGTTCGGAATTTTACTAAAGACTACACTACAGGGTTTTGGAAAGACAATAATTAATGTTCATAAGCAATATAACTAAAGACATGGAATTATCGGTAAACTTTACGAATAGTTGTTGCGTAATAAAAACATACGAGTGTCAAAAATGATATTTTTCTTCAAACGTCATAAAATTGACATCTTTTTTGACGTGATTGACAAGGTTGAAGTTTAATTTCTATGCCGCCTTAATATATTTTTTTATTCTAGCCGTATGTAGAATCAGCCAATAAGAAGTAACTTGTACAATAGAAATCTGTAATATCGCCCTAAATGTCACTATAAAAACTAGATAACCTAAGAATAAAGTTACTAAAAATTATGAATAACTGACAGGTAACCTACATATTAAACGTCAAGTAGTAATTTATTTTTTAAAATTTCTACATTTGAAGAAAAAATAGCATATGTTATTCAGAGTAAAAGTGTCTTTGTGTGCCTCGCATGCAAATGTCTGACTCGCTTCGCTCGTCGTGCAAACTTTCATGCTCGCCACACAAAGTATCACTTCCTCTTAATAACACAATATACTATTAAATTTTTGACCCGAGTTGTCGTTACTTCGCAGGATTTATGCGTATATTTTACCGATTAAATTCATAGCACAAATTATACTTGTATGTATAAAGTATTCTGATTAGTTGAAAACAACGTGTATGAAATAATCACATTAAAAATTAAAATGCAAGCAAAATTAAACCTTGAATGCAAGTTTCTGTACCTTCGTCTTAGAAAATTATTCTATTTTTTTTAGAATGTGCTCCAATTTATTTGCTGTAGTTTAAATAATTCTTGATCTATTTTTGACCACATACTTGCTTTAATATTTGACCTATACCCAACATTTGCTCTAATTATTTGTTCCAGATATGTTCGAATTTTTAACTATTTATTACTCTAATATATGGAATTTTTAGCTTATTTCTGGCTATTCTTACTCTAGAATTTGTTCTACTTTCCAGTAATTACTTTATGTAATTGCTAAAATTATTAGTTTACCTAATTCTTAATCTATTTAATGCTCTAGGTTTTAGCTCTTGTATTCGTTTGAATATAATGTATTTAATTGTTCCTTTAATACTATACTCTAATTTTAGGTCTACTTTTTGCCTCAATTTCTTGGTCTAGTATTTGTTAGTCTCCAATCATTTCCCCATAATTTGTAACAATTTGTTTAATTCCTGAACCAAAACCGTGCCCAGAAAGGGGAAATATCTGGGTTCAAATCCTCTCCGAAATTTTCAACGATAACATAACTTTTAAATTTTATCCTGAAGAAAAAATTGAGTTATAGTTTTAGTAAATCTAATGTAAATATTGGTAGGTAGGTACCGTGAGTTTCAGATAAGATGCAACATTTTTAATCTGTCATTTCATTAGTCATTATTATGGGTACTAGTTAATATATGGCACCCAGGGTGGCTCATATACACTGCGAAACTGCAGAATCCGCCAAGTTTTCTTGATATACAAATATATTTACTAATTTATTTTTAATTGTTTATAATAATTAATTTTATCACAAACATCATATATAGTTCTTATTTTGTATAATGATTTTAAAAATACATCTAGCAACACTAAGAAGGGCGAAGAAGGCTAACAGCACAGTGTTATCGCAATATCATACAGTAAGCAAGATAGCTTATATCGATGCTCGCGCAAGCATTTACATTCGCATTGAGAAGCGTCATACGGCACTGCAAAACTAGCAGTTCCTTTAATAAATCAGTATTGTTGCAGCGTGCTCATAATATTTATCGTGTTCATTCCGTGTCACATTTGTTACATATTTGGAGATTAGAATTAAAGACAAAATATTTCATAGTTTATATTTTAAAACATTATTAGCTTATTCACAACTATGACCACAGAAATGTAACCACAAGAGAGAATAAAATAAAACAATATTTGTACTTTTATGTTTATTTTTTAATTTTTTTTTTAATATTTTATCGAAACACGCATTTACAGTGTCTTAGACAATTTCGTAAGTTGTAGCACCCCATGATTTAAAGCTGCGGCCCGCTATTGATGGATCCGTATCGTTTCAGATAAAATGCAACATAGAAGGTCACTTGTCATCATAATTTACAGATTTGTAAATAATGTAAAGAGGCATTAGTATCTATAAAAATCAATAAATTTACTATGATAAATTACAACATATTTTAAAAAACTGCTCCTTTAATAATTAAACAATAATTTAGACGATTATAAAAATTAGGCAGTTGATAAAGTACGTTCTTGTATAGCACAGAGTACTTTATTTTTATTTTCTTCATTTCGCATAGGTTTTAACGCTATCCTTTTTTAAATATTTCATATCTAAACATCCATTAGTTTTAAATTTTATTAAAATTTTTGAAACTATGGAAGGATTCACAAGGATATCACAAACATTTCTACTACTAACCAGTAAATAGTAGTGCATGTAGTAATAAGTATCTATGTAACATTTGGTTCTTATGTATGTAATATTATAGTATGTTTCGTTTCTTATTTCTTTATTAAGCAAATGAATAAATATTTTTTTGTATGTAATGTAGAAATCGGACCGATGCCGAATAATTATTCAGTATTCGGCTTATTTGGTCTATTTTAATACCGAATATTCGCTTATAAAAAATAAATGCAGTACAACGAGGTTTTGTTAAGTTATAATATATACAGATAATAAATTTTAAACAAAAGATATTACTAATGTCTCTACGATAAGAGTAAATAATTTAGATAGGTACATTGTTTATAGATAAAATAATTATACTCAGGTCATTGTCCCTTGAATTTTTTAATTCTTAAAATTAAGTATAAGCAACAACAATATTTCAATATTGTTAGCCTTGGTTAATTAATATACATGTTGTGTTATATACACATATTATGTTCTGTAATAGATATTAAAAATACAAGTTTGATATAGCATTCATAATGAAACGCTTTTGATTTTAAATCACGTGACGATAACCCGTATGAAAATTGCGAACTTTAACCGTAATTTTAACCGATATTTTTCAGGCCGAAAATACCGGTGACCGTTAACAAAAAAAAAATAAACCGGTTTTATCGAACATTAACCTTTATTTTAATATCATTTAGCGATAAAAATTTTAATATTTTTTTTTATATCTGTGTTTTCTATTTGTTTCTATTTGAACATGAGTCATGGCAGTTTTTACAATTAACATTTTATTGGAGAGTCATAAATGTAGGTAGTCTCTTTGGCCGTTAAGGTTACTTAAAAAGTCCCAAATAAATACGGCCTTTGTCAACACAGGCAAGTTTAAAATTGAAAAGGGACCTGCGTTTTTCTGAAGATATTATGGGAATTTTTGTGAATATTCATTAATTAAATTGCTTTTTTTTTAATTGTTATATTTTTCTCAGATGGTAATTTTTAAAATTTTTATTAATTAATTATTCTGTAATTTTTTTTAATCAAATTTTTATAATTAATTTGTTTTAATTAATTTTAATTATTTTTTTAACCGATATATTAACCGGTTTAAACCGGTTTCCAATTTTCAAAAACCGGTTTTCGAACTAAAACCGTTATTATCATAACGTTCTCTGTAAGGGTTAACCGTTAACCAGTATTTTTTTCGGTTACATGCCCTGGTTTTAATCACGCAACTTTCAATATATATACTATATCCTTCAATATTTTATCTACGACAGTTTCAATTGATTCTGAAATACATTTTGAAAATAATTTTTGACATAATTAAAACATTGAAATTTTCTTTTAGTCGTGTTAAATTGTTTAAAACGTATACATTTTACCTCAGTTTTCAAGATAATATAAATGAGTCTGAGTCAGATATTGTTCCATAGTATGAGTACATTGAAAATATGATTATTAATCGAATTTCTATTGTTACTCGTATTTATCTTATAAAATAAATAATTCATAATGACAAATAGATAATATCACATCGGAATAAAATGCCAAATGAACTATTCAACATTGCTGTCAAAATTTCGATTAATATTTTTTTGCTTAAGTATTGGTATTCAAACCTTATTGGTGCAACAGTGCATGTGCATCAATGCCATTATGAATTTCATAATAACAATCAAAATAATGTGATAATTACAAATTAGAACACTGTCGTAATGAAAATAAAATCATTAATATGGATGACAAGCTATTTAAAATGTATATAAAAAGGCGACGCAATATAAAATCAAACTAGAAATTACCCTTTAAATATTTATTTGTGTGCACTGCAATAATTTGAGTTATATTTACCAATCTAGCTTTCAGATTATCGAAATTAAATTATTCGACAATGCCGAATATTCGTTATTCGGCTATTCGGCTAAACTCCTATTCGTCACATCACTAATGTAATGTAATATCTATGACACAACATTTTTTAAAATTTAAAAACCCTCCCCGAGAATTATTTCTGGATACGGCCATATATCTTGACCATTTAAAACTCTACATATTGCACTAATATTTTACCACACTCATTATAATATTTTCAGGTAATTTTAAAATTTTGCTATATAGCTTACTGTACACTAACATATTTTACCACTTATTATAATATTTTCTGGTAATTTTAAATTTTACTATTTTTTATTGATTATTTATTGATATAGCTTACTGTACACTAACAAACCACTTTCAAAATTAAAGTAATTTAGCAGAACACAAATTTTCACTTCATAATGATGAAAGTATAGTTCATGCAACCAGTTTTGAACATGAATGTTGCGTGCATGGTGAGTATAGGTGCAATGCACCATTTCCCTAATAACAGATGACAATCTCACGATGTTGATAAAACGAGTTCTTCT
Organism: Stenolophus ochropezus; assembly: GCA_035578165.1. Lineage (NCBI taxonomy): Eukaryota > Metazoa > Arthropoda > Insecta > Coleoptera > Carabidae > Stenolophus > Stenolophus ochropezus. The sequence goes on along the minus strand of JAQOWZ010000002.1, from coordinate 44,946,539 downwards.
GCTTAAACTACGTACTTTCTATAATTTTTTAATTAAAATATAACAATCATTAATAAATAATGACAATAAAACAAAAAAAAAATACTTAGGGCCGGATTTCAATCTCTGGTTAAAGTGCCGCTTACCTAATCATCGGTTAACAAAAAAAATATCGCATCGAAATAGTAAATAATGTGTATTTTTGACAACTTACATCAGTTTTTCGATGCGATATTTTTCTGTTAACCGATGGTTAAGGTAACCGGCACTTTAACCAGAGATTGAAAAACCGGCCCTTAATTAAATAGTCATAATCTTTAAATTAAATTCTTTTTTTCTTAACCTTTTCTTGCAAACTCGGAAATTGTCTTATCGAATTCCAGAGTGTTGCTTATATGATTGTTTATAGATAGAACTGACAAATTTGTAAATCCTTCCTGACTAATAGAATTGCAAAAATATTTCTTCGTCCGTAATATTGAAAAAGACCTCTCGCCATTGGCGTTTATACTTGGCAATGTTGAAATATTCAACAAGCTATTTCTACTTTAGGAAACATTTTTTTTTTCTCTAATAAAACTTGAAAGTTTTTTTTATATTCAGAACTTTAAAATTTTCAAAAAAATACTGACATTGAACACATTTGCCAGGGAACGATTCTTCTATATCCTCATAGTTTTGTCTTACGTATAAAATCATAATGAAATTTTCTTTAAATTGTTCCAAAAACCAAAATGACTTTCAATTTTACTATACGCACTCAACCTTTTTTTCAGTTCTTTCTAATTTAATAAAAATAACCAAATAAATATTTTCCTTATTCCTTATTTTGCAATGTCAAAAATTCTGAAGCGTCCTTAGTTTGCCTAGAGCAGTGATTCTCAAACTTTTTCATTCGAAAGCACCCCAGATCGATTATGTAAAATTTCCGTGACTCCTATCGTGCGCATTATATTTTAAAGACATTTTATTAATCTTAGGAAATGAGAATAAAAGGTATATACACGAAAATATTGTGATACATGAGATAGATATAATTTACACAATTTTTTATATTTGGGTGAATTTTGGACAAACATACTCGCATTTCATATTTTACCGAATTCAATCTTTCCCTCTCTTAGTTTTGATGTTAAGAAACCTTTAAAATCTTAGGTCACATTCACACAAGTAAGAGGTGGAAAATTGATATAAACTCTTATGTTGAGATATTCATACTGGATCTGAAAAAAAGGGATTGTAATGAAAAATGAGAATATTTCATTCGTAACGTATCTAGTCAAAACTATCAATACACTTGTCTGAAGAATACTTAGGAGATATGTGTTCTCAGTGTTAATAAGTGTTCATAATTCAAATTAATTATTTTCTTTTGTTTTTATGTTGTCTTTACAATTTTATACAACGATTTTAACACATCTTCATTTCATATTTTTTGCGTGCTGGTATTTACTTTATTCCTATCTTCAAATACATCTGTTATAAGCAAATTTAATAAACTAAAATTTTCAACAATTCACAAAATTCAAGTTTGCATTCTTATTCAAAAAAAGTAAATAGATAGTTCTACTTTAATTCGTATACACGATTCAATACTCATTCTTCGGACAATCATTTGATATCAGTATAAAGAAAAAGGTTTAGATCCAATAAGAGTTGTCAAAATATAAACGATACTAAATCGCCCTCGGCACCCTTACGAGTAATAAAATCACTATAGCTGAAATACTTTTTTAGTAAACAAAAATACATGTTACACTGTTTATAGTCATAGTTGTTCATAAACAAATAAACCAATCACATCAAAAGTAACAACCAAGTAACAACTATAATATTTTCACCTTCAATTTCTCCTCACAATCACAAACTTCAAACTTATGAGTAGATTTAGTTCTATTACGAATCACGGTGGCAGCACTAACTTAAACGACAGCGATAAAAAATTTAGCACGTCAGATTTTGTTAAATTTTGATCCTGTTCTGTGTTTAATTTTCCCGGAGGAATTCCGCATCCCGTAATTGAATTAATTTTATAATAAAAGGAAGAAATGAAATTCCAGTAGATTCATCGATTCTACCAATAAATTAACTTCCAATTACGTTCGATAGCATGGAAGCATTTAAATAAAATCCTTCTAATTATTGTCTGGAATGTTTACCCACGATTCTCATTTGTTTCCGCAAAAAATCATTTAGAAATGTAATTAAACACTGGATGGATAATGCCAAAGAGGTTTTAGATGCGGATATTCATAAATACATATCTGAATTGTTTTTAAATCCACCAGAAGATAATATAATACTTTTTTACTTTTGAATGAACATGTTTTTGATAAAATTACTAGTTATATACACTACTATATCTAATTCCTTGTCTATTTATCGAAGGGTTGATAACTCGAGAAATCTCGGCGAGACTTGAGTCCGAGACGAGATAATAATATTCGAGACGAGAAATAAACGGAACGAGATAAAATATTTTACATTTAAAATGAGACGATACGAGAAAAAATAATCTCGTTTTGTCTTACAGAATCACTATTATTAACCCTAAAATATATCATAACTATAACTGCATTACCTTGATTTTTTTCTAGTTTATCTACACGCTGATCTATGTATTTAGTTTCTTATCTAAGATATAATGAAGAACTGAAGTACAAATTTATTATATGTATCAGTGTTTTCATTCTACATTTAATCTACATCTCTTATTATATATTTATTTCGTTATTATATTTGTATATAATACCATCAGCTTCGGCATTTTTCTAAATTTCTACGATAACACACGATAAGATAATGTTATCAACTATCCTTTTTCCCTGTTGGCGATGTGAGTCACATGATTACGATTAAGGATCAATTCTTGGAAACATACCTTTCCTTATTTATTTATGTTTCGTTAATTTCACTCCAGATTCATTTATAAATAGACACCTATCTTGTTTTTAAATTCTTCTGCAAACCTTGGAAGATTTTCGACACAAAAAGATATATTAATTTTTAAAAATATGTACTGTCCATTTTGTAGAGAGATTTGAAGAGTAAATGTTTAAATATGTAAATGAGAACCAGATTTGGCCGCGGTAGAAACAGCGGTTCTAATGATTCAATTCTCGTTCATATGTGGAGCGCACATATTTAATTTTGCTATCGCGACGTTGCGTCACATTCCAGTCATTTGCATGTTACAAACCCAGCCCTCTAATTAAATTTGTGTTGAAAATTAAGCGCCCTTATTATTTATGTTTGTTTACAAACAGGACGTCCAATAAAATATCCTTCACGTACGAAATTTTGCTTTGTATGGATATGGAAATATTTTGCGGACGATATACATTTTTCTTTTTTTATCTTTTTAAAATGTACATTATATAAAAGAGGTATTATAATTATACCGATTTTGATATTTTCTACTTTAACAAACATCTACAATTTGAAGTTTATACATTATATTTTTTAAGTATGTCCGTCCTTCAGCATAAAAGTGAACATTAAAAGCGAATTTACAGCTGAACCCTTCTTCTGAACACTAGACTTGCATTTTCGGAAACACTCAAATTATATTTTTTATTTTTATTTTATACTCATGAATTATTTTTATTAATCAATTTGTTTTTTATTACAAAATAATCCCTGAATCCATTTTGACTAATTTTGGCGTAACGTCTGTACGTACTTATGTATGTATAATATTGTAACAGTACGTACCCACCTCCTCCGTACATACAATTATATTTTAGCCAAAGATCGTTTAGTGGAAGGTTTAACTTACCCTAAGTTGTGTTTATTTAAATAAGTAACCATTCATCGTCGTAATACAAGTAGCTGTTAAGAGTGGAGGATTCTGGACAGGTATTTGATAAAATAAAATAATGATATTCACTCCAAAAGACAGATAATAGTTATTTTTTATACAAGACGATAAAATAATATTTTATCGACAAGCGGAAAGTGATAATTCACGAGCGATATAATCGCGAGTGAATTATTTTTCGCGAGTCGATAATTTAATTTTATCGTCGTGTATAAAATTCTATTTTTTTCTATAGCAGATTTTGAAGAGAAAAGAATTAGAAAAATTAAATTATTATTTAAGGACAATTTTAAAATGTCAGTAGTGTGCGTTGTTATGGAAATGTACTTCCAATAAACAAAAGTTAAAGTACTTTATCTACCCTTGCTGTTAAAGTGTTACTTTATCTACCCTTGCGGTTAAAGTGCTACTTTATGCACTATTTTGAGTTGATAAAATTGCACTTTAACATCTGCTATAGAAAAAAATATCTATCTTGTGCATTTATTTATAATTAAGTAATTCGTAGAGTGCTGTGGAATATTACACTCTCCGGTATTCACCTTAATAACCTGGGGGAAACCACAGCCAAAACCCCAGGGAGAGAGACAATTTGACAATATAACAATTATATAATAATATTGCATTCAATTCATAAAGAGTTGTCCCAATAATTTATGATAAATATATTTGGTAAAATTATATGATTGAGATCCAAACTGATATTGTTGCTCACAACTGCAATTGGGTCTGTACTGGTTTGTATAATTATATTTGTTGGTTCTTTCGTTTATAGGGCGCTCTGTTTTGTCAGAGGGCAATTGTTTATATTTTGTATGGTCAGAATCGCAATGACTGGCCCTTGAGCTCACGGTTCTCCCGACCACAATAGCTCTCGGTCAAACGAACCGGCCACGGCGGGTCACAGTCAAAGAGATCAGAAATAATTATTGATAGTTTGATTTGTGGCAGACACCCAGATTTACAATTGTTAGTCAGTCAATATCAGCTCGTTTATATTTAATAAAAATTTGACATCATTGTGTTTCGTAGGTAGCCCATGATCCGAGCACGTGATCGTGGAAGCTTTGAGAATATTTTTAATATTCCATCTCACTTGGATGCATAACTTCTTTGTCTTAATCCTTTCTCAAAGATGTTGAATTGTAAACAGTTCACACGTACGACGACGCATCGTCTAGGAAATATAATTTTTTCAAGTGGTTGTAATAACCTGGCCTGCGGTAGACTAAACAATAAACAGATAAGGTCTCGTGCCGTACAGTCGCACAAAAATTCATTATATAAAATAGATATTCTAAGTTAAAAAGTTTGTTCATAAAATATTTCGTACATAGTAGAGATTATTCCTAATCTTATTAATAACAAAATTATACATGCAGGCAGTACTGCTTCAAAGTATAATATGTATGTACAAGTATGTACGTATGTTTCTCTCATAACTCAAAAATAATTAGCTGTAGAATATTGAAATTTTTATTTAGGATTGCTATACAATCTAGTTGTTCACCTCCCTTTTTTATTGCAATCGACAGTACTTCAAGGTTTTTTTCTTTATTTTTTGCATACCATACAAAGTTGAAATTATGTAGGAATGTTATAAATTCTAGTTATGTATATCTTTTATTTAGTAGCAATGTTCCCTCTAATTTTTTCGCTGACTGCGCGGTGCAAAATATATAGGAGCAAAAATTTTCAAAACGTATGTAAAAGTGTGCAAGTGGGATGTCGAATTTTGTGCCATTTTTTTCTGAAACCTGTGATTATGATAAAACATAATTTTAAATTTAATAATTAAATCAGATTTTTACGAAAGCGTAGAAGGGCCACCGTTGTATTTTATTTTATAATTCAGACTTTGGAACTCTGCATTCAGACTTTGAAACTCTGAATTCAATAATTCAAACTTTATAAATCTGAATTTCATAATTTAGACTTCAAATCTCTAAATTCAGATTTTGCAACTCTGAATTCAGACTTTTAAACTCTGAATTCAGACTTCAAAACTCTAAATTCAGACCTTGAAAGTCTGAATTCAGACATTAAAACTCTGAATTCAGACTTTGAAACTTTGAAACTCTGAATTCAGACTTTGAAACTCTGAATTCAGATTTTTAAACTCTGAATTCAGACTTTTAAACTCTGAATTCAGACTTTTAAACTATGAATTCAGAGTTTCAAACTCAGAGTTTCAAAGTCTGAATTCAGAGTTTCAAAGTCTGAATTCAAAATTAAAAAGTCTGACCTTTTGAATTCAGAGTTTAGAAGTATGAACTTAGAGTTTCGAAGTCTGAATTAAAAGTTTCAAAGTCTGAATTCAGAGTTTCAAAGTCGGAATTCAGAGTTCCAAAGTCTGAATTATAAAATAAAATACAACGATGGCCCTTCTACGCTTTCGTAGATTTTTTAGTAGTAACGATCAGTTTGTCAGTTTTGCAGTTTTATTACGTGCGTTTATATTAATTTGCAGTGAATTGGGAAACTAATCACAGCGACGAGGTTCCTGTGGACATAAAATAAGCGACAGCGATATTATTTTATTTTGAAGTTAATCTCATTTTATTATATGTGAGGGTTACAAACCACGTGTTTGCAACCACGCTCGCTATGCTGCATACAAATCGCACATAGACACAACAACGGACTCCCATTTCTTAACATAAAGCAAACCAAGCAACGCTGGATGACGTGTCGACGTTTAAATGTCAAAGGCCGATTTCAAAAATTTTGTTGACCCTCTGAATTTTACTTTTTTTGTGGAATTTGAATTTTTGTCATTTTTAGATACAATTCTTTTATAAAATGAAATATAAAAAATGGTGCGCAGAATACAAAAATGACTGCGCAACTTTAGAAAAATTAGTGCGCGGCCGCGCACCCGCGCAGCTTACAGGGAACACTGTTTAGTAGACATACAAGGAAGACATGTGGTGACCATTTTTTTTCAAAAGATTACAGGCTGATATTATTTTGACATTTACATGATTTAATTTTTAATAAATATCAAATTTAATTCGCATATTTATTGCAAACTCAACGTATGTAAAGATCAACAATGCTCATATCGATTTTTTGTTGTGATATTTTTTCATGAACGATTTTTATGAACGTTCCTTTTGACTCCGAATTTATTTCTCGTAAGTTTCAAGCATTCGTTTTTAAAATGTATAATTTTCAATCTTCCGTAATGCTTCATAAATATTTCCTTTTTTATCTTAAATGGCTTATTAAAATTCTGTGCCTCGACATATTTAAGCCGTACAGTTACAATGAAAATAAATTTTCTCTGTGTTGAGATATACAGAATGGAATGCGAAATTGGAAACACCTGTTTTTTTAAAGTTATATCGAAAAAATGTTTAAATAACGTTTTTAGTACTTTTAATAAGCTAATTAAATAGGTATGTATAAATTTGGTAAAATAAAGTTTAAATTTCGTAAATATTGCCATATTTCAACTTTTTTTAAATGGAATATCCTGTATATATTATTGCACTTATTAATAGAAAAAAAATTGCCTTAAAAAAGTTGAAGGGTTCTTACCTTCTAAACTTAATAGTTTTTGAGGTTTTAATGAAAATATTGAGATGTTTCTTCTCAAAATAAAGTGTGCATAGAATTTTTTAGCGCAAATACAATACAAAATAAATCAACTATTAACAAATTTTGTTAGGCTAAACAGATTTTAATGAAACTTCATATCTATTATTTATCAACAAAAAGTCGAAGATTGCTTACATTGTCTGTATCAAAGGTACTGAAAATAAGGGAAGAAATAAACTTTAAGAAAAATAAATCGTTGATACTTCTATCATAATAATGTACATATTTGGTAGTGGCGATCGGTTCTATGATGACCATAGCCATATTTTTTTAAATAAATTATAAATTGAAAAATATTCGCTTAAGAATGTTTTAAAAATTATCTATGACTTATTTTTAATTTTACCTTGATTTAATTGGAAATCTGACAGCAAATGATGTCAAAATTCATGACAGCCATTCTTTGGAGAGACATCTGCTTTTGTAAGATTTTTTCATCTGGAAATGAAATATGGATGACCTTTCAGTTCTTGACCTCTGAAGGTTACTTGTCCTTACAAGTCGAGACAGATGATATATTTTAGAATTGGTGTCACTCCAGTAAAAATTGGAAAGTTTAAGCACTTCTTTCATCGTTAATACTCTATTGTATTTACCAGAAACATTAAAATTTTATATTTTCTTTATAACATCTATTGAACTTTTATTCTCCAATTACATCTATTTTTCAAATTAATATAACTATAGTAAAAATTTAATGATTTGAAACCATAACATTATATTTTTATACCAACATTAAAACAAGAGAAGTATGAAAAATTGTGAAAGCATGAAATGATGTTTATTTTTGCCGCACTTCGGGATGGCGCTAGTGTTGGAAAGCACATTACCGGAACCGGAAGCACTACATAGTACATGGTTATACAGCACTATCACCATAGCCTTGATAAAGACAATATCTACTAGTGCAATAACAAAATTTCAAAAAGAAGATAGATAAAGACGTTTTTTGTACTCATAAAAGAATAATAAAATTTAAAATATAAATAGTACCTATGTAAATTAATCTACAAAATATAAATGTGCTTTTACTTTGTGTTAACAATTACCCTATTATTATATCGAAAACAGTTTAATAATATAAAATATTATTAAACTGTTTTTGGTACTTTTGTTGTAAAATTGGTACTTCTAACAACTGCACCCCACTTTAAATGTCAAATTGATAACATCAAATATTTTAATGTGTTTTTTTAATACAATTTATATTATTTCTTGTAGAGAAACCGAATAAACAAAAGTAATTTAAAAGGATATTAATATTTCGTAACTCATAGTCTATATAGATTTATAAATATTTTCATTTTAAATAAATAATGACAGATAAATGTGCCCAAATTCATTCAACAGAGTTACCATATTTCACATTTATATATCCCTAGATTACTATGTAATTTTTTTAAGTGAAAATTTTAAGACTTTTATTAAATAAGTAAAGCAAAGTATAAAAAATAGTACATTATACTCGTTTTATACAAAGTATTGTTCCATTCGTGTTTTTGGAGCACTCGCTGCTTTCGTCGAGTCATATAGGTACTAATAAAATCTGTACTATATTAAAAAAATAGTCCAAGTGTTTAATCATGTGGCAATATGCCCTGCAGGTATAGACCGTGATTATTTTTAATGTGAAACATGGAGATTTATCTTACCTTATATCCATGATTACGACTTGATATTTGATTGACAGCGATTTGCTTGTCTTATTTAAAATGAAACATAGGGAACGAATTTGACATATCTTTTTTGGGTTACAAAATTTTCTACACCAAAAGCAACAACAATTTTAAGAATTATTAATAACTTCAGAAAAAATGCTAGAATAGTAGAATGGCCTGCTACAAAACAAGTAAATACAATAACGAACAATTAAACAATAACCACAATAAATTTTCAAATATAGATCCATTAACTGCTAAGCAATGACTCAATCTGCTACAAAATTTTTGAATTACATATGATGATATGTATGTAGGCAATTATAATATTTTGAGAAATGTTTAATTTAACCAATACAAAGTTTTATTATTTTAAAGGTAACCAATAAAAGGAATCTGGATATGTAAGATAGAGTGATCTAGCAGAAAATTGTTGTTGCACTTGATGTTGGTCTGTCAAAAAAACTTTAACCCAAAAAACAAATGTCAAATTCATTCCTTATATTTACTTTTAAATGGGACAAGCAACTATAGATTACTGTCAATCAAATATAAAATTATTAAAATTTTATAAAGGTTATACCACATATATAATTTTCACCCAATCTCCCAATCACAATGCTTCATTCGATGGAAGAAGATAATTTTTCAGTCAAAATATTTGACAATACACAGTAGGACTGTTTGGGTTACATTTTCTTAATATATTATTATATTTAGGTATTTGACCTGGAGTCATTTGTAAATTAAGGAAATTTAATTCGAACTACGAATTCAATCGATAAAATGTTTTCATAATTCCTGCGAAATAACTACAACTCGGGTTAAAAATGATTTTTAAATCAGGACAGCGACGTTTCTCTTTTACTATGCAACAACTTAACAACTATTCGTAAATTTTACCGACAAATGCTGGACTCTTATTATATTACTTATGATAAATAGTTATTTATGTAATAGATAAGGAAACAAGGTGGTTATTTAACGCATGCGAAAATTACAAAACGAGATGCAGGCGAGTTTTTTTAAGAGAAAAAGTTAAATAACTATTCAGTTTCCTGACGTGTTTCATACAATATTGTTTTAGTTTCGTTTCATTTTTTACTTTTACTTTAGTTACTACAACAAAATTGATGGTATGTATAATTGTGTTATTAATATCTGTAAAGAGAACAAGAATAGTATATTATTTAACAAGCATAATATGTAGGCTATATTACACGAGGATGTAATTAAAAATACGAGCGGTAGCGAGTATTTTTAATCATCCGCGTGTAATGTAGCCATATTATGCGAGTCAAATACTATACTTTATCTACAACTATCAGGCATATAAAAAATCTGATATTATTTGTTAAATATTCAGTTAGGTGTGAGTAGTTCATATATAGCTCAACAGATGGCGCCACAGTAGCCTTAAATGTCAAAATAACTTTTCAAATTGTACCTATTTATTATACTTTTATAAGCATATATATTGATATTTATAATAAAAATGTGTTATTAATAAATTAACAGTTTAATAAAATATTATGTGTTAAATTATATGCCCTATTTATTACAGAAAAGTGTAGCGTGTATCATGACATTTCATATTACACTTGTGTAATGTGAGTAGTATATTATATGTAGTATCACACGTATAATGTACAGATATTTCAATAGTTGTAGATAAATGAATTTTCTATTTTTGTACCTGTTTATGTTTCTATATGCCTACTTTCTATTTTGATTTGAAATAATAGGATGAATAACCTCACTGAAATTAATAAAATAAAAAGTCTCTTTTTAAATGAAAGTAGAATAACAATATTTATTTGAGAAAGTAACCAAGAATACATAAGTGTGCTTATAATCATGTGGCACCATTATCCTGCAGTATTATTTTTTACTATAATACGCACAATCTTAATCGTCGTAAAATATCGCTATAAAATAAATAATAGCCCAATAAAATATCCATCAATATTTCGCTATATAGCTGTGTTTAACCATTGATGGTTTGATGACCGTAGTTAATCGGTATTTGTCCTCTGACATAAGCTTTGTTTGCGCACCTCATCGCAGTGTGCCATGCTGCACGCTCCCATAAATAACACGAGAACAGTTGGCTGTGGCACAGACAGCTGAAGATCGATTGTCTGCACGTCATAGAGGAAATTGTAGCAGTGGTTTGTTTTGCGCTATTTTAGGGAAATTTCATTTACAAAGGTTGCTTTGTCTACCACGAGTCTTTTTTTTTGCTAGTAGCACTCTACTATTAAAGGAAGACGTTACATTCCTAATTAAATAATGTTGCTATTATTGTACTAGTGTAATAATATAGGTCAGGTTGAAATGCTTAGAAATATTAGGTATACATTGGAAAGTTACAAAATATACTTATTTCATATCAAATATAAAAAACAGCAATAAATAAGTAGTTAAATAATGTTAATGTTGTTCCACTAGTCTATTTTTTATAAGAATAATATGCTGGGAAGATATGAGCAGTAAATTACACCAATATTATCTAATCAAAAAACAACTTCAAGCTGCACTTATCTTTCAAGCATATCGTTCTTATAAAAAATATACTATAATATGATAATGAACCTCAGTTTGAAATGTTTCAAAAAAAATTAAAAATATGAAAATAATTGTTCCAAAAAAGTAATTTCAAAAAGAGTAATAAATTGACTGTAAACAATTCTTGTATTATACACTAGTATTAGTTTAAAACTCTAAAGAAATACTAAAAAAGTAAAAAAAATACCCAGAAGCATAAAGAATAATAATTACTCAAAAAAAGTTCCCATTTTTATTCTAGTACAATGATGAACTTGAGAGTAAAACATTGCACAAAATGTAGAAATTAGATGAAAGGTACGCCAAATATTTATTAACAAATGCTACAACATTAATAAACAAGTAATTTTATTATTGTACTAGTACAATAATGAAGCTTAGTTTCAAATTCTTGAGATAGTACTAAAGAGAAATGTGTTTTTTTTTTAAAGACCAAAATAGAGTTCTCTTATTATACTTAAGGACCTGCAAATTTACGCCTAATTAAATCTTTTGAAACTTCTGTCCTTTTTCGTTGTTATCTCACCAATATTTTAGCTAGGATTATATATCGATTTTACGTTTTTGGTGATTAAAAAGTCAATTAATTGTACAAGTTTTAAACTAACGTGACGTGAACGTATTCTTCTTAAGTTTTATCAGCTCTATACGAAGAGTTATTAGGTCGAAGTAATGAGAAAAGTTCAAAAATTTACAAAATTTAATAGTGTGATTTATTTTATAAATTAGTTTTCTAGAATTTTCGTTACTGAAATATCAAATAACATGTTTATATGGCTTTTATAATTAAAGTGAAAACCTTTTTTATTTAGGATAATTAGTATTGTCGTAGACAAGACAAGACTTTGCAAAAAAAAGAAAAACCTTCTACCAGTTTTGTCCTCATAATATATAGATAAACCCAGACAAGAGTTTAGAAAGTATAGATCTAGACAAAAACACTAACGATATTGACTGTGTAAAATTGACATTTAGTTGTCAATTTTTAATTTGTAAAACAATAGTTTTAAAACACGAATTTATTAGTTACGGGTTACGCAGCAACGAGTGCTTAAAATTTTAAAGCAAGCAAAATTTGACATTCGGTGGTAACGTGAAAATATTCTTGGCTAAGAAAATTTAGTATTTAATGAAGTGATCCTAATTTAAATTTAAACAGACTGTCTCCTTCTTTGTACGAAGTAAAGGAAGTAATTAATGAATCCATTTTGACTAGTTTCTATGTAACGTCTGTACGTACGTATGTTCGTATTTCGCATAACATCAACATAAATAGCCGTAGAATGTTAAAATTTTGTATATGTCTAGTTGTGCACCACCCTTTTTTATTGCAATCGGCAGTGCCAAAAGGGCAATGTTATAACATTTAACTACACACCTTCATTTTTAATTCCAATTAGCCTTTTCCAAAAGGCAGTTTATTTTTAGAAAAAAACTTAAGAAAAATAATAATTACCTTTTAGTTTTTGTAAGAAACATTTAATTTCCTCTTAATAAATTAACATTAACAACTGTCAAAATATATTCCTGAGAAATATGTACGAAATAAATAAAATAATTTTGTGTAGTGCAATAAGGAATAGCTATAAACATTTTATTAAAATTTTTAAACGGTAATCCATTTCTAAAGAAATTTCGAAGATTTGAAACGAATGGAAGTTGAAGAATGATTAGCCAGAGAATGATCTCACTTTCAAGTGAAATAAGTATAAATAAAGCACATCATAAAATATGTGTAATTTAGTATACAAGAAAGTTATGTGGTGTTCATATCAAATTTTTGAAATATACTTCGAGTTCCCTAGATTCTATCGTAGATATAAAACATTGACACTAAATTTTTGCTTAATGTATTTTATGTATCGTAAATAACTATTGGTAAGTATTTTCATATTATACCTAATTATTTTTTAAGCACACCTAAATATATAATATAGGTAATTATTTTAAGTGATGTTTGATAAAAAAGTTGTTAATAAAACTAAAACGTAATGTAAAACGTATCGTAGGAAGAATACATTTTTTCTTACATTGCTCAATTTATCTTTTGTGTATCATTTTTATCCTTTTGTAATCTTTTGAAATATACGCAAAGCTTTGTTTTGTTATCCTTAACAATGCAGGACGCATTTCGAATACAAATATACAGATCCTTGCAAAGGATACATTTTAGTGAAGTATGAAATTACAAACAATATTAATTCGAGCTGGTGGTTTAAAAATAAATTTTATATTTTAATAATCGTCAATATATTCAAAATTTGTTTTATTATTTCATTTGCCATGAATATTTTATATTATTCAATAAAAGTTCAGCAGAAATATTTTTTTGCAATACCTGCACAGTAAGTTACCCATTAATAACAAAATTTAAACACAGAAAGTGGAACTTTTATTGCAGATTTGGTTTCCATGGTTATAGTAAACACTTCCCGTGCACGGTGGACAGTAAGTATGTTACTTACAATTCATGGTGGATGGTAAGTATTTAGTTTCCACATCATCATAAACATTCATGGCACTTATTTTTGACATCAATCTGACAGACGTTAATTTTGAAACCTATTTTTCTTTTTCTATTATTTTTGTAGGTATTGCAAAAAATAGCTTACTAACCTTGAACTGTAAGTGATATTTGAAGTCTCGAATGTTTAGGAAATCTCGACCCTTCGGGTCTCGACTTCCCAAACAACATTCTCGACCTAAAAACTGTCACTTACAGTTCACGGTACGTAATATACTATTTCATTTTAATTGTGAATTATGTGGCATTTTATATTTATAGTAATTCTGTGTGAGACATCAATTCATTTATTTCTAACGAGTTCTTAACAAAATTAGGTCAAAAACAGGAAAGTTCTTTCGTATCTGAAGTAATATCATTGATTTTATTTCTTACTGCAGAACTTCAATTGAGAAACCAACTAAAATAACGAATGGTGAGTTATAAAAAATTCTCTACTTTGATTTTCTTGGATTTATGAGCACCGAGCTATAAAGAGACTAGTTTACTGTTAGACATAAAAAGAAGATCGAATTGAGAACTTTTTTAAACTAGTTTCCTACAAGAAATCTTAATTAATAATTATAAATTTTCTTGTTCACTAAGTAATTTTCAAATAAAATTACCTCTGTGGTGCATTTGTTTCAGTTATAAGTTATAACAAATTGTAGCAGATATATTATTAAACATAAAAAAGATAAATGTGACCCACAATACATGAGCGTGATAACGGTCATGTAAACAACATAACATTCAAACATCAAACATAATTTAATTATAATTTAAGATTATTTTTTACATTATTGCTGTATATACAGGGTGATCATGCGAGAATGAACCAGCTATTATCTCCGTTATTAAGGGAGATAGCGAGTATCTTCTTATAAGCTAATTTACTATAGATACCATGGGTTATAAGATGCGGTAGTTAAAAGTGTTCTATTACTTCCGGTTCCGGAGTATCTGATATCAACTTTGAAATTTGGCACATACTACTTTATTTTATATTTTTGAAAAGTACACAAAATTTTGTTTACAATGGTGGTAAAAAAGTAGTATGTTATGATACTAAAAAATAAAATGGCGGGCGATTAAAATATTTTATTAAATTAGTGTTTACTGTTTGAGATTTGGTTGTTTCTAGTTCATGGATGATGTGATATTTAAAATTAATTTCATTTATTTAGCGTTACCAGGGCAACAAAATAAATAAAACAAACATAAATTTGTGTTTCTTGCAATTTGGAGTTATCAAGTAAAATGGCTAATTATTTGTTTACTAATTCTGAAAAAGTATATATGCTTGATTTCTATTTTCGGTGTCATAAAAATAAAACAAATTTTTTTGTTACTTTTCAAAAATATAACCCTAAAGTAGTATGTGCCATTTGAAATTTCAAAGTTGATATCAGATACTCCGGAACTGAAAGTAATAGAACACTTTTAACTACCGCATTTTATAGCCCATGTTATCTATAGTAAATTAGTTTATAAGAAGATAATCGATATCTCCCTTAATAACGGAGATAATAGCTGGTTCATTCTTGCATGATCACCCTGTATATATATATATATATATATATATATATATTTCATTATATTTTTACAATAAATAATATAAGAAAATCCACAACACATGACCGTGTTCATTGTCTTGTGACAATATACCTTTCAGACATCCGACATCCCTGAATCTATTTTGACTAGTTTCGGCGTGACATCTGTACGTACATATCTCGTATAACTCAAAAATGATTAGCCGTAGAATGTTGAAATTTTGTATATGAGACTGCTATAACATATAGTTGTGCACCTCCCTTTTTCATTGTAATCGGCAGTGCCAAAAGGACACTTTGCTCGTAGTGTTTTTTTGAATTGTTCGCATAACTCAAAAACGATTAGCCGAAAAATGTTGAAATTTTGTTCATGGAATTGCTGTAACATCTAGTTATGCACCTTCATTTTTTGTTCCAATCGACCTTTCAAAAGAGCCCTTTACTTTTAGCAGAAACTTAATAAAAATAATGATTTAGTTAATAATATTTGTAGGAAACATTTGATTTCGTGTTAATAAATTACATTGACAACTGTCAGAATTTATTCCTGAGAAATATGTACGAAATAAATAAAAACAATATCTATTCTTAGCAAATTTTTGAGCGATTAAAATAATTTTGTGTAGTGCTACACGGAATAGTAATACGCATTTTAATAAAATTTTCAGAAGATGATCCATTTCGAAGGGAAGTTTGAAGATATGAATTCAGAGAATAATAAAATAAAGAACGATTAGCCGTACAATGACGTACATTTTCTAGTGAAATAAGTTTAAATGCACAAAACATTTTAAAAGAAGTGCAACAAAAAATATGTATAATTTAACGTACAAGTTATGTGATATCCACATCAGGTTTTTTCATAATATTGATATGTTTAATATGTATATTATTGTGTTTGTACTTACAATAAATATTATGAGAATATGTGATCCACAATACATCAGCATGTTTATAGTCATGTGACAAAAAAACCTTTAGTCATAATTCAATTATAATTCACACTTATGTTCTAAAACATTGGTATATATTTCATAATATTTGCAGTGATGTTCCCATAATTATTTTTGAGAGTATACTACCGGTAAGCCATTTTATACCTAACTTCCTATTGTTACTTTTATAAGGGTCGCGGGGGCAGGAGGTTGTTTTGGTTTATCACTGACAACAACAAATGAACCTAAAAAATTTACAAATATTAATAACATTTTAATCTCATTAAAATTTATTTACAAAAATTATTTTCCGGAATGCATTTCTTTCCTGATCTTGATAACGTTCTTTATCTTTACCATGAGATCTACTATATGTATGTAAGAACATTATTTTCTTCTCCTTTATTTCTCTTTCGTTTTGTTGCCTCTGATCATCTTTTAAAGAATTATACCAAGAAAATCCTTGAGAGTATACGGCCCATACGAAGTATATCTTATGGTAATACCTCTGTATATTTGTACAATAAATATTATGAGAAAGTGTGACCTAAATAAGTGAGTGTATTTATAGTTAAATGGTAACATGTTCTTAAGCATTCTTCAAACAACAAAATTATATGATAGTAAAAAAATTATATGAGGTAATATATTGTTTTTTACACAACGGAAACCAAACGAAAAATAAAAACCGCATATCGATCTACGAGATTGCTTAGTGAATATGGTAGGAATTTCTTTGTGTAGTTTTCATTACTTCAGCACGACGGAATTACCTGAAATTACGATTATGTGGCGTTCTTTGTAAAGTACAGGTCATGTTTCTACCTTGCAAAACCACTACATTTCATTTGATTCTTTTATTTTGTATTATTAAGAAATTATATTCAAATGTAACTAAGAAAGCTTACTTTGAAGTATCAGTATTCATAAGCACATTTTTGCGTCACTATTCGTAAGTTTCTGATAACATTTATTATTTGGATATCATTGTCAACGAAGTGTTATAGAAAATAACAGTTCTATTAGTCGGGTTATTATCATACGAATTTCGTATAAATTTTGTTGTCTTGCAATGGGAAAACTATAAAAAGTTGCAAATAATTAAATCTGAACTGTCAAGTGGCCCACATTTTATAAATACTTAAAATATCATTTAAAGTTAAATGCTGTTGGTTGTTCAAAATAGTATATTCAGGGCCGTTCCTAGCCTATGGAGCGCCTTCGTGCAAAAAAAAGATTGGCGCCTTTTCAAGAACTTAATAAAAAGCCTAAATAATAGTTTAGCAATTTTATTTTTTATGAAAAAAAAATAGTCTCACAATATCACATTAACAAAAAAGTATATGTTATTAACACATGAAAAAGGAACATTAAAATAAATTACAAATATATATTTATGTACATAGCTATATATGTTACTAGCACGTTGTGGAAAGACTGAGACTTGAGAGAAACGTATGTACTACTAAATTTTAACAAATTAACTAACAACAGCATATGTTATATATTCAACTACACAAATTAAAAATAAAACTAATAACCAATGGTGCTTTCCGCGTTGGCAAGGTCAGTTTTTCCTTATCGTCCAGTACTCTAACAACATTTATAACAAAACATCATATGAAAACATGCTTCAGTAATATTAAAATTTGTTGCCTGTAAGGTTTTGCTGACCACGTTCACTTTATTCAAAATAGTATACCATAATATTAAAGAGCAAATAAACTCAAATTTCGTAATTTTATTGGCTAAAGATTTCGCCATGTTTTTACTAGTATTATCAAATTTTTTACAATTTTCACTATATATTTCAAACAAACTATCATAAATTTCTCCAAGCTGATGCTTCAAAGGATTAATAGCATCGATTCTACTAGACCATCTAGTGTCAGAGAGAGGCTTTAAAGTTAAGTTTTTAATATTTTTTTTTGGGATAAACCAACGGTTTGTTGGAGCTGAAAAAAAATTGTACAATTCTTGAATAATGAAAAAAAAATTAAATTTGAAGTACATGCTTTTACTGCATCGATTTAGCGAATGGTTGCAGCAAGGCACAAAAAATGATCTCGGATTGATGTCTAAAATTTTTTTCTGCAAACCATTATGTTTGCCACGCATGTTTGCCCCATTGTCATACCCTTGACCACGTAAATCATATATGTTTAAGCCAGCTTCTTCTAATGTTTTTAAAAGAAAAACAGTTAACCCTTCACCATTTGTGTCAAAAATTGGACAAAAAGTTAAAAAATGTTCTTCTACGCGAACTTTTGGGTTGTCAGTACTTATACTTGTATTTACAAATCTAATACAAACAGAAATTTGTTCTTGATGACTACTGTCAGGGGTACAGTCTAAAATGATCGAAAAATATTTAGCATTTCTAACCATATTTAAAATTAAATTTTTTAAATTCTTGCCAATTAAGTCAATAATCTCATTTTGAATTTTATTTCCCAGGTAATGAGGCATTCTTTTTTCGGCATTCATTTTTATTCTATTAGTATGTTCCATCATAACTGGATCAAATTTTGAAATCATCTCAATACATTTTAGAAATTTCCGTTATTTTTCGTGTACAATGTATTGTGTGAACCACGAAGTGCTAAATTTTGTTGAGCAAGAAACTGTATTGTGTATACTAAGTATTCTTTCAATGACTGCATGCCAATATTTAGTTTCTGTTTTCATTAATTTTTTAATATTTGCATCTATAGTTTTTTTCATGTTTAACCGCCGACAAAAATCCGACCATTTTTGAGAATTATCGAAATGTAATTTATTTTTTTCATGTATATTTAAACATTCAGTTAAATGTTGCCAATCATTAAAACCATTAGGGTCACTTAATTTATTAGTTTTTTTCTTACTGAATATTTTGCAACAGAAACAAAAATACTGATTTTTTTTCTTTTGAATATAAAAGCCAATCTCGTTGAATTGTTTCATTATTGGATAAAATCTTGGCAAAATAGCGATTGGAAAATCTTCGTCCCGTATTGTCTTTCGGATATAATGTTGTTTTGTTGCGGTATTTATTTGGTCCATTTTCTATTAAAATATCTATTTGTTCATTTGTTAATGTAGTCGGCCAAATACCCGGATCATTAGAAAGATCTATTTTTTCATGTGCCTCCTCAACAATTTTCTCGTCAAATTTTTCAGTAAATTTAACTTTAGAAGACTTATCTTTAAGTGAATCAGCAATTAGGGCAGAACCTGATGATGATGGAACACTTTTATGTTCTAAAGATGTATGTAAATTTTGTAATTTTTTCATAATTTTTTTTAGGTTTTCTTCACGTTTTCTTTTATTTATCAAATTTTGATAGCCACATAGTTTTTTCTTCTTCTTTTCTTCTTGCGACATCTAAAATTTTATGAATATGTCACATATGAATAAATAATTACTATTTAATTTAAGGTCACTGTTTACGAAAGCTATTGAAATGTACCTAAGTATTATTGTTAGAAATAAATCTACTCAAATAAGGAACATATAACATTTATCACAATTCAAAAATTGGGTCACTATTTTTCAATTTAATACTGAATATCATGTTGTTGCTAGTGAATTTATTATTATAATGATAATTTTTACTTACCCTTTTTCGTCTTTACAGCGCTTTACTAAAACTAAAACTTCGATAAAAAATTCCTACGTTAATAACTTCTACATGCAATCACGGATAAGTAGATAATGAATGTACAGGCGCTAGTGTCTACAAACAGGGGCTGGTGGCTGGGAATCCCACAGTTACAACTGCACAGTTCACGGAATTGGTGCGCTCACTATAATTAATTTTTCCTGATTAAATATTTAACACCGAGCAATTATACTTAACCAAAAATAAAAAAGAAAGCCGCTAAATATATTTTTATGAATATTATTTATTCATACATATTGTATATATTTTTATGTCATCTTTACGGCGCCTTCGAACCATGGCGCCTACGTGCATTGCACGTTTTGCACATACGGTAGGAACGGCCCTGAGTATATTGTGTTATTAAGAGTAAAAGTGATACTTTGTGTGGCAAGCATGGAAGTTTGCACGACGAGCAAAGCGAGTCGGACAATTGCATGCGAGGCACACAAAGACACTTTTATTCTGAATAACACATGCTATTTTTTCTTCAAACTTAGAAATTTTAAAAAATAAATTACTATTTGACGTTTAATATGTAGGTTACTTGTCAGTTATTCATAATTTTTAGTAACTTTATTCTTAGGTTATCTAGTTTTTATAGTGACATTTAGGGCAATATTACAGATTTCTATTGTACAAGTTACTTCTTATTGGCTATACGGCGGCGACAATATTATACGGCGGCTAGAATAAAAAATTATATTACGGAGGCATAGAAATTAAACTTTAACCTTGTCAATCACGTCACAGAAGATGTCACTTTTATGACGTTTGAAGAAAAAATATATTAAGCGACTCGGAATGTAAATATCTAATACAATTATTCTCGCACAATAACACGAATTTCAGCTTTTTAAGCCGCCTCAGTACATGCCTCCTCGAACAACTTTGAACTCCATATGAAAATTGAAAGTTAGTATGAATGACTACTCTATTTTATATCCTTTTTCTATTTATAGCTAACAATTTTGTTACAGTAACTTAGTAACGTACAAAATGTTGAAAATGCATCCTTTAAAATACATTTTTGTACTTGTTTAAACGGAAGTAAAAAAAATATAGTACGAATCACGTAAGAAAACTGGTTGGTTATTTAACTTTAGCTTTTACAAAATTCGCCTTCGTCTCGTTTAGTAAGTAATTAGTAATTAGTAGCGATGTGACAAATAGCAGTTAAGTTGAATAAAATAACAACGGACATTCGGCCAAATATTTGGCATTACCGAATAATATGTTTTTGTACAATCCGAAAGCGTGATTGGTGGTCCTTGTTGCGCAAAGGGATATATTTATTCTGAAATGCATATCCTATTTTTTGTTAAGATAGTTACTGGTTTGATTATTATTAAATTTAATTATTTCAGTTTAAAAAAAATAACCGCCAAACAATATATATATATTATTTACTCTTATTGTAGATATATTAATTAACTAAACATATGTAGGTATATCTTTTGTTTAAAATTTATTATTTACATATTTATATATTTATATATTTTATCATAAAAAAATGCCGTTGTACTTCTCTTATTTCTTGTAACCGAATATTCGCTATTAAAATATGCCGAATAGGCCGAACACCGAATAGTTAAAATATTGCCTAATAGGCCGAATACTGAATAATTATTCGGGTTCGGTCCCATCTCAATTAAATAGCCACCTTTGTTTCCTCACTTATTACATAGATAGCTATTTTTTAATTGCGGAAAGTAATGTATTTAATTTTTTATTTTATTTGCACATCACAGAAATACGTTTTAGTAGTTCTTCCTTTGCCCACATATTTACCAATTACCAAAAAATAAATAGCTATTTTATAATTGCGGCAAGTAACGTATTGAATTTTTCATTTTATTTGCAGATCACAGAAGTACGTTTTAGTAGTTCTTCCTTTACTCATACATTTACCAATTACCAATTAGCAGCAATAGCCGTTTTCGTTTAGCCTAGAAAAACAGTGTGTGTTTAGACCGTCGGGGAAATAGCATTATCAGAGCGTTAGACAATTAACGCTATCAGCTTATACACCACGGGGTAATCTGTCTACAGCGCCAATGACGGTTGATGTAATTCTCTTGTTAAGTGACGACTGGGGAACTTTAGGGCGAGATGTTTACCAAATCCGCCGGCTTCCTTGCTGGGGTTCCAATCAGATACTTCGGATCTGTCAGAAATTAATAATATGTAAATATAAGTGTCCCGCTACTAGATAGGCATAATTTACGAGTCTATACTTTATTTTCCGCTCACATTCAGCAATTGTAACCATGTGATTCAAATCATTCCGGGGAAAGGGGATTGATGACATCATACAGGGTGGCCCAGTGAAAATTATCAGCGCAGTTTTTGGCCACTTAACATTAATTTTGCAAAAAACGCTCGAACACGTCAATTTTAATATAAAGGAGGACACCTAAATGGATTAGTACCAATGGCATAACTTCAACCTTAAAATGGGTGTGGACTGCACCTCAAAAATTTTAAATGGAAAAGGGTGTTAAACATGACACAGTTCGAAAGGCCTTTCTATTCTCTTTTCAACAGTTTTTTTATTTTTCAAATCCGATCATTAGTATCAGAGAAATATCGTTTAAAACAAATTTCATCAGGTTTGCAAAACTGCAATCAAATAGGCTTAAACAAATGACAGAAACTCAAATATCAGTTTATTAGGTGTTCAAAATGAATATTTCCAACTTCCATACAATGATAAAGATGTTGCTCAAAATTTTGGAGCTACGGTACGTTGCCGTAAATCTTCTAAAAATTCGGGTAGCGTGGCATAAACTTTAGACTTCAAATAACCCCACAAAAAAAATCCAACTTACAAATTACTTGTTTATTACAAACAACTTGTCGAAAGAATTGTTTATTTAGTTTCTGTCATTTGTTTTAGCCTACTTGATGGCAATTTTGAACAACTGATAAAATTTGTTTTACACGATATTTCTCTGGAACTAATGATCGAATTGAAAAATAAAAAAACTGTTGAAAAGAGAATTGAAAGGCCTTTCGAACTGTGTCATGTTTGACACCCTTTTCCATTTAAAATTTTTGAGGTGCAGTCCACACCCATTTTAAGGTTAATTTTATACCATTGGTATTAAACCACTCAGGTGTCCCCCTTTTTACTAAAATTGACGTATTCTAGCGTTTTTTGCAAAATTAATGTTCAGTGGCCAAAAATTGCGCTGATAATTTTCACTGGACCAGCCTGTATTTTCGGGTGAATTCGTGTGATTTCAGAAGTAAATAAATGTCAAAACTGACAGTATTACCGTGAGTTTATTTTAACGTGAAATATAGGATTTCCTGTAATAATGGTTACGACTTCATATTTGATTGACAGCAATGTATCAAAGCGTTCACTTTAAAATGAAACATCTGTTGTAAAATTCACGTCAATATTAACTGTCAAACTATGGATTTTTTTTAATTAACACATTTTCACGTCGTTGGAATGAACTCGGTGGACAAATAGAATGACTCGCTAGGACTCTGATCTCATAGTATTTGATTTTTTTAACTAGGGAACATTAAAAACGAAATTATTTAATGTCAATTTATATAATAATTAAAGAATTAAAATATAAAATGTAAAATCATTCTAGACTCATCAAACTTACTCAAATTACAAATATTATAAATGTGTTTTATTATCTAGATACCAACACCAATAAAATGTCTGTTGCCATTATAGCAATGACATACTCTGAAGGTAATGCGCCCTTGTCTGAAGTATAGAAATACCCAGGGGCGGATTTAGGCATGGGCTTTAAGGGCTGCAGCCCAGGGCCCCGCGATACATAGGGCCCCCGGTTTCGTACAATCGTAATAACACAGACAGGCATTAGCATCCTCTGCAGCGATGCCTAAATAAATTTGCGTGTAGACGTTGCTTTTGATAATTTTTAATTGAATAGGAATAGGGATAAGTTGACCAGACATCTGTGCCAAGTACGCTCTTGCGTCTTAGATATGAGAAATAACAAACACTATGGATTAACGAATACAACCCTAATTTTGCCAATTTATTTCTTAAAATGTAATTTAATCATATATTAATATTTAACTTTTCACAAAACAATAAATATTAAATTTTAAATACCGGAATATGAAAATTAGCCAAATCATTTTTATAAAGCTGCCTATAAATGTCTTTAAATTATTATTATTCATAAGAATAAGTGTTATTTTCCGTTTTTGTTAATGTTCATTTAGAATATTCCCGTTTCCTCATATTTTTTTTTATTAAAAAAAACTAAAACAGTTTTTTGATAAACTGACTTTTAGATGGTTCTCAAGATAGGACCCCTAAACAGTATTAGCCCAGGGCCCGCAAAGTTCACGGTCCGCCCTTGGAAATACCAGTGATGTTATTTCACTTGCTATCACTTTTCAATATAACCTTGAAAAAGAATGCCAAAATAAACAGTTTCTCATGCACTGTCTTTGTCTAAGGTGTACATCTATCTATAGTGTTATCTCAATTGCAACTCGTATTTAACATGAAATAAACAACAACGTAGGTATCACTACTACGTTGCAGTTTTCAAAGACCTTTCTAGATTTCAATTTTCTAAAATTAAATTATGAATGAATTTCTTTTACTATAGATGTTTTATTATATTTCCCTCTTATACGATCATATAAACTATAGGAAAAAGTTACTATTTTGCATAATTTCCATATCATCGGAATATCCCATTGCTGAAAGACTTCCTCATATTCAACTGACTTTTGTCAGTAGAAGTGTATGTGTTCTACAATGCAAGACCGTATATACAATCGTTTTTTTTCTGTTGTGTTTCGCAAATATGTTTTTAAACGTTTTAGTGTAGAAAATATTCGTTGGATAGTGCAGATAGTAATCGGGAGCATTACAAGACTTTATTAATTTATAGATATTGGGATATAAGTCTTCATTGCATGAGGAAAATGGTGTTTACCAGTTTTTAGCTGGCGTGTAAAATGCACCCAAAGGGCTAATTTTAGAAGGCCAATAGAACTAGGATATTCTACCGACTATACAATTATTATATCTTTATAGACTTTTAACCATTGCGGATGACATTAGCCAACGATATTAGCTTAATATATTTTTCTGTTTAGTACAACTTATCCAAATTTATTATACAACGTGTTCCATTTAAGTGTGTCACCATTGCTATCTCGAGAACTATAAGAGCTACGAGGTTGGTTAAATTAGCACCATTTTACAAGACTTAACACAATGAGCAAAAAAAAATTTTTTAAAACCAGTGGTTCTCAAGGTATAAAGCCCAACTTTCTTATTTTAAATGGAATATCCTATATATTTTTTACATATTTGGAATCTACATAAAATTACAAATCCATTGATATGTTTGAAAATAAATTTTGGTTAAATAATAAAATCCCTATATTGGCATTTATTTTGCATACTTTTACCTAAAAATAGCAGTTTTTTAATTTACAGGTTGAATTAGTGTGATAAGAACGCAGAATTTAACGTTTGTTTTCTATTTATTCATGATAACTACTATTTTTAATAGTCTTGTAAAATGGTGGTTCTTTGCTAATTTAACCAACCTCGTAGCTCTTATAGTTTTTGAGATAGCAATTAATTAAATTATATAAATTAAAAATATACAGAATGGTCTTTTGAAGTGGTACATTATTCCTATTTAGAGAACTATAGGAGCTACGAAATCGGTTAAATTAGCCAACAATTTCTATTTTATAATTTTATTTCAATAAACCTGAAATTTATTTTTCATCTAGTGTTTCTCGAAGAACACGGATCAACTTATTTTATGTGGGACCATGTATTGTTATTTCCTTATTTAATAAATAATTTTATTATGAATTTGGTGATATAATATTTACCCGTAGATAATTTTCTTTTAAATGCATGTTTAGGATTATGTCAGTTTTATTTAAGTATGACTAAAGTAAGTGTGCCAATAAACGTATACCCCAGATTCATAAAAAAGATTATCCACTAATATCATAGAAAGAAATAAGTACACTATTTATTTCCAAAGATAACTCCAATAGTTTGGTAGAATAGGTAAAATTTGCAGGTACCTAATTATCGTCATATCTAAATGATACAGAGAAAGAATTGTGCTGATATTTGACAACCTAGAAACTAAAAATAAAATAATTTTTTGAAGTATGCAGGAAATATGGTTATAATCATTTTCGTACTCACTACCTAGAAAGTAATGTTTCCCGCAAACAACTCACAATCAAAAAGGCCATATTCCCACTATTGTTTTACTTTCACGCACTAGTGCCTCAACGGAAACTACTTTGATCGAGTAGCTTAAAAGTGTTAATATATTTTTATTTTTTTGCACGTTACAACAAATTTAATATAAGAACAAGATAATTGAGGACAATTAGTTAAAAGAATAAAAATTATCTAAATTAAATTAAAAATTTCATTGCTAATTTTGACATTTTAATACTACTAGCGCTATCTATTAGCAACACAAACAAGCAATAACAACGGTGAACAATGTCATACAGTCCACAGCAACGAATGTTTATTCGCTTTATTGACGATTAAATAACAGTTTTATATTTCTATTAATTAATTCGTTCGTTATAAAAAACTTACAATACTTATGCGGAAATACCTTCCGTGCATTCACCTAAATGAAACAAAAACTCATGCACGAAAGTTCATGCTTCCACATTTGTATTGTAAATAACTATTTTTTTATATTTTTTTATTAAATTCGTATTAAATGGAACAGAAAGGTTAAAGTTAATTTTTTTTATTTTATCACATATAAATTATTTTTTTCAAATTTGAAACGTTTATCTCAATATTCCATTAGACATAATAAAAATCAAAATATTTTGTACTGAACAAAATTAATACATATACTTAATTACTACAATATAAAATTAAAAAGATTCATTTTAATATTTCTGTGTCATGTAAAATAAATTTAAGAAAGAAATATTAAAAAAAAAAACACCATACTTCAATGAATGCTTTGCGCATGAGTAATCAATGTATTTTACTTTTAGGTTATTAAATATCAGCACAAATCTTCTTCTGTATCATTTAGAAATGCTGATATCATCTAAAAATATTCCTAATTCCAGCAAACTAGTGGAGTTATCTTTAAACCTAATTAATATACTTAATTCTTTTATGAATTAGGATTGGGATTAATTTGACCTTTCAGGATGTTAAAAAAGGGTATAACTAATCCGGGTTAGTGGATAATCCCTTTTATGAATCTGTCTATAAAAACTGTATCGTGCACGGCACACTTATTTTAGCAATATTTAAAAACTAACATACATTTTTCTCAAAAAAAAAATTATCTAAGGGAATGAGAATATTATAACACAGAATTTATTGAATAAAATTCTCTATTAAATAATAAAAAAATATATACTGCCATATAAAATAAAATAGATAGGTCCCATATTTCAAGGACAGCTGGTTAAAAGAAAATATTAGTTTCTTAAAAGTCTCTTGAAATATAAATTGTTTGTTAATTTGACGAACTCTATATCTCTTATATTTCTCGAGATAGGAATAGGGTGTACCATATAAAATAAACACCCTGTATACATTTGCAACATAATCAGATTGAAATTGTAATATAGTTAAACAATGAAATATTTCATAATGTAAACGCTAATATTAATTTTAAAATCTACATTTTCAATTCTGTTTGTCCCATTGATATTACTGTTTAATTCAATCATACTTCAAATGCAATGTAGGTTTTAAATTATGTATGACACAATTTACAGTCCAATGTAATGCTGTGTATATTTATGTACTAAAATAATAATTCTGTCAATATTAACGTGAATGGAATTTCTATACAGCTTGTAGTAATATAAATTAATATTTAATTTATAATACAAGTGTACAATATGATCAAATTTAGAAATAAGTAAATTAATCATAAATAAACATTAAATAAATAATAAATAAATGAAATAAATGGAACATATTGTATAAACGACTTCTTGACTAGGATGGAGATGAAAAAAAATCTGGACTGTAATCAGGATTAATTAATTAATGACTTATTTTTGGTACATGTTAGAGAAAAATGTTATTAGAAAAAACTTTTTAAAATACTATTCTTAACATCGAACTGTTTTTCAAATTTAGATTTTTCAAAAAAATATAATTGAAATTTTAGTTTTTATTTAAGATTCAAAATAATTTCGTAAAATTTATTAACAGTCCGATGTTAAGGTAACATGTACGAATATGTGTATTTTTTTTTAAATGAAAATATTTACATTTTTTTCAAAAGAGCTATTAGTAAAGTACGATTGTTACTTACTGAAATTAAAAATTAAAATTTGAAAAATAGTTCGATGTTAAGAATATTATTTTAAAAACATTTTTCTTTTTTTCTAATAACATTTTTCTCTAAAATGTACCAAAAAGGAGATTTAAAAAAGTATCAACGACACTTTAGACTATCCCCTTAAACCTTTTAATCCTGACAATATTTTTACTTCATTGTTAAAAATGAGCTCGTACCGCATATTCAAATTCAATATATTTTGAATATTTTTTCAATACTTTTGTTAACGAACATATAATTTCACTTAAAAAGTATATACAAAGTTTATTTATAATATATTACCGCTATTTAGCTGTGAGCAATCAATGACTCTATAAAAATGGACATATAAGATGAGAGACACAAACATATAACATAGGCTATGTAAGCAGCTGTGTTTTGCGAACACAGTGCCATCTGATGTCATGCGCTATAAGTTTTTCTGGGAGACTGCCGGACACAATATACAGAGTTTCATAAGGAAAACAT
Source organism: Stenolophus ochropezus (assembly GCA_035578165.1). Taxonomy (NCBI): domain Eukaryota; kingdom Metazoa; phylum Arthropoda; class Insecta; order Coleoptera; family Carabidae; genus Stenolophus; species Stenolophus ochropezus. Next base: position 44,917,460 of record JAQOWZ010000002.1, on the reverse strand, counting down.
TAAATTTATCCTTTCATAATGTCAGTTATTATACACTGTGGATTTCAAAGTGTCGGCTTAACCATATTTCGAAAGAAAAGTATATCGAAAGATCGCAAACTGTTTAGCCGCAATCATGTAGGGCACATCAACGAAGAAATTATAGTTTCGGAAAAAATTTTCGAGGCACAGCTGTTCAAGAAACCTCGGGCGGTGTTAATTATATCTACCAATAATACAACTTTTATAAACCCGTGATTAAGGTATGAATGAAAAAATCAAAAAATATTAATAAATTTGTTGTAATCTTGTAATCCAGGAAATTCTTTGATTACCTTTAGCATTTTTTTTCAGAGTAATAATAAAATAAAATATTATTGATTTTGCAAAGATCAACTATAATTATAGCACAAAGAGTAAAACGAGGAGTAAAATTTGGAATATTGGAATTGACATAAAATATGATCTCTTTGTTGTAATCAAATACACAGACTATGCAATGACTTTTATTATATTTAGCGGGTAGATGATAATAACGAAAAAATAAATAGTTCATTTTGTGAAAAAAAAAATGCGAAGCATAAATTTATTTAGTTCATTTGGATGATAATACCACACTGCATTTATATTGTTTGATTTTTCCGGCCGAATTACTTATTTTTTCGCTAAAGGCTTAAATTATGTAGATGCCAGGGCGCAACTCCCGGAAAAAATGCAGCGAAACGCCGCAAGATGTCACTAGTATCAATGCTTATATAGCATATAGCGCAGAAAATTTCGTTTCGTTTGTGTTTGTAGACACACAAAAACATTTTGTTTTCGTTGTCAACTTGGAAAACTTGGTTATTATTTATACATGTAATTATATTTATATTTTTATTTTTCATGTTTATTATATATTTGTGAACAGAATAGTTCTCACTTTCTTGTTTTATTGTGGCACTGTCGAAACGTCACAGACAGTAGAACGTTACGAGATAATTTGAATTTGTAGGGAATTTATAACAATTTATTTCTCGTTTATAACGGAAATAAAAATATGAAAAGTACTCACACACAAACATCTATTTTTAATACACAAAATAAAAAAAAATGTGAGAAGAGCCCATTGTATGTTTATAATTAAGTTCACAATCTACGAGCGTTTTGTTAAGTTTATCATAAATAAATTGAAATAAAAATCTATCCAAAAAATCTTAATCTTTCTAACTTAATTTTCGTAACCGTTTTCGCGCTGATTTTATCGCGACATTCTTTTTAATTCAATTTGCGGTTATCGCGAAAGACAAGTCCTACCTTATTTCCGCAGAATTAGACCATGTCCAGAAATTCTCGGCGAATCTTGGCCCGTGATGATGATTTACACTTTACACTTTAGTTTTTACCGGCGTTACGGTTGAAGTAATTGACAAAGAGCTGAAGAACCTGGAACAAAATTTAATTTAGATCAGCATATTTTAATATTATTGTTTATCATTTCTTTAGACATTGAATATAGGTCAAAATCTAAATTAAGTTTATTTATTTATAACAGGGTTGTTGAATTTAAAAAAACACACCAAAAAAAACCCACTTGAAAAAATCCTTGAAAAGCTCATATTTTTTTAAAAATAATTTTATACGGTATGTACAAGAATTATTATTCAAATAGTATAAGATAATATAAATTAACTATACGAGTCAATGGAGGTACATACGTTGTAAAAGAAACAGAAAAAAGTGACCATATTAATACTCGTATTTCGGGTTAAAATATTTAAATAATTAATTATCAGAAATTTATGTGAACTATTGATATCTAAAATAATTCAAAATAAATACACATAATTAATATATTTTGACGTTTTCTAATAAAACCCGGTTTTTTCTCAACCCTGATATATAATTAAAACCAATATTCAAAAACTTATTATTTTTTATTTGAATTCATGATAAAATTGAACAAAATGAATACAAAATATGTATGATTATTGCAATAAAATTTTACCTAGATGTATTAAAATAAATTTATATTTTTTTGCAAATGATTCAATTTACAGAAACATCACTTGCTTAGTAGAAAACAGAAAATTCATTATATTATTATATTTATTAATAAATAAATAAAATCCCCGAAAACGGAAGCAAAATTAAATTTTATGGAAGATATTAAAATTATTATTATTACAAATATGTCAAGAACGAATGCAAATATTTACTTCCTCTGTGTAAAATTGTAATCTATATTCTTACAAATATTCAAATAAATAATTTTCAATCTTTCTTACAATTAACTCCCTTATATTTTAGCAACCTTTGCAACTCCACCAATAAATTTCCCATGTAGACATTATATAACCATATCAATTTTTCTTTAAATATTTCAGTTAGCATTTTTTTTAGACTTTAAATAAAAATACCTTGATAAGATCAGAATTTTTATTAATTATTATTATTATTATACTTTCTTACTTTTTAATTAGTAAATACTATTTTAATTATTTGAAATATACTAGATAGTGACGCCATCTTTATTTTCCGTATAAAACAAAATTAGTGAATGTATGCAGTATTTATTCCTGTCCTACTTAAAGCAATATTTAATTAATAATAGTTTCGAAGATTAGTTTTATTATTAAATCGGTCTATATATTAAAAGGACGTTTGTATATACCTAAACAGAGTGGTTTGAAGTTAATGTCATAAATTTAAGGGTAAGTAGTATGACGTGAAGATTACGAAACAGAAAGATTTTTTTAAATCGCATGTTTAAGGATAATTTTCATGAAACTAACATTTTTGGTACCACTGAACTACTGGCAATGCATTTGCATTATTTATATATTACACAATTTTCGTTAAAAATTATATTTAATTTAATTATTAAGTATAATATCTTATACAAGTACCTTTGAATGTATTTTTGATAACCATATTTTTAATGAAATATTAATTAAACAGTAATAAAAAAAATTCGCTAAGACAAGCCGAATTTTCTTTTTCGAATTTTTAAAAAATTATTTCTGTTTCGTATACGTGTCATACTATACTTACCCTTAAATTTATGACACCGTATATAATATTTCAAATTAGTGTTAAAATTAATTTTATTTAAAAAAAGTAGAAAAAAATCATGTCTGTAGGACTAGAAAAGATACATGTTACTGATTTTTTATAAAGAGAAGAAATAATTGAAATAAGTAAAGAGATATAACATTTTATTTGGTGTTTTTTATTTTATTTTGTTGGTATTTGAGCTTAAACTTTGAATAGACTGAAATGAAAAGTTATGTAAGAAAAGAAGGTAAATATTTAAGAGTAAGAAAGAGTAAAGTTTCTAAACTACAGAACATAAACAAAATAGGAAAGAAAACAATAGAGAGCGTTTACTAACCAGCAGATACACGCCTGATCTTCAGCAAACAATCGCACATCAACACTTCAAACAGAAAGTAGCAGAAACACTCCAGTTACCCTGCTGAGAAAAACAAAAGCGAAGCGAAAGTCTAGATGAAGAGTAGAGCGAAAGCAAATGAAGAACAAAGACAAAACAGCAGAAGATAGAGGAGATCGGAACACGCTGGAGCTTGGGTCACGTGATGTGCCGCTTCCACGACGCGAGAACAACTGAACATCGCCACTCCGGAGCGGCGGGCGGAGCTTGCAGCTTTCCGGGGGGAGGGACGACGCATGGATCGAAATTTTGCCCGATTCTAAATAAATCATCCACCTTTACCATCACTTCGATTATTTTTTCCCTTCCACTTTCGTATTATCATGACGAGAGATTGTCAAAACTTGAACATTTTCTACTGAAGACGTTTTCATACTAGAGTAGATAATGAAATAATTACATCATCACAAAATCACGACAACTTTTTCATGGTTGTAATATATACAAGTATACAAGTGTCCCAAATAACTTGTTAAGCATGGGGATCTCGAGAACGGTATAGGCTGGTTTATGATGGATTTAATTTACAAATTTTCATTTTATGACTTAGACCTGCATAGACGTCGTCTACATGAAATCAGATAAATTGTTATTAATTTTGTATGTAAAGACAAATAGAATTATATGTTTGTTACTTTAGGTAGTGCTAAAATAAACTACAAAAATATAATACTATTAAAATATAGGTTAATTCAGCTTGACAAATGACTCCGTAAAGTTAAATTTTGACATAAAAGTCTGTAAAGTTTTACTTTATCTACTACTTGAGCTAACTCCGCGGAGTAATATCGTGTACTTTGGTCCGTTTCCATGGTATTATTCAAACATTTGTTTCATTTTGCAATCTGTCCTTGTCATTTATGGTTGTGTTTTTACCTCCCGTCTATCAATATATAGATAAGGGAGGTATTGTTTTTGGTCAGATTTCTCGAGTGTAAGTTTTCAACATATGAGCACGAATTAGGGTCTCTAGAATACGATTTTGCTATTTTTACCCTGATGTCTGTATATGTGTGTATGTCTGTTACGATTTTTCGTCCACGATAACTCCAATATGATACATGTAAAAAGTATATTTGGTATTTAAGACTTCTATTCAAATATGATGAACTGATTAGATTTTGACTACAATTGGTTAACTGGAAGTATAGTACTTTACTTGAAGCTTTAAACAGTTTTTCCAAAATAATACCTCCAAATGCAATTTTTTCGCAAATTACGTTATTATTAAACATATAGATATTTTAATTTTCTGCATAATTACGTTTATATATAACTTCTAGCTAGATAGAGAAAAATATATAAATAATTTTACATATCGTTTAGGCTGAGTTATTCATATGTTCACAAAATTTGACATGTAATGTCAAATTTGAATAAGTGTAAAAGATAAAATAAGTAAAAATGAAGTAAGTATATTGTAAAATTTAAAAAGATGGAAGAAATATATTAGGAATGTATTTGCATGCGTTAATCAAAGTAAGTTCGGCTTCGGTTTTAGTAACGTCAAAAATAGCAGTCATATTGGTAATACAAATTTTATGAAGGAAATTTTAGGTATGAAATACATTAAAAATATTCTGAACCACAATAACCAACTAATTTTAAAACTACAAATTAAATGTATTGAATAACTTATATAGAAAATATGTATTACTACAGTGGCGGGAGGTATTGTGTTGGACACATCAGATTTTTTTGTAAGAAATAATTGCGAAAATAATTTGTAAGGTACCATTATTTATCAATAATTGTATTATTAGTAACCAGTGATGTAGCCATCCAATTTTATTTAGGTGGGCACCTTTTAAAAGGGGCAATCAAGAAATTACATCATAAAAAGCTTACTTAAAAAGACACACGATAAAATATTGCCTTAAATTTTTATTTTAGCTAAATTTGTAAACCTTTCAGGAGTCTTTAATAAGTCTTAATTCATTTTAAATAAAAAAAGTTCTTTCGTCTGTATAAATAAATTTTTAAAATGCATTATATTATTTTCTATTGTAATTTTATATTATTCCTTATATTTTTTGATTGTTTTTAGTAAAATTAGTAACTCGTATTGTATTCAATTTATAACAAATTTTGTAATGTTCAGTTAATATTGTCATTCAGGATTCAATGAACTTTGGGCAAGTAAATTAAATTTAGGTAAGTAAATTAAATTTTGGCAATTAAATATTGTCGGTGATTAAATTCACTTATAATGTGTTATCCTTAAAATTGTAACTACGTATTTCCACTACACCACTACCTGTCATTTCACCCGTATAAAATATTTGATCCAGAACTGTCAAAGATACATATAATTCAATCGTTTTTTTTTTCTTATCAATTAATTACCTTCATTAATATTACAAATAAAAATAATGTTATGTCAAATCTTACTTGTCAAAAGAGTAAAAACATACATAAAAAGGCAAAATTACACTAGTTTTGTCATTTTTCATACTTTTCTTTCTTTTTAAGCGTAAACTGTAGCTAAATAGCACTAGAAATAATTGTCTTGCGTTAAGTATGCTGTGAAACCGTCACGCGAGCTATTGTTATTTATCCATCAAGGTGTGATGACATATTTGGTTATAATAAACATTTATTTTTCTTGTTATAGTTGTGGATAAAGTATAGTATTCTATGCACATGTAATGGCTATTACTCATTCGAATGATTTACAACACTCGATTTCGCTCGTGTCGCAAACTTCGTTCTCAAGAGTAATAGCACACATTCTCTTCCTTTGCAATATCTGTTTGTCTCATTACAGATAGTTACTGTTTCTTGATATATCAATCTTAGTCAGATTTTCCCTTTTCATTTAATTCAAAATTATTTTAAGTAAAGCAATTGAGACATTGAGAGGGCACCTGGGTGGGCACAGCTGCTTTCAGGGAGGGCAAGTGCCAAGTTAGTAACCACTTTTAAGTTTAACTTACTGTTCTAGAACGGTATGTAAGATTTACCGATTTGTTAGAAGTAGCACTCAGAAAAAGCAACCTACTGTCTTGGAAACCCGATCAATAAACAATATTAGATATGATAAAATGTTTTCACGGATTTCTCGGCGGATATTAGGCAGGAATTATATTAATAATTCATTCGAAAAAGTTTTTTGAAGTTAATTTTTATTAAAGTCCAATATTTCGTTACTAATTTTGTAATTTCATCAGGGAGAAAATAAGTTTTAACTTTAATTTTAAATTGACAAAATCGTATTAGAAACATAGCATTAGTCAGGAATTTTAAAATTTTTAAAACAGAAAATTACATTGTTTAAATTTCTTTTGGATTTACACTGGTTTGAAATATGTAGAAATTTTATAAAATTGGATTCCACATGGCCGAAAAACTGATTTGAACTAAGTTCAAACCAGTGTAAATCTATATATATATATATATTTATATTATTTTATTATTATTACATTGCTTTAATTACATGTTTATTTAATTTAGGTGCTGTATTTTTTTTATTAATTTATATATACGGGATGAATACTATGTATTTTAACATAGAGAATTAACAGGGGAAATAGCTATTTATGTAACCAATTTGAAAATGCGTAATGTTAGAATATTTGCGAAGCGAGCAAAATGAGACCGTAAAATCACACAAGTTACACAAAATTGCATTTTCTATTGTGTTTCATACAAGATTTTTTCTAATTTTGACATAATTCTTTTAATTTTAATTTTTTGTCATATAAACTGTGACTTTTTAAAATTAGTTAACCTTTGGAAACGGCACACTTTTCAATTTGAAAAATTCACTTTTCATCACTCAGTGATGAAAATTTTTTATTTCCTAACTGGTTATGAAAAAATTGGCATATCAAAATGTCAGTCAGTTTCGAAGAGTGACACTTTACGAGTATATAT